>JBBPBR010000008.1:45822463-45837378 GCA_037974775.1 Cicer pinnatifidum | reverse complement strand
AACTAATTTTACATCTATTAACAAATTTAGTTAAATATAATTAATCTTTTTATCTCATAAAAGAATATAAGTACATTAAAAAAGTGCTTTCATCAATACTTGTTCTATGAGAATAAAAGAATTATTAAAACTAAAATTTAAATTAGTAAAAGGTATTTTTAGAATAAACATTCTTAAAATCTTTAACTCCTATAATATATCTATTTGACATATTTCCCAAAATATAAAACGATCATTTTGATCATTATTCTAAACACTTGTTGCATTTTATTCCTGAGACAACTTTTAATTTGTTTGATTATAATGGATTCATAAACTTGCTTGGACACAATAATCATGAAATCTTATACTAACATTCATCTTTGGAATAGGAGACTATTCTCTTGTCTAGCCAGAAATATTTTTATCAAATTAAGATAGGCCTAATTAAAATTCTATTTTGATAGTAGCATGCAGTGTTAATTGCTTCTGTCCAAAAATGTTTTGCAACATTCATGTTATTTAACATGGTTCTAGTCACTTCTAGGAGTGATCTATTCTTTCTTTCTACAACTTCATTTTGTTAGGTTGTTCTAGGAGATGAGAAGTTGTGAGATATTCCACTTTCATCACAAAAACTTTCATATAACTTGTTTTCAAATTGTTCTCCATGATCACTTCTAATTGTTACAATCTTACAGCTCTTTTCATTTATTACTTGTTTTCAAAATGTGATAAACATTTAGTGGGATTCATCTTTATTTCTTAAGAACTTTACCCAAGTCCACCTAGTGTAATCATACTATAACAAAGCTATATTTCATACAATTTAGTGAGGTTGTTTTCACTGGTCCAAAAAGATCTATATGTAAAAACTCAAGGAATTTTGATGTAGAGACTAAGTTCTTAAGGGTAAAGGAGTTCTTTGTTTGTTTTCCCTTTTGACAAGTTTCACACATAATTTTAGTTTTGTAACTAAGCTTAGGTTGACCTCTAACTAGTTGAAGTTTATTCAATTTTGAAATTAACCTAAGGTTTGCACGACCTAACTTTTTGTGTCAAATTAGTTTCTCTTCATTTACTAACATTAGACATTTAACATCTTGTTTCTCTAGATTGAATAAATTTGTCTTATATATGTTATTATGCCTCTGACTTGTAAAGAGCACAAATCTACCCTTTTGGCTAACAGTCTTGCATGTTTTTTTTTATTAAATACATTATCATAATTATTATCACTTAATTGACTAATACTTAATAAATTATACTTAATACCTTTAACAAACAAAACAACTGTAATAGAATGAAAAGTATCATTACTAGTTGTACATTGATCAATGATCTGAACTTTTTGCTTTCCTCCAAAAGTCATTGTGCCTCATTTGCTCATTACCAGGTACCATGGTTTGTGTTTCAACTTGATTACGGAGGATATCTGCAACATATATAATTTTGTTTTTAAGTACCCAAATTTGGTTGGGTCTTAGTTTTTTGTTTTGAAAGGTTTATTATCTTTCCTTGTTTTTAACATGCGACAAGATAATTTAGAGTGACCTTTCTTAGAGCAAATAGTACACAAGATACTAGACCTCTTTTACCATTTCTACTAACTCCATAAATCATTGAAGCATACTTGCTTCTTTCCATACCATTGGCTAGAAAAATTTGGAATGCTTATACATACTTATTAGAATTACATGTGATATTTTTAACATGGATATCTTTCAAAGTTTTATCTTTAAGTTTAGCAATATCAGTATTCATATTTGCATTTTAAGCTTTAAATTCAACAATATCGGTTTTCAAAGTTGCATTTTCTTTTTTAAACTAAACATCTTCATTATTTAAAACATTAATTTCTTCAATGATGTGTGCATTTACTTTCCTAAGTGCATTAAGTTTTAGAGACAAATTGTGATTTTTGTTTAAGAATTCATTTATAAGAGTAGTTAAATCAGATCGGGTTAATTCAGAAAATACCTCAATTTTCTTATCAACTAGTTCACTTCTATAGTCAAAATCAACATATGATTTAGATGTAGACAAATATGTTTGCTCTTCATCACCAGAGGATTCATCATAATCATCCAATATAGCCATAAGAACTTTCTTCTTTGGTATGAAATTTTTCCTCTAATGTTTCCCTTACTCCAGATTTGGATATGCTGACTTGACGTGTTTAGGTTCATTGCACCCATAGCATATGCTACTTTTCTTGTCATATTTTTCATCCATTCCTCTGTTGGACTGCCTGGAATTTCTTGAGGAAATTTTTTCTTCCTATTGTGCCACATCTTCTGAATTTTTCTGGATATGAAATCCAATTCCTCTTCCTCTAAATCTCTATTCCGATCATTTGAGTCATCATCCTCTAATTCTCTTATTGACTTAAGAACCTTCTTCTGCTTGGTTTCAAGGCCGAAGTTGGTTGCTTCTTCTTTGGCTCACTTTCTTTAAGTTCAATTCATGTGATCTGAGAGAGTTGATTAATTCTTCCAGCTTAAGAGTGTTCAAATCCTTTTCTTCATGAATGGTAGAGATCTTAGGTCTCCACTTGCATGGCATACTCTTAAGGATTTTCTTCACATGATCAACAGTAGTATAACTCTTCTCAAGTACCTTTAGTCCTGATACCAGAGTCTGGAATCTGGAAAACATGGTTTCAATGTCTTCATCTTTTTCCATCTTGAACAATTTGTACTTTTTGACTAGGAGGTTGGCTTTTGCTTCTTCATCTTGCTTGTTTCCTTCATAGGACAAAATTAGACTATCATAAATGCTTTTGTTGTCTCCTTGTTGGTGAACTTGTAAAACTCCTTAAAGGTGATAACATTTATCATGAATGTTCTGAACTTATGATGCATCTTGTACATCTTCTTCTGATCAACATTCATCTATTTCCTTGGAATCTCAATAGCATCAGTATTCTTTGAAGCAGTATAATCATCTTCCACCAACTCTCAAAATTCAAGATCTTGTGAAATAAAGAAACTCCTTAGCCTGTCCTTTCAGTACTCATAACGTTCACCATCAAACAGAGGTCGTGTGTTGATGTTTCCTCCAACAACTTTTTCATTCAATCTAGACATGTTGAATCATTGGATCTGTCCTCAAACACTAGTGCTCAGCCTTGATACCGAGTTCGAATGCCATTGAAGGTTCAAACAACAAGAAAGGGGGTTGAAATATGTTTCACTAATTGATAACTTTTTCATAATTTGATTAACGCTGATTCGAGCTTGATGATTTACTAGAAGTAGAAGCAATAAAGTGATACAAGTAATTTATCATGGTTCACCTCTAACTTGGTTACATCTAGTCCTTTCACTTAAAAGAATTTAATCCACTAATTCAACAAGTTGAATTACAAAGCACCTGACCTTCGAATTAAGTCTACTCAAATAGCCTAACAACCCCATACTTGTGAGGAAAAGAAACACCTTGACTCTACCAGTCAAGTCTTTTCCACACAATCCGACAACCCCAGATTGTTGAAAGCATACTAACACCACTATCGGACTTCATTACAAAGGTTTGGAGCTTCAGTAATTGCTTCTAACAAACTAACTTGACACACTGATGTTTCACACTACACCATTTAGAATATTTTTCTTTGAACGAGTGTTTTGCTAGAACTTAAAACCTTCAACCAGTTCTTCTACAATGATATTGTTTGTATTTTTGTTCAGATTGTGTTTTCAAAGTCATCAGTTAAGTCTTCCTTCCTACGCTTGATTTGATATGAACGTTAACAAATGCTGGACCAGGTTCTTGAACCTTCAGATGTAGGAATATTACTAAGTCCAACTCAGTATTTTGTCTTTTCTCAACATCGTTGACTTCCATTCAGATGTATTGATTTTTCTTCATCAAAGATATTGACTTTTCTCCATTAATTTTACCTTCACACTATTGTCTTCCATTGTTGATAACTCTCTTGCAATTAATTAAATCTAGTTCCTCATCCTCATCAACCCATATAAAAAAACAAAAACAACGATAATTATGCTGCAAAGAAAAGTGAAGGAAGAAGAAAGTTAAGTGTAAAAAGGTGTCATATAACTGGTCTTATAAAAAAGACATGCAAAGAAATGTTTTATTAGATCTGCTCCAATGTTTACAATTCTAATTATAACTCTTCTCTAACACTTGAATTCGAGATGAGAGTTATTCATATTTTGAATGTCATTGCCTTTTCTAAATTGATTACCACTATTGTCCATTTCTCAAAATAATGGATTAGGGATTACAAACTTAGGAGAAAAAATTGATTTGAGTGATGTAATTTAGGGATTTGATAACTTTCTAATCTAGGAATTTAAGAATTTGGGGAAGAAACAAATAGAGAAACATTGACTTCCATATACCACAAACACTAGTGCTCTACTATAAAAGTTCTTATGCCCACATCAAATATCATTATGGTCCCGTAAATGTTTCTAGGACATTCATGTTATAACTCATAATTAACATTACGTGCACAATGGTTCGAAACAAATTATAAGGATTCAAAAATGTATAATTGTAAAGAGCTCAGAGTATCAACATCATCAAATACATTAATTAATAGGACAACCAATACCCATTCTATGTACATGTTCCTTAAATGTATTTGGTTGTAACCCTTTAGTTAACGGGTCAACAATCAAAATGACTATTCTAACATGTTCTATGGATACTCTTTGTTTTTGAACTTCTTCCTTGATAGAGAAGTACTTCAACTCCATGTGTTTTGAAACCTTTGAGTATTTATTATAGTATTTTTCCATGATATGACTCTTTCTTCAAGGAGGAATAAGTAGTCGAAAGTAGACTTCTTTGTGTCAACACATCCACTAAAATTTGAGTTTGTATATCCAATTACTTCTAATTGATTGAATCTTCTATACATGAGAATATACTCCTTAGTTTCTTGTAGATGCCTCAAAACTTTCTTTGTAGTTTTCCAATTATCAATTCTAGGATTACATTGATACCTGCTTTACATTCCAATCGCAAAACTAATATCTAGTCTTGTGAAGGTTTACACATAAACTAGACTACCCACTACAGAACCATATGAAACTAATTCCATTTATTTCTGCTCTATGCATTCTTTGGACATTGCATAACACTGCATTTATCCCCTTTTTGGATTGGTATAATTCTAGTATAACAATTATCAATGTTAAATTTCTCTAGAATTTTATTAATATAGGCTTTTTGAGACTAATCCAATAATCCTTGTGATATATCACGAAATATTTCAGTTCCTATCACATAGAAAGTCTCACCCAATCCTTCAATTCAAAATTCTTAGAGAGGAATTCTTTAGTGTCATGCAACATGCTCAAACTAGTAGTTGCAAGCAAGATATCATCAACATATAGGACCAAAAACATAAACTTACTCCCACTGATCTTTCGATATATGCATTTATCAACTAGTTTTTCTTCAAAATCGAAATAGGTAATGGTATCATCGAACTTAATATATCATTTCCTTGAGGCTTGTTTTAGTCCATATATTGATTTATTAAGTTAACGCATCATATGACCATACCCTTCAATTGGAAATCATTCAATTTGGTCCATATAAACTTCTTCTTCAAGACTACCATTCAGAAAGGTTGTTTTCACATCCATATCGTGTAACTCTAAGTCATAATGAGCCTCCAGTTCCATGATAATACACAATGAGTCTTTCTTTGAGACAGGAGAAAATATTTCTTTATAATTAACACCATACTTTTTAGTATATCTTTTAGCAATAAGTCAGGCTTTGTATCGTTCATATTGCCATTTGAGTCACACATGGTCTTAAACAACCAACTCATTTAACACCTTCTGACAATTCAACGATTTTCCAAACTTTATTTTCTTCCATGGATTTTAACTTATCTTTCATGGCATCAATCCATTTCTCTAACTCAACATTGTTTATGGCTTGTGAAAATTAAATTGGATCTTCATTGATTCTAATGTTCCACTCTAGTAAATAAGTCTTATAATAGCTAGGAATAGCTGATTTTCTTTCTCTTTGAGATCTTCTCAAAGGAACCTCTTAAGACTCATTTTGTTCAGAACTTTATAAGTTAGTCTCTTCATTTGGTGTGTTATCATTCCAATTTTGTTCATTGTTGTTAGAATTTCCTGCAACAACATTTGGAACGATTATTGACAAAAGAACGCTTATAGGTAAAGTAATATTTACCTTAACTTCCTTTATGTCAACATTTTATCGTTCCTTACTCCCACTAACTTCACTATTTTCAAGGAATTTTGCATTGATAGTTTCTACAATTCTTTGATTATGGTTAGGACAATAAATATATCTTTTAGACTTCTTTGGGTAACCAATAAAGTAACCATTTAATGTTTGAGAGTCTAATTTTTTTTCATGTGAATTATATACCCTGCTTCTGCTAGACAACCTGAATCGTGTAGGTGTCTTAAACTTGATTTTCTGTTTGTCCACAACACAAAAAGAGTTTTAGGAAAATCCTTGCTTTGAACTTTGTTTAATAAATACATAGCCTTTTCAATGCATACATCCACAAAATTTGGGCAAATATGAGTTTCCAATAATACTCCTTATCATATCCATTAGTGTTTGATTACGTTTTTCTGCCACACCATTTTGTTGTGGCGTATATGGCATTATGTATTGTGCACGAATATTGTATCTTTCAAGAAGTTTTGCAAATGGTCTTGGACATTGTCCCATTTCACCATGTTTTTCATAATAATCTCAACCTCTTTTCTAATTATCTTTCAACTTAATTAATATAAATCTCAAAAGCATCAACTGCTTGAGACTTTTCTATAAAAAAAATAGACATATTCATAACGTGAAAAGTCACAAATAAAGGTGATAAAATATTTTTCTCTAACATGATAAGAAGTGTCAAAAGATCCTCATATATTATTGTGTATAATTTAAAGAACTTGATTGCTTTTTGTAGCACCTTTCTTGTTATGTCTGACATGCTTTCCTTTAATGCAATTCATACATAACTCAAGATAAGTGAAATCTATATTTTGTAAAATATCATTTTTTTACTAATCTTTCTAGTCTTTCCTTGCATATGTGACCCAGGCGTTTATGCCACAAGTATGCACATTCATTAAACATGTTACGCTTAATTCCAATACTTTGATGCTCGGTAAGCAAGGACTCATAAAGTCGACCACAAAGTTTCATTCTATAAAAATCATCAATAATCTAACAAGAACCAATATGTTTATTATTATTGCATAAATTGAAACAACCATACCCACCATTAAATTCAAAACCACAATTATCCAATTTTGAAAGAAAAACTAAACTCGTAGACACTGAAGGTGCATGAAGAGTCTCTATTAGATCTAAATGATACTCAATATCCAAAATCAAATGATAAATTCTTATGTCTTCAATTGAAATTTTATTACGATTTCACATGTAGAGAAACATTTTACTTTGAATTGTAAGGAATCGTTGCATTATATTAGATACATGAGTAGTAGCATCAATGTCAAGCCACCAAGAATTATAAGGAACGTCAACTTAGTTTGACTCAAAAGTACATAAAAAAATTTCCTTTGGATAAATCTAATCCTATGATTAATTATCATATTTTTGACATATTCTTTCATCATTTTAACTTTGGTGTACACAAGTTTTAATAAAATATAACTTGTTAGAAGCAACATTTATCATTTTCTTCAATAACATTTAATCATAATATGTATAAATGATTCAAGTTAAACATGTAAATATTGAAGATATATATGGATCATATTAATATTAGTAAAGCAAAAATCAATTGTTTAAATCATACGAATGAATTTGCTTTCTACCGTGCTTAATATATTTCCTCTTGGTGCTAGAAAAAAAAAACCATATATAATAATAACAATCACATTAAAGTTATGGCCTCTTATGCATATAAAGTAAAACTTTAAGTATCAACTCTATAAAATAGATAATAGTACTGAAATTAGTCTAAATTCAACTATTCATATAATATGGTTCATCATATTTGAGGAAGGATAAAATATCATTGATGAAAATCATAAATTTCACAACAAAACTCTTATACCACCACCTATAAAATTTAAATGTTATAATAAACTTTTAGCGCAATCATTCAACAACGTAAATATCTTGAAGTTTATGATTTTCACATATCCAGATTTGATGAAAAATCCATAGTACTTTACACCCAAATTGATAGAATAAAATGATTTATACAATTTTTCTAAGACATGTAAAGATGAAAATTATTTTATGCACAAAAAAAATGAAAATTAACATGTCTTTCGCAGATCGATTTATAGATTGTGTTATTTAACCTGAGACGTCTATCAAATATTAGTGTTAAAATATGACATTGATTCCTTTAATATTTAGCGGTTACTATATTATTTGTCTTTTAAATTTCTAGCTCTTAATTTTTAGTAGTTACTATAATTTTTATTTGTCTAATTGGGAGCTCTTAAAATTAGTGGTTACTATAACTTATTTTAGATAAATAAATTAAAAGGTTATGAGTAAAAAAAAATTATTACATTATCGACTGAGAGAATATTTTACTTAATATTAGATATAATGAATGAGCTTTTTTTAATGAAGTGTAAATATCAAAGAATATTTTTACAATTTCAATAAACAAATAGGTGGGTTTACTCCAAACCTAGACACAACATTAAAGCGGATTTCAATTAATATGTTGTTACCGTTGCCATGATATGGAATACCACTAAAACGTAATTTTCATATTGAGCAACATTTTACGTCAATGTCAAAAAATTCGTTTGTACACCACATAAAAATCATTTTTTTTTCTTTCTGTATATCATGAGGTTTTGTTTTGAATATTTTAAAGTGTAAACAAATCTTCACCTTTGAACATACAAAAAGACCAAAACTTTTGATTTGCAAGAGGAGAGAATCAAATAAAATAACATAATTAAAATCAAAGATGACATATCTCATTTAAAATGAAGGAGAACCACAAAATTCGACCATATTTCAATTTGAGTATTGTGAATGAATAAAACATGTTAATTGAGAAAGAAAAAAAAAATACCCCACTATAAATGACTATTCAAATTTTTGAAGGATAAAATTCAGTCAGAATTATGCAAAGTCTTATCTTCAAGTGAAAGAGTATTATCAATATATGTAATAGACATTTCAATTTACTATATTATATTGATTGAAATTCACATGTATTTCACCAAATTATGACTTTGTACACAAAAAATAAGAGAAAATCTTCATTTAATTCATAAAAGAGAAATTATGACATGTAAGTTAATTATTCTTATGAAAGAAGTCCACAAATAACACTCAAAATTACAAAATAAGAGTGTAATAGTCCTTCAATTAAATATTGTTTTGTGTATCAAAATTTTTATTAGATTCATTTAGCTCACAATATTTGTCTTGAACCAAATGAACCATGTGCAATTGATTTTATACTACATATGATTTCATATTATTCAATTAAAAAAGAGAAAATAAAAGAGTGAATCTAAGTGGATTGTCGTCGATTGCACTTGTTTACACCTAAAATTAAATAATTAGTTAGTCGAGAATGAAAAACAGTCGAATTTTGGGATACTAGAATTATCCTAAGGCGAAGGAATGTTAGGTGTGCAAGAAGCAAACCTAGTCGAGTCTTTCTTAAGTTTATCAAAATACACAAGGGTCGTCAAGATTCAAAGTTGAGTCAAAGTCCACTACCACCTAGTAATTTGACAGTTACGTTCACCTTTTTCATTTTTAACGCCACTAACAACTAACACAGAGACATGATAACATGAAAAGAGCACACACAGAAATACCAACATGGCAAACCGAAGAAACAAGTTTTTTATAATATCTTTATCTTTATCAATTTACTTTATACATATAATTCAATCGCTTAAAAATTCACACCATATTTAACATTTTTTAAAGTAGTTAAGAAATTTATAACTGAAAGACATATAATTCTTTCTTCAACATAATCGTTTAAAGTAAAAGAAATTAAAAGTTAAAAAAAGTTAATTTTTTTCTTTTCTATCAACAACATCATAAAATTGATTACAAATAATACAATTCAATAATGTGTCTCACAAATATAATAAGGAAAATAAGAGAAGGGTGTGAGATTGAGATAGGAAAATTGAGGGGAATAGGGAGTGTGGATAAAACGTGTCTTCACCAGCCAATCAAAACACCAAGAATCACACCCTCTTAAATCCTTCCAAATAAACTTTCCATCCGCCACATCCTTTGCCACGTCATCATTTTTCCATACACAAAAAAACCCAAAAACCAAACAGACACAACAAACATAGTTTAATCTCCAACTAACAATACACACACCTTATTATTCTCTAACACTAACAATGGCTGTTTCAACTAGTTTCTCTGGTGCAAAGTTGGAGGCTTTGTTCTTCAATTGTTGTTCCTCAACATCCTCTTATGTTACTACCACTCATTTATCATTTTTTGGTAGAAACAGAAAGAGCTTTGTTCAAAGTCAAAGAGGTTCAATTCGTTGTGAAGCTTCTTCTTCTTCTTCTTCTTCTGATGTTTTTGTTGATTCTAGTAATAAGAATTCTACCACTGTTTCTGCTTTACAACAGCTTAAAACTTCTGCAGCTGATAGTAAGTCCTCTTTCAACATTTTTTAGTTAATAATGATTCCATCATATGATTAATTGGATTGTATATTACTTAGTTTAGAGATTTAGATACATGTTAAAAATTGAATGTGTTTCAACATCAAGACAAAAAAATATACATTTTCATTCCAACATAACTTAACAAATATTTGAGAATTCCATAGTGAAATCAAACATGCACTTAGAGGTCTGTGTCGCAGAAGTGGAGGGGTGTTCGGTTCTATGGTCATCAAAATTGATTTTGTAAAATTAATTTTAATTAAAAATTTATTTTGTAAAACTGATTTTAATTGAAAATTATTTTTGTTTGAAAATTTGTATGTTCACATTTGGAGTCATATGTTACAAATCATAGTTTCAAGTTGGAATTAATTAAAATCAACTTAAATCGATTGTAGCACGTGTTTTAATTAAAAATGAATTGAATCTAAAATGTTTATGTTTGAGTACATTGATAATAGTTCAAAATACTTGCTTCAACTTACAATCCATTCCGGAATCATAAACAATTCTATTCAAGAATACTCAAACATGTTAAAATCAACTTTACTATATTCAATCACTTTTTCATCTAAAAAAGTTGAAACCATACATACCCTTAGATTATCTATATTTGATCTATGAAGAAATAAAAAACTCTTTAAGTTTCCATTAGACATAGGTGCCAAACCACATAAAATCTATGTGCATTCTTAATAAACTATTAGAGTATATAAACTTTAATTACTTAATCTTAAGTTAGTTGCACACACTTTCATTGCCTAACTATGTGAAGTTGTGAACCTTGCAACTTTTAATTCGAATAATTTATTTATGAAATGAACTATGAACAGGATACACAAAGGAAAGGAGCAGCATTGTGGTTATTGGGCTAAGTGTGCATACCACGCCTGTCGAAATGCGCGAAAAACTCGCCATACAAGAAGCAGAATGGCCTAGAGCCATTGGTGAGCTTTGCAATCTGAATCATATTGAAGAAGCAGCTGTTCTTAGCACCTGCAACAGAATGGAGATTTATGTTGTTGCACTTTCTCAGCATCGTGGCGTCAAAGAAGTCACTGAATGGATGTCAAGTGTATGTTTATATGTTTATTTATGAAAAGTTTAGCATATGTTAAAGTAACACTAACAATAATATTAATGATTCAGGCTCTTATACTATATTACTATTCTAGATGGAAGTAATGGATGAGAAAAAAGTTTAGAAAAGTAAAATAGAAATTGTGTTCATAATGAGAATGTTAATAACATCAAGGCAATGAGGCTTATATAGTTTAACAGGAACAACTAACTTCTAACTAGTATAACTAATTTGTAACTAACTTTTATATCTATAATAGAGATACCAAAGCCGATGAATAATTTAGTTGCGAAATTGTAGAGTATAATTTGATCTCTTAGATTGAAAGTCTTCGATCGCATTAGTAGTCCTTTGAAAACTATGTTTACCTACTCAAAATGACTAATATGATCAAAGATTTACAATTTTATGTTTTATTTTAGAATTCCGTTGATTTTAGATACCAAATTGTCCCGCGCCACAATTTCAGAGAATAAATTAGCGATTCAAGATTTGTTTGAATTGAATTATTTGAAGTTATTTACTGACATAAGCACTTGTGAACATGAGAGCTTATGAAAACCGTTTATGACATGTTGTTCATCAGCTATTTTCTGCTTATTTCCATAAGTTTTCCATGAAAGCTTATGAAAACTACCGAGGCTTTCTACTAACATGAGCACTTGTCAACCTGGTTGAGAGAGCTTATTTCCATAAGCTCTCTAAGAAAGCTTATGAAAATATCTTATATGTTATCTTTTGCTATAAATGCTTAATTAAGTTGTTTTATCAAACAGAGTCTCGCCCCAAAATGATAAATACAGTATTCATGCAAGAATTGTTTTGTTTTGTTTTTGTTTTATAGTACATTAGTATATATTGAAGATTCATGAGTTCCTGTTTTTGCAGACAAGTGGAATACCAGTGGCAGAGCTTTCACAGTATCTATTTTTACTCTACAACAAAGATGCTACACAACACATCTTTGAAGTATCAGCAGGTCTTGATTCTCTTGTAATGGGAGAAGGTCAAATCCTTGCACAAGTCAAACAAGTAGTGAAATCTGGACAAGGAGTTAATGGCTTTGGAAGAAACATAAGTGGACTATTCAAGCATGCAATCACAGTTGGTAAGAGGGTAAGAACCGAGACAAACATCGCGGCCGGCGCAGTTTCTGTCAGCTCAGCAGCTGTTGAATTGGCCTTAATGAAGTTACCTGATGCCTCACATGGCAATGCAAGGATGCTAGTTATTGGAGCTGGAAAAATGGGGAAGCTTGTGATAAAGCATTTGGTTTCAAAAGGGTGTAAAAAGATGGTAGTTGTCAATCGAACCGAAGAAAGAGTTGCATCGATCCGCGAAGAACTAAGCGATATTGAGATAATCTATAAACCTCTATCAGAAATGATCACATGTGTTGGTGAAGCAGATGTAGTTTTCACAAGCACAGCCTCAGAAACTCCTTTGATTTTGAAACATCATGTTAAGGACATTCCTTTGGCAAGCGAAGAAACCGGAGGAAAGCGTCTTTTCGTCGATATTTCTGTTCCTAGGAATGTAGGCTCATGTGTCAATGATGTTGAGTGTGTCAAAGTTTACAATGTTGATGACCTTAAAGAAGTTGTGGCTGCTAACAAAGAGGACAGGCTAAGGAAAGCGATGGAAGCTCAAGCGATCATCGGCGAAGAATCGAGACAATTTGAAGCTTGGAGAGACTCATTAGAAACTGTTCCTACCATTAAGAAATTGAGAGCTTATGCTGAGAGACTAAGGGTTGCTGAGCTTGAGAAATGTTTAGGTAAAATGGGTGATGATATCAATAAGAAGACACAAAAAGCTGTGGATGATCTTAGTAAAGGGATAGTGAATAAAATGCTTCATGGTCCAATGCAACATTTGAGATGTGATGGTAGTGATAGTAGAACATTGACTGAAACTCTTGAGAATATGCATGCTTTGAATAGAATGTTTAGTCTTGAGACTGAAGTTTCTGTTTTGGAACAGAAGATTAGAGCCAAGGTGGAGCAAAAACCACAGTGAGATATCATAATCATATGACACTATTTTTCATTGATTATTGTCACACTCATTTATTTCTTGTGAAAGAGGAAAATCCTTACTCTATTTTAGGCTTGAGAGTCATGTAATCTTTAGTTGCATGATTGAATTTGGTTATGTATTTAGACTATGCTATGTTGAATTTGTAATATATATGTATTGTATAAAATAGAGGAGTTGTCCCAACACATTTGAAAATGGTATGAATATGTCCATTTTCCACCATGTAAATGGCCAATGTGTCATTGAGAGTGTGTAGTTTGGTTGGTGGAACTAGTGCATATCGCCATGTTTATCACACATTGAAAAATTCCTTTTATATACTTTCATGACTAAATTATTCATTGACTAAACTTTGTAAGGCACATTAATTGATATAATTCTTTTTATAATTGTATTTAGCGTGAGATGTGTCGTGAGTCTTTAACTTAGGTCTAGTCCAATCCAATAAGTTTTTTTTTTCATCCAATTAGATCACTTAAATTTTATTTTGTTAGTTACCATTGTAGCATCATCACATGTAGGTTAGGGTTCTTCCATCTCATCCCCTTCTTCATCCTCTTTCTCTTCAAACTCAGAAAATTTAACTTTTATCCTTTTTTAATTATCTTCTTTTTTATATTAGAATTTTCACCAACATCATCTTTTCCTCTCCATAGTTAATGTTCATTCATAAAATTAAATAATACATAAGAATAAATTGAAAACTAATTTCTAAAACAAACCAAAATTAAACCAAAAAATGAAATGTATTACGGTTTTTGAAGAGGGGTGTATTACAATTCTTGATTTAAGTTATAGATAAAAAAATAAAAAAATAAATAAAATTAGATTATATTGATAACTGAAAGAGTTAATTACATAAACTTATATAGTCAATTATATAAACATTTGACTAGTATAGAATAACTAAAACTATTAGTATAAAATAACTAAACAGCTAGTGTAATTAATTAACTAGTCAAGTATCATATCTAATAAAAATGTTTTGGTGCTTTGATTTAAAAGGGAGCTAAGGGTATACATGAATTTGGTATACAAATATGAAATGCATTTTTTTTACCTTAAATCTCTTGTAGCATAGCTTATGCCTTTATTTGGTTTTGAATGAATTATTTTGCTTCTTAAAAAATGAAATCCATAAAAATGTAATATAAATCTTGAATTTAAACAAAGAG
>JBBPBR010000008.1:45748392-45758530 GCA_037974775.1 Cicer pinnatifidum | reverse complement strand
CGACTCGCACCCGAAGCCGAGAAAACGACCTGCATCTTGAAGCTAGGAAAACGACTCGCACCCGAAGCCGACAAAACGACCCGCATCTTGAAGCCGGGAAAACGACTCGCACCCGAAGCCGAGAAAACGACCCGCATGTTGAAGCCGGGAAAACGACTCGCATTCTTCCAAAAAAATTATTTTTTCGGACAAAATTAGAGTTATTATCTTTACTTATCTTTACTTTGATTCTCAAGTAAATTCTAAGTAAAGAGGGGCAGCTGTTGACACCTAATTTTGTCCGATTTTTTTATTTTTTTTTACTTTTTATTAATAAAGGAAATAATAATAATAATGACAATAATAATAAATATATAAATATATGTGAAGAAATAAAAATAAAGGAAACTGAAAAGAAATGAATTGATTGTCATAAAAATCGATGCAATGATGATCAAAATAAATGAAAAAAAAACAGAAAAGAGATTGATTGATAGTCATAAAAATCAGAATAATGGTGATCAATTGAATAGAAAAGAAAACCGAAGAAATGAATCAATGGTAATAAGAATCGGTATAATTGTGGTCAATTAAAAGAAAAGAAACCGAAAAATAGATTAATAGTAATCAATTGACAATTATTCTTTTGTCTTTTGAAATCTACACCAAAAAATCTATAAATAGGCTGCCACAAGAGCACAATAGGGAGGGCGAGAAGGGAAAACACAAACTAAGAGCACAAAAAAAAAATAGAGAGATTAGTTAGCAAAGGAGAAGGAGAGAATCCGATCTTGAAGTAATCAGTCTAGTAAGGTACCATTTTCTTATTATTTTCTCTAGTTTGCTTATTAGTTTTTTTTGTTTTTACATCTTTTTATATATATATATATATATATATTTTCTCTTTCTATTTTTTTTTTTGCTTATAAAAAATAAACTCATATGTTAAGCTTTCATTTCATTTTTTTAAATCGTTTAATCTTGAAAATTGTCTTCTTTGTAATATAAAACAATAAAGAATATAACTAGTTGATGTCTATAGATCAAGAAAACAAATTTTATCATATTGTAATTTAATAAAAAAAATTCATAATACGTCTTTATCAAATAAAAAATTTATAACGGTTAAATGATTTTACCCTTAAGATTAAAATTAATGGTTGTTGCCGCCGGATGAAATTCATCATCGCTCGCTACACCATATTATGTACTTTCATCGTTGGTGGCCTTTGTGTCGCGACAAATCCGACAACGTACGAGCAAATTATTTAACAGATTATTTCACCGTCGTGTCCCTTTGTCTCGTTCACAAACCGCCACGTTACGAAAATCTTTTTCTTAAAAAAAAATTAATTTATTTTTCCGTTAAAACAGACAAATATTATTATTATTACTATTATATTTATTATTATTATTATTATTACACTTTTATTTTTTTTAACATGTATATAAATAAAAATAATAATAAAATCGGTCAACACACTAAATACTTTCTATCAAAGAACTACGTGTGTTTTGATTTCCCTATTGCACCTGGGGATACGTAGGAGCAAGGTATTCCCCTTGTCAAACCAAATTAATAAAAAAAAAATATTTTTTCTACTTTCATTAATGTAAATAATTTAATTTTTTATTATTCTTTTTGGGGTAAAAATAAATAAATAAATAAATAGTTTGTATATAATTAATTATAGGGTAACCGTTTTAACGGACGTTGTAGGGTGATAATACTTCCTTACTCGTAATCGACTCCCGAATCCAAATTTTTGGTTCAAAAATATTATTTTAGGTTTTATCCAATTTTTCCTTTAATAAAAATAAAATTGGTGGCGACTCCTTTTTCGCGGACAAACCGGACGCGACACCATTAAAATTAGAAAGAAAAAAAAAAGATCTCCAAAGGAGAATTTTGACAAGCTATGGTAGTACTGTAAGAGAAAGTAATTGAAGGGACAAACGTCATTGTTGACAAAATAAAATCTAGATACTTGATACAAAAGGAAGGATGAGGTTAACATCTACATCGTTTGAAATATGTGAGCACGTAGCGCTAGCACATTAGGGATGAAGCCCGCTTTAAAGAAAGTTACTATAACGAACATTACTTGTCAATAAGGAACAATTACTTAGGTTATTTTTCTATAAATAGAAGTTTGTACGATAAAAATAAAGGTCAGATACTTAATTTCTAAAGCCTACTCTTAAAATTGAAAACAAATTCAAGCTTATCAAACACTAAATATGTGTCTTTAAATTATTTTTTAAAATTTTAGTCATTTATGTATTTATGTTTATGTGGATTTAAAATGCATGCTCTTTTTCTTTGAATGCAATTTTCTTATTGAATCATTTACTTGCTTTCATTTACTTTCATGCAATTCTCATACTTTCAAGTCTTTAAATTTGTTTAACTTTCAATCATTTTAATTAAAAGTAATTACTCTTCTAGTTTACCGTTCCAATCTTTTAATCTTCGGCATTCACATTTCATAAAATCTTTTCAATTACGGTCTATGTAAGTTTATTGAATTTACTTTCTGCAATTTAAAATTATCATCTTTATGATTATTGCATTTAAATTCTATTTAATTTAACTTTCAAATGTCATTACCATTCTATTCAAACTTAGTTCCATGCAAATTTACAATTAAGTGATTTTTGAGCCTTGAACTTGCAATGAACATAATTGCCACAAACGTAACCTATCACTAAGGATCAGTTATTTAGGTTATTTTTCTATAATAGAAGTTTCGGCGATAGAAGTAAATTTAAATACTTAGTTTTGGAAGCCTACTCCAAAAACTGAAAACATATTCAAACTTCCTAGAACACAAAGTATGTCGTATATTGTCTTTAAATTTCTTTAAGATTCGAGTCATTTATGTTTCAGTCGATTTTAAATTCATGCCCTTTTACTTGCAATGACATTTACATATTAAGTTATTTACTTACTTTCATGCAATTTTAATGCTTTCAAATCATTAATTTTGTTTAACTTCCATTAATTTTAATTCAAAATTATTTACTCTTAAAGTCATTTACTTTTCCAAGTGTTTAATCTTCAGCATTTACATTTCTTGAAATTTTTCCAATTATTGTCTAGTTATGTTTATTGAAATTTGCTTTTTTCAATTTAAAGTTTTCGTCTTTACGACTATCGCATTAAAAGTATTTTTTTAATTTTATTTTCAAAGTACATTTTCATTATGTTTGGATTATTTCCATATAAATTTACATTTGAGTGATTTTTGTGTTTTGAAATCACATGCATTTTTAAAAAAGAATTGATATTCTCATAAGATCACCCGATTATTAATTAATTTGTTCAAAAGCTCACTGATTAAACAATAATTTGAGATCAAATTTAGTAGATTTATCAGTCCTCTAAAACTCATATTAAATACCACCCTTTCTCCTTTAATGCCTTATTATTATTTAATAATGATGCTATGTTATATACATTTTCTAGTTTCTTTTTCTCCTTTTTCTTCAATTATTATTATTCACCAACCATTTGGATTTGAAGAAATTTTTGAATTTGTAAAACAAACACCAAAACTAGAAGGTGTTCACGAACCCTATATTATTTATTTAACTAAAAGGTAGATTTTGTGATAAAATGCAAGTATATATAATCATGACAAGTAATAAAGTAAAAGTAGAGTATTAATTTCACGAGAATTGATGTAGATAAGTTCTAAGTATTTTCAAATGGACTAGTTTAATTAGTTAAAATCTCAAGTAACAAGTAACACAAATATTTCAATTCATGCAAATAAAAGTAAATTCAAGTTTGAAACAAGTAAATATTATTATGGAAGATAATCTAAATTCAGAGTTTAATGAATAATTAAGGAATCAATTATGTTGCAAGTTCAATTTATGGGGGTATGCGATATGCTTCATACATGCTATAGCATTATGAACATAGTGACATGAGAGATTTTCCAAGTAAATCATCATGGTTTTCAAATACACTAATGTTATTCATGAGTTTATGTTCACGTTCAACCATGCTACAATTTATAGTTCCTCTTCTGTTTGATAAACTTAAATACAATTTCTAGTTATTTAATGTCAACCACTTGTCCTAGCATCTTGACTTAACCCACATTCAACAATCAAATCCGTCTCTTTTCTTTTCCAAGTTCAAAAACTAGCATTAAATCTAAGGTGATCATATTCAAATTTAAAGACAAT
The DNA here is from genome assembly GCA_037974775.1 of Cicer pinnatifidum. NCBI lineage: Eukaryota > Viridiplantae > Streptophyta > Magnoliopsida > Fabales > Fabaceae > Cicer > Cicer pinnatifidum. The sequence goes on along the minus strand of JBBPBR010000008.1, from coordinate 45,754,351 downwards.
CATAAACCAGCTTGATTAAATAAATGCTAAACATGTCATTGTTACAATCAAGTTGGTTTGAAGAACAATAACTCTTATTTATTTTGATACAACAAATTTCTTTTTGTGAGAACAATTTATAGCACTAATAAATTCAATTAAGTGTGCAGTTCCATTGTCACGAAAGACCTTACTTGTATTCTCTGATGATTAGAGAAGATATACATAAAGTACATGACAATATTCTGGTAGATATATTATGATATGTTATGACTGACTCTACAAAACACACTTTCAACATGCCTCTGTTGAATCTGTTAAATACAAGTTCACTCTAATAATTTTGTGTGTGATAACATTGGTATAAAAATTCACTGTCTGGATAACACTATGATGAAATGAACATTCTAATAAAGTCGACATTCAGATATCAATTGTTCATCATAATAGACTTACCCTTTGACTGAATAAGCATATGACTCACCCTCCGGTCGTCATGTCATTTCTATCAAGATGCATTGAATCAATTATGAAGATGAATTTAGACAAGTTTTTTTTACCGATTCAAGATATGTGAAGATTTGAAACGAGCTATTATTTCACAAGTTGATTTCATGCAATCCTAATAATGGTCAGAAACCCTTAATGGAATCAAAGCTTCTCTATAACAGGATTCGTGATTGTCACTAAGAAAAGCAAGAAAGAAAAAGGAAACAACAAAAGGCAAACCAACTGATGTCACAAATACAAACTCATGAAAACTATTGTATTTGCTCTAACTACTGAGAAACCTAAAATACTTTCTAAGTGCAAATCCTATTAACACTCTTGTATGAGAATTTTACTGAAAATCATCTTAAACACTTTTGTAACTTGACCAACTAGTGGTTGTCGCCCTCAACAACTTGATCGTACTAAGCTAGAAGGTTGAGAAGACTTAAGCACAGTCAGATTGACTAGAAAGTGTTTAGTGAAGTTGTGATATTATTGGTGAATAGTAGATTAAATCCTTTTGTGTAAAAGGACTAGACGTAACTACTGCGTTGGTGGTGATCCAGGATAAATTGACTTGTGTTTCTCTTTTTATCTTTTTACTTATTGTTTTACTTATTCCTATTTTCAACATCATTGGTTTTTAAATATATTTTAAATTAAGTTTTGGAAACAAAATATAATTGACCTTATTTTCTTTTTCTTTTTTTCTCTTTATAGCCATAAACATATTAATTTATAAATCTTACTTACAAAAATATTATTCCTTAACTAATAAAGGTTTAGCTCATAATGAGCTTGTAAATGGAAATGAAATGGAATGATGATCAAATCATTACTGAAATATTGTTACAACAAGAATCAAATGAGAAAGTAGAAATACAAATTACGATAACAACTATCACAGGGTTCGTTGTAGAAATCAATTCTCGTTTTCCTTCTTCAAGTTCGACCTCCAAAATAGGCTTCAATGGCTTCCAATTATGGTAGAAATAAAGGATAATGATGATGGAGTGATGGTTGCTTCTAGGTCTGGTCTGTTGAGAGACTTAGAAAATTAGGTTTTCCTCCACCACTTTTTAGATTTGCAATTGTTGTCCTTCGTATAGGACAATTTTAAACCACTATTTCTCTCATTTTTTGACCTTTTTATACTTTATGCATAAGACAACTTTTACCCAATGCAATAAAGGTTTGAGGCAACTAAAATATTCTATTGGTTTGTCCTTCAATTGGTGAGGTGTCCCTTGTGCCCATAAGATAAAGTTACCATGTATGTTATGGGCCAACAACTTGTTGTTGCCTTGCAGGGTACTGCAACATTGTTGTAGCGTTTTATCCATATTTAGTCAATTAATTATATCATGCATAAAATCAACATCAAACAACATAGTTCCAACATAAACAAGCTTACTCTAATAAAAAGGACATGCAATTAATATTATATTAAAAATACTAAAAATTACACATTTAATAAAAATATATTCTCATGAATTTGCATATTTCAAGTCTAAAAAATGGTAAGTAACTTATATTTAACAGATATCAATAGATAGTGTGACACTTAACGTTCAAATTGACAGAAAAAAAAACTTTTTAAGAAGAAAACATCAAACAAAAACAAACATTCAGATTTTTAGTTGAAATGGAGATGAATAAGAAGAAATTTATAAAATATTTACAGGTTTGAAGAATTCCAAAAATTTAATTTGAGAATTTTTAGTAAAATGCAATTTAAAAAAAATAAAATTATCAATAATAATCTTATTTAGACTTGTCACCTATGTATTTTTAAGACATGACTAAATTTTTCAACATAAAAAGCAACAAAGATAATTTTGTACACTTTTTAAAAGATAAATGACCGACACGAAGAAAAAAACAAAAAAAAACAAAAATTATCCTTATTTATCAGTTTGGCTTGGTTTGTATATTGTGAGAATAGATTATAAAAACTAAACTATATATACCAAGCCAACTATTTTTTGTTGGTTCGGATTATCTCTTCCCAAAAATCAAACAAAATCGGGTATCTCTCCTCTATGTATATGACTTAACGAGTATAGAAAAGACTTATCACACGAAATTTTGATGGAGATTACAAAATTATACCGTTATATATAAAAATAAATAAATTAAAGATACTTCAACATCTAGAAATAATAATTGTTCTCTTTATTGTCTTCTTATACTTAATTTTAAGTAAGAAAATAAAATAAAATTACTCATCGACTAACACCAAATTAAGATTTGAGAAATAGAAATGCATCGAGACATTACAACATATAGAAGTACAGCTACATTAAAAGAAGAATCACATATGGAGAAAAAATACAACAATAAATGAGTTGTAACTATATTTGAATTTAAAAGAAATTGTAAAAACAAATTAATGATTTTGTTATTTAAAAAATTGCAAAACAACATCAACAGCTATTTTTGTTAAATGGCATGATTATGTTTCAATGAAAGAAAAACTATAACTACCTATTGACAAAGTTAAGTTGTTTAAAGTGTTAAGACAAAAGCTAACCCCAAAAATGATTCTTTTTTTTTTTTACTAAGAAAAGTTAACAAAACAGAATGTTGTAAATCCTAAAAAGTACAAAAATAGTTACGTGAAATAGGACGAATTTAGTGTGAGTATGCATGATATTTTGATCTAAATCTGCTTTACAATGCATTTAGTTTGAAAAGTAAAACCATTGCCACGCATGTTGCTTGGACTGGGCCTTGTTGGGCTATAAGTTCTTTCTTTCAATAGATAAGTTTTTTTTTTTTTTTTTTATAAAAAAAATTCATCATTACATATTTGTACTTGATCAAAATGGTTCTGACTTTTTATTTTTTATTTTTTTTGATTTAATTACAGTGATCCTTCTGTTTTCATCTATTTTTAGAATTGGTCCACCATTTTAAAATTTCCCAATTATGATATCTCCATTAGATTTTTGGACTAAAACAATGGTGATACGATGAACAAAGTTCAGTTCTGAACTAAAACTACTTGAAAATTGAACCGAACTAATTTTCTGTTTGAAAAAATCAAACCACATTGATTTTTTTTACTCGTAATTGAATAGTTATTTAAATTAGTGAACCAATTTATTACTCTGAACTGAACCAAACTGATTTTAACTTAGTTTTACTTGTTGTCATTTTGAGTTTTTAACATTTTACGGTTTTGTTATTTTTTATTTTAGTTTTGAATTAAAACTAATTAAGTTAAGGTTTTGTTGGTTACAGTTCAATTCTATCATTTAAAAATCAGTCTAGTTAAAAAACTAAAGTTCAATTTTCTAATTTTTGTTGCCACCGGTATAATGATATGTCTTAAATGTCGTTGAAAGTAAGATGATTTTGAATGATCAACTCATATGATATTGCAAGAAAACTCCATAAAAATTTTGCTTTCAACTTCAAAAGTAAACAATAATTCCATCTGAATGATTTTAGATCATCAAATCGTATGTTACATCAACTAAAATATGTCACATCATCAACATTACCTTTAGAATTTTGAAAAAATGATCAAAAGTAGAGAATTTTAAAATGAGGGGGTCAATTTGAAGAATAAGTGAAAAAATGAGACTAAAATTGCAATTAATTTATTTTTATATAAAAAAGAAGAAATAACATATTTATAGAACAATTGTTGTTTATAAAATATTGTGGGTTATTTATTTTAATAACCCAATTTAAAAAATAATAATTACCAATATATTTCCTATTGAAAATTATATACCAAACTATATTTAGAAATCGCTATTTGCAAAGGCCACTTTCTTACAGATTTTTTTTTTTTTTTATTTGCTTTGGAAAGTCTCCATCCCAAAAGGCGACTTCTATGTATCTTTAGAAAGTCGCTATTTCAAAAGGCAATTTGAAGAAAGAAAAAAAAATCCTTAACGAAGTCGTCATTGCAAATTCGAACTTCATTAAATACGTCGTCTTTGTAAATGATGACTTTTAACTAAGTGAAAAAAAAATAATAATAATTTGACATATACTTTTCAAAAGAGATTGGTAATTTTTTTATTTTTTATTTTAAATTGGAGTATTAAAAAAACAAACCAAATATTGTAGATACTGAATTATGTTCCCATTTTAATTTAAAAACCAAAAGTTTAATAGGATATCTTGGGCCTAGAGTTTGAAAAGTTTGAAACAGAAGAAAAAAAAAGAATTGGGCCAATGAAATCCATTTTGTTAGAAGAAAAAAATTTAAAAAGGGGAATTGTACCGCGCACCCCCCAGTTTTACCTCCCACCCCCCAGTCATATGAAAAAGACTCTATTACTCTTAGTTTCATTATTTTTCACCCACTTCCTTCGAAACTTTGAAATATTCGAACTTGACCCTACCAAACCTTCGAAAGTTTGAAACCTCCGAAATTAAAAAGTAAGACAAAACTCGAACATTTCAAATATTCGAAACTGTTTTTTACCAGATTTTCGAAAGTTTCTACGATGATGAAACTTTCGAAGTATATTTTTCCCATAAATAATGAAAGTTTCGAAAGTTTCGTTGAACAAGAAAGTTATGAAATACATAAACTTTCGAAGAATATGAAAGTTTCGAAATACAAAACTTTACAAAACTTTCGAAATACAAAACTTTACAAAACTTTCGAAATTTGTTCAGTTTCAAAAGTTTGATATTCATGGAAAGTTTCGAAATGCATTTTTATTAGTAATAAATTGATAGTAATAAATAATAATAAATTTATAGTAATAAATTAATGGTAATAAATAGTAATACATTTATAGTAATAAATTTAATATCTATTTTCGGAAGTTTCAGTAATTTAAAAAAAAATTGAAAGTTTCGAAAGTTTCAAAATTTCTGAAACTTTCGAAATGGAATTACTTAGAAGGTTTGAAATTTTCGAAGTATATGTGCTTCGGAAGTTTCAAATTCATCTAAACTTTCTAAACTTTTTGAAAAAATACACTTCGAAAATTTCATATTCATCAAAGTTTCGAAATTTCTGGAATATTTTATTTCGAAATTTGGTATTATTCCAAAGTTTTGAAATTAGTAATTTTTTTGGCATAGTTACATTTTGAAAGTTTTCAATTTCACAAAATTTTCAAAAGTTGGGGGTGGAAAACTTGAATGAAATTTTTTTTTATAATTTTATACAAATTAAACAACGGCAAAATAGTCTTTAAAAAAAATTAGGAGGTGGGAGGTAAAATTGGAGGTAAGCGGTATAAAACCCTTTAAAAAGGCTACCACACCATGTCTTTATATATTCACGCTAAGTTTCTGCTGGCTTTCCAAAGATTTTTATAAATACACCCCAATACTTTTATCTAAGTGGAAGTGCTTATAGAATAATAATAATAATAATAATAATAATAATAATAATAATAATAATAATAATAATAATAATAATAATAATAATAATAATAATAATAATAATAATAATAATAATAATAATAATAATAATAATAATAATAATAATAATAATAATAATAATAAT
>JBBPBR010000008.1:45710341-45726965 GCA_037974775.1 Cicer pinnatifidum | reverse complement strand
AACAATAATTAAAACACAATTCACCAGCCACTTAGGCAACCACAAAGACAACAAATATTTAAAACACAAATCACCAGCCACCTAGGCAACCACAAAGATAATTACATTTAAAACACAGATCACCAGCCACTTAGGCAACCACAAAGACAAGATATTTTAGATTGAACTTTTTTTAATCACATAAGACATTAAATTTATATTCTCATGGATGTTCATAGTTATAACTCAATAACTTCAACACATCAAATATGCACGTGAACAAATATCTCAAAATCACCATTTTCATTTTAATAATTCTCAAGATTCGATTTGACTACATGTTATTGATAACCATTAAAACTCATATCACCAAGAATACAATAGCAACATAAATTTCGTTCCTTTCACTATAAAGTTTTCAGCATTCTAAAAATAGACTATTCATTAATGCATACAATAATCAATTTTCTCATATTATTAAATTTAAAGAAATATAAAATTCTCATCAATTTCCTCAAGACACATATATTGTTCATAAAAGTCAAATTTTCAATTTAAAATACTCAAAGGTCAACAAATAAAATCAAATACATCGTAATAAACATATTACTAATTACATCATTATAAAAATTATAACTTCATAATTATATACTCCAAACACGTAAAACAGTAAACATTTTCACTACAAACATATTTATCAAGGAATAATAATAAAATATAACTCTATAATTAAGTTCATCAAGATAGATGCATTATTCAAAAGAGACAATCAAAACTTTATAGTTAATTTCTTTACGATAAAAATAAAATCAACCTTTTTCTTTTAAGACATCCAGACATCATATCAATATCTTACGAACTGCTAATTTAATATCTAGCCTAACTTTGCATGGGGAAAAGCCCTTACCTTAGACGCTTTCCTTCCACGCAACATTATATATACCGCGAAAAACTTCATAAAGATGAAGGAACAAAAGCTTAGAGCTTCCACAAAAAGAGAGGTAATATGTGGGTGGTTGTTTGAGTGACTTAAAAAAATATTTGAGATAAACAAAATATAATGTTGGCAATGGAGAGTGAAGCTGAATAGAGAAAGAGAATAATTTTTCTCATTTAAATTAATTGCACACATCAATGAGGTATTCAATTGAAATAATATTATTCAATGACCAACCGTTATGAATTAATTGGCATTCATGTACTTACTCTTGTTACACATTTGAGTGGATGCGAATTAGAAAACACACGGTTCTATGATTAAATGCTATTAAAATAAAATATAGTGTGAACGATTAAATTTTTGACCAAAATTGACTTGGTCATTGTTCACTTTAAAAAATACTCCTATTAGTTTTAATTAATTACTAACAAAACTCCAACAGCTAATTAATTAATTAATATAAATGTACTTCATCAAATAATTAAAATTAAAGGAACAATTACTTTATTATTGTCACACTAAATTAATTAAATAAAATATACAAATAAAATTAAGGATTTTCACTAACTCTATTATCTCTAAAATGAGTACTTATTTGGTCGTAAATAAAATTAACAAACCATATAAATTTTATAAATTCCAATTTAATTTAATAATTCAACTAATATTTTATCAACTAAAATAAATCAAGCAACACAAAAATACCACTCACACATAACAAAATAAAACAAATATATCTAAAACATCAATTTCATGATTATCAAAACTAATTAAATAAGAAGATGCAGAATAGTCTATTTAGAAGATAATCACATCATAAATCATTCTCATTCTCATGTAATTGTCACGCCAAAATAATTAAATAAAAATAAAAGTTATAATTATTCAGGTAAAATAGAGAGTGGTAACTTTTAATTTATTTTCTTTACATATAGAATAAATTATTAATTAAATAATAAATTACGAAAATTACTAAAAGATACATATATAATATATATGAAAATATTAGGGTGTTACAACTTTGCATTCATAAGAATATTTGGAATCGCATGCAATATTTTGCTCGAAGTGCAAAAGTTTAAGTGTGGGGGAATTTGATAATAGCATTTGGACACATGTTTATAGCTTTTAATTTTGGTATTTTAAAATCTCTTTATAGCTTAAAATAAGTTTTTAGCTTGTTTCTAAACTTTGGGTCGAAATTGAATAATAATTTTATTATTTGCATTTTGCCTCTTGCTCGCTCTGTAGGATATAATGTGGGCTCTGAATATCGGATTGGCGTATATGAGCAGGCGTTGCGAAGCTAAAAATCAGAGCTATAAATTTTGTGTTGGAATAAAAGCCCATTTCTGAACTTTACTGTGCCTAAATTGCAGATTTCATAATCTGGACTTTTGTAATAATTTTAATTAGCGGGTCACTTGTTTTTAAACCCTAAAGCCCAATATCAAGTACAATATATTGACAGTTTTGTTTCTTTTCTACAGACGGAAAAATTAGGATTCAGATTGCTACAAGAAATAAAATGTTTTAATTTTAATTTCATGGAAGACTAATTTTATAAGATTAATCCACGAGTTTAGAGTTTCATCAACACCTTGAGATCCAGGTTACACTGTCAATTTCGAATTCATGATTCTATTCTTGTTTATTTGAGTATATTGATATTCTAATTGCTTGAATTGAATTTCAATAGAATCGATTAAATTTATTTGACAGAATTTAGTTTCGGTTTCTAATTTAATTGAATTATAATTTTGCGACGCTTGATCGTTAATTGTAATATTTTGATGATTGTGATGCTTAATCCAATCAAAGAAATCAAATTCACATAGGACTGATTACGCTTGTTTGATCAATTCTATAGTAAAATAAGAATAGAATCACAAATTAGAAATTAAACTCATTGATAGAATCTGTGATAGGTCTGAAATTCGAATAAGTGGATTAATCATTTTGCTCATATGTTAAATCAAAAATATAAAAAACCCCTTTCTAATTTCAATTTTCAATTCGGTTAATATTATTATATCAAAAGTCCTTGCAAAATGATTTGAGTTAATACATCTATTTATATTTTATTAATTGTATTTTACCCGTGTGTGACAGCGTATCAACAATGAATAGAGGAAACAACACAATATGAGGAAGCACGCCCTTTGCTGGGTATGAAGCGCTCAATATGATAAACTCATTTTTGACTCTACCTATTATATTCACACAATAGCATCTCACTCTGCTTCTAATATTGACACACTTCAATCTAACTCTAATACTTCTTGCGTTTCTATACACACATTTACATCTGACTTTGAGAATGAGTTGAGTCAACTCATCTGACAAAAATTCAACACCTCCAACAAAAGTCATTCCATCTGATAAAATGTTAATGCCTCTAATGACGGGTTAATGATTCATGAAGTTGGGTATAACTCTAAAAAAGTAATTCTAATGAAATCTAGAGGATTCTAGATCAGACTTTGAAACAGGCAAAAGTTGTCTCTACATCTGATACTGGAAATTTTTCCCTTTGATACTAATTCTGGAAGATATCAAAGTTCAGAAAAAGACATGAAAAGATTCCAAAAAAATGTTCCAATTGGTAACCTGCCAAATTGGACCGAATGGAAATGTTGGCTTACTATTGTTTATAATTGGTATAAAAGGTTTGCAAAAGGTTCATGGCTGACAATAAGAATAGAAATTTGAAATTTGCAGGGACGATCAAAAGTGAAACAACAATGACAACAAGAACAGTATGTTTCATAATTGATTATAAAAAGGATTCTTCTTTGATTCAGCAATCACAACAATACGTTAACAAAAAACATCAATATGATTACATAAAACAACAACATTACAGAGCAACAAAACTGCAATTGAAAAATCAACAAAAACTTTCTTCAAACTACTTTGCAAAAATTGAGAAAATCTAAAAAGTTAAGTCGTGACTTAATTGAAGAACACCATCAAACACTTTGAACTTGGAACATTCATTTTTTTATTATTAAGCACTAGTACAAACACAAGTGTTAGACACATACATTTTCTCTCATTGAGATTTAAATACAAACCAAACCAACACATATAATTTGGCTCATTGGTGGTTGTTGTATTTCCCTCAATGTATTACAGTTGTAACCAAAAAGTAGAGAAGACGTAACTAGGTAAGGTTATGTGTTTTTGTAATTCAGGTGGAATTACTAGAAGAAATCATTCAAGTGAAGGTACTAGATGTAGTCAGGTTGGCAGTGAACCAGTATACAAAATTTTGTATTCTTCTTCTTCCCTTTGCTTTTATTTTCCAAATTGTTTTGATCACCAAGTCATAATTAAATTTCAAAAAATAGTTTTAACTAACTAGAACACAACTCAAATCCCCTTTTCTTGTGTTATTGAAACTTCAATTTATGGGTAGAGGCAACTAACAGTACATGCTACATTCAAAATAGAATATTAATTATACCTATGCTTAATAAAACACCTTATGAATTATGATAGAATAGAAAACCTAATATTTCCTATTTTCGTCAATTTGATTGTATTTATTTTATTTTAAACACAAAAGATAAACTAGGCAAGTTTGATTCTAGATTACAAAAGTGCATTCTTTTGGGATATTATGAGTTCAATCTAATATTGACTCTATACTTAATTTTACAAGTACTTATTATATGTGTTTACTTGTAGGAACTAACAGATGGTCGAAAATACAGTACGGGTGAAATATATTAAATTTGTCATAAAAATTTTGATGGATCATTTGTCAATGAAAATGCCAAGGAAATATATGCAAGTGTAAAGAATAGAAGTATTATGTGATCGTAAGTATTTTTTGTTGACCACTTTATAAATCAAATATGCAACTGTTAGTTTTGGTAATAGGGAGTTGCAACGCTATAAAACTATCACATTACTTATATAGGAGTATATGTAGTTAATGTAGCACCAATTTTGTCATTGAATGCACTAGTTGTATTGGTGTGCGTGCTCAAATGTTATAGAGGCTTGGTTTGGTGCATTATGGTTTGATGTTGTTAGTTTGGGGATTTTACCAATATAGTGCATCTATTATACGTTATGTGCATTATTTAGTTTTTCTTGATTGATCATAAGTTATAGTTCATCTATTTATTGTCTTAGATGATATCAAATAGATTTTTATTTTGTAAAACATACTTGAATGTACCACATGATGTTTTTCTGTTTAAATGTTGGAGTATTTCATACCCTTCTTTTACAAAGAAGAATTTAGTTTGTTTCATTTGCATGTGCAGGAACAATTGCAAGTTGAAAATGGGAAGACTCATTCTCCAAATGAAACATTTATGAATGTGTTTAGTAAAGAACATCCTGGATATGTTCGTTGTATGGGACTTGAAATAACGTCGTCTCAAATCACTAGATCTAGTTCTCACTCTACAAGATCAATATCTTCTTCTGAAGCTAATGAAAAGATGGAGAAAATGCAAGGTGAAATCATTCAGCTTAAGAAAATGGATTCATAATTTGATATGTTGAAAGAGCAAATTTATTTCTTATTGCAAATGCAAATTCTAGAGAAAAACTGGTAAAATTATTTTCTTAGCGAACCTATTTAAAAAATCATGTGGGAATTGTTTCTGTAACGCTCCAAATTTTTGATTCAAATATTACTTAAAAATATTTATTTTCTTTTAGAAACAACAATAATTTTTTTTTTCTTATGAATAATTCATCATGTAAAAATTTGAAGACGCGTTAGAAAATGACTTGATATATATATATATATATTTTTTTTGAAGAAGATAATGAAATTTGATAAAATATTATTCATTTATTTATTTACAAAATTAATATTCCAATTGTTAGATCAATATTTATTTATGCTCCAAAATAAATTAAATTCTCTTTAAATGAAATTCAAAAGAAACAATGTTGACTGAAATTAAGGACATTCAATAGGAATAAAATCTCACTTCCACATTTTTATCAAAAGTTAATAATGACGAATAAATAACTTTACAATGTACCACAAAACTTTTAGTAATATAAAACATTATTTTTAAATAAAAGTCCCATTTTCCCACGCGCGTGCACCAACCAAACATCATTCATGCAACTCAACTCTTTGAGATCATTAGTACCTAAATGTTGGTGTAAGGGGTCAGTTCATCCCACAACAAAATTAAACCAAATAATAAAATAACAATCATAAAATATGAATATAAAATCCTTTTGTAATAAAAGATTTAAATAAATTGATTATCTAATAGTTCTCAAAGATATATCAAAAGTCATAAAATGTATCTAAATAAGTAACAACCGTATAGCAAATAGTTAAATCAAAATAAAAATAACACTAAAATGTATATAAGTTATGCATGCTCCTAAACATATATGATCCGGATATAACCAGCCACATAGGCGTCCACACAGAAGTCACCCATACCAATGGGGAAAATTAAACCAGCCACACAGACGTCCACAAAGATGCATATGATATGTCATGAAATGATAATGATGCTCAAAATGTACAAGTCACCACCCACTTAAATATTCACACACATCATCAGCCACTTAGGCAATCCACAAAGATAACAATGATTAAAACACAATTCACCAGCCACTTAGGCAACCACAAAGACAACAAATATTTAAAACACAAATCACGAGCCACCTAGGCAACCACAAAGATAATTACATTTAAAACATAGATCACTAGCCACTTAGGCAACCACAAAGACAAGATATTTTAGATTGAACTTTTTTTTTTATCACATAAGACATTAAATTTATATTCTCATGGATGTTCATAGTTATAACTCAATAACTTCAACACATCAAATATGCACGTGAACAAATATATCAAAATCACCATTTTCATTTTAATAATTCTTAAGATTCGATTTGACTACATATTATTGGTAACCATTAAAACTCATATCACCAAGAATACAATGGCAACATAAATTTCATTCCTTTTACTATAAAGTTTTCAACATTCTAAAAATAGACTATTCATTAATGCATACAATAATCAATTTTCTCATATTATTAAATTTAAAGAAATATAAAATTCTCATCAATTTCCTCAAGACACATATATTGTTCATAAAAGTCAAATTTTGAATTTAAAACACTCAAAGGTCAACAAATAAAATCAAATACATCATAATAAACATATTACTAATTACATCATTATAAAAATTATAACTTCATAATTATATACTCTAAACACGTAAAACACTAAACATTTTCACTACAAACATATTTATCAAGGAATAATAATAAAATATAACTCTATAATTAAGTTCATCAAGATAGATGCATTACTCAAAAGAGACAATCAAAACATTATAGTTAATTTCTTTACGATAAAAATAAAATCAATCTTTTTCTTTTAAGACATCCAGACATCATATCAATATCCTACGAACTGCTAATTTAATATCTAGCCTAACTCTGCATGGGGAAAAGCCCTTACCTTAGACGCTTTCCTTCCACGCAACATTATATATACCGCGAAAAACCTCATAAAGATGAAGGAACAAAAGCTTAGAGCTTCCACAAAAAGAGAGGTAATATGTGGGTGGTTGTTTGAGTGACTTAAAAAAATATTTGAGATAAACAAAATATAATGTTGGCAATGGAGAGTGAAGCTGAATAGAGAAAGAGAATAATTTTTCTCATTTAAATTAATTGCACACATCAATGAGGTATTCAATTGAAATAATATTATTCAATGACCAACCGTTATGAATTAATTGACATTCATGTACTTACTCTTGTTACACATTTGAGTGGATGTGAATTAGAAAACACACGGTTCTATGATTAAATGCTATTAAAATAAAATATAGTGTGAACGATTAAATTTTTGACCAAAATTGACTTGGTCATTGTTCACTTTAAAAAATACTCCTATTAGTTTTAATTAATTACTAACAAAACTCCAACAGCTAATTAATTAATTAATATAAATGTACTTCATCAAATAATTAAAATTAAAGGAACAATTACTTTATTATTGTCACACTAAATTAATTAAATAAAATATACAAATAAAATTAAGGATTTTCACTAACTCTATTATCTCTAAAATGAGTACTTATTTGGTCGTAAATAAAATTAACAAACCATATAAATTTTATAAATTCCAATTTAATTTAATAATTCAACTAATATTTTAACAACTAAAATAAATCAAGCAACACAAAAATACCACTCACACATAACAAAATAAAACAAACATATTTAAAACATCAATTTCATGATTATCAAAACTAATTAAATAAAAAGATGCAGAATAGTCTATTTAGAAGATAATCACATCATAAATCATTCTCATTCTCATGTAATTGTCACGCCAAAATAATTAAATAAAAATAAAAGTTATAATTATTCAGGTAAAATAGAGAGTGGTAATTTTTAATTTATTTTTTTACATATAGAATAAATTATTAATTAAATAATAAATTATGAAAATTACTAAAAGATACATATATAATATATATGAAAATATTGGGGTGTTACATAATGTATGGCATACATGCACCCTTGTAGCATAAAAAACAATGAATGAATAAGTCATTGAACTTAGGTTAGTGGTGCAGTACAGTTAGACACAATTACACAAACATCAAACATCATTTTAGCATCATAGCATATTTTTAAATACCTCTTATATCTAATCATATCATATTCATAACATATGTGTATTAATTTATCCTCTAAGTCTAATAATAAAAACATCATAATTAAACATTCTTTGTTACTATCCCAATACAACAAATCATAATCACTACTTATTCAAGTAAGATATTGTTCCTAATATTCCTTATTCATAACACTTTATGACATATTATATCTTCAATGTTTGATTATATTATATCAATTTTCATGGCATGATATTTCAACAACAAATAAAACCTCATTTGACATAAATGTCATTTATTCACACAATCATGTCAATCATAGTAACAAATATTCATCCAAGCACTTTTAATCACAATTAACAACAATAACACATTAGTTTGGTTAAAATCATTAACATTTCTTCAAATCAACATGATATTAATAACACATATTCATGGAAAGTCTTAATTATACTATAAACAACAAGATAATGGTAACCTATAATCTCGTATTCACACAACACCAAATTCATGATATGTATATGTGAATACAATATTACCTTAAATGTATCGTTTAATTTTTCTAATATATGATATTCTAATAACTCACAATACATCACTTCTTATAAATATGGTATCAAAATAACTCTAAAACACTTGGGAGGAACGTGAAACTATGCCAATGTGTGGACAATTTCAAGGCCTTTGTATTCTGATCAACATTAAACTCCCTAAGTCACTTTTGCAATTTAGTCAAGGTATATACTAACGTGTTGCACAGTAGCTCTCGATATTGGAGGTCGTCTCTAAACCACATAGAAGTTATCCTTTTGAATACCTTTAACATTTATCAATCTTCGCTCCAATGCCACACAAAAATATATTTCCCTAACATCACTGGGTTACTTAGTTTGCCTAAACATTATGAATGCACATGCGTCCATTGTGTTGGCCATAAAACTATTTCTCACATGACATTGCAATCTAAATCCTCATTTATACATTTATTCCCTCGTCGTCGTATGTCACTCCATACTCCTAAAGTACTATCATAGACATCGGTTAAGTATTTTCAACATCATATTTCATACATAATCATAGATCAACATATCATCATTTAATTATAATTCATCATATATTCACACTATATCTCATGTATCATAAATCATTATTATTTCATAAAAAATTCACATTGTCACTTGTTATCACTCAATCATAAATAATTAGTCAATCACATAATGTCACATATATCACAACGCTCTTTAAGAAATAAGACTTTAAATAATTAATTTAATATTAAAATTATTTTAAAATAGATGTTTGACTAATGTTAAGTGTGCATTTATTTTATGTTTGACTAATGTTAAGTGTGCATATATTTATATTTTAATTATTTCTAAGTATCTCATATTTTAATTTATTTCTTTTGTAAATAGTTATCTTGAGATATTAGTAATATTGTGATTGATTTTTTTTATTTTTATATATTTCCTATGGCGTGGTGATTTTATACATATTTATTGTGATTTAGTAACTAATATAAATTGTTAATGTTATATTTATTTTTTTATCGTTTTTACTATTCTATAAATATGGTAGTATTTTTATGTCATTATTTAAAAAAATTTATAGTAATAATTTAAGTAATCATATTGAATATGAAAGTTTTGGTTATTAATATTTTTTTAAAAAAAACATTAATTATTTTATTATATAAAATATCAGTTTTGAAATATTTGTAATGTTTTATTAAATAAATTGTGTTTAAAAAAAGTGTTAAAAAAATTATTTTGGATAATTATTGGTTTTATTTTAAAAATAAAATAAATGAGTAAAATGTGTTTTATTAGTTAGGACGACAACAGTAAAACCTAACTAAATAATAATAAACAAAAAAATTAATTGAAAAGAAAAAGAAAGAAAAGTACGAGAAAGAGAACGGAGTCGGACAACTCATAATGAAAACAGAAGTGCAACTGCACTTGGAAGGAAAAGGAAGAAAATTGACATTGTTGATCCCACTAGTAGAATTTTACCTTTTTAAGTTGGTTAAAATATACATTTTAAGCCAGTTTTGTGTCCAAGTTAACAGCAAACGACTTAATAAACATGTTTTTTAAGTCGTTTTATGAACGACTTAATAGAGCTTTGTCTTTTAAAGTCGGTTCAACTTAACCAACGTAAACATCATAATTTTAGTTCAACAAATCATCTTTTTAAGTCGGTTATTTTGATCAACAGACTTAATAGATAGAGTTAAAATAATTTTTTATAATAATTTTCTCATTTTTTTATGCTCCTACTCCATACATACATAAATACAATATTTCGTATTAAATTTCAAATCAAAATTTTGTACTTTTAATCACAATTTTATATAACCATATAATAGCCAAAATATACAGTAACATAAGTTCATACAAAATATAGAATACAAAGAAAATGTCTCTCATTTTTTACTACTTTTGACAAAACGAAAAATGATTTAAATGTCAATTAAGAAAATTACAAAATCATATTTAGCAATATTCAATAGATATATATTCAAACACCGTCATTTTCTTCAATTCACTCTAAAATAAAATCCACACAACGTTCTTGAACTTCTTTAATTTGATCCCGATGAAATGATCTCGAGTCGTCAAATATCTTAAGAAAAAAAAAAACTCAATCAATATCGATTAAATCCTAATTTTTATCATACAAATATTAAAAAAACACAATCAATAACAACATAAATTTTTTATCATACCAACATACAAAAACACAATCAATAACAACTTGTAAAAAAATTACGTACTTGCATCTATGACATGACAAAATAGCCACACTCATAATTTGAAGCTTGTCTTTGACTCTAAAATTGAAATCACAAAAAAAAAAATGTTATCTTCGGTTTAACTCTCAAACCTAGCAACCTATAATAACCTTATGGTGATGCATATTTCTTCTTTACTCATACACAAATCTATAATATCTTTCAATGGAAGGAAAAAAAAAAACTAGTTCTACCATGTTCCAACTTAAATTCTAAAGGCTTTGACATTTTCATTGTCATTACCATCAATTGTTCAACATAATTTAGTTGAAAGTTTTGTCTTTTTAGTAGATCATCATCTTTCTTTGATACCTCAACAACTTAAACCATTAAAATAATATATTAGCCAACATAAGTAAAATGACTCAAGTATTTAAGTACATAAAAAAAAATATATGTGTAACGAAGACCTTATTATAAACAAGTCGCAAAAGTCTTTTTGACCATTGAAACTGTAACCGAATATCTTATTTTTTCAAACTGTAACCGATTTCCATTTAAACATTTAACACAAGGACAATAAAACTTTCCTTCATTTCTGGGAAGTTTTTTTAAAGCAAATTCTAAAAATTCTTCTACACATTTCTGATACACTTCACTTAAACGATTAGCATTCATCCAACTACGATTCATAACTACTTCTGTTAAAAATAAATAATTGTAAAGATTAAGGTAAAAGATTAAAACTATAACAATTTTATTGTTAAGGAAATGTATAGTTTACTTTTTATTTATTGTCCTAAAGTATTGTATTCATAATAGCTAAGAATAATCTAATACTATATTATTATTTTCTTCCTTATTGTTATTATTTTGCGAATATCTAAGTACCTATGAAATTTACAACCATATAATAATTGAAATATTTTAAATGGGTCACTTCCAATTAATTTACAACCACATAATAATTGAAATATTTTAAATGGGACACTTCCAGTTGAAATAGTTCAAACAAGACAACTTTTCAAGTGTATTAGTTTAATCTATTTCTTTTATTTATTTCAAAACTAATTAATTTTATTGTGCATCAATGATAAGAGCTATTACTTCTGGAATAATGGTTTATTTAATTTTTAAAGATTTAATACATACCATACTACATTTGTAAAGTTTACACTTTATCTGTCTTTCTACATAATATATTATTGTTGTTGTATACTTTTTAATTGTTTTGTTGAAGAGTGTTTTTCAGACAAAAAAAATAAAAGGACAAGCCTAATTAATTTAGATTAAATAAAATGTTGTGTTTGTGTGCCGTGACAACGTGCACATAGTTAACAGAGTATAATTCAATCAAATGTGACATATATGTTACGATCCCTCCATTCTAAAACAAACTCACCCTAAAAATATTTATGTCTAATGTCTTTAATACATAAAATACTACATTTGTAAAGTTTATACCTCAATATACTTTTTATATAAAATACTATCGTTTTGCTCCCTATTATGTCCACACACAAATTCTAAAAAATGAAATTTCTAAAAAATGAAATATGTAAAATATGTAATTTAACTTGAGAATCAAACCTGTCTTAATGAATTGATGAAGTGGTGACGATAAAACGACAACGGTTGTAAAGTCGAATCCAAATTGTAAGTGCTTCACGATGTAGAGGTTAGGAATAGAAAGGGAGGTTTAGAGCGCATATGTTATGGGAGCGGGAAGATAAAACGCTAAGTACACAACATCTTTTATATTTTTTTTAGTCGGTTATCAATATAACCGCGTTAAACAAGTTTTAAATATTTACAAAATTGTCACCGCCTCATTTTATTAACTCGTTTATTTGGGAAACCTACTTAAAAATATACTTTTGCCTCAGTTATTAAGTCTGGTGGCACGTAAACGACTTAATTCTATTGTATTAAAAACTCAATTTTCTACTAGTGTCGATAATTGTTCCAAAAAACTTTTTTCATTTTCATCCAAATTTTAGTATGTTGTTTCATTCATTTAGTTAGTCAATTAAATACATTTTCTCATATTTTTAACTATCTCAGTTTATTTATAAAATATCTGACATATCTGTTTATAGAATTTATTATTTTGCACTGTTCTTCTTCATCGTAAATCTAATTTCGATGAAACCAATGCCAAAACGACCGTGGGAATAAGGGTTATATCATCCACATTAATTTTTTCCCCCATTTAGGGTAATTTTACTTACACAATTTCAAAATCGGTTTTTTAAAGTGTGTTCTCATAATTTATTTTTGATGTTTATTTATAAATTGTCGAGTTAGATCAATTGAAGGACAAGGAGTCAAAGAAAAAAGGCATTTTGTTGGTGGACTCAGATTAGCGTGTGAAAGCGTCAAAATAAGGTAAGGGGTGAAAGAGCGTTTGAATTGATAATTATAATATGTTGTGAGATGAATGGGAAAACCGTATTTTCCCATTGTTCATTCGGGGCTCACTACGTACAACAATAGTCCTTTGAGGGATACATTAACTAATGTGGAATTATAGAATTTGTGAGGTTAAAATGTGGAATAGAAACATTTATAACGTGTTGATTTATTTACTTTCGTTGAATGTGTGGTATTTGATATTATTTTGATATTGGTTGTCAAATGAATTTTGTGCATATGTTTGATTAGACGAGTTTATGTGATGTTATAAATTTGTGATAAGTTTATGTGATGATGATGTATGATAGATGATAGTTATGTTATAAATTTGTAATAAGTTTATGTGATGATGTTTGATTGATGATAGCAATGTTAGAAATTTGTGATGAGTTTATATGATGATGACTAATGATGTTATAAAGTTGTGATGAGAATATTGAAGTAACTCCATAATTGATGAAATAGTGACGATTCCAAATTGTACTAAAGATGATGCTCTTAATGGAGTAGTCTAGGCTAACGATGAGAGAGAATAAATGTTTGGAATATTTGAAGTTGATTAGAATTGTTGAAATTAAGATTATTTTGTCATCATATAGGTAGGGTCTAATAATCATAGATTCGAAGAAGTACAATTGAACGAGTCTGATTGTGACGGTCTACTTTTGAGCCTTAAGACAATATTGTTAGACTTTGGAGGTATTTGAGTGGGAGGAATTCCTAGATGACTTGGAGGTATCACTCCAAATGTGGAAAGCTACCATGCAACATATGTTTACCTCAAATGTCGCGTATATGTGTTTCAGGTTTAGTTGATGGAACCTATGAGAAAATGGCCAATTTGAATTGTCCGTCAACTACGGTGGTGACATAATATCAAGTCTCATAACCAAGTACTTCAGGGTTAAAATGGTATCAAATTGTGAAGATGTAGAGTCTAAGCTCATGCATAACATTGCATTTTCTTGTGATTGTTTTGTTGTGATTAAATGTATCGTTTCTGATAATAATTTTTCTTAGATGATTTAATGTTATAGTGAAATGTATTGACTTTTCTTGAGTGATTTTAATGTTACAATGTGATGTTTTTCTTGAAGAATGTTTGTGTAATGATATAATTTTGTTATGATTAATTGTGTTCTTCTTATTTATATTATACTATCAATATAATTTCAAAACTCACCTCATTCATTATTTGTGTTTGGATGATATGGCCTTGCGTTTATGACATAACAATTATTACACGTTAATGAGTCTTGAAGTTCAAATTTGGAAGAAACTTCACTCTAATAGGTGATATCGGGAATGAGAGTCATAAGTTGTATTTTATTTATTTAATTAGAAATGACTTTTTGTATCAAAATTTTATAAGTACTAGTAAGTTTTTGAAATTAAATTAAGAAATTATAATTAAATAAATTTTATGGAGATTGCACTGTTTTAGAGAAGAAGAAAAATTTAAAGTATTCCTTTTATTTTTTGAGAAATATGATATCATAAATAATTTGTAAAACTTTCTTTTTCCTCTAAAAGGATTTTTGTATTTATGCGTTGTAAATTTTTATAAAAATATAATATAAATAATTATATGTTATTTTGGGAATTAAAGTGTCCTAAAAAGCAACTAACATATACGAAATCTAAAAAAAATATTAGTTGAAGAAAATAATATTACACAACCATCTAGAATTATTATAAGGTCCTACATATTAACCACTACCTTTTATGCATAACTCATTCAACAATCCTAGAGCTAATCCTTTATAAGCAATGCCTTCAACAAGAATGGTATTGGTAGTTTCGGTAAACTTGCATCCTTTTGTTATGATACGATCAAGAAGATCAATTGCATGACTTGTTTGTCCAGAGTCCCCATGATTGAGTTGTAAATGAAAACATTGGCCCTATAATACGTAATCTTTCCGATTCATGGAAAATTTTGATATCTCTATCAACCTTTACATCACGAGTAAACGTCGTAATCAGTGAAGAATATATAATTACATCATATTTTAGACATTTTCGATTAAAACGTTAATTAAAATTAAATTAAGAGACTATTAAGTAATTTAGTCATAAAAATAATATTTAAGTTTTAATTTTAAACAATATTCTATCCCATCTAAATTCTCACTTTTGTAATGGAGCTAAAAGTCGACTTGAATTGATAAGAAAAAAACTTAAAAATAGATCATAAAATCCAACATAATCACAAATAATAAATCATATAATAGCAATTGAATTCAATATTTCCTCAAAATTGTCTAGATGCTTCAATAAAACAAAATACGTCCAACAACAAAATAAATTTATAAAAAATTTAATCTAAAAACATAATCTATATAACCATGATATAAGTATAAATTCAAAAATAATATCGTGAGGTTAAATTAGTGCATGCTCCAGTCCTAAGTTAATCATCATGATTGAAGTGTAAAATAATGAATATGTTGTTATAAGAATAAATAAAAACAAGTGGATAACAAATTGTTACATATCGAATAAGTAAAACCATACAACTACTTGCTTGTACAAATCAAAACTTAGGATGAGGAAACAAAAGAGGGAAACAAAGTGGAAATGAAATGAAATGTCGAATATTTAATCTAATTACCTCTCCAATAGAAAATGGGTTAAGTAAATTGTTTACGGACAGTTAAAAAATAACTACATCCAATAAGTATATCATATTTTATTTAATTCATTTAAAAGAAATTTAAATTAAGAATGGTAATTCAAATATTTTTTTGTCAACAATTTTAATTCTTACAATTAAACCAATTCATATATATTATTAAATCTTTAAATAATTTTTTACATACATATTTATAAAATTATAAAAATATCTTTTATAGTAATTTATAAATTTTTTTAATAAAGAATGAATTAAATATATTTTTATTTTTATTTTTT
>JBBPBR010000008.1:45687528-45700099 GCA_037974775.1 Cicer pinnatifidum | reverse complement strand
ATATATATATACTTTTTATTTATTTATTTGTAGATAAAATAATATAATTAGCACACAAAATTTATAACTATCTACAAAGTTTCAAATTCAAATTCTGAATATATATATATGATGTTTAATTTAATAATATGCATTTATTAGTAATATTTTGAAGAAAATCTTTATTATCAAAACAAACTTTTTTTTTTTTTGACAGAAACTATTTACACCTTACTTTTTTTATTCACAAACTAAGCACAATTTTTTACACGGATTTAGACCTAGTAAGTTGATTGATTTCAAATTTAATTATACATTGAGTGTATCCAACATTAAAGAAAAAAAGCAGAGGACAAAAGGTTGGAACGCTATTTATAATGGCATGCTATTCATCCTAACCACTCAGCTCTTTCTTATCTATTTTGTCATCCACTTTAGCATTTTTTATATAGAATAGAAATTAAGCATTAGAACATGTTCAACATCCTCCTTTAAAATTTCCAAGATCCATAAGGACCTCAACCACTAATGAAT
This sequence comes from Cicer pinnatifidum, assembly GCA_037974775.1. Classification (NCBI taxonomy): domain Eukaryota; kingdom Viridiplantae; phylum Streptophyta; class Magnoliopsida; order Fabales; family Fabaceae; genus Cicer; species Cicer pinnatifidum. Next base: position 45,699,586 of record JBBPBR010000008.1, on the reverse strand, counting down.
TCAATTATTTTGACTATGTGGTGAGAATTAAGGGTTTCTCAAGGCAGAGAAGGTGCTTCACTTGCACATACTCACGTGGTGTTTATGGGATAAAAATTGAATCAAAATGAACTATATTTATAATTTAATTTAGTTTTTTAAATCTACATTTGAATCAAGTTCAGTATAATTATAAATATAAATCAGTTTAATCTTTTGAAAAAATTTAGTTAAAATAGATTTTGAACTATATTTTCAAAAAGATAATTTTGTAATTATTTCAAAAAGAAAATATCAATTTTAAAAAAAAATATTCAAAATTCTTTTGGCAACAAATGTTAGAATTTTTTTTTTCGAAAAAAAAATTGATAATATTTTATGAAAAAAATGATTTAAAATACTTTTTTGATTTTTTTTGAAAATAAATTTCTATATTTAATTTTGTGAAAATTAAATTTCGAAAATTTTCTAAGAAAAAACAAAATCTTAATGGAAGTAAAAAAAGTTTTAAAATTGTTAAATTAGTTTTTTGAATTAAATTTAATTAACTGAATTGATTTAAATATGTGCTTCAATTCATGAACTATTTAAATTTTTTTTACAGTACAATCTAATTAATCATATATTTTTCACATTACTATATCCTGCTAAAAAAGTCAAAAAGTACATACTTTCACCTTCATGGATAGTGTTTATGCAACGCCGTCGCACATTTTGGAGGCTCGATTTTAATTTTAAAAATTAGGTTTTTGATAAAAAAAAATATTAAAATTAATCTTTATTTAAATTATAAATAATATCAATAATATAAAAAAAAAAAAGAAACTTGTAAATAAATCAATAATATTGAAAATTTGATTATATGTTTTTTTTTCAAAAAATCTAGACATTTTTTTGTTCATAAAATCTGTTTCTCTTTTTGAATTTAGAGTCTTCTTTGTTTTTGAACCTTATAGTACTTGTAAACTTTTATATTTTACTAGCATTTTTTGAGACCCTTATAATTCTCATAATAAAAAATATTTTTTTTTTAGGTCCTTTCCATGGTGTTATCTTTGTTTGAAGAGGAGTGAAGAGAAAGGTTAAGTATAGAAAATTAAGAAGAAAAAAAAGCAAGAAAGAGCTGACTCGTTAGGCTGGATAACATATTGTCATAAATAGCATTCCAAGCTACTGTCCTTTAAAGTTGCACATACTCAATTTACAACTATATTCAAAATCAATCAATTCACTATATAGTAAAACTTGGTCCAAATCCGTGTAACTAAAAGATAATTAATTGGAGATGCTCTTGTTCAATAGCCATTAGCCGTTAACAATTAGAATTTGGTTGACAAAATATTTGTGTATATTTTAGATTAACAAATCCATAATAACTTTTAACAGTAACATATTAACAATAAGAAATAATTAAGAAACGAAGTTTACAGTTTGTTTTCTTCTAAAGTGTGAGTTCGAAATAACCCTTTTGTGTACACATGATGAGGATATTGGTTGTTGCCGTCTTGAGCAAAATGAGATTATGATATTTGGATAATGTGATTAGGTAAATTTTGTAAGATAGATCAATTGTTCTCAAATAAATCAATATAAAAAGTTTTGTTTTTAAAGTAATATAGACCAATTGTTAACTTGTAATCATTCGTAAAAATGCTAGGCTATAAAAATATTTAGTGAAATTGTTTTTAGTTTTTATTATCTAAAATTTGGGTTAAACTTAGTTGCTAAAGATTGTTTATTTTGTCAAAAGGTTTTCGTGTTTTTATTTTTTAAAATGCGTGTTTATTTTATCTTGATGAGAAAAGGCTTAGTGTATAATTGTGTCTAATTAGTTAGTAAAAGTCTAAAACTTATGTTAAGTCAATGTAATAGTTTTCTATTAATTATATTTTGAGTTAGTTATAGGTATGGTTGTAACTAACTAGAGGAAAGGGATATAGCTATATAAGACACGACTTGTAACTTGCAAGAGCAACTTGTATTGCAAGTCTAAGTGCTGTACTTTTGTACTAAAGTCTTGGTTATTGAACAAGAGAAATAAAACTACTATAAGTGAGGACGCAAGAGATAATTGCTCCGAACCTCAATAATTCATGCGTTTTTTTTTTTGTCTTCTACAATACCAAGAACGTTTTAGGTTTATATTGATTTTTCCCATAACGTTTTTGGTTTTCTAAACTCTTTCTATCTTCAATTTTACCTTAACAAACCTATTGGTTGGATTGAAATCATAACATATTAATTAATCAGATTCATTTTAAGCAATAATTAAAACAATTTTTGACATTTCCAATGTTTTTTGAAATAGTAAACAATTATTCACTTCAAAAGTCTCTTACCTCCTTATTTACAAATAAAATTAATACAAATTTTAGAAAACGAAAAATATTTTTACAAAGTAAACGAATTAAGTTATGTTTATTCTTTGAAAACGCTTTCTACTTTTATTTTATAAAAATATGTGTACACTTTAACTTAATTACAAAAAGATGTGAGAATTTCTTAAAATGAACTATTGTGATGGAGAGAAAATGGAATGATAATTAGGAATGATGTATTTCCCTATTAATATAGCAAAAAATTTAAAAATCAAAAATAGGAAATATTTTTGCAAAGTAAATAGACCTGAGGTCAAACTTAATTACTTTATGAAAATATTGTGTTTTGATTATCTGAAGTGTGTGATCATATTATTTGATGAGAAATTTGAAGTTGACTATTGTTATTGGAATAAGATGAAATGTTAGATAATGAATATATATTTTCAAACATAATAAAACTAATTGACTTTTTCATTGTTTCTAAAATGTAGATAATTATCCACTTCAAAAGTTTCTTATCATTTTATTAACAAGTTAGAAGAGATCTCTCAAATCCTAAAAGTAGACCATTTATTCTATACAATGAAGTTTAGGAATGCCAATAAAGCAATCCTCAATTATCTACAAATCATGGTTGCTATTTCTATAGCACCAACACTTTTAATTGAATGCATGTACCAATGTTCATTTGTTAATGTTGAACACCGACACATTAATTATATTCCATTAATTAATTTTCTCAAATTATTATCAATGTCATCGTGTCGGTATCAATAATATGTCTTGTGTCCTTATGAGTATCTATGCTTTATAAGTTATTAGATTCCCACACAATAGTTGTTGTTATGATTCCATGTAAGCTACTGACAATGACCTAAGTGGGCTATGCCCACACGAAAATTGGTCCTGCAAGTCCTTTATGAAAATCCAATTGTTGTAGCAAGAGAAGTAACTGTATTTGAATGAGAAGATGGCATTCTATCAAATCCCACTAATTGCTTTGAATTTCATATTTTTTTTTCTTTATACATGATAATTAAGAATTTGATGGATTGCGTAATGGTGAAACAAATTATGGTGGAAATCAATGAGTAATTGCTAAACATTTAAAACCACGTCCTATATGCAATATTTTAAAATTGTAGTTGTAGTTACACTACAAACTTTTATATTATAAAAAATATATTTTTTAAATTGGGTTGAGATGTTGTTTCAGATACTTCAAAATCCACAATACTATGACTTAAATTGATAACTATGTAGTTGTTATTCTATGTACTAATTTCTATGTTAACTAGTTGAATATGATTTGGGCCGGGGGAATTATCAATTGATATATATTTTTAAAATGATATATAGAGAGGAATGCAACGCAGTTTAAGATTATCCGAGAAAATGAGAATGATTTATAATTTATAATGAATGGTGCACATAGAAAGGTCCTAAACACAATCCAAGTACAATATTTTTGAAAAAGTTGTTAAGCTGGCTTCTTACAATCGACTAAAAAGTGAGATATCTTGACTAAGTAACGGTCTATAAGCTTAGCTTTTGAAAATAGCTCTCTTTGTTCCATTCCATTCCATTTTTCCAATAATATAAAAAACTAGAATATTTGATCTTTGGTTTTTATTGGTTTGCTATTTGGTTAATATGTCAATGTTTTATCTCTTTTCTTAATACTTTGCTAATAAAAAACATTTTAAATTAATTTTTTGATAGAGTCCAACAAAGAAGTTGCCAGAGGACATATGGAGTGGAAGGAAACTAACAGTATGACACTTGAGAACATTTGATGTTCTAGGCTTCAAGCATGTGCCTAACTAGAAGAGAAAGAAATTACAAGACAAAAGTGAAGTCATGATACTAGTAGGATACCATCCAACTGATGCATACAAGTTCTATGATCCTATCAAAGGCAAGGTGGTAGTCAATAGTGATGTAAGAATCATTGAACAGGAGAATTGGAAATAGAAACAGAAAGACAACAACAACAACCAACACTAGAAACAGAATGCCAACAACCAACATTGGGACTGGAAATAGGAGACCAGCAACACAAGCCAGCCTACACAAATTCCTTTACAAGTGCAAGATGATAATCAGACCAGTGTAAACATAGTTGAAGAAAGGATACAGTTAACCAGATCTCAAAGAGCAAGACAACCACCAATACACTTAAAAGAATTTGAATTATACAATGACAATGAAATTGACAAAAGTGGAGACCTAGTTCACTTTACTTTATTTGCAAATACAAAACCCTTGAATGTTGAAAAAGCCTTGAAGAAAGGACCCTAAAAGAAAGCAATTATAGAAGAAATCAATGCAATTGAGAAGAATCAGACCTAATACTTAATTGACTTACCTCCAAAATAGAAGCAAGTTGGAGTGAAATGGGTCTTCAAACTCAAGCTTAATCCAGATGGAACAATTGCTAAATACAAAGCTAGATTGATTGTCAAAGAATTCTTACAAAGGGCATGTATAGACTATTCTGAAGTATTTGCTCCAGTGTCCAAGTTTGAAACAATCAGACTAGTAATAACATTGGCATGTGCTAGCTAGAGGCTGTCTGATGTGCCAACTTGATGTTAAGTCTTCATTTCTGAATGGATTGCTGGAAGAAAAAATGTATGTCTCCTAACCACCAAGATTTGTGATTAAGGGAAAGGAGGATAAAGTGTTCATATTAAGGAAAACTCTTTATGGTTTGAAGCAAGCCCCAAGACCTTCGAATAAAATAATTGACTTATTCTTAATTAGCATTGGCTTCATCAAATACACAGTGGAATATGGAGTCTATGTGAGGCATTACACACTGCATGGAGGACCTGCAATGATCCTATACTATGTCTATATATTGATGACTTGCTGGTAACTGACAACAGTAGGAAGACAATTGAAGAGTTTAAAGAAATCATGAAAGATGAGTTTGAAATGTCAGATTTGGGCAAATTGAGCTATTTCCTGGGCATGGAATTGACTGAGATAAAAGAAGGGTTGTTTATGCATCAGAAGAAATATGTTGGGGAATTCTAAGAAATTGAAGAAGGGTTATTTAACATGGTTGGATGTAATCATGTTGTCTCTCCAGTTGAAATCAATTCAAAGCTGGCATAAGAAATTGAAGAAGAGCTAGCTAACGCTACTCTATTCAAGCAAGTTGTTGGTTCCTAAGATACTTGTGCGACACAAGATCTGATATTTCCTATAGTCTGGGTGTTATTAGCAAATTCATAAAGAGTCCAAATCATTCTCACTAGATGACATCCAAAAGGATCATGAGATACATTCAAGGCATATTGGAGCATGAAATTCTATTTACAACGGAATTAAAGCAAGAAAGTGGAGATTTAGTGGGCTATTCAGAATTTGATTGGTGTGGAGATAAGAGGGATAGAAGAAGCACATCAGGCTATGTATTCAAGTTTATGAAATCTCCAATAGCATGGAGCTCAAAGAAGCATCAGTCATAACATTTTCATCGTGGAAAGCTGAATACATTGCTGGCAGCTATGCAGTCTATCAAGCATTGTGACTAGAATCATTGACATCATAATTAAAAATTAAAGTATGCATGTCAGTACCATTGATGATTGACAATATCTCATACATGAATCTAGCAAAGAACCATGTGTCTCATGGAAGAGGCAAACACATTCAAACAAGATTTCACTTCTTAAAAGATCAAATTAGAATATGCAAACTAAAACCCAAATTGAAGTACAATTGGCTGATATCGTGACCAAGTCATTGAAGACAACTAGATTTGAGGAATTAAGACAAATATTAGGTGTAGTATCACTTAGATACTTGAATTAAGGGAAAATGTTAGATAACTTGTAATTCAAGTAAAACATTAGTTGTATGTGATAACTAACTAATGAACCATCTGATTAGTTAGTATGTTAGAAGATAGTTAGAATAAATGAGCATAGCCTAATCAATAAAGATTAATTCAAAATACAATACATTTTTTGTCTTACTTGCAATCCAAGCAACATTTTGACAACCTAACACTTTTTTCCTTATACGATACAATGAAGAATTTGATGGATTGAGCCATGACAAAAGCAACTATGGCAAAAATTAGTGGGTAATTGCTAAACATTGAAGACCATGCCGTAAATGGCATTCTTATAAATTGCAATTGCAATTACGATAGAAGTTATAGTTATTGCGAACCTTTATATTGCAAGAATAGATTGTCTAAATTGCAATTGAAATAGCGTTGTATTGACTTCAAAATCTTCAGTAATGCGACAATTATTACGGTTACAGATTGCAACTTAATTTGTTGGATATGATTTGAGGGAGTTCTCAATTGATTTTTTTAACAATGATATAATAGAGAGGAGTGCAGTGCAGTTTTGATATTATTTGAGAAAATGAGAATGATTTATAACGAAAAAGATAGGTCTTAAATACAATCCAAGTATAACAATTCTGAAAAGGTTGCCAAGTTGGCTTCTTACAATCGCCTAAAAATAAAATAGTTTGATTAATTAACAACGTTATAAGCTTAGTTTTTCTCCTGTAAAATGAAATGAATATACCTCCCTTTGTTCCATTCTGGTTTCCAAAATAGAGAAGAGTAGAATTTTTATTTTAGTTTTTGTGTTTTTTATTTCAATATTTTATCTCATTTCTATACATGTTACTAATAAAAGCAACAATTTAAGTTAATTTTATAAAGAAATATATTTTTTTTATTATATCCATTATATATATATATATATATATATATAGGTATATCAAATTAGAGTGAATTTTAATTTGAGAAATTAGAAGATTAAATCGCAACCTTTAAATCAACATTAACAGTTCAGATCTAAAAATGTTTATGCTGTCTAAACATATAAACAACTAAACAAGGTGGCATTTAGAATATATATATATATGTATATATATATATATACACACACACACAAATGGTAAAATTTGTGTACCATACTCAATGCATCATTAGCAATCGATTTATTGATTTAAAAATTTCAATAACATGTTAAGGGTAACCTGTTGTAAAGGTGTACCGGCCTTGAGTTGGAAATGACTAATGTTGTTGTAACCTTTTTTTTTTCTTCTAGAAATGTTAAAAGCTACAAAAACTAAGAATATATCTTTATTACTTAATATATATAGCTAGTGATTTCCTATAAAAAGAATATTACTAGTCATTGAAACTTTTTTCCATAAAAAATAAATATAGATTGTAAATAAGAAATCATTTCTTATCGATAAAAATCATATTTTAATTTTATAAAAAATAATAATATAATTATAAATACAAGAGATAATTTGTTTATATAATAATAAAAAGAATTTAAATATCTATTAGAAAGTTTAGTTTAACAGAAATAACTATACTCATGCAATGTAACAAATATATGTTCATATATTTTGATTAGAAGAGATATTTATATTTAATGTCTAACATACTCTAAATAGATTGATATTTGATGGAAGAGAATTATTATTTTGACTATTTTTAGATTCCTTTAATAATTATACATAGGAATACAAATGTAAAATAACATTTTTAATCTATAAAACAAATATGTTCAGTATTTCCCGACTCAAATGAGACATAAATTATATACCTTATTTTAGCAAATGAGACATCAATTAATAAATATAGTTACTTTATAAAAAATATAGAGTGTGAAATCATGTATTCCCGAAATGACAGAGAAAAATAAAGATAATTGATATCTTAATTAAGACACGAGTTCAACATTAACCGTGTTCAACTTTCTCTCTAACCAAAGAATAACTGATATATAGTTTCATTAGTTTGTCAAAAATTCTTTATTTTTTTAACATAACTAGTTGTCCTAAAAAAAACAGAACTAATTTGGTAAAAAGAAAAAAGAAATACTAGTTGTGGTTTATTAGATGGCCAATAGCTACTGCTATTATGATTCCAAGTAAACTACCGGCAAAGACCTGAGGCGGCGTATGTCCAAGAAGCTCCCGAAGAGGTCTACTGTCAGCCAGTGGATGTTCGGCTGGAAGTTGGACTACAATTTCATTCAAAACCTCTGCTTGCCTTCCTGCATGCAATCTTACACCACTAGCATCATACATCACTATGCATGCTATTATCAATGCAATTGCGAAACCTGCTCCTCCAAATCCTTCATGTAACCCAACTGCTGTTGCAAGAGCTGTAACTGTAGATGAATGAGAAGATGGCATTCCACCAGATCCAACTAATTCTGTTGGATCCCATCTTTTTTCTTTATACCATACTATGAAGAATTTGATTGATTGAGCCATAGCGAAAGCCACTATGGCCGAAATTAATGGATAATTGCTAAACATCGAACACCACACGGTAAATGTCATAGTTTTAAATTGCAATGACGGTATACGTTAAACTTACTGCAAATCTTGATATTGCAAGAATAGATTAATATATCTTGTTACGGAGACTTCAAAATCTACCGTACTACTACAACAATTTCAGTTGCAGACTGTAATTTAATTTGTTAGCTGTGATTTGAGAGAGTTCTCAATTGATTGATGTTTTTTTAATGATGATATAATAGAGAGGAGTATATACAAAAAAAATAGGTCTTAAATACAATTCAAGTACAACAATTGCGAAAAGGTTGCTAAGTTGGCTTAATTCTTATAATCGACTAAAAATAAAATAATTTCACTAATTGACAACATTACAAGCTTAGTTTTTCTCCTGTAAAATGAAGCGAATATACCTCCCTTTGTTCCATTCTATTTTTTCAATAATAGAAAAGTGTGAATATTCATATTAGTTTTTGTGTGTGTTTTATTTGGTTATTTCACTGTCTTATCTCACTTCTTTACACGTTACTAATAAAAGCAACAAGTTAATTTTAAAAAACTATTTTCTATATATACAAAAGTCATATTAAGGATTAAATTAGAAGGATTCTTAATGTGATCAAATGAAAGGAATAAATTACAACCTTTCCAGATCTAAAAATGCTTATGATGTCTAAACATATAAACATGGTGGCATTTAGGATACACAAATAATAAAAGTTCTACCATACTCAAATGCATCATTAGCCATTGATTTATTAATTTAAAATACCAATAGCTAGGATTAGTTATGAGTAACCTATTGTAAAGATGTACCAGCCTTAGAGTTTGAAAGGACTAACGGTGTACCACCTTTGGAGCTGTCACTTTGTGTTTGGAAAATGTTTAAAAAGGTACACAATCTATGAATCTTTATTACTTAATATATTACTAGAGATTTCCTCAAAAATATATATTACTAAGCTCATAATTTTTTTTTTCCATTATAAATAAACACTTTGGATTCTAATTAATAAATTTCTCATTCTTAAAAATCATATTTTAATTTAATAAAAAACAATAATTAATTATAGACATGAGAGATAATTTATTTATATAACAATAAATTATTTAAAATGTTGAGACATTCTCTCTGAGTTTTGGTTGATTGAAACACGACACAAGAGTTGCGAGATTACATTTTTATTAAATATGGAGGGTGTGCATTTTTTGTATACATTAATTATGAAAAGATGTGATTGTTATGTGAATCATGTAAAGTTATATGACATTATATAAATTATTGTGGAAAATATTCACAAAGAAGATTCAATTGATTTTACAAGAATATATTAATTTCACTTGATTTCAATTGATTTTACAAGAATCTATTGATTTCACTTGTCGATAATATTCACAAAGAAGATTCAATTGATTTCACAAAGAAAATATTCACTAAGAATCTCCCTCATATTAAGAAAAAATTGATAGAAATCACAAAGAAGCTTCTAAATCAGACTCAATTGATTTTAAGTACTAAAAAATCACTGAGACACTTAAAAAATATGAGGTTTAAGCTATACACAATTCTAAAAATGTAATGTATGAGGTCTTTGAAGTAACAATTTACGAGAAACGGAGTTTAAATTGTAAATTTACCTATTTAAAATTTTCTAAAAAAATTAACTCAAGATTGATCTTGGTTATAAAAAACAGAAAATGGAGAACGTTCTTGGTTAGTTGAAATTAACAGTTTCAGCTCATCTATTTAACTCAATAATTGAAAGACTGAAAGTAAATAGATAAGAGAAAAGATATAATACACATATATATCCTCATTCACCCGATATGAGTTACGTCAAGTCCTCACAAATGTGAGATTTTGCACTAAGTGTTCAAAGTAAGAATGTTCTTGGTTTTCACACAAGTTTTGCAGATCAATCTTGATTTTGTTACAACTTATTACCTTTCAACTTAAAAAGGATTTCCACATATTTACCTTTCAATCTTTAGAAAGGATTTACGCACTACCTTTCACGCACATAAAAGGGTATGACACAATCTGAATATGCTCAACTCTTGTTTGAGAATGAATTTTGATCTTGGAACTCAACAGTAATTAAAACTTAGAGTCAATTGAGAACTGAACTGAAATATATTTTCACAATCTCAAGAAATTTTGAATATGATTGCAAAATAAAGTATTGCTTGCTTTCTTGAGTTCTGATCTTTCCTTCATCTTGAAGTCCCTTTTATAGGCTTCAATATAGCTTATGACAGCTCATGTGTTCGTTGGGAGTTGTCCAACTGTCATATGGCAGTGAATGGATAAGATCAATCATAAATCAATAATATTCTTGGATTTGGGCACCCTTACTATTTGAAAATCAAGAACGTTCTTCGTTCTTGTTTTGTGGTAATTGAGTTTTGACTTTAACTTGACATATGTGTGAAGTTTTATTTATACTTTGCAAAACATGTATAAATGTTAAAGATTGCACGATTGTTCTGTTCAAAATTGTCAATATTTATGCTTCTTGCTTGCTTTAACTTTGGAGAATGATTTTGTTTTAATGACGTATGAGTTATAGTCTTTGTCTTGCCTCTTGGAGTGATCTTCATACTGAAATATATCCTTGCATATTTTGGAGAACATACGAAAACGAATCTGCAAGTTATGAATATGATCTGATTACTTTTTGAGATTTTGGAACTTGTGGAGAACGTATTTCGTATATCTGACTTGGTTTTGTTTCTTCTTTATTATGATATGTTTTTATTTTCTTGGTACCTATCTTGATTAACACACTCTAGCAAACATATCAAATACCAACATGCACATAATTATAATCTTAATTACCATTTATTTATCATCAAAACATTGATTTGGGATTTTGTCTCAATAGTCTTTGCTTCTAGCTTATCTAATTCAGCCAACACATATCATGTCTATGAAGAACATCAATAATCAAATATGTGTATGGTTAGTTCTCGGAGTGAAGTGGTGTCAGAGGAGAATGAGATTCAAAATCATCAATGCTATTATGATTTTGAATTTAAATTACACTCCAAAGTTATGGTCTCAAATATGATATATTCAAATATTATTATTGACGATAACTTATATTCTATGATTGCTTAGTATTTGGAGATTTTGTGAGGTTTATTAAAGATAGAGATTCTAACGAGACAAGTTGTTCTACTACCAATAAAGGGCCTTTTAAGGAGTTGATTTCTATGGAAAGAAAAAAGAATTTGTAAAAACAATCTATAGTATATAATTTTCATTAAATGGTCAGAAAATCTACATAATTCTTAGTGACAAATATTTGTCTCGTGTATGAATTATTTGTTATTCATAATTCTTTATCGGCTGATTTTTAGAAAATTTTTATCTAGAGATATAAAAATCAATTCAAATGATTTGATGAGCCTAAAAGTTTAACTGAAATTAATTAAACTGATTTGAT
>JBBPBR010000008.1:45653278-45677530 GCA_037974775.1 Cicer pinnatifidum | reverse complement strand
GATGAATTTTTGAATTTTTGTAAAAAAAAGGATAACATTATTAACATTTTAAAACATAAAAGATTAAATTGTCACTTAAAATTAAAATAAAGGACTAAATCGGGAGAAGAAAAAAAAGATAAAGGACTAAAACGTTAATTGAAATTAAGTTAAGGGAATATAGGTGATATTTACCCTAAATTATATTAATAACATCAACCAAAATATATTAAATTAAATTAAAAAATAACATCAAAATTAATACACATGAATAGATGTGCCAAAGTAAATAGCTAACAACTTAGTTTTATTTTGTTAATAGATAAAACTTAGTTTTATTTTGTTAATAGATAAAATTAAGTTGTTAATTTATTTAATAAAGTTGTTAACAAAATAAAATTAAGTACCTAGTTTTATCTGCAAAATAGACTAAAGGTGTTAACAAATTTAAATTAAATTGATTAAATAATATAACACAATATTTGTTTTGTCACATCTATTCCGCATTAAGAAAAAATAGGAGGAAGTTGTTAACAAAATAAAATTAAATTGTTTATTTATCTATAGAATAAGAGAAAGTTGTTAAAATAATATAATTAATTATTTGTTTTGGTACATCTATTCAACTATTTTTTTACTTCAAGTTAATGTATTTGATTTAATTTTATTAATAGTATTATGTTTTTTAAAATATTTTTAATTTATTAAATTAAAGGTTAAAATGAAACCGTGTAGATAGTCCCATTCATAAAATGCAACCTTTTACTGCACAATTCTTTTCCTTCAACGGGCCACATTTAAGGAATGCGACTTCTAAAACAAAACAAGATATTTTGGTATATAATTTTCAATGTAAGATATTTTGGTGACTTAAAAAATAAATATTTAAATAAATAACCCATTATTATTAATGTAAAGTAGAAAATATTAAATAAAAAAATTGTGCTTGTAGTATTAATTGGGTACAATAAAAAAAAAATTATTTGATGTTAGATTGCAAATTAAAAATTAAAAATGATCATTTATTTTGAAACGAATTATTTTTACAACTGAGTCCGGCTTTGTTAGATAGAAAAAAATACTTAAGATCCAGGTTCATACCATAGTTTGATTCTCTCTCAAATACACAACTTTGAAAAGCAAACCCAAATTCCTTTTTTTTTCTTTCTTTCAAATTAAAACATGTTACCCGCTCTAATGTGTCTTTCTCTTTATGGTGGAATGAAAGTTCATGCCAGAAGTTTAGTCCTAAGAGGGATTTGCATCAAGGTGACCCATTGTCTCCTTACCTTTCCATTATTTATGATAAGATGTTTATAGTTCTTAATAAGTGCATAGGTGCGCTCCCATTAGTAGTCACTTTGTCTTTGCATATGACAATTTAATATTTTGCAGGGGTTCTTTTCAAGATGAACAGACAATTAATAATATTCTTAATTTGTATCATTTAGCATTTGATCAACTTCATCAATTTGGACAAATGTGAAATCTCTTTCAGCCGAAATGTTCATGAAGATAGAAAATTTTAATTTTTAAGGTTGGATGCAAATTAAAGTTGTTGAGTGTCACTCTAAGTATCTAGGGACATGCCTTTGTTGGTAGGACTAAATAACAAATCTACCGAAAAATTCTAGTTTATGGCCGGCTAGGGAAGTTTTGATCCCTTATTGTCACCAATTCTTTGAATTGATCCTTTTATTTTAAAATTCAACGGTTTTTGTCTCTTCTTTAAATCTTTTCACTAAAAAATGGTGATGTGATATACTTTAAACAATGTGACTTATGATATGATGATGTTGATTGATTAATACTAATAAAATTGCAATAACTCAAAAAACAAAACTTTAATTTCAACTTAAAAATGATTATTTTTGTAATTAAATTAATAATATATACATAATTAATCCATTCAGATAGTTCTACATAATGAAATCATATGTCACATTATTTAAAATATATGCTAATAATCATTTTTTAGTTAATTTTTTTTAGAGAAATACCAAAATTATCAGGTTCTATAATAGGAAACCAATTATTAGAATCAGTGAAAATAGAAAGACCAAAACTAAAATTAAGTAAAAAACAAAATGAGATGCAGCTTTAAAACTCAATGAATTTAATCTAGTAATGTTGGTGACACAAGATTTGATGTATTATTCATAATTAGCACCTATTGCTTTCCTAGTGTTTGAAAGCAAGATATTTTCATAGGAAGGATTTAATGAGAGCCAAGGATACAATTCGAGTTACACTTGGAGAATCATCTTACAAATTCGTTGTGAAGTGATTGACAAAGCCAAATTATGGGAGAGTGGGGATGGTTGTTCTATTCACATATGGGAGCCTCGTTGGCTGCCTATTCAACATGGTTACAAAGTATGGCCTCCGAAACTTTGATCAAGATGATATATGTTGGAATGTGTAGTTGGTCCATAACATCTTCCTTCCCTTTGGGACACATCAAATTCTCTAAATCCCTTTGTATGCAACCTTCTTTTATACAACTTTCTAAAGAATAAAAGAGGACTTATCCACTCTCATCACTTAAATTTACAAATGATTAGTCGATTTGGTCAAAATTATGGAAGGTCAATTCTATACATTACACATACATCATATGTGGCAAATTATGCATGAAAATGTTTCTTGTTGGAGAAGCTTTGTTTAATAAGGAAGTAAGAATATTATATCTTTTATGAAATTAATTTAGAGCATTATACAAATTTAGGCAGAGGAGATAGTACAACATGGATAAGCTTTGATTTGAGAAACATTAGAGCTTGAGATTTGTGTTTATGATTCTGTTCAATTTCTGAAAAATGAAATTAGGGATATGATGATAATGAATGATGACTGAAAAATGATGATTATTATTTTTATTTTTTATTATAATAATATCAATAATTTTCTATTTTTATTAATAAAAATGTTAATTACTTTTTAATAATAAAAAATATATAGTTAAGAACATTTTTTATATTATTATTTATTTAACGATGTCATCTCTTCAAATTAAATCACATCACTTTATTATTTTTAAATAAAAAAATTAATGAAGACTAAATTAAAAGCTTTTTCAAATTACAAAGATGTTTTTAAAAGAATTTTTTTTTACATAGATTAAAATCGAAATAACTTACGTTTATAAAAACTATATTTGTAACGAAGCCTCATTTTAACAAGTTCAATGATGTTATAAAAAAAAATAATGTACATCAATGTTACGAATATTTTGATTAATAATTTTTTAATTTGTCCACGTGGACATTACTATAATATCATGTTGATTAAATTTAACACTTTTGACATATTTATTTATTCTATTTTGAACTTATTAATTTAAATAAATTATTTTTATAATTAAAATTAAAATTTAATTTTCATAAAAATCATAATAAAAATATTATTTTAAGATAAATCAAAAAGATAAAACACAAAAATTTGATGATGTTAAATTTAGAATATTTTTAAAGTTATACAAATATATATCGTTTAATTATTACTGATTTAATTTAGTAGTACCATTAATTTTCGAATATATTATATAGTCTCTCCCTAATTTATTTGATTCCAATTAAAAGCCGGCTTTTCCGGTACTCATCCGAGTCCAAAGATGGACATATTATTAATTAATTAAAACCAGCAGCAACCAAATATTTGAATTTTAAATTTTAAATTTTAAATTTTGAAACCGGATTCACATTTGTCTTTTTCTTCAGTTTTTATTTTATTTATTTTATCATCACCTGCCAATGCACTTTCCTTTCTCACTCCTCTTACTACTCCCAAATCCATTTCATTTCATTGCATCCCTCACCAACAAACTTATAATCTAATTAATTAATTAATTAATTAATCGATTAATAAACTAACTAATAGTTGGAAAAGTGAGAAGCTTCTTCTGTAAAGCTCCTATTGCGAAATGCTTTTAAGTTATATAGTTGTTGTTGTTGATTAGAAGAAGAAAAGAACAAAGAAAAACCAAGTATGGTGTTAAGGAAAGTGGGTAAGTATGAAATTGGAAGAACCATTGGTGAAGGAACATTCGCGAAGGTTAAGTTCGCTCAGAATACTGAAACTGGTGAAAGTGTTGCTATGAAGGTTCTCGATCGTAGCACAATTATCAAACACAAAATGGCCGATCAGGTACTCATCACATCCATTTCATTTTTAATTTTTATTATTTTAATGTCTTGTTGCTATGTATGTCGGTGACGTAGAAGATAAGATAGATATAACCTAAGTAAAATATAATTTGAGCGTGTGTGGGGTTTGAAGAGGTTCATTATTGATTTTGAGCATTTCCTTTGTTATAAGATTATTCTAGAGAAGAATCACTTTTTTTAACTAAAAATTAATTTTAGCAGTATTAATTGTGTTTGTTGAAACTTTTGAAATTAATCAGAATCGAAAACTAAATATTTTTCTGATTATAGTGAGACGTTATTTAAGTAATTTAAAAATAAAAAATCTGAATTTAATGAGAGTAAATATGATAGAGAAGATTAAAAAAAAGGATGATAATCACTTAATGCCCAAAGTTTCAATTAGAATATGATTTTAGTAAGAGTACTTATTTTATCTGATAGTTAATGTGGTTTTGCCTCCAAATCTAGAGTGATAAATGTAGCTTTTTTGTTGGATTGAAAAATTTACCTATGTTTTAGGCTAAATTTGCTTTTAGAGTAAAAACATTCACTCGTAGATCATTTCGATGTAAACTGAATTGTAGCCCAACGAGTTATACTCAAAATCATGATTATCAAACACATACTCAAACAAACAAAGTGTTTTCATTACTTCATATTCTCGTTACTACTTATAAATCATAATGAGTTGATTTGACTGTTGCATGTGGTTATAGGGAGTTTTCGGTGTGTATTAATACTATTAAGATGGGTTATGGATGTTAATCTCTTTAGTTTTGAGTGATGGTAAATGCTTTGATTGGATTAGCATCCCAGTGAGTGAGTGGAACTTAAGACGTTGATTTGGATTCAATTTTTCATATTTAAGATACACAAGAGGTTTGATGCTTACTATATTTGTGATTGTTACGGTTTCTATATTCATTGTGTTTGATTTTACTTATTTGTTTTAATTTAACGCAGATCAAGAGAGAGATTTCTATTATGAAGCTAGTCAGACATCCATATGTTGTTCGCCTGCATGAGGTATTTGATATTTTATTGTCTGTATATCTTGTTTCTTTCTCCTTTCTTAAAGCTCATTAAGGGATCGTTTGGCTTCTGTTCTGAAATTAATCACTTTTTCTCCCAGTCAGTATGTGTGAAGTGTGAAATAAGGATAACTAGTAAGTTTCAGAAGTCTTTTCAGGTTTTGTTTATTTATTAAAGGAGTCTTTTCAGGTTAGTAAAGTAAAACCAAAATTCTAAAATTATTGGTTCTTTAGATGCGCAGAGAGAGGAGCAATGTTGGACAATTGGTTTTAGAATTTGACTTGGTTTGGAATTTTCCTTTTCTCTTATTTGTATTTTATTATCCTTCAAAATGTTTGTTTTCAAAGATCTACCCCCAATTACTAACTATTGATAAATGTTTCTATCTTGTTGGTTGTTACTGTTAACAAGTGCTTCATTCTGGTTTAAAATACGGTTTTCTTCAGGTTCTGGCAAGCCGTACTAAGATTTATATCATATTGGAGTTCATCACAGGTGGTGAATTGTTTGATAAAATTGTGAGTAGCTCAAGATGGATTGACATTTTTCGTTAAGTTCTATCATGATTTTTATCAGTACTTTTCCTGGTGTTGAAGATATAATGTAGATAATAATGGTGCAGGTACACCACGGGCGTCTTAGTGAAGCTGAATCTAGGAGATACTTCCAACAGCTTATTGATGGAGTAGATTATTGTCACAGTAAGGGAGTTTATCATAGAGATTTAAAGGTTTGCATTGATCGGAACCTGGAATACTTTCTTCACCCATTTCATGCTTTCTTCTTACTGTTTTTTATTTCCCTGTGCAGCCTGAAAACCTTTTACTTGATTCACTTGGAAATATGAAGATTTCAGATTTTGGTTTGAGTGCTTTGCCAGAACAAGTGAGATTGTAAACAAAATAATTCTTAAATTTGACTTGAATACGTGCAAATGAAATGATATGGTTTTAAATACTAGACAGATGTTAAATATGTGTAAATTTTCATAGGGGGTTACTATGCTTAGGACAACTTGCGGGACTCCTAATTATGTAGCTCCAGAGGTAATACTTGTGTGGCTTACTGCTCTATTAATGTGTCGACTTCAGCTACTCACTATGCTAATATTCTGACTTCTGCATTTGAAATTTATCTTTGTGGATCTTAGGTACTCAGTCATAAAGGTTATAACGGTGCTCCAGCGGATGTTTGGTCCTGTGGGGTTATCCTCTATGTTCTAATGGCTGGATATCTTCCTTTTGATGAGCTTGATCTAACCACGTTATACAGTAAGGCATGGATTTAGACAAGTCAAATATGCATTTTTCTGTATACTCTATAGTAGATGGGATCCCCATTACCCGGTGTTGAATATTTGTTTGATTTATATATCTTGCAATTTCATATCATGACGGATATAAATGACACTTGCATTTGTTTAGAGGTTTCTGTTCCTACAAATTCTTGTGATAAAGACTTCTTTTTTGTGTCAAAAGGCTCAGGACATGCTACATCGTCTAAGAGTTTGTTATCAAGATGATTTGTTCAAAAGAAAATTCAGATTTTTATCAACGGTGTTTGTTTTTTCATACTTCTTTGCAGATTGACAAAGCAGAGTTTTCATGTCCTGCTTGGTTTCCTGTGGGAGCAAAATCTTTGATACAGAGAATTTTGGACCCAAACCCTGAAAATGTAAGAATTTATTTTGCTGAAGAAGATTTTTATTTTTTTTTATCAATGTCTGTAGAGGTTTGAGATGTGGCCTTTCACTATCATTCAATTTATAATTAATGTTGTCTGTGCTCAGAAGCAGAAAAGGAATTGGGTTCCTGACATGATTCATATTGCCTTACAAGGCGTGTAGAAAATCAAAGAGTGTCATTATATGTAGTTGCCAATCTTGGTTATTAACTGTATGGATTTTTTAATGAAAAAAACTAATAAAAATATTGGTGGCTGTTCTGATGTCTCATGGGTCATTTGGATATCAAATCATACACACGTGGATAAATTTCTTTCCCTGGTAGAAATAAGGACATTTAATGTTTGTTGACTCTTAGATTATTTGAAAAACATCTTATAATATCTTGATCTTTATCTTTAGAGTATCTTTAGGATTAGGAATCTACTAATTATCATGTTTAGTTTTCATATTTGATTAGGATTAGGAGTTTAGTACTAGTATAAATAAGGGTTTAGTGCATAGTATTTTGTATTATAAGACATCAAGCCATATTCATTGTTGAAATTATAGGGTTTTAGATGATAAGGAAAAAAGAGAAAGAAAAAGATTTATTATGATGACGGTTTAATATATTAATATATTACTCCATTTGGTTTTAAATATAATAAAAAAGGAATCCCCAAAGTGTAGGGTTTGTTTGGTTCAAATGAATGGAGGGGAAATAACTCTATTTTGTTTGGTTCAAACGGGAAGGGAAAGGATTATAATAATGGAGGAAAAACATTAACCGACTTTTTACACCCTTATAATATTTAATGTGATATTCAGTGAAAGGTTATTTTACTCAATGCATCTAAAACTTTATAAACCCATCTCCCCCAATATTGGAAGCAAGCCAAAATTGTGTCAGAACGAATTTTGCTCCTCTACCCTCCAGCAAATGACCCAAATAAGAAAGATTTAAAATAAGTTGACGTTTATTCTATTGTATATAATATATCAAACCATAATCATAGTAGAAGTCTTTATGTCTTTCTCTTTTTTTCTTTATTTAGAACCTATATCTTCTACCTGATTTTAGAATCTTTGTTAAAATACATTTTTTGTTCCCTTATCTTATTTTTAAGGTTTAAGTTCAATCCATTAACTATTAAAATTTCAATTTGGCCCCTTATCTTCTACATAAATGACTACATTGAAATTTAAAAAAATGATAAGGGACCTAATTGAAACTTTTGAAAGTTATAAGACTAAAACTGAAACTAAAAAATAAAACAAGTGATCAAATAAAAAATGTGTTTTAGTCTGGATTATATCATAGATCTTATGGATCACTCATAGATGTTCAGTCATGCAAACTTCACATGCTCCATATCTATATGCTTTGGCACGAGGTGTGTGTCTTAACCTGAGATTCTACAACAACTACAATATAACCAAACCAAAGTAATCTTTTTAATACTTGGGCATTCTCTCCTATAGAGCTAATTTTTAGGTTGAGTTAGGCTTAGATCAAATTCTAAAAAGAGAGTTAATTTGATGTTATGGTTTTGACTACACAAATCTTGCTGGTGTGAAAACTAAAATTTGTTTATTTCATCAATTATGCTTCACCGGATACTTATTGACCATTTCCTATAGTATTGGTTCCACTAATATTATTTTCTATACTTATTGTTGAACGTCTACATGCACTACTCATTCTTGTAGTTCAAGGATTTACTCCATTTTCTGTTGTGGAGATTGTTTTAGTTTACATGATTATTAAAATGTTTTAATATCAATATAAGTGGATATAATATATACTTCATTGTGATACTGGACAAGTGTCTTTCTCGTTCTCACTCATGTTTGTTTGTGTGCATGTCCGATTCAGCGTATAACCATTGAGCAGATTCGGAATGATGAGTGGTTTCAAAAAAGCTATGTTCCTGCACATCTCCTCGAGTATGAAGATGTAAATCTGGATGATATAAATGCTGCATTTGACAGTGCTGAGGTATGTTAACTTTTTAATTCCGCATTAGGTGAAGTTAAAGAATAGGAATTTTTTGCATTTGAGCTAATTTACCTCAACTTTTCCAAATGCACCCAATCAGCTTCAATTATTGGAATGGGTTTGACACACTGTAAATGCCCTGTCCTATTTACAACAACAATCACACCTTATCCCGCTAAGGAGGGTTTGATACATGGATCAAATGACACATAATGCTCTTGCCATATATATCTTTATCCAACTCATTAGTATCTAAGTCTTTCTTAATAGTTTCTCTTATAAATTTTCTAGGTCTTCCTCTGCTTCTAACAATTTGACTCTCCATTTGACCTGTTTTCCTATCTACCTTAAAAAAATTTGGAGTAGTTCAAGGGTACAAAATAACAATCAGTGAAAGATATTTAAGTTGTACTACATCTTAAAGTAAAACAATTAATAGCAAAGAAATCCGTTATCTACTCAAAACTCAAGATTGATGCTGATGAAAGAGATATTAATTGAAAGGGTCTGATGAATGCAAAAGCTACCACCACATTTATCTTAACTTATTATGCTCCTTAAGTTCAGGAAGAGTCTTTCTGTTTCATTTGCATTTATATGAAAATTATAATAGTTATGTTGACATATTGGTTATTTGGTCGCTGAAGGATCAAAGTGATAATCCACAATGTGAGATTGAGGACACGGGTCCTCTAATTCTTAATGCATTCGACATGATAATGTTATCTCAAGGCTTAAATCTTGCATCGATTTTTGATCGTGGACAGGTATTTCATTACTACATAACTATTATATTGTTTGTCTGCTATTTTATAACTCAATAATCATGTGCAAATAGTCAAATACATTTAATTTGGCTTGCTATGATAAAATGCATAATTGAACTCCCACATTCTGTCATTATCTTAAGGACTCAATGAAGTATCAAACACGCTTCGTCACTCAAAAGCCAGCAAAAGTGGTTTTATCAAGTATGGAAGTTGTGGCACAATCAATGGGATTTAAGACACATATTCGTAACTATAAGGTTGGTAGCCTGTAATATGTGATGCTAAATTGTTCAGTCATTTTCCTGCTCTCACAACTTTAGACCTTTGTTTATTTTGCACCATTTGTTCACTTATTTATTCTATAAAATCAAAATAAATACATAGATCTTCTGTTAAAGTGTTAATTCTTCATAGGATTAAGATTGCCTCAATTTTTTAGTTTTACTAATCTCAAGTGATCTTTGCTCTATATTTTCAGATGAGAATAGAGGGTATTTCAGCAAACAAGAAATCTCATTTCTCAGTTATACTGGAAGTAAGTTGATACTTCACTTCTAGACTTACGCAATTTCTAAACATTTAGGCTAATAATTTCCTTTCCTGATCTCTTTTTTTTTTTGCTTTGTTTGAAAAGGTTTTTGAAGTTGCTCCGACATTTTTCATGGTGGACATTCAGAAAGCAGCTGGAGATGCAAGTGAATATCTCAAGGTCAGTTTTTAAGAGTTGCTTTCATGGTTTTTCTATTACCTTGCCTTTCCTCACCTCAGTTTCTTGGATTTATAATAAAAATGTACCCTCTCAATGTTACAGTTTTACAAGAATTTTTCTAACAACCTTGAGGATATAATCTGGAAATCGCCTTATGAAACAAGCAAATTAAAGACCTCCAAGGCTAGAAGCAAAAGACTGTAGTTTCATCGCTGCGGTATTGTATGTTGTCTGATTGAAGAGAAAAGGGAAGAAAAAGATAAAGTTGTGGAAAATGGAACGAGAAAAAAAATGAAGTTGTGGAATATATATATTTTTGTGGAAGTGTTTCAAGAAAAACCTGAGCCTTGCATAGCCAGCTCGGCTAACTCACCTCTTTAGTATCTATAACCAACCCAGGCCTTTTTAGTATACATAGAAGAGAAGATTCAAATTCGAAATAGAAAAAGGAATCAGGTGTAAACTGTAATGACAAAAATAGCAAGTTTGGTGTTTGTAAATTTCTTTATGCATCCTTTTATTTTTTGGTTCTACCGTTACAATGTATCCAGTACGTACAGTTAAACGAGTGCAGGCTTTGATTATGTACTAATAGTTTTGACAGTATCAGTTTTTTTTTTTGTTGAAGAGTATCAGTTAACACAGCTGTATATTGAAGTGCGTGAGTTATTTTAGTTCATGTGTTTTCTATTTGGTGCTGCATCATTAAAATTAGTAGAAAAGGAAAAAAAATAAAATAAATACAATTTACTACAAAGTAAATTGCTAGTGAACTTCCAATCATAGTTTACACTTGAATTTGTACACTACTTTTGATGGGAAAACCATTTTGTACATAATTTATCATGCGTAAACAGTCTATGTGCCACCTAGTTAATACATGGTACAATTTTTTTGTGAAGCTACAATTAAAATTCAAAATTTAACTTCCTATAACAATTCAAACGTGTTCATATATTGAGTGTAACATTTGTGTTATAGAAGTAAATGTAGAAATGTGTAAATATTCAAAAATGTATCTTCTTTTACACGTTGTTAATATAGAGCTTCATTCACCACTTTGTGCAAATATGACTCATTCTTATCAGGAACTACTTCTTTCTCTATGTTGTTGATTAGTTCTGCCACATGTTTATCACTCCCTAAACTAAGATGAATAATCCCTTTATAATGAAGAACAAAAATATCCTCATCTGAGTTTATGAGTCTGTTTAAGAAAAACATGTAAGTTGTCATGTCTGTGTTGCATCTCTTGTGACATTTTTCAAACTCAACTATGTTTCAGAAAACTGTTCCTCTGTGATCACCAATGTACAGATGTAAAATAGTTAGTTGTTTTATAAAAATTCCTCAATTTTTTTCAAATCTCATTATCTTTGATTTTCACACCCCCTTCTTTTAGTTTTGTTATTGAATGAATCATTTGGCTTTGACACCCTCACAGTTCTTCCCCGATGAGTTTCGGTCTAATGTTGTATCGAAGAAGATCAAGAACGTCTTTGATTTTGAACTTGTAAGATGTTTGACAATCGGGTGTTTTGCGCAATTCATATTGAAGCAAACGGTAGAAGAATTTAAAGGCTAGATTGTATAAACTCATCTTTGGGTCAGGACTATTGACTTTATCTGTTAGCTCAAATAGTTTAGTTAAAAAAAAACATCGAAAGTTGGTTTTGGAGCATTATCAATTCGTCACGAATGGTCGGTAGCATCCATCTATTAAGAGAAGGAATTTGTTCAAATCGATTTTCTGACAATTCAAGAGTTGAATGATGAAAGAACCATCAAATAACACCATCCTAAGAAACTCATCACTGATTAATTTGATTTCACCCATGTTACATCTTCTAGCATTGATTTCTTCTTTCTCAAGAAACGCATAAGAGAATGCGAAAGAAGGTGTTTTTGAGAATTTCCATTTCTTGCAAGTGTTGTGATCCATAATGGTAAGGACCTATTGAGATGTTGTGTGGTATGTAGGCTTTTGGTTCTACATACACTCTCACTTTTTTCTTCAAGGTTTTCACTTTTTATCAACTCTTTCTCAATAAGATCTCTCCAATATCTTGAACTTTGAAATTTGTGAGAGAGGGAACAAGTTCTCCTGTGTTGTGTCCGCTTTGTATGATAATCATCCCTTTTTAATATACATTTGGTCAAACATTTAATATTCAAGTAAACTTTATTTAGAGGAAGTCGACTTTTTTTTTTTCTTAAACAAGGCAAAATGTCCATAATTTTTTCATGTCATTGATTTATGATGCAAAGTCTCCTATTTCTAGAGTAAATTTTTTTTTTTTATCTATTATAATATATTAAAATAGATTCTCAAATATTATTGTGATATATTATTCGACATTGTGTCATTTTATTCAAATATTGACATCTCAACAAATATCACATGTGACACATTTAAAATGTATTCTTTCATCATCCTCTTTGATCCTCTAAATTATTCCACTTTCAATTTTCTTTAACTCACATCTATTATTTATTATAATATATTAAAATAGACTCCTAAATATTATTGTGAAACATCGTCCATTGTGTCATTTAATTCAAATATTGCCCTATTAACAAAAAAAAAACTCACGAGGCACATCTAAAAATATACTCTTTCATTCTCCCTCTTCCATCCTCCTGATTATCACTTCCAATTTACTTTAACACACATTTTACTATTATTATAACTATTTAACATCTAATACTATTATAACTATTCATATGTAATGGATTACAAATTAAAGTACAATCAATATTAGTTAATCGACACTTATTGCTCTTCCATCATTATTGGTAACAATTTTTCTATGGTTTTAACTCTAATTAATATATTGATCTTATAAATATTTCTCAACAAATATATAAATGACAGCAATTTGTGGAAGTTATTCTATGTCATATGTTGTTTATGTTTATTTGAAAATTGGAAGACAATGACACATACACTTTGGTCTCTATACAACTTTTCTATTATAATTTGTGCTAGATTGATTGTTGACAATTTTGTAATTGCTTGCATCTAATTTATGGTTTTTTCTATGTTTATTGTACATGCTTTTAGATAAGTAAAATATGTGAGAATTTTTACATTTTTTTAGTTTATTTCTTTGAATTTTAATTTTATTTATAACTATAATATGTTTTGATATGATTATGGTCAACTGTTGTGTGTAGATGTTTTGTGCAAATACATCAATGTTTGACCAAATTGTGCTTATATTTCATTAGGGAGTATGTTATGTGTCATCCAATATATTTTTCAAATATATGCTCAAATAGATTTTTAACACCACACCTCATAAATTTCAGTATATAATAGATAAATTATGAAATATTATACGATGACAACTATAATATCTTTCTCACCAAATAATTAGACACATGAAGTCAAATAGTGCAACACATATCTCTTTAAGTATAGCAGATAACACTCTAAGTTTTCACGGATGAAGAATAATAAATACTTAATGTCTATATACTCCACATTTTTTGTTTCTATTGTTTAAATTCTTCCAAGTGAATATTGCATAGTATCACTATGTTGAAAAAAATCATGTATAATAAATAAAAATAACTCATTTTTAATGAGATTTATAAAATATTTTATAGTTATTTTTTAACATAATTATACTATTTTTTATATACAATTTTATTGAAACATCCTCACAAATATTAATTTTGCTATATAATTTTTTTTACACGTCTATGTTATTCTACTCCTAAAAATAATCTCTCTTTGTGGATGATCAATCTCTCTACAATTAGTATCTTATTAAAAACAAAATTGAAACTCCAATATTTACTATTGTGTCTCCTTCAATTTTGAATTTGTAACTATTTTAGTAGTCAATAATTTTTTTTCTTCTTGTAACCATTTTCACACACCATATACATTTTAGCTTTTAAATCTCAATCCCGCCACTTCGAGAAAACCTTCCAGATATGTAGGCATTTTCACAATCCCATTTTTTCAAGTTAAAATGAAACCTCTTTCCGGCTTAATTATTTTCAAAGAAGTATATAGAGTTAGAAAATTCTTTTTTTGCACAAATAGTTTTGGAGTGGTATTTTAAAAATTCCTCCAATTTTGAATTTGTAACTGTTTAAATAGTCAATAATTTTTTCTTCTTCTTGTAACCATTTTCACACACCATATACAATTAGCTTTGGGATTCCAAGCCTGCCACTCCGAGAAAACCTTATAGATATGTATGAGTTTTCACAACCCCATTTTATCAAATTAAAGTGAAACCTCTTTGCAGCTCAATTATTTTCAAAGAAGTAGATAGAGTTAAAAAGTTCTTCTTTTGCATAAATAGTTTTTGAGTAAGTGGTATTTTGTAACATATTTTATACCTATTTGTTCATTTTTTTAAAAATCCTAATTGTTGTTAGTAAGAGATTTATTTTTGCATTCATATTTGATCTCATTTACGACATTTAAGTATAGTGAATTCCTAAAAGACAGAGAAGATTGTCCATATTTAGTTTCACAGTAATGTTATTATTGTGTCTTCAAGAAATTTAAAACTATCTTTCTTTTAATAGATAAAAGAATAATGTTTAATATTTAAATTCAGAAATTATTTGTTATTTTTTAGAGAGATGTTTTATGTTGTCAAATTTTTTGAAAATAGTATATAAAATCACAAATTTGTTCATTGCAAATAACATAAGGCAGTTTTTTTTTGTAAGAATTATAATACACTTGTTTGGAGCATGTCCTAAATAAATAAATAAAATGGCATAAAACAAAATTAGGTATAATCTTGTACTTCACATTATTTAAAAAACAACTAATATTTGATCATTTTAGCTATATCAATCATTCTCATATCCTTCAAGTCGAGTATATGACAAGAATCATCAAGGGAAGTAATAGTACAATTCAAACAATCACATACCTTAATTGTTGAAATTAAATTAAATGAAAATTATGGTCATAGCACATCATGATTTTTTAATTTTGAAGAAACATTTATAGCTCCTGCATAGTCTGCTATAGCCACAATTCCATTTGGTAACTTTACCTTAATAGGTCTAATAGTCTGCTACAACCAAATTTTATTCTACTGAATTATATTCTAATCCTCTGAATTATCAGTGGTTCTAAAAATATTACTGACAAATGATTTTTATAGACCTATTGTAGGAATAAAGAAGACATTATTTTTTATAATAACTATTATAACCAAAATTCAAGATCCAAAAATTATCATTCAAAATCATTGCTTTAAGTTTACTTCATTCAGATCACTAGCACAAAGATTGAGAGATAAAGTAAATCTAACGGGTAATAATTCTTTCGATAAAAAATTCAACTTTTAAACTATCAAATAAACATCATTTGGTACTAACTATTTTTTGTATTGCAGACATCATTGGAATATTACATGTTGTTGGACATGAAGAGCAAGTTTATACTGTTGACAAACCTAAAAAATACTTAGACTAGAATCATTGGAGATGAGGATAACTAGGAACCCAAGTTACCGCAACTGACAAAGTCCAACTCAAACGACGAAGAGAATATAAAATAAAAATGTAAAATACATGAAGAAGTGAAATATGGAGATGAGGATAATGATAAGGAGAAAGATGACAACCCATTATCTAAACAAAAAATCAAGGGTCAACAGAACAATAAAAATATTCACATATCATTATCAGATGAAAAGACAATCAAAACAACAATTACAAAAAAAATAGAAGATTGTGGTCGAGCATATTACATCATCTAATGAAGAGTTCATCCTTCTACATACCTTAAAAAGAGAACAAAAAAGAATAAACCAAAAGAAAAACAATTGAGGTATAATGAAGTAGAGGAAAATGAGGTGAAACATAAAAAACACAAGAAAACTCTTTAACAGAGGTGTACACAACTATTTTTGTTGCTGAGGTGTGATATATTTGCACATGTGGAAGGAATTTCTATGAGGTGACAACAATAGAGTAATAAAATTTGTTTAAATATATATAATAGATATAATAATAAAAACTAGTCCAAGGTACATCAGAAAATACCATTAGGTGACCATAAAGAGAAAAACCAATTAGTAGTTCTCCATGCCTTAGCATATGTTATAAAAACCTCTTCATCAAACATAATCTATCCCCAAATGCACATTCATTGTAATTTTGAGAAAAGTAACAAGGTGGAGAGTTTGAATTTAGTAAATCAATGTATTTGGTTGAGTCCCACATTGGTAGAAGATGAATGGTGTTGTTAGGAGCAAATGTATAAACAAAACTTTATTAGCTAACTTTCAAATTACTTACCTGGATGGAGTCGACGAGTGATCCTGAAGGCTCATGGCTTTGGTTGATAACTTCCATTGCACTTTGGAGAGTGATTTAAGTTCTCATTAAACTGTTTTGGTTATCGTATACTTATTTAAAACCTGATTGCTTAACATAAAAAGGCTAAGTATGAACAATCTTGCTACAAACTTAGCAAGATAAAAAAAACTAGTTTGACAGTTGCACAATCTAATTCATTCATCATAATATAATGTAAACTTCACCAATTTTGATATGATTCAATTTATCATTCATGAAGAAAATTCACACAAGCATATGCAAATTGTAAAGGTACTAAGCAATTATTAATAAACTATTTCTGCATTCTGTAGTCCATTGAATATATATACATATTCTCAAATCTTCATGGACATGTTTGTGGCATCCAATTTGGTATTGCTCATAGAGACAATCAATTTTGTTTTCTTTTGAAACTGTGAATGTTACTGGTTTAGGAATAAAATCATCAAATCATGTGAAAATGTGGCACAATACAAATAAAAAGTTTAAAAGTAATAGAAAGCTCAAAATTTATACAGTTATTAGGATCCAAACGTTAAAATTTGTAAAAATTGTGAATCCCACATTGGAAGCAGCTAAATGGTATTGACAGAGACATGTGTATAAAGTAAATATGATTAACAAAGTTGAAACATACTTACCTGGACAAGGTCAATGGTTGATCAAGAAGAATCATGGCCTAGATTGGTGGTCTCCATTGCACTTTGGAGGGGTGTCAATCTAAGGTCTCCTCAAGAAGGAGAGCCTATGTCATAATTTGTGATTGTGGGGTCTTGCGTTCGCGCAACCCCTTCCAACTTGATTCGAAACTTTATTTTTATTTTTGAATTGTAATAATAATTGATAACGAGTTCAAAAAATTTCTATGTGTTAGAAGGATAAAGGGACAACTCTCTTAACCTTATTTAGATTTAGTCTATACCATTCCCTTTGATATATAAATGGCCTAAATCCAAAAAACCGACAACATTACTTAAATATTTCTGATTATTAAAATGACACCCAATTTAATATTTTAACTTTGTATCCATCTTTCTTCTTGTTTTAGACATTGTTTGGAGTTGTTATATGATGAAATTCTTTTGGAGAGTTTGAGTTTTAATCCAGTAGGATTATTAAGTGAAATTTCACTTGCATGTCTTCAATGTGGCACACTAATTTATAAAATTTACATATCATCGTAATAATCTTATAAAATTGAGTCCATTATTTATGCTTTTGTGCATCTTTTATTCTTCATTGTTATATAAAAAAAAGGCATGCAAGTGATATTTCCTCTACAAAGCATGGACTTAGACCAATCTACACATAAATGAAGTGAAATTTCAAGGAAAGAGCTCTTGTATTGAATTCTAATCAAAAAAGTTCTTGTACTTTTATACTCTTGTATTGAATTATATAATGAAATAGTATTGAGATTCAAAAGTCTTTTATATGAAAATTGATCTTTTGTGCACTTGTTAATTTTGGTACAACATGAAAGCCCAAACTAATTAAATTTTAGACATTAAACCCTTTTGGCTTTAAACTATAACTAACAATAATTATCTAAGATATTGGTCATAGAGTGTTCATTTATAGTATTTTTATGAAGAGGAAGATATTTTAGAAGATTTTCTGCAAAACAGCTTCATGTGCATTTTTATGGGGCTTTTTAATCACAATTAATATAAACATACACTAATTAATTAATTAATAGTTATTATATTTGCAGACATGGAAATTCAAGATTTTTAAAATGAAAGTGAAAATTATGTGCAGCTTGCACTCGGAGAATTTTGTATATGTGTGAGCATAAAATATGTTAGAGTTGCATATACCCCATGTAGAATCTATCTCCAAGAGGTACATACAAATGCATGTGAATTATAAATTTGTCCCTTGTTTATTCTACCCTATCTACACACCAACTTTGCTCTTATTTTGTCTTTTACTTATTAGGTTCTTTTCAAAAAAAATTGTCAATATTTTTTGTTGAAGCACTAAAATACAACTTTTACTAAAATCACGATAACATATTTGGTTCCGCCAAATTCATCATGTGGATGATAATAATTTTTGATAATTTATTTAATAAATCATCCATGGTCTTCAATAGTTCAAAATCCTTAAAAAAAACACTAAAAAAAACAAAAAAAAACAACTACAAGATGGTTTAGTTGTCATTGACCAAACAAGGTAGTCTAAAACTTGTTCTTTGACCTCAAAACTAATTCCAGTAGTACGATATATTGATTGCCTTGACTCAAAAACTATTGTGAAGTCAAATAAAGCATTTCTCTTATATGTACTCTATAATTTTGTGAGTGTAACATTTTCTGCTATAACATTTGTAATTATAGTTGACCACAATTTAACGATCTCAAATATAATAACCATTAAAAAAGTGTGCAAATTACATAATAATAATAATAATAATAATAATAATAATAATAATAATAATATTTTGATGACAAAATTAATTCATCCAATCTTTGAGAGGGTCTTCAAATGTTATGAATTGAAAGGATGATTGTTGGAAGGAAGGTTATATATAATACGAGTAATTAATTATGAAGAGAATAAAGGGTTGAAAAAGTTATAATTGGAAAGAATCTTCGTAATTTATAAATATCACAACTGTGGAGATCGAGGTCACACGCGAAGGACCGCCGGGAGGATGGAGGCTCAGGGATCACTGGGCCGGGTGCTTTTCTGGCCCTTTCTACGTTATTATTCTTCTTCTTCTTCATCTGTTTTTGTCTTCTATATGACTCTGATATAAGTTTTTATCAAGTTTAGTTCGATTTTATCATTTTATATTTATAGTGATATTTGTATACTAATGCTAATTTTATCTGCTTTTTATATCATAAAATTTGATAAGTATTTTATGATTTGAATTACTTTAAAAAAATTAATTAGTACAATAATAACATAGTTTGAAGTGTCGATTAAGATCTAAATATTTTATGATTTGAATTGTATTTAAGAAATGAATCAATTTACAATACCAATATTATTAATTATTTTTTGCCACTAATATTAGATTAGGAGATTGATGATATTCGCTATCCACAATGACAATTTTAATTAGCACAAATCGAATTTTATTTCGGTTTCCACAACATCATAACAATCGGACCCAAATATTTTTTGGTAGAGCAACTCTAGGAGCTCATAAGCACTGATCACCGATCATATTATTGCAATAGAAGCATTAATTCACAGAAGTGCGACATAATGCAAAATAGAATTTTTCTAAAGAAGAGAGAGAAAAACATGCAATAGGATATTATGAGAATGAATATATTGTTGGAGAATGAAATAATATGAACAAGAGGAGAGGTTTATCTTCAAAAAGTCTACAACACAGAAAATACTTAGAAGAAAGATCGAGAGAATAAAAGATTTGTGCAAGTTATAACTAAAAAGAATCTAATTTAATTTAAAATTTTATCGATTTTGAGTCCTCTAGATATTGGGCCCACATAACCAATTTAAAAAAAAATATATTACTCTGCATGGTATCGGGCAGTCCAGATTCCATATTATCAATCTTTTTTTTAAAAAAAAACTTCACATAAAACATGCAACTGTGATGCACGTAGTAATTAGAATATTGTGTTTTTCTACTCACCCACAAAAAAACATAAGTTTAATTAATAAAAATAACATAATACATTCTTCCATAATTCATTTCCTTCCATAATACATTTCTACTTTGCACTCTCTTCCAAAATTCAACACTCTTCAATATTTCATACAACACATTTTTTTTTCTTTTTATTCACTTCCTTCTCATTCCTTGTTTTTCTTTTCACTCTTTCTTTGAGATGGGTACCAAAAGAGCAGTTGTAGTTGGATTAAACTACAATACACAAGATGAATACTTGCTGAAAGCTTGCAAAAATTCTGGAAAATAATTATGTGAAGCTTTGAAGGAGTATTTTGGTTATGAGGAAGAAAACATATGCTTTAGAAAATATTATTTTACTTCGTCGTACACGGATACTCTAATATGTTTACTGATGGCAACGATGTTGAACATGTGCGACAATCTCTTTATTGTGGTGAGAAGTTTCTTTGTTCCGAGAGTTTTACTTTAAGGTACTCTATGCTATTGTGTTTTTCCTATAATTATATAAGAATGTTGTTATGCTTTTTTCACAATGGTATATCAAAGAATTACTATTCGTAAAAACTGACTTTTTTTTTCCTGTCTCATATACTTTTATCTTTTAACTTTAATTTATCTACATATCTTTGTAACATTATAGACAAAGAGCTGAAAGGTTATTTAAATATGTTTGTCGAAGGGATTTATTTCACTATGATAGTAGACTGTTGTTATAGTGGCAATTTAATCGACATATTAAAACAACAATAGACATGCAAAAAAAGAAGAGGATTTCCAAATATATTGGATGTAGTCGATGGAGAAGATACTCGACAACACAGACAATTAGTTTCTTTGTTTTCAGCCTGTCAACGTAATCAAATTGCTTGGGAGACTAGTGAACTAGTTAACAGATAAATAAAGTCAATGAGTATTTTTACTGATACACTATTCGAGATTGTGCATAAAAAAGGAGGCCGCATCACCAACTGAGAATTGATGACGAAGGTAAACAAAGTTTATAGTGTTCATCGATGTATTCAAACTCCCAGTCTCTTTTGCGCTGACGACCACTCATACTCCTTGTTCCTCGGGAGAAAGAAATCAAAGTTAGATGCACTTAAAAACGTGTATTATGTTGCAATCGCCTTCTTTCTTACCTATTCTACATACAAGAAAGGAAATCAGTGAATAGTTTATTCAGTTGTTTATGCTTATCTGTATATTATTATTTTATTGTTATTTAGTTTATGTTTATGTAATTCTTTTTCTCTTAATGTTATTATGTATGAACATGGTACACTCAGTTTTGAACTTTATTAAGTACCTTCTATAAATCATAAGCATTTTAATTCATTCATTGCTATTTTTAATTAATTTTATATGCTACATGTTATATTCGATGTGTGTCATACATGTTTACATGTTTGTTATCATTATTTTATTATCATTAGTATAATAACGGATAAATAAAGTCTAGGAGTATTTTCACTGATACACTATTAGAGATTGTGCATAAAAAAGGAGGTTGCATCACCAACCGAGAATTGATGACGAAGGTAAACAAAGTTTTAGTGTTCATCGATGTATTCAAATTCTCGGTCTCTTTTGCGCTGACGACCACTCATACTCCTTGTTCCTCGGCGGAAAGAAACCAGAGTTAGATGTACTTAAAAGCGTGTATTATGTTGCAATCGCTTTCGTTCTTACCTATTCGGCATACAAGAAAGGAAATCAGTGAATAGTTTATTTAGTTGTTTATGCTTATCTGTATGTTATTGTTTTATTGTTATTCAGTTTATTTAAGATATTGTTAATTAGTTTATGTTTATGTAATTCTTTTTCTCTTAATGTTATTATGTATGAACTTGGTGCACTCAGCTTTGAAACTTATTAAGTACCTTCTATAAATCGTAAGTATTTTAATTCATTCATTGCTATTTCCAATTTATTTTATATGCTACATGTTATATCTGATGTGTGTCATACAGGTTTACATGTTAGTTATCATTATTTTATTATTATTAGTATAATAACGGATAAATAAAGTCAATGATTATTTTCACCGATACACTATTGGAGATTGTGCATAAAAAAGAAGGCTGCATCACCAACCGAGAATTGATGACGAAGGTAAACAAAGTTTGTAGTGTTCATCGATGTATTCAAATTCTCGGTCTCTTTTGCGCTGACGATCACTCCTACTCCTTGTTCCTCGGTGGAAAGCAACCAGAGTTAGATGCACTTAAAAGTGTGTATTATGTTGCAATCGCCTTCGTTCTTACCTATTATGCATACAAGAAAGAAAATCAGTGAATAGTTTATTTAGTTGTTTATGTTTATCTGTATGTTATTGTTTTATTATTATTTAGTTTATTTAAGATATTGTTATTTAGTTTATGTTTATGTAATTCTTTTTCTCTTAATGTTATTATGTATGAACTTGGTGCACTCAGCTTTGAAACTTATTAAGTACCTTCTATAAATCGTAAGCATTTTAATTCATTCATTGCTATTTCCAATTTATTTTATATGCTACATGTTATATCTGATGTGTGTCATATAGGTTTACATGTTAGTTATCATTATTTTATTATCATTAGTATAATAACGGATAAATAAAGTCAATGAGTATTTTCACCGATACACTATTGGAAATTGTGCATAAAAAAGGAGGTTGCATCACCAACCGAGAATTGATGACGAAGGTAAACAAAGTTTGTAGTGTTCATCGATGTATTCAAATTCTCGGTCTCTTTTGCGCTGACGACCACTCATACTCCTTGTTCCTCGGTGGAAAGCAACCAGAGTTAGATGCACTTAAAAGCGTGTATTATGTTGCAATCGCCTTCGTTCTTACCTATTATGCATACAAGAAAGAAAATCAGTGAATAGTTTATTTAGTTGTTTATGCTTATCTGTATGTTATTGTTTTATTGTTATTTAGTTTATTTAAGATATTGTTATTTAGTTTATGTTTATGTAATTCTTTTTCTCTTAATGTTATTATGTATGAACTTGGTGCACTGAGCTTTGAACCTTATTAAGTACTTTCTATAAATCGTAAGTATTTTAATTCATTCATTGCTATTTCCAATTTATTTTATATGCTACATGTTATATCCGATGTGTGTCATACAGGTTTACATGTTAGTTATCATTATTTTATTATCATTAGTATAATAACGGATAAATAAAGTCAATGAGTATTTTCACTGATACACTATTGGAGATTGTGCATAAAAAAGGAGGCTGCATCACCAGCTGAGAATTGATGACGAAGGTAAACAAAGTTTGTAGTGTTCATCGATGTATTCAAATTCTCGGTCTCTTTTGCGCTGACGACCACTCATACTCCTTGTTCCTCGGTGGAAAGCAACCAGAGTTAGATGCACTTAAAAGCGTGTATTATGTTGCAATCGCCTTCGTTCTTACCTATTCTGCATACAAGAAAGGAAATCAGTGAACAGTTTATTTAGTTGTTTATGCTTATCTGTATGTTATTGTTTTATTGTTATTTAGTTTATTTAAGATATTGTTATTTAGTTTATGTTTATGTAATTCTTTTTCTCTTAATGTTATTATGTATGAACTTGGTGCACTCAGCTTTGAATCTTATTAAGTACCTTCGATAAATCATAAACATTTTAATTCATTCATTGTTATTTCCAATTTATTTTATACGCTACATGTTATATCCGATGTGTGTCATACAGGTTTACATGTTAGTTATCATTATTTTATTATCATTAGTATAATATTCAGTTAACAACATATAATTGAAGATGTATTAAGTTAGATGATTTAATTTAAAATATTTGATAAAATTAACAATTAAATTAGCTAAAAATATATTTTTAATAAATATTTAAATTTTTTCAATTAAAATAATAAACATAAAAATGAAAAAAAAATAAAACACTATAAAATATAATTTTAAACCAAATTCAAGTAACTTATAAAAAAATTACAAATTTATAGAGAAACACATAAAAACTCACGATAATTATGTGCGACTAACAAT
>JBBPBR010000008.1:45622178-45649061 GCA_037974775.1 Cicer pinnatifidum | reverse complement strand
TTAGAATCCAATATATAGAAAAATTATGTAGGAAATTTTACAATTAAAATTTATTAGATACTATAGCTTAAACAATATACTAGTAGGATTTAATAAATTTTATGGTGAAATAGTTCTTCAATATAATCCTTGTGTTGAATTTTAGCATAAGACTTAAAATTGAGTATTCATATTTTCATATGCATTTTTCTATTTAAAAATAAATTTTTGAAGAATTTTCCAAAAAACACTTTGGTATGTTAAAAAAGAGGTGATAATAGTTATGCCACAATATTTATAACATTAAAATAGAATTAATAAGAGAAAAATAACTTGTAGAATATAAAATCACCATTTTTTGGACTAAGTCAGATAAAATTATGATTTGAAACGGAAAACACACATAACTATAATTCACTATGATTCAAGAAAAATTGAGATTACAAAACAATAGAGAAACCACTAGCACATACAGACATCAATGAAGATGTAGTTATAAAATCTCTAATATTTGAGCGTTATCATTCTGATTCAAGGTTGGTGTCTATATCTCTAGTTAGGAAGTTCTAAGATATAAATAAAAGAACATTATAATACTAATTAAAAAATGTCATAATATAATGGATTTAAATTTGTTGTTGTAAGGAATTTTATGCATTCATGATTGATTCATTTATTCAATATCGAACTAGGGAAATTGTAAAGCATATTTAAATAAATGGCTCACTATAGATTGATACTTAAAAACTGTTTAAAACTTCAACTACAGCAAACAATGTTTCATGAAAGTAGAAATTCATTGTCATCTAATTCTTACATCGGAAACAATGACATATTTGATGAAAACAAGGGAAATAAAACATGTCACCATCAAAAATAGAAATTGTTAAATCAATATCAATTAAATTATCATCTCAATCAATCATAAAGATGAGATATACTAAAAAAATTTACTTCTATAAAATATCATAGATTACTGATAGAATTTCAACTAATTTTTAAACATGTATCAATGGTGAACCATATATTGTTTAGGGTTTAGGGTTTAAAGTACTTGCTAACATTCAATTTCTACAGGGAACATAAATTATAAACTTTATTTTATTGATTATACTCCATACAAAATGATTTACAAGAAGAAAAAAAAGTGTTTTGAAAAAAATGATGTATCTGATATAAAAGTTAAAATATTAAAATATTGTTTTTAAGACTATCACATAGAGTAAACATCTCTAATCTATTAAATCATCAAAACACTCATTAAGATATATTTCATATACCAAGATACAGCACTAACAAACAAGCAAATTTGATCCAACAAATGGATTAATTTTCATGTAGAATTATCGGGATATTTTAGTTAGGATATTTCTTTTCCATTCAAAATTTCAAATGTGAAAGAATAATTATGTAGCTCTTCAAATAAAAATAAAGATCTGTCAAAATAAATCAATAAAAATATAGATCAACAATTCATTTCATTCATTACAATAATAATAAATTTCTAGAAATAATTTTTTTTTCTGTAGAAATAAATATTTTATACCAAGCTATTCTGTCATATAATCTAACACCCCCGATTGTGTATTGAACTCCCAATGTATTATTCTCAGAGTTTACCCTGCCAATTCTAAATTATTGTCCCTTTTACAATTCTATTGTTACATAAACCTGAATAAACCAAGGGGGATAAGAAAAGAAAACTCCCAAGGAAAAAGTTATCCTCCATGATTTTTGTTCAGCAAGAGTCAGTACCATTTCATTCTTCATTCAAGAATCCTCAAAAAAAACCAAATTGACTTCATCCTCTCGTCAGAAACCAATTTCAAGAGCCTCTTGGTTTCAAAGACATAAATATCCGCCATGACACACTCAGGTTACTTAGCATTGTTACAGCCTTGGAGTACAGCCGAATTCTAATCAGAAAAAACAAAAACACGGTTCTCTGCAGCTAACATCCTTTGCGCCGGAGTAGTTCCAACAATTCTTTCCAGCTATAATGTAGTCCCAAAATGAAAAAGGACATAAAAACAATACGGTCAAAAATAATAAGGGAAGAAAACCACAAGTAAAATAATATTATCAGACTTGCGACGTAAATTTTATTACCAAGCACTGCAAAAGCTACTATTAAATCCATCAAGTGGCATAATACTAAAGTG
This sequence comes from Cicer pinnatifidum, assembly GCA_037974775.1. Lineage (NCBI taxonomy): Eukaryota > Viridiplantae > Streptophyta > Magnoliopsida > Fabales > Fabaceae > Cicer > Cicer pinnatifidum. The sequence goes on along the minus strand of JBBPBR010000008.1, from coordinate 45,646,920 downwards.
ACATCAAAGAGAGTGAGGAATTACCCGAAACTTGTCGAGGCACGAAAAAAGGACGGTGCATGCCATGTTGTCAGACCCATCAAGCACATTTACAATCTGTAAATGGAAAAGAGGGATCTCGGTGAAAAAAGCAAGACTCAGATTTTAGATTGTGTTTTTCACTTCAGTGTCATTCATAAGGACAAAATGAGAATAAAATCTAATGCAAATTTATATCAGCAGACAAAATAAGCCATGAACTAAATATTCTTCATTCACAGGCTACAGAAACATATTCAAAAGAATGATAAAGAGCTTCTTGACTATGCTTTGTTAGCGTAGACCAATAAATTTGACTGGGATATAATTCCAAAACTTTCAGACATGAAATTCTTCCTCTAAACAATTTATGTGACGGCTTGTCTTCTTAGCTTCATCTTGGGTCCTTGAGCACAGGATTTTAGTGTTTTTCATGCAAAAGAACAAGATTACTCTTTTGAGATACATTTTTATTCTTTCCTCAAATTTTATTTGTAGCTTGAAGGATTCTTACGACATCTATTTAATACTACTTCCTCGGTGAATTGTTGAGACTTCAGAGAGACAGAGAGAAATATACTACTTTATTTACAAGCATGCTTACCTCAGGGTAAATCTCCTTCCTCTCCGGGAGCGAATAAATGATCAAATTCTGAACACCTCGAATCTGTTGAGTAAAAGGAAAATAAGAGCATATAAAAATAATTTCAACTGCCAAAACATACCACTTTTAAATACTAAAGAAAATAACTACAGGAAACAAAGTGAGGAGAAAATCTATTTCTCAGTGCACAACCTTATATCTGTGGTAAAAATGAGACCTCTCTGTGTAAAGCATAATTTTTCTTTTCCCTTCATAGAACCAAAGACGTGCACGAGAAATATCACGTTGGCTTGTATACCTAAATTAAAAAAAACACACATAAATCACAATGGAACATGAGAGCTAAATTTTAAGAAGATAAAAAATGCATTTTGAAGTTATGATCAAATAAAAATCACACTGATAAATTCATGCTATGATGGCACAAGAATGGAAATGGCTCCTTACTCTCCAAGCAGGCAGAAGGAGGCACTTTGTGACTTTAAAAAGTTTCGGATTCGAATAAATTCGAAGTAAGAACTGGTAAATAGCATAATCCCTCCCTGCATCAAAAGTTTCCATTAAAAAAGTATAATTATCCGTTTATAAATTCAAATCAAAACAAACATACACACTGGGAAATAAACGAAAGTTTATTAAGAACTTCACCTGATCAGAATCTTTTATTCTTGGGAAAACCTGCAAGAATGATTCACATAATACCTCAATACGATTTAATGTGTCAGAAATACAACTAACAATTCATACGATATAATTCACATATTATCACTAACGGATTTTCAGTCTAAAATGTTGCAAACTATGTTAATTGCATCAGACTTGAGCCAAATTACACAACAAAAACTAATAATGACTGCAAATTGCTAGAAAAAAAGAATGGACAACTAAAATTACTTGAACTCAACAATAGATTTTCGAAACCACAAGTCTAGAATACATACCTTTTTAACAAAATAATCAAAACGGGCATCATCAGCATCTACAATTGAGTCTATATTAAACCGTTCATAAATCTACAGAATTCAATATTTAGAATATGTATTAGCTGAATAGAATAAAGAGTAAGGAACAAGCCTACAGAGGTATATGTGAATAAATATTGATAAAACAGGAGAAAGAAAAATGAAAAGCCTGAACTCAATAATAAAGGAGCGTTAGTGTATTAAACTAATTAATCATGACAAGTGTTAAATATTATAGATTAGAATGTAAATAATATATATATGGGCTGTAAATAAGTATTCTGGCCCGTTAGCATTACTGTAAATTAGGGTTATTTAACACCCTGTGTCTATATAAAGAGATTCCGCTGTGTAGTTGAAACACACGGGTTATTCTATATGTCTCTCAATACTCTTTATATTCAACATGGTATCTAGAGCCAACTGAGAGACAAACCCTAATCCTAATTGTCAACTACCCGGTCGACCCACTGTCTCCGGCGAATATTTTTTTTTTTTTTTTTTTTCGGCAAACCGTGTTCTCAACTCCGGTTTCCCCCCTCTGCCGTTGAAACGCTGATTCCTCAATTTTTGTTCAGCCGTTCACGCTTTACCGCCGCTGCCGTTGCTGCCGTCACTGTTTCTGACGAGTTTTTTCGACGAACGACCACTCCATCAGCGCCGAACACCCCAGATCGGCCAAACCCTTCCGCCGCGCCTTCATACTCGCCCTCACGCGCCCTCACGCGCCCCACGCGCCGCCTGCACGTCCCGCGCGTGGATCTCACGCGCCGCCCATTGCCACCGCGCGTGACGGCGCGTCCGCCAGCCGTTCACGGTGGTTCTTCTTCCACGGCACTCGCCTCGGCTTCCTGCTTCCATATCTGCCCTCAGTTTTCAGTTTCGAGTTACGGATATACGACTTCCAGTTCAAACAGCCCCTGTTTTCCCGGTTCCGACGAGTTTTTCTGACAACCTTTGCTGACCATGACATCTCAGTCTGAAACCAGGAGTATCTTCACCAACTACATCAGTTCTCCTCTCTCAGTTGAAAAACTGAATGGATCAAATTATGATAGTTGGGCTGCCGACATCAAACTTTGGCTACGTGGTCAAGGTTACGAGGATCACCTCACCCAAAATCCTGAAAAGGTGAGTGTGACTGAATCATCTAAATGGCGCCAGATTGATGCTCAGTTGTGTAGTGTCATTAAGTCTACACTTCATCCAGATGTTAAACCGATTTTCCGTCTGCATATCACGTGTGAATCAGTTTGGAGTCAAGCAAAGGTACTCTATACTAACGACACACAACGTCTTTATGGAGTCTGTCACCGCTTGTTGAACATCATTACTCCGAAGTCACTCGATGGCTCTATTTCTGCATATCTTGGCACTGTCCATAGTGCACTTCATGACTTTAATGAGCTACTCCCTCCTGCTGCAAGTAATCCAGTTGAACATAAGAAGGAGTTGGATCAACGCAGCACCTTCTTCATGCTTCTTGCACTCTATGGCCTACCCCAGGAGTACTCTGCAACTCGTGATCAAATATTGGGGTCTGTTACTGTTCCAGATATGTCTACCACTTCATCGATCCTCCTTCGAGTACCAGCAAAACATACAGTTGAGCAGTCTATTACTTCAGTTCCGGGTGACACTGCTGCCCTTGCTTCTCAGGGACATAATCAGCAACGTTCTCGTGGAGGACCATCCAGCTCTAAGCCTCGTCCCAAATGTGAGCATTGTCATCGGCTTGGACACACTATTGATCGCTGTTGGAAGTTGCATGGCAAGCCTTCGCCTTCGATAAATGCAACTCAGCTTGATCCTTCTGCCACTATTCAGACTACACCATCTCCACAAGGCTCCTCGGCAAACTATGAAGATTTTCTCCGATGGGTTCAGAGTCATCCAAACTCTAGTTCTCCTACTTCGGTTGCACACACTGGTAACTCATTTGTTTACCTCTCTCATTCATCTTCTCTCGGTCCTTGGGTTCTTGATTCTGGTGCGTCTGATCATGTTACTGGTAATAAAGGTCTCTTTTCGTCACTTTCTACATCTGGTTTTTTACCTACTATAACTTCTGCCAATGGTACTCAAACTCGGTCTCAAGGAGTTGGTACTGTCCACATTCTCCCTTCTATCTCAGTTGCATCTGTCCTCTATGTACCTGGATGCCCCTTTAATTTACTTTCAGTTAGTCGATTGACTCGATCTCATAACTGTATTATTACTTTCACTAATGATAATGTTACCTTGCAGGACCGGAATTCGGGAAGGACGATTGGCGTCGGATATGAGTCACAAGGCCTCTATTACCTTTCTACAACATCCAAGACGTGCTCTGCCACAGAATCCCCACATACTATCCATGCTCAGCTAGGACACCCAAGTCTTACCAAACTACAAAAACTGGTGCCTAGTTTGTCTAAGTTATCTACTTTACATTGTGAGTCGTGTCAGTTAGGGAAACACACCCGTAGTAATTTTCCCGATCGAGTCAATAAAAGAGTCTCCTCTCCCTTTGCTTTAGTTCACTCTGATGTTTGGGGTCCCTCTCGTACTGTGTCTACTTTAGAGTCTAAGTATTTTGTTACTTTTATTGATGATTATTCTCGTTGTACGTGGTTATTTTTAATGAAAAATAGAACTGAATTGTTTTCCATCTTTGAGCAATTTTATAAAGAAATTAAAACCCAATTTGGAGTTTCCATTCGTACTTTAAGAAGTGATAATGCACGAGAATATTTGTCTCATCAATTTCAAAATTTTATGGCTTCCAACGGTATTTTACACCAAACGTCATGTCCTCATACACCTCAGCAAAATGGGGTAGCCGAACGCAAAAATCGGCATCTCATTGAAACCACACGAACCTTACTTCTCCATGGCAATGTTCCATTCCGATTTTGGGGGGATGCAGTCTTAACGGCATGCTACCTTATTAACCGTATGCCATCTTCTGTCCTTGATGGCAATATCCCCCATTCGGTCCTTTTTCCCCATACTCCTCTTCACCCATTACCACCTCGTGTCTTTGGGTCCACGTGTTTTGTTCACAATTTATCCCCCGGTTTGGACAAATTGTCAGCTCGGTCGCTTAAGTGTGTCTTTCTTGGTTATCATCGGTCCCAAAAAGGCTACCGTTGTTATTCTCCCACACTACACCGCTATGTTACATCAGCTGATGTTACCTTTTTCGAGTCTGTACAATATTTTAAACCTACCCATATAGCTACTGAGCCCTATCAGGACATTACTCCTGAACCTCCTCAAGTAGTTACTGAGCCCTATCAGGACATTAATCTTGAACCTTCTCAAGTAGTTATCCCTCTCCCACCCACTCAGATTCCTATAGAACCTGCCGAGTCTACCCCCCAACCTCCACGACCACTACAAACATATCAGCGTCGTCGTTTATCCTCGGTTGTGCCTGTTCCTGCTCCCATTACAGACTCTCCTCCGACGCCACCTCCGGATCCGGCCCTGCCACCTGAGCCTGACCTTCCCATTGCTCTTCGTAAGGATACTCGCACCACCCGTAATCCATCTCCTCATTATATTGATTTGTGTTATCATCGTCTTTCACCATTACATTACACTTGCTTGTCCTCTTTGTCTTCTGTTTCTATTCCTAAAACTACAGGTGAAGCATTATCCCACCCTGAGTGGAGGCAAGCAATGCTTGATGAGATGTGTGCTCTACAAAGCAGTGGTACTTGGGAATTGGTACCCCTACCTCATGGGAAGTCGGTAGTTGGGTGTCGTTGGATTTATACAGTGAAGGTTGGTCCTGATGGTAAGATTGATCGATTTAAGGCTCGTTTGGTAGCCAAGGGATATACTCAGATTTTTGGGTTGGATTACAGTGATACATTCTCACCGGTTGCCAAAATGGCATCTGTCAGACTATTTTTCTCCATTGCAGCAATTAGACACTGGCCCCTACATCAGCTTGACATTAAAAATGCCTTCTTGCACGGTGATCTTGCAGAGGAGGTGTATATGGAGCAACCACCTGGATTTGTTGCTCAGGGGGAGTCTTCCAACATGGTTTGTCGGCTACACAGGTCCCTTTATGGTCTTAAACAGTCTCCTAGAGCTTGGTTTGGCAGATTCAGCTCGGTGGTACAAGAATTTGGTATGATCCGCAGTGAAGCCGATCACTCTGTATTTTATAATCACTCAGCTCAAGGGTGCATCTATCTTATTGTTTATGTGGACGACATTGTTATAACTGGTAGTGATCAGCAAGGAATACTCCAGTTAAAACAACATCTCTCAAATAAATTTCAGACTAAAGACCTTGGTAAACTTCGTTATTTTCTGGGTATTGAAGTCGCTCAATCCAAGGATGGCCTTGTAATTTCACAAAGAAAATATGCTATGGATATTCTTGAAGAAACTGGCCTACTAAATGCCAAGTCAGTTGATACTCCTATGGATCCAAATGTCAAACTCCTACCCAATCAAGGGGAGCCTCTATCAGATTCAGGAAGATATAGGAGATTGGTTGGAAAATTAAACTATCTCACAGTCACTCGTCCTGACATTTCCTTTGCTGTCAGTGTGGTAAGTCAATTCTTAAATTCTCCTTGCCAAGAACATATGGATGCTGTAATCCGGATTCTTAAATACATCAAAAATGCACCTGGAAAAGGTCTCATTTATGAAGATAGAGGACATACTCAGATAATTGGTTACTCAGATGCTGATTGGGCAGGCTCACCCATAGATAGACGATCAACTTCCGGGTATTGTGTACTCATAGGAGGAAATTTAATATCCTGGAAGAGTAAGAAACAAAATGTTGTTGCAAGATCCAGCGCTGAGGCAGAATACAGGGCCATGGCACTAGTAACATGTGAACTCATATGGTTGAAACAGTTACTAAAAGAACTTCAATTTGAAGAGACCAGCACAATGACACTAATATGTGATAATCAAGCTGCATTGCACATTGCCTCGAATCCTGTTTTTCATGAAAGGACCAAGCATATTGAGATTGACTGCCATTTTGTTAGAGAAAAGATTGAATCAGGTGACATCATCACCAGCTTTGTCAAATCCAATGATCAGTTAGCAGATGTGTTTACAAAGTCATTGCGAGGTCCTAGAATTAGTTATATATGTAACAAGCTAGGTGCATTTGATTTATATGCTCCAGCTTGAGGGGGAGTGTTAAATATTATAGATTAGAATGTAAATAATATATATATATGGGCTGTAAATAAGTATTCTGGCCCGTTAGCATTACTGTAAATTAGGGTTATTTAACACCCTGTGTCTATATAAAGAGATTCCGCTGTGTAATTGAAACACACGGGTTATTCTATATGTCTCTCAATACTCTTTATATTCAACAACAAGAATGAATATTCAGCCTCCATAGCATTACTTAACACGATTTGCAAAAAACACAATCATAATCCAACTATATGCTAGGCTTAACTACAAGCAACAATCCAACAAATATCCCCTGGGCTTGTAAGGATTTTGGGAGCACCCTCGACAGACCCTGATAAACTGAATACAAATAAAACATGCATACCATAAACAATATGCAATAAAATTAAAATTTATGTGCAATTTAACAGAAATAATCTTTACTCTTTAAGTTTAGGATTATTTATCCTCCATGGGCATTGTCTACCGCGAAACACCATAATAGATGGTTTAGGGTGGTGCACAATACAAAGGGATACTATAGAAAATCTAAAATTATTTTAAGCCTCTAATTGTTTTGAAATCATAATATTTACCCCATAATCTTTTCTCCCAAAACCTATCCCAGCTGTATCAAAGAAAACAAAAACCTCTCCCAGCAACACGAACCCCTGCCATCACTGCCATTCAACCCCAGCTACCTCCATTTGAATGTGGTTGTTACTACATGTCTGGTACACTCCCTGTGAAGCAACTTTAAACAACAGCACCCTCCTCCCACGTCCAGCTGTCCTCCTTCCTCGGTACCCACCTGCAGAGGAGGCATACTCCCTGCTGGTGCATCTCTCTCGCATTCATCCCATCTGATTATTTGGATTCACAACTAGAACACATTGTATCATATGAACTGTTGTTGCCATCTCTTCCTTGAGATATTTCCAGGTGGAATATAACATGTTTCCACCACATGCCTTTTAATCTAGCTGTTGGAGTTCAGTTAAGCTTAAAGTCAAAATTCTAAATTGGTATAAGAGTCTATCTTAGATCTGCCGTCAGACGACTAGTACTTGTCCACACTCTAGATGCCCAATCCTAGTCATGAGAGCCCGTGGTTATTGGACCACCCACATTTGTTCACACCCCAGATTGGGACGCGAGAGAGACACACTGAATTGAGATATGGTCGAAATACCCTTACAAGACTTGGCCAATCCTCATCTCGTGAGCTAGCTTTTGGGGCTACATGAGGCGTAAAGCCCAAATTCAAATATGGTATCAGAGCTTATCATTTGTTACGAGACCACTCGTATTTGTCCACTGTCTAAGTGCCAATCCTAGGCAAAAGGGTGTTGAAATTATATCACCTGTAACACCCCAATTTTCAATATTATACTTTAGTTGACTGAGTGATTTGATTAATATATACCTTGTAATCCTTGGCTAGTGATGTGTCTGCATAAGTGCTTACGTGTATTTTTATCCTGACATTGCTTCAGAAAGGGTAGTTTGTACCTAAGTGTGTAAGGAAAGGCATGTTTGGGGATTTTTTCCCACGTGAACCAATTCAAGAGGGCCATGAACTGATTCACAAGCCTTTGAATAGATTCATGAGGCGCGTGTATCGATTCATGAACAACAACAAAATAATTTATTTGTCATTTTCAAGAAATCCACACCTCTTAAGCTAGCTTGTTGGGTTGAGTCAGGTCAAAAACCACTAATGACTGTTTTTAATGTACTATTGAGCAATAATAAATTGAGATACCATTTTACATATCACATAAGATACAAGGAAATTGAGGAGCAATAACACTACCAACTAGATAATCAAAATCCACCTAGACCTAATTTGCGACCTAGCATGCATCAAATAGAACTTCAGTGCATCACAACAGCATATAAGCACCAAATGCACACGACTTTCACAAATTGCAAGCAATTTTGAGAATGCATACCTGCCGAATTTCAGGGAGCACCTTGTGTAGAACACCTTTATATTCACACATCAGCTTCACCTGTGAGTAACAACTATTTTAATTGGTATAATTGCTTCAGAACCAAACACTTCATTGCAATGTTCTATGCATAACGAGCCATATCAATTATGCCCTTGAGTTGAATAGTATATATAAGAATAACAAATACAAAAGAGCAGGAAAAAATTGAGATTTTGATGTAGTGAGAACTTCTAAGCCATGACATATTTATAAGTCATCCTGGATTGCAACCTCGACACCAAGAAAACGAATAGCAAGTGCAACCAAATATGCTACATACCTTCCCTTCATAATTAGAACACTGATGATTGAATGATGCATTTATATCTACAACACAGAAATGTGTGGGTTATAAATTGCCAGGCAAAATTCCATAATGCAAGTTAAGAAAGACTCAATAGCAACGAATAGTAATAAATCAATTTCCATATAACCTTGGTTAAGGAAACCACAGGTTATCCAACAATCCTCCCTCAAGTTGGAAATTTTGTAATCAAAAGTGAAAACATAAAATAAAAATAAAATGTTTTCTCTACCCAAATGTATAATTGGAAATAGACTATCATGACGATTGTAGTGTAAATTCAAATAGATGAAAACCAATCTCACAAAAGGCAGGATGGATCACCATGTATAGCAAAAAAATATTCATTCTTCAAGCCTACAATACTAACATCTGCCCCGTTTATTAAAAAGAATAAAGGAAGAACAATGTTAAGACACATGTCCAGGTCAACAGACTACATATGGTTTCCTTAAAAAAATGGCTACAAGAAGGAAGGTTCATCACCTGGATTGGAATAAAAACCCAGAATTATTGTTTGTCTGTAAAATTTTGCATGATCATCGAGATACCTAAACAACAAAATACAAAATTACGTATCTCAAATTTCTGGGGTAAATAAAACAGAATGTATATCTCATTTCAGACCCCATCACCTCTAACAATCTGAGTACCTTGCAGTCCATGCAACATATAAACAATATGTTGAAGTTATGAGTATTTGATAAAAGCAGAAGAACAAGAAAGAAGAAATGGGATTACTGTGTAAGATGATTGATAATAAACTTGATACAAAGGACTAAACAGAGGGAAATATCAAGACATAAATCATGATAATAATATGAAAACTGATCATGGGAGATAAACTAAGATACTCTAACACAATGAGTTCTATTACAAGCAGGGCAGTCCTTTGGTATTGTCCAAATAAATAGAAATAGAAATAGAAATATAGAATATACAAATAGCATGCATGAAAAAAAGCCATGAATTCTTTCTTACTTACTCACAGCTTCAACCTAAAAATATTTTTTTCAATTTAAACTCAATTGCACTCTTTTGGCTTGTAGTGGTATATATACTGCATATTTGTAGCTTTCCTGTTTGTAGACGAGTGCCTGAGTGCAAGTCTTGTCTCTCCGGAAGAAATAGTACTGAGATATCACACTAATAGTTTTTGTTTTACTACTGACATGGGTTGCAAAACAGTTCCAATAAAAGCAAAAAACTTTGTGGACAAGACGAACATCCGAGCACTCAGTATGCCAACACGAACATACTATAGTGTTTAAGTTCACTTATCCCGATGTCTCGCTATAGCATTTTGAGGGGTTGGCCACTATTTGGGATTGATAACAGCGACTCAAACTTTTCTTTTATTTTCTGTGTAAAAGGATATCTTGCCCTCCTCCCATATTGTAACTGTTAGAATATTATAAAATATCTTAGGATCAGTTATTTACTAGGATCAGTTTATAATCTTAGATTAACTTTTAAGATTAGATTAACTGTTAAGAATATTATATTACTTATTACTGTTATGATTTTTTCTTGATTTTCCCATTTATTTAGGATTGAGTCTACGTATCCCTATAAATATCAGGCATATTTCACTATAAATATCAGGATTCAGTCTTTTGTATTAAATCAATATCAGGCATATTTCACTATAATTATATTTCTTCTTTTTCATCTCCTTCGTTTATCTAAAACCCATAACTTCAACAGTTGCTTTTTTATTTACCCCTCACCCTTATTTTAACATTCTGTTTTATTTATAGGATGATTTTTATTTTATTTTTTCAAAACAGAAAACAAAAACAAATGGCCTCTCTATTTTGGTAAGTGACAAAAAAAATTCATTATGCCAGAATAAAAGAAATAAAAACAACAATGGAAAACAAGCATAGAAATTTTATATTGATCAAAGAGAGAGTGGGAACACAAGAAAAATCAGCTTCAATGAAGAAAAGCGAAATATAGATTATACCATGGCCTAATGCGCATAACATCTGTTCTAGGCTGTGTAGATGGTAAGCGGTTCAGGTGTTCAATAACAGTATGCACATGAGACCAATTCTGACAAGATTCAACATAGAAACAAAATTCATACAATAGTTCAAATCATGGCTAAAATCAGTTTGTTGTAATAATTTAAACAAACAATACAAACCTGCATTGCTATTACATCAGCATGATCAATAATCAAAACCTGCTTGTTGAAAAACATACACCTTAGTCAACTACATACCAAATGATCCATATACAGAGTATCTGCCTATCCGGATAGAAATAGTATTAAGTATAACACAACAATTAAAAGTAGGCAATCACCTCTATGGAGGAAAGAAAATCTACATCTTTTTCCTTATTTCTCCCTGCCTCTTCAATTTTCTAACATTCAGACCAATCTGATGTTAGCTTATATAAGCAGTACAATTAAATAAATAAAAAGTTCAGCAAGATGGCATAAGCTTGAGAGGATTGGTAATAAACAAAAACCAATTAAATTCATACTGACGAACAAAATATACGACAAAGTTATTGTTGAGATGCTTGAAACTCCGTAATGATATTTTGTAAATATTCTGTAGTATATAGGATAGATTTGGATATGGTTTGAGATTGATTTTATCCCATTATCGAGGGATTTGATTGTACAAATTGATCTTTGTAGTCAACAGTAGCCCCTAGGCTCTACGGGAAACCAATTGTGTTGCAGTTTGGAGTAACGCCACCATCAGCGGTCAAGTCAGATAGCGCTACAGTAAAGTTCATGAAAACTTGTAAATTTTTCAGACATTTGTATCATTTCACCCAAAAAAAAAGCAGTTTTTGCCCTCAATTTATGGTTGTTATTCACGTGTTTTGTGGATGTTTCAGTCATTTCACCCTAAAATTCTGAGTGACAACGAAAAAGGGGCTTTCCCATCTTGTCATTTCTTCTCCTCTAAAAAAGTTCTAAATGAGTTTACAAAGAAAGACACCCCTCACCTTACAAACTGGTTTTGGATGGATGAGTTATGCCCAACATAAAAAACTTAATATGGAAGCAAGAGCCTGTCGTTTCAGGCCACCCACCATATATATCCAGCAGCCCTTTCTGCAACTTTCAAGCAGCTTGCTCTACAACTTTCTGGCAATCACTTGTATATTTGTTTTAAAGGCTTAGTTCATGGTCCTGTGCATGATTTAATGAAATATTCTCCCAGGATTGCCACCCATGTCAAGAAAATTGAGCAACAATAGACCTTTTTCATATTGTTTGCCTTCTATGGATTACCTACAAAGTAGTGAGCGATTCGTGATCAGACTTAGAGTTCTCCCACTGTACCCACTTTCAATTTTCTATGGTCTATCTTGTGCGTGTGGCAAGAAAATCATCTTCTGATCTAGATGTGTCTCATGTACCTGATGACTCCTCTGCCTTAGTTTTAAAGCAGTAATCGAAGTTGCTCCCTATAACACAATTCTTATCCTAAGTGTGACTATTGCCACAAGCTCGGCCACCGTATTGACTGGTGATTTGACCTACACATTTGTAGTTCTTTTTCCTAATTGTGCCATTTGTCAAGCTACATTCCTTTTGCTATGGTTCACTTGGATTTATGGGGTCCAAGTCATTTATGTCCACTCTAGGGCCCAAATATTGTCACATTTTTTGTGATTATTCTTAATATAGCTGGTTATTTTAAATGGAAAATTGACTAAGCTGCTAGCTATCTTCAAGTCTTTCATTTAGAAAACATCAATTTGGTGTTCCAATTTACACTTCACATGGTGATAATGCTCAAGCATTTACCTAAATTCAAAACATTTTGGCTTCTCATGACATCCTTCAAAAAACACCTTGTGCTCATGACCCTAAAGAAAATGGGGTAGCTGAACCTAATAATAGATACCTTATTAAAACTACTCAGAACAATTTTTTCATAGAACTGTTACTCACCTACATTATCATTTCCTCTACCGTATGTACCGGTTGAATTTCACCTGCCAAAGTTGTCTCATGTTCCACAAAAGCTACCTCTTACACATCCTTTACAGATGTGTTAATGTTGATCATACCCACCTTTACTGCCTACGTGCTAGTGATGGGAATGACTCTCTTCCGGATCCAATTGTTGAGGCTCCTCCACCATTAACTCTCAAGCTTGATGTTTTCAATTACACTTCAAAAAGGTATACACTCAATGTTAGGAACCCAAGAATTGGATTCCAAAAGAATTAGAAGAAGAACACTTGCATTAAGAAAAGATAAGGAATAATATGAAAAAATATCTTTCCTCCAAGTGTTTCCCCTTGACAATAGAGTCACTACTCTATTCAACTAACTTTACAATATACAAAGATGTCGCAAACTAACTACATAGCCCCCTATTTATACACAAGAGGTAACAACCTCATAACCAAATAACTATTATTAACTAATCCTAATAATCTAAGTTTATACACAAAGACCTCATTTCCCTTCCACAAAGCAAAATTGTTATAGGTTGTTGGATTTTCACTATCAAAGTTTACCTGATGGTAAAGTTGATACACTCAAGGCCTACTTGGCTTCGAAAGGCTACACATAGATCTTCATCCTATATCACGGTGACAATTTCTCTATTTTGACCAAAAAAGCATATCTCCAGTTATTCTTCCACATGGCTTCTATTCGACATTGGCCTCTATAACAACTCGATAAAACTTGGGTGAATCAAGCACAACTCAGTAAGAATTGTATCTAGGACTCATACTTCAGAGAGTGAAGTAGAGAGAAACAGAAAAGGTATAAACTGAGATTAACTCTGCAACGTTTTTATGAACTGAATAGGCTGAGAATACCTATTTATAGCACAAAGAGATAGTTCAGAGCTTGTGACAACTGTCACTAACCTTGGTACACAATAAGCTAGACTATGCACATATACACAAGATAAAAAAGAAGCTAGACCTATACACTAACAAACTCTAATCTATTGTCAAATATGAATTTAAAAACTAAATAAATTTAAAAAGGAAAAGAAAAACAATTGGCTTACATTAACCAAACAAAGTGATGAAGCAATAATAATGTCTGAGGTATGGAAATCACTGAATAACTTGATTGTCTTCCTGCACAAGACAGAGCATAAAACTTAGATTAAAAATAAGATAATCAATACGCACTACATTATGTTGCAACAAATACAGAGTTTGAAAAAATAAACTTCCCATTCGTTGACATGGCACTTTTGAGAGGGAAAAAATATAAGATGGGAATTTTCTGACCAGCTTGTGTCAGTAAAACACATTCGACAGAACAATTTTAGTTCTAATTTTCTAATTTCCCTTTAAATTAAAAAAAAGTCACCTGCTTTCATATTGGTTTATGCTTTCAAATATTTTGTAGGCAATAACAAAACAATGTTGTTTCACTATTTCCTATGCAAATCTTTTAAAGTACGAAACAAAGTGAAATCTACGAGGCGTTTTTTGTAACTAAACATGTGTATAGAAAATTAGAACAAAAAACTTATTAATAAAAAAAATAGGCCTTTAGAGTTTGCATGTGACAGTGCTTCAAGATATCATGTCATAATAATGTATTGTAGTTTCACAATAATGTATGATTTTGAAGCAGCTTCTGGAATGGCGTAATCCAAGATATCATGTCTTCATTATGAACAATAATGTATGACTTTATGATTATGAACATCACTACCGATGGAAGTTACAAAATTTAAAAGGTTTAAATATGTTTTAGTCCCTGCAAATATTCCATTTTTTGCTAGTCCCTGCAAATATTCCATTTTTTGCTTTGAGTCCCTGCGATTTTCTTTTAGTCCTCCTCGCAAATATATCATTTTTTGCACATATGAGCTACATATGGACTAAAATGAATATTTTGCACATATTTTAGGGATCAATTCATATGTGAACAAATGTTGCAGGAACTATAACTAAACAACAAAGACCAAAAGCAAAAAGTGGTATATTTTCAAGGACTAAAAACAAAACAAAAAATTAGAGGGTCAAACAAAAAATGATGTATTTGAAAGGACCAAAACTTGCAAAAAAAGGTTATTAAAGTAGATCATCAACTGATATAATTTAGACTTCGGAAAATGAACTATGCTTACACCAACAATCACCATCATCCATTCACCAATTGAAAAAAATAACCACAAATAAAAAGGATGATGACTATAACAACAAAAGGTATGGGAGACTTCTACAAGCTTTCAAAATATGTCTTGGAAACCGGAAAACAATAAAAATTGTTAATCACTATATGAGTGTAATTACCTAGTAAATTTGATGCCAATCATAAAGTCGTCTTCATTATTGCCTCCAAAAAGTAATTGAAAGTCATTTGGTTTGGATGACTTCTGAGGGTCTGCATTTTCAAACTCCTGTCCATTTTCCTTGTTGTCTTGATGTTCCTCACCTCCAAATTTAGTGGAAAAACGATCCATTTGCTCAACATGGACCTTAGAAAACAAATATAAATGTCACAAGGACTACTAAAATATTTCATCTAGATCTTGGAAATGGAATACAATAAGATGGATATTGTTAACAAGTATTAACGAGCTTTATTTTGAATCCATTGATACAGAAAAGGTACACCCAATATGTACAGAGAGGAGACAGAAAATTCTTAAGTAAATAAAACAAAAGAAAATGTTAGAAAGCATCTCCTATTTAGAGAGAATATAATCCATTTAGTGGCGTATACTTTTTATAGCAGTCATATTATTAGTTTCCTTAGTTTCTGTAGTTTCCTTATTTATATAGATTCTAATATTAAATAGTAAATCTTGTGTGTGTGTGTGTACTTGATAGTGCTGAGAGAACGCAACATTGGCACGTTGTGGAATTGGGATTAAAACTTTTGGCAAGAAAATCTGTATAAATCTTGTATATTGTATAAGTGTATGAAATGTCATTCTGGCCCTACTGACATCAATAACTCCATGGGATTATCTATATAACTCAGTATTATTTTCCTATTTTTCTACATTGATATCAGTTTCTATCACTTGACAGCGTCAAAAATAAATTTGAAACACAAAAGACTAAGTTACCTTGTAAGCTGAAGGTGTAAGATGTATAAGCCTCTTTACAACACGATACACAATACTTGCCAACGGCAACAAAATTAAAACCTGGATCACACAACAGAAAATTATATCTATTAGTATTAATTACCGTTCACATTTCTTACATAAAACTTTTACTTAAGAGTTCATTTGAAGGGAATATGAAGTGAAAAGTTCAATTATAAAAAATATTTTTAAAAAAAACCATCATGAGGAAACAGTCAAGACAAAAGACTCCAATACCTTAGGACGAGTAAAACCTTGATCTCGGAATCTATCTGTATCAGCACCCTCTTCAAGCCTGGTCAGTTTGGCATCATTCTTTTTCACACAGTCTCTAGTTCTGAATATATGATTGAGCTGTGCAAAATATTTATTTAAGTCAGTTATGTAAACAGTCCCCATATTTCATATAGAATGAAATCAAAATTTGCTTACTGAATGCATTATGTAAGAATCCATAATGCTTGTGTCTTCAAGGCCTTTGAGATAAAATGGTCTCTTGTTACAGTGAAGTATATCCCGGTAACTGTTGCCTGGAACCAAGTCAACATGAAGTGAATGCCCACAAAATGATTACAAAAAATAAAAGATAAAAATATGTGATGTACACAGGTGCCCATAATGCCTAATTCACCTATAACAGCAAACCGCTAAAAAAATAATGCATAAAAAGGAACACCAACTCAACTTAGTGAATCTTGCAGAAACAATAAAAAAAACAATATACAAATAATATTTCAATGATTTAATTATTTATAATCAGAAGAGACACTAATAGATAGTTAAATAAAAATAAAGATTAAAACATGTAAAGTAGCATTTAAAAACAGGCTTTTTGTGAAAAGTGTTTGTACAAGTTTCTTTGATAATTTGGTTGGAGGTCAGAGTTATACTTCGGCTCATTGATCTCTAAACATAATACCTAACTTAGGGAAACATTCTTAATGGGAATTTGAAATGGCTGGAAGACCTTTTAAAATCAGCTCCTAAAGGTGCTAGCTAAAGAATGAGCACTTATGAAGCACCGCCACTTTTGGGTTTTGCCATGTCCAACGTGCATCAGACTCCGACACTCATATGTCATGTGGTAGATATCTCATATAAGTGTCCCCTAAAACACTTTTTTTCTTCGCTTCACCACACCTTTGTCACTCCTCGGACACAATCATAGTGAGAACAAACACAACTATACTTAAAAAAAAATCAGAAACATCAAAAAAGCTTTTAAAAGTAGTTTGATAGTATCTCCAGTAGTGAAACTGTAACATCTACAAGGTTTTACCCTTTTCGTTTTTGATCATGCAGGATAAAATCAAACCGCAACAAATGGAAAAATTATTTGCTTCTTTGTTTGGCCTTATGCTATTCCCTTTTACCAACAACACATTCCTCTTACTAGACCGGATTTTTTTTTAGCAAAGAGAAGAAATTTGAAAGTTTACCAAAAATTAGAAGAAACTTCATCTCAAAAGCACCCTCCGTGAAGCAATCATTTAAAGATAAAATATAAGAAAACTAATGTGAAACAGTTAACCATTCAGTGGTTAGGATTACATGCAAATGACTAAAGTTAACAACATAGTTGATACATTATAAATCAACTTACAAAGCGAAAAAAACATCTGCTGTTTAGGTGAATTAATATCCTTGCCTCCAGATGTTTTGGAGACATCCATCCAATGCTCGTATAACTTTTCCTTCAGACCAGCACAGGAGTTGATATTCAAATCCTAAAAGAAAAAGCATCAAAGAATGTAATATGTACTTAACGCATGAAAAAATTGAAGGAAGAACATCTTTTATAATCCGATGTAAGTTTATGATTTTTCTTGGTGTGTAAAAATTGCATGATATAAAATTTCATCAAAGCCAAGATGACAGAGCAATAATTAAACAAAGCCATAATGTTAATGACAGGGCAAAAATTAAAAACAGTAACCAGCAACCAAATCCTTTTTCCTACCAGGTGGAAAAGGAAAAAATTAACATTAAAGGAAAGACTTATGTCAAACAATGCCTATTACATATTAAACAAACTATAGGACACCATGGTCCATTGGGTTTGAGAACCCAATTCTTAGGCCCAATTCACACACCTACAGCTTCTAGAAGCTGTTAGAAAGGGAGGGAATATTCAGTCAGTTAGAATCCTCCCTGATTTGTAGGGAAATTCTGTTATAAGAGGGATGGAAGGGTAGCTTGAAAATCATTGAGAAAGATATTGTTAGCTGCGTCTCTCTCTGGATTAGGAGCAGATAGTCAACAATTAGTTCTATTTACTTCAAAATACTTTGGGTAAAGGACAACATAGACAAATGATAACCCTCTAGCAATTTCCCATCTAACACATTACATTATCTTTTCTAAGGCATCATTGTATAGAGAAAAAAAGAAGCTGCACTGCTGTGTGTCCGGGATAACCATTCCCCATTTTTTAATGATTAGTAAAATTGATCGGCATGTAGTTACAATTTACAAAATTACTAAAGTTTTCACTTTCAAAATGAGGCCACAGAGACATGAAATATTGGGTATACCAATAGCAATATATACCTCAAAGATATTTTTGCCAGTTCCTATCCATTTGCATTTTGGGACACCTATAACTGGTACATCCCAGCTGAATTTCAAATTCTTTAGGTTGTCGATTTCTTCTTTTGATAAATTATGTTGCAAATGTAAATCAAAAGAGCTGAATGAAAAAAAACATTGTCAGATTAAGCAAACTAAAAGGATATAGATTTGTGATGAGCTCTGTATAATGATCAAGTAATATAAAAAGTAACACTATCGACTAGCTAGTTAGTATTAATCAGATTCATTACAGAACATATAAGAGAGGATACAGTCATAAATATTATAAAAAATAGCATGGAAATCAGTTGTGAAAAATGAATCAAAAAAAAAAAGCACAAAATAAGCAGGGTTTATTAGCCACTTAACTCTGTTTCACATTTCCAAGGATAACTTCCCCTACCCCCTCCTCTAACTTTAATTTGTTCTTCTCTCAAATGAAAACTTTTCTAACCCAAAGAGGAAACAAAGATAATGTTAACAAACCTCAAATGCACTGAATCCTCAGATGCTGCGCTGCCATTAGTCCTAATATCCTCTTCATCTGAATGAGAAAACTCAGCATCCTCTTCAGTCTCAGAACCTTCTATTAATCCAGAATCACTGTCATCAGGATCTTGCTGCAAGCTTTCAACAACATTGCTTCTAGGAGAATCATCGTCAAACCCTAAGAACAATAAAAATTAACAAAATCATCAAAAAGACATTCCACATTATATACTTATTTTATGCTATTGAAAATAAGGGGAAGACTTTAGAAGACAAATCATTAATCACAGCATAACAAAAGGATTTTACTTGGACTTCTGCTTCTATGATGGCGAACAACATCCACAAACCCTTTCTCCACTAGGTGAGATCAGCTAGACAAATCACATATGCCTTAATGCTTAGATGATAACTTATGCCTTAAAATAGAGCACTTAAATCCAAATATTTCTCAATGAATTGACCTACAGTTTTCCTTAAGCTTTGTCTCTAACTAATTATCTATCCTCCATCTAGTATTCTCTCTTTACAGGTGCTTCTACGAGTCTTCTCCACATACATCAAACTGCCCAAGACCTGACTCTTCCATAATTTTTAAAATGGGTGCTACTCAAACTTTGTCTATACGGCACTGCTTTTATTCATAATCATGCGACTTCTATTATTTATGTAATATCTAATCATGAACCTGATCCCAAACCCCATAATAAAGCCATACAAAACACAAATGAAATGTGTGAACCTAAGAAGTAAAATTTTGCTACACAAATCAAAGTTCCCTCCTTCCATGTAAACATGTAATTTATAAACATGTTTAATCAAACCTTCTAGGTCATCATGGTCATCCTCTAGCAAGCTTTCAGATTTAATAAAGTCAACCTTTGTCTCTTTCTCCTCCCTTCTTCCTTCTTTCTTTTTTTTCTTATCTTTACCTTCTTTCCTTTTCCTGAAAGGGGGGCAGAGCAATGCAAATTTCAAAACAATGTTACCATATGAGCATGATAAAACGTTAAGTATCTGTTTGTATTTGCTTTGATAAATTGTTGATTGTGCATTAAGTCTCAAGCTACAATTTGTAGGTTCAAAAACATCATGGCAAAATGCAAGAAATTGAAGGCAGATGCAATTCCAAAATCCAAACATAGTAAAAGTCATTTAAACAAGGTATTAAATTAAATAAACCGTCAATTTAATCCCTTAACTATAATTTTCTCTCCAATTTAGTACCTAAAGTCTACAAATATAATAAGTAGTCTCTGTAGTATCTGAAGTCCGTCAACTTAGTCCATCAAGTATATGAAAATCTATCATTTTAGTCCTTAACATCTTAATGGCAGGTAGTAAATTGGCGACTTTTATATACATTAAGGACTACCTATTAATATAGTTTAAGGACAAATTGGAGAGAATGATACTTTAAGAACTAAATTGATGGTTTACTTGTAGTAAATAATCATGGACAAGTGTAGCTCAAAGTTCACAAATACACATAAAATAGAATTAACGTCAAGCTTTTTTTATTCTAAAGAATCTGGCGGCGGAACTCACACATTAAATGTTGAGAAAGAGAGGTATCCCAGATTTGAACCCGCACCCCAGAAAATCAAATGTCCTTGCAGCTATCATATGAGTTGTACTTATGGGACACTTAAAGTCAAGCTTTATTATTATTATTATTAATATTATTATTATACAACATATTATAAAAAGCCAAAGCCAGAGCGGGTTCAGCACGAAATAGGAGCATTTGAATTTTATTCACATTCTTGTGTACTTTTTCATAATTAAGAAAAACGTTTACGCTGATAAATTGTAAAACGCAATGAGAGTATGATAAAATCAACCACTATTAATCAATTAATAACGATTTAATAATATTATCAGTATTAGTATTACCTTTTCAGGTTAAAAGAAGTAGGAGGAGCATGTTGAGCCTTCTTCATAGTGTTAGGGTTCCGTTTGGATGATTTTCTCTGCATACACAAAAAACAACGAAGTTAAAAAATGCATAACGAGCATACCCTGTCTCCACATTGGGTCAAGAACTGGGTCAGAAAGATAAAAAAAAATGGCTAATTCATATAGAGCCATCGAACCGGCCCAACCAGCAACCAAAGCTGAAGCTAAATTAAAATGTGGATTCAGTTTCAACAAGTCATTAAACTCACCACTGTGATCACGACGTAGGATTCCAGCACCGCCTTGCCAGTACTGTTGGAACGAGAAATTAGAGAGTTGAAAAAGAAGGGATGGTAAGTGATAACAAAACTTGAAGTAGAAGTCGCCGCTGCCGCCCGCCGTGAGATTGTGTTGCGAGTGAAAGAGAACGAGACAAAGTAGGGTTAGAATTGTGTGTGAGTGATTTATGTGAGTGAGCAGCAGCAGCGAGCAGTCAAGAGGGAGAGAGACGAAGAGGAGAAGAAACAAATTTTAGGATTTTAGGTATTATTGTAATTTTTTAAATTTAATAAAGAGGTTTAAGTTATTTTATTTATAAATTAAATTAAATCTAAAATATAGCTTTAGCCTCTCAAATTTTAAAATCTAGTTTTTTAGTTTTAAAATTATAATTTTAACCTTTAATTTTAGATTCTTTTACAAGTAACTATTTCTTTTGATTTTGATTCGATTAACATTGAACTCTTGTCAACTCATATTTTAATTAATTGATATTAGTTAGAATAAAAATTTAAATATGTTTTTAGTTTATATAAATATAATATTTTTTATTTTAGTTTTTGTAAATTTATTTTTGGATTTAGTCTTCATGAAATCAGAGACAATTAGACGTCAACTCGTCTTTTATAATATATTAAATATTAAAATGGTTTATATTATTAATTAATAAATTTATTTATTAATTATTTAATAATTAGTATTATTTTATAAAAAAAATGTGAATAAAAATTAAAATATCGATTTACGGATTTTTGAAAAACTCTTCATTCTTTTAATATTGATTTGACGGTTGAGACCAAAGTGGATCGTCTCTGATTTTACATTAACTAAATTCAAACAAAAACACTTATAAAGACTAAAATTAATATTGATTTGACGGTTGAGACCAAAGTGGATCGTCTCTGATTTTACATTAACTAAATTCAAACAAAAACACTTATAAAGACTAAAATCAAAAAATAGTGTATTTACGATAATCAAATACATATTTAAATCTATAATAAAACAAATAAAGAAAAAAAAAAAAAAAACGAATGCACGGAGCACTTGTTCTTATTCTCGCGTGCATGAATTTCCATTCTTTGTGTCATTCCAAAGTTAGGATTTAGGATGTTCTTTCTTTTCAGATCCATTTCTTTTTCTTTTTCCTTGAGATTTGTTCTCCATTTTCTCAAAGCTTGCATTCCATTTCTTATTCTTGTTTCGAACACCACGACAACTATTATGAACGCGGCGACAATTGTTGCAAATGTGACGGTCGTAGGTAAAGAATACAGCTACAACGAACACGACAGTTGGAGATGCAAATGCGACAACGGGAGTTATTGCAAACAGAAATGTGATGAGGCGAAGTATAAAGGAGTAAGGATAAACGAGAAAGAGAATGAATAGATTGTTCTTTTATTATGTAGTTTCTATTACAATGTTAGCCTTAATTATAAGAACAAATAAATAGACATTTCCTAATGGACCTAACACTCTCTTTTAAATGTTCATGAAGGATATGCCTCGTTAAAATTTTACTAGGAAAAATCTCAGTGGAAAAAAATTCTAATGAAGGAAAAAAAGTTTAATATCTTTTTGTGAATTATATGGTGTATTTACTTCTCCCCCTCAACCATACAAATATCTATGAGACGGCGAAGACTCAAACTAGTTGCTTGAAAATTCTAGTTTTGAGTGATTTTGTAAAAATGTACGCAAAATTATCACACGAATAAATTTGATGAATGATTATCTCTCTACTCTTCTGAAGATCTTGAGTGAAAAAGAATTTAGAAAAATATGTTTTGTTCGGTCTTCTTTAATATATCATTCCTTCAACTGATGCATATAGTATTATCTTCATAAATGATTATTACATCCATTCTTCTGATAGATAAACCACAATTTTCTTGTATGCGTTGAATCAAATACCTTAACCAAACACATTATCTGCTTGTCTCGTGTAGTGCTAAAAGTTCTGCATGATTTGATGAAGTCATTGTTATGGTTTATCTTACAGATGATCTCCATGAAATAGTTGTACCTCCACTTGTAAACAAATAACCTATGTGATTTACCATTAAGAGGATTTGACAAATAACTTGCATTTGTGTAACCAATTAATTAGTTTGGGCATTTTGTTGTACATCTAAGATAACAAAGTGTATGTTTAACTATATTCAAATGTATTTGTGTAGATGTAAAATTATATCTTGATAACAGGTTGGTATAAAATGATACGTCAGGCCATGTATAATTAGCAAGATACATCAATGTTCGATTCACATTGAGATATGATACTCTAGGACCAATTAGTTCTTTATTCTCTTCTTGGAGTCTAAAAGGGTATTTTTCTGTATATCTAGTGATTTAACACCCACTGGAGTAGACAACAAACATTTTAACACTTTTGCTATGTAAGTTGTTTTATGCAAAAACATTTAATTATTCAAATGTTCGATTTGTAATCACATAACAAAACTTTATTTTTACCAAATCTTTCATTTTGAACATTTTCTTTAATCATTATATGTCTTTTGGAAGCTCTTAAGGAGTTTCAATAGTATTTATGCCATCGACATAGATAGTAATTATGGAAAATTCATTATTCGGTCTTATCATAAAAATACAAGGACAAATAGAATCATTTTTATATCCACCCCTTAATAAATATTCAATGAGATGATTATACCACATGCGTTCAAGTTGTTTTATCCCATAGAGAGATCCCACATAGAGGCATCTTCAATTTGATGGAATAGTCTTATTGAAATCTTGAACTATTGGCATTTGGCAAATTAAATACTTCATGAGTTTCATATAAATGTCACTATCAAGCGAGTCATACAATTAAGTTGTAACAACATCCATCATATACAAATATAACCCTTCATGTGCTACGAGGCTAATTAAGTATTAAAAAATTGTTGCATTTATGATATTGAATTAAATTAAATAACATTTATTGTTTTAAAGAATATAATTCATTGTTTTTTTTAATAAGTAAATTCATTGTTGATGCATGAGAGTTTCTCTCTTTCTTGTAGCTTACAAATTACAATTTGGGCAATGTCAATATGATTGAAAAAAATGCATAGAAAACATAGTATATTTTGCATATAATTAATATTAGAATATTTTGCATATAAACTTTTAACTCCCCTTTTGCGATAATCCCCATTAGCTCTCATAATAGTATAAACTCCTATGAAGTTGAAAATGCTTCCAATAAAATTCATACAAAATAAATGGCGTTGGTTCAAATAAATTTCAAAATCTAATAAAGTTATGTCTACAATTTTGAATTAGTTGGTGGATAATGGTTTCCTTTATATGAATCATCTCTCAGCTTTAGTTATTTTTTGGAAAACCTTAATAATCTATATTCGAATAATCTTAAAAAACAATACAATTTTTTTTTGGGT
>JBBPBR010000008.1:45585760-45620306 GCA_037974775.1 Cicer pinnatifidum | reverse complement strand
CAACCATAAACACAAAGAAACAACTGAACATAAACTTAACACTTATTATTATAATTCATAACACAAAATACGAACGTAAAACATAATAAAAATAAAAGAAACAAGAAACATTTACCCTGTACCCTAAAAAAGAAATTTAAAATGTAAAAAATATCCTCAAGTTTTTTTTTTTTTTTTTACTATTTTACAAATTTAAAGTTAATTTTTTTTTCATTATTTTCTCATTTTCGGAGCCGTAAACAAGTTTTTCGGTAACATTCGGAAAATATTTAAGAAGATTTCCGTGTTTTCAGAAAATATTTTTCAAATTTTCCGATACAGAAGATTAATCTCGAAAAACTTAAAACAAAATTTTTCAGTACATAAAGGAAAATTTGTGTACCGGAAAACTTCATGGACAAGTTCTCCGGTATAGTATTTGCTTTCGGAAAACTTCATATTTAAGTTTTTCGGTATAGAACTATTTTTTAAAATTTATTTTTTAAGTTTTTTGAATTTTATTAATTTTTTTAAATGTTAAAAAATATGGATAAACCGCTATTATTAATAGATAAAACGTACATCAATACTACAAATATTTTTAACACAGATCATGTATGAATAAATATAATTAATATTAATATTATAAAAATATATTATTGTGATTAATTATAATTTATTTTATTTCAGATATTTGATACAAGGGACGCTGTTGTGAATTGAGCAAAAGAAATCGGTATAAAAAATAAAGTTACTGTTATTATCAGAAGATTATATATAGAGACGGAAGAGAAATGAATGAGAAATAAATTAATATTAGGTTGTGACAAAGAAGGAAAATTCAAGTGTGATGCTAGTTCAACTTGAAGTTCAACAAAAAAGTGTGATTGTCCTTTCAAGCTTAGATAAAAACCATTCAAAATGGTTCAAGATGGATAATTAAAGTAATTTATGGAGTTCACAATCATGAATTACCTGATACTTTGGAGAGGAATGCATATATTGGATGCTTAGATGAAGAACAAAGAAAACATATTCATGACTTAACAAAATATAATGTCGCATCGAGACACATATTACTCTTATTGTAAGACCAAGATAAGAGTAATGTTACTAAAATATCACAAATATATAAAGAGATGAGTATAATTCGACTGCACGTGAGAGGTAATAGAACAAAGATGCAACATTTATTTAAGTTAATCGAAGATGCAAAATATGTGTGTTGGAATAGAAAGCGTGAAGACTCTAATATTATGAGAGATATTTTTTGGACGCATCCAGATTCAGTGAAGTTGTTGAATTTGTTTTCGATTGTGTTGATTATGGACAATACCTACAAAACCAATAAATATATAATGCCATTACATGCAATTGTTGGTATGACATCAACAAAGAAGACATTTGTAGTTGGATTTGCTTATTTGGAATGCAAGCGAGAAGAAAACTTTTGTTGGGCATTAGAGAGACTAAGAGATTTGTTTGTTACACAAAATAAATTTTCTCAAATAATTGTGACAGACAGAGATCTTGCGTTAATGAATGCAGTTGGTATTGTATTTTCACATGCTGTTAATTTTCTTTGTCGATTTCATATCGACAAAAATGTTTGAGCAAAATGCAAGCAATATGTCTTAAAGGATAAACAAAAGTCGATATTGGATATGTGAAAAGATATTATGTATTGTAGTGATAAAAAAAGAGTATATCATGCACTTGCACATGTTTGAGCAATCATGTGTCGATAATAAAGTGTTTGTTGATTATGTGAAAGAAACTTGGCTGACTCCTCATAAGAAAAGATTTGTTGAAGCATAGACAAATCAAGTGATGCATTTGGGGAACACAACGACTAACAGGTATATAACGTGACTCATAAAACATTGATTTTATAATTTTATTATATATTGTTGAATTTTATTATATTTTCTAATTTGACTCTAAAATTTTATTATAGGGTTGAGTCAGCTCATTAGAAACTGAAACTAATGTTGGAAAACAGCATGAGTGATACGTGTAAATATTGGGAGACTATGAAAAACATGATAATGTTGCAACATAAAAAAATCATGGTCTTGTTTCAAAAAAGTTTTTATGATGAAGAGCATGAACACAAAAATCCATTTATCGTAGATTGAATACATTTGTATCAAGAGAAGCTCAAAGACATATTGCTGAAGAATACGAGAAAGTTGAGTGGGTGGGTACTGACAAATCTGTATGTGGGTGCTCTCTTAGAAGTACATATGGGCTAACTTGTGCTTGTGAATTGACACAATACAAATTGATGGTTGAACCAATTCCTCTAGATTATGTACATATTCAGTGGAGAAAATTAAGCATGAAATGTGAACTCACCCAAGACACAGAAGGTGAATCAAAGTTGGATATGTCTATTGAGATGAATGCCTTATGAAAATGCTTTCGATCACTTAATGTTATACGGAAACAAGTGTTGAAGAGTAAAGTGCGTGAACTTGTTTTTCCAAGTACAAGTTCAATGTGTCCACCACCTAAAAAAGTAAAAACCAAAGGACGAGTGAACAAGAGTAAGGGTAAGAAGTCGAATGGATATGATGTATATCGAGATCCTTCTTACTTTGAGCATGTTAATGCAACATACTGTGAAGATCTTTATTCCCAACCATCTCAATCATCAAAGAAGAGACAAGCCTCTCAATCAAAGAAACAATCATCTCAGTCATCTCAATCTTCAAAGCATTTGTTCTGAAGACAATTTCCTGATGTTATTCAGCCATACATTTATGACATATTTGATGTGGCAGCGGATGCACATTGTGGTTTTTGCGCTTTTGAATTATTGCTTGTACACATGAATAGTGTTGGTCTCTGGTCCGCAATAGTTTGGACCAGAAGATTACTTCTCATGTAACTCCATATGATAGACTGTTCACATGACACATTAGAGAAGTAAGAGATTCGTTGAAGATATTTGACTTAGGTCTTCAACCCATAGATAAATGGTTGTCCAAACCTGATATGAGTTACATGATAGCAACAACATATAATATTATTCTTGTCATGTTTGGTCAGAAATTTTCAATGACTTTCTTTCCTTTGAGGGGTTCACATTTAGGATGGACAAAAAATGATCGCATTTGTTGTATTGGTTTTGTTAATGGAAATCACTGGATTCCGATAATTATTTTCTTCTGTTTTAATTTTTTTTTCTTCCGTAATTATTTTCTTCTATTTTGT
Source organism: Cicer pinnatifidum (assembly GCA_037974775.1). Taxonomy (NCBI): domain Eukaryota; kingdom Viridiplantae; phylum Streptophyta; class Magnoliopsida; order Fabales; family Fabaceae; genus Cicer; species Cicer pinnatifidum. The sequence goes on along the minus strand of JBBPBR010000008.1, from coordinate 45,617,108 downwards.
TAATTTATTAAATTTTTGCCGCTAAAGATGAAAGATGAATTTTCAATGTCAGACATTGCACCAGTAGGAAGCAATATCGCACAGAGGAAGCAACTTCATGTGCAGTAGCATATACAAGACGTCTTGATGAGGACCTAAAAAGAGCTAATTAGGAGGAAAAACAAATAATATTTTAAGTCAAGACTTTATAATAGTTTTTTAGTTTTATTTGTATTTAATTTGAATTGTAACAATTTTGGTTAAGTGGTGTAAGCCCAATATGGATATAGAGATTTGGCCTTTGACCCATTTTAGGAATAAGGTAAATCCTTTTTAAATACTTTGTAATTGTCTCATTTTGGAGATAAATTTGAAATGAATTAGAACTAGTGAGATATATCTCCTCTTTGAGTTCTTGGATTAGAAATTGAATCTTATCAATGGATTTCTTTATCATTGTGGCGATTCCACATTGGCTTATCAATCATCCTTCATTGTGGCGCCTTCTTCATCTTCTCCATCTAATCCATCTTTGTTTGTTTCTTTTCGTTTTATTTTACCAATTTATCTCAAGAAATCACTTAGTTAGATCTTCAATCTCATGTGGAAGCACTGAAATCCACATCATTTGGTATTCAGAGCTTGTCACCAAGTGGTAACATTTGTTCTTAATTTTTGTTTTTAAGTTTTTGATGTTCTTGAAGTTCTTGGAAAATTTGAAATTTTAGGTTAATTTCTTGAAATTTTACCTCTATTTTTGTGTAATCTTGAGTTGTTAGTTGATTATAAGTGTTATAATATGTGCGGGATGGTTTAGTTTGATAATTTTTTGATTCATTTTGTGTGAAATTCGAAATCTGAAGTTGCTGGAAAAAAAAATTCACAAAAAAAAAATATGCATTCATCTTCTTCACTTGCAATTGTTTGATCCCAAATTTCACTTGTAAATTTGTTTTTCATGTTATTTCTTTCATACAAGTCTGATTTTGGAAATTCAAAAGTCTAAGTTGATTAAAAAAATGAGAGGAATTCGAATATGCAGAGAAAAATATGGAAATATAAGTGCTGCGAAAAAGTGATTCTGCACAAAAGCACTTTTGAAAAAAAAAGCATTTTGAAAAAAAAAAAAAAAATTCCAGAATTGTTGTAAATGAAATACCAAACATCTTTTGCATTATTCTTACCTCATTTAGACATTGCAAGTTTGATTTTAGTTCTCCCACATATTTGGATCACTTAGTCATTTAATTTTAATTTTTCTTGTTTCTTTTATAATCTACTTGAGTGTGTCTTCATTTACCTAGTTTTTTTTTCTTCTTCTTCTTGTTTGTCATTTTAAATTCTTAGTTTTTTCTTAGAGTTTTCCTTCTTGAAACTCTTGTGTTGATAGCTTTTGTGGACTCGTTACATTGTGTTTTGATTCTTTGATTTAGATTCTTATTTTGGTTCTTTTTAAGAACTTGAACGAGGAGTTTGAGTGGAAAAAGGCAAGAGTGCATATCATTGAAAAAAAAAGTCATCATTGAGTGATATACACGATTGATACATTTATTGAATGTAAACACTTAGTGAGTGGTGATGGCCTTATTTTTTATTTTCATGTTGTTCTTGTTATTTGATTGATTATTGTGATACTACTTGATTTGTTGTTTTTGAAATCATTAGTGAAAGTGAACCAAATCCATTGAAAAAGTCATCATTGAGTGATATACACGATTGATACATTTATTGAATGTAAACACTTAGTGAGTGGTGAGGGCCTTATTTTTTATTTTCATGTTGTTCTTGTTATTTGATTGATTATTGTGATACTACTTGATTTGTTGTTTTTGAAATCATTAGTGAAAGTGAACCAAATCCACTTTCTCCTAGAATCACTTATCTTATTGGTCACTTTACAAAAATATTGAATACTCAAATGAATGCCTTGAGAGAAGAGTTTGTGAATCAAAGAGATATAAGATCTCACCATGTAAGATCTTCTCAAAATAAAGGTATGTTTGAAATTGAGAAAAAAAGAAGATATAGATGTTATGATGATAAGAAAATGAGGTATGAAAGGAGAGATAAAGAAAAAGAAAGAAGATATAGATGTTGTGATGATAAGGAAATGAGGTATGAGAAGAGATTTAGATAAAAAGAAAGAAGATGTGAAAATTATGATGAGGAGGAAATGAGGTATGAAAGGAAAGATAAAGAAAAAGAAAGAAGATATAAAGATTATGGTGAGGATGAAATGAGACATGAAAAGAGTGATAGGGCAAAAACAATGAGGCAAATAGATTTTGAGAGGGATGATATGAGGTATTCAAAAGAGAAAAGATACAGAGAATATAAAAAGGAGGAACAAGAAAAAAAGGAAAGTATATCATATGAAGAATATATTAGAGATTTTGTATTGGATCCGGAGTATGTGAAATATCTTTATGAAAATGGATATACAAAAGAGGCAAGAAAAGTAGAGAAACTAGCCTTGAGAGAAAAAGAGAAAATCAAAGAAAAGAAAGAGAAAGAGGAAAAAAATAAGTTAGCCTTGAGAAAGAAAATGAAAATTAAAGAAAAGAAAGGTGAAGTGGAACAAAATTTGAGAGACAAAGAGCAAGAAATCGAGTCTAACTATTTTCCTAACTTTGTTGATTCCTATGTTCAAAAGCTTGAAAATAGGTCTCCACAAGAGGAATACCCACAATCCATTGAAGTTAAAGGTGATTGGCCAAATGTTTCTCAAAATGATCCTTGTAAGAAAAATATTGGTTTGCATCCTAGCAACTTTAATTCTTCTACTACTACTTTAATTCATGTTTCTCTTAAATTGTTTGAATTTTTTTTCCTCATATGCTTGATAGGTTGCAAATATTAATGTTGAAATGCCTAACTTGTGTTATTTTCATAAGCCTCATTTGAAAGTTGAAACCATGATGCATCAAGTGTTTGATCCATGTTATTCTTCTAAACTTGATTTGAGAATTATGAGCCAAGTCTTGAATGATTTTCTTGATAAATGTGTTGTTGTGCTTTCTAAAGTAACTTTGGTTCATGACAAAAAATTTGAAGAATATGTTGGGATTCTTAAGAAACATTGTTTTGCTAACTTAAATACTTACTCTTGTGTTAAGAATAAAGTTAGTATCTTAAGATTTTCTATGAAGGGTAAATGTTTGCATGTGGAATTAGTTGATAGTTGCACTACTACACCTTTCCTTACTCTTTCTTTTAGTGACAAATGTTTTAAATTTCCATATGGTACTCCTAAGTTATGTGAGAGACTTGTCTTGTTTCAAAAAGAACATTCATTTGTTTATGATAAAATGAATGTCCATGCTCAACTTGCCCTTAAGCCTTTGGAAATACAAAGTAACTTCTTGTTCGTCTTCAATTCCAATCCAAAGAAGGTAACATTGGTACTTAATGTCAACTTCAAGAGGTATTATTTTATCTCTATCTTGAAAACTCCTTATATTGGAAATGAATATGTTGGATTGTTGAATGTAAAAAGTGGAATTGTGCTTCAACTACTTGACACATTTAGTGGGTTTTCACAATTTCCATTTGACCCCGGTGGTAGCGTTAACATCGTTCTTCATGTCTTTGACTTGTGTTTTTCTTCTTGTAGGTTATGATTGAGCTAAATTCGAGGTCGAATTTCTTCTAAGAAGGAGGGAATGATGAGGACCTAAAAAGAGCTAATTAGGAGGAAAAACAAATAATATTTCAAGTCAAGACTTTATAATAGTTTTTAGTTTTATTTGTATTTAATTTGAATTGTAACAATTTTGGTTAAGTGGTGTAAGCCCAATATGGGTATAGAGATTTGGCCTTTGGCCCATTTTAGGAATAAGGTAAATCCTTTTTAAATACTTTGTAATTGTCTCATTTTGGAGATAACTTTGAAATGAATTAGAACTAGTGAGATATATCTCCTCTTTGAGTTCTTGGATTATAACTTGAATCTTATCAATGGATTTCTTTACCATTGTGGCGATTCCACATTGGCTTATCAATCATCCTTGATTGTGGCGCCTTTTTCATCTTCTCCATCTAATCCATCTTTGTTTGTTTCTTTTCCATTTTATTTTACCAATTTATCTCAAGAAATCACTTGGTTAGATCTTCAATCTCATGTGGAAGCACTCAAATCCACATCACGTCTACAACATTAGGGGTATTTATTAGGTCGGTTGCCACGTGTTATCCAAAATCCACATAGGGAACCTGTAGATGCAATGTTATTAGATGAAGCTTAATGTTTTAAAATTGATACAAAATCAGTTGTTATTAATTAGTTTTAGTTTTTTTGTCGTTTGATTTCATTTTGTAATTGATTTATTTTATTTTTCTTATATTTCATCACAAATAATTAAAAATATCCGACATAACAATAACGTATAAGTTAACCGACATAACAATAATTCATAAAGTGTTTATAAAAAGTAACAAACATAACAATAATTAATAAAGTATTTATAAAAACTAACCGACATAACAATAATTCATAAAAGTGTTACTACTAAGTAGTGTGACTACGTGATAAATACAAAACTTTATAAAAGTGAATATACAACTCATCATTCGGACTAGCTTCATGTTCATTCAACACCTGCTGTATAAGATCACCGACCTGCTGTAGGATAGGTGACGACTGTGAACTAGAAGCATATGTATTGGTGGGCGGTACACTATAATGTGGGACCTGGGGTACACTATTTGGTCGCACCAGCACTGGATGAGACACCTGATAGAACCACTCCAAATATCTATCTTCACACTCAAATGGATATGTAGCTGGACGAAGCTTGTGAAATATCTCTGTCACTAGCGTCGCATATCTCGACCATTCTACATCTACATAAAATAATATAGAAGGATCTGGAAGTGGTGGTGGAGGAATATATTATATATATCCAAATTATCTCAAACACTTCTTTGGCAGATATTTCACTACAGTGCTGCATAATCGGAGGTGATCAATATAAAACATGATATCATCAAAAGGAATGACACTCCTATGATTCTCCTATGGTCTCAATATAACATCAGCACGTGGCAATGCATAATACGTCTGTACTCATGGACCTTGTGCTTGCCTTGTTTGTAGCACCATCTATTCATTCAGGCAAAATATTCCACGTCAGCACCCTGGTCACCTCTATTACAAATATTTAGAAAATATTCGTAAATCCAACACTGTTGCAAATAAAAATAAATATATTAATAATTAACAATAAATAACAATAATCAACATGATATTTAATAATTAAAATTAAATAAATAATTGATACCTGAAGCAGTGTCGTATATCCACCTAACTGTTTGGTATCATAATAGTAGGCATCTGAGAGGTAGTCATAAAGCACTACGAGTGCAGCACGACCCCATATATATTTATCTGTATCGTCTAAATATCTGAATAAAGGAAGGTACTTCACATCAACTAGAGTATGACTCCTATCAGCGAAATTAGTAATCCCTACTAAATTCAACATATATGTCCTAACAACACAATCAAATCTCTCTGTTGCACATTGTCCTTTGAAGACCTCTTTCAACCAATCCAGTCTATAGTAGTCTTTTTGGTCTCCTCTCAGATCTCTTTCGCGGTCACTCCTAATAGAGTCGTGGCAAGATTACATGCCGTTACTCTATCTACATCGGGTGGACTGTAGAACTCACCCCTAATAGGCAATCCAAGAAGATTGGCAACATCATCTAAAGTTATCGTCATTTCACCAAATGGCATGTAAAATGACGATGTCTCGAAATGCCATCTTTCCACAAATACATAAATCAGGTTGTTGTCGATTATCTTCAAACTATCCCGTTGTAATGGGTTCAAACCTGACAAATTCACCCAGTTCTCTATGGGTCACGGGAGTACCGGCGGGGTAAATTGTTGCATTTTCTTTCCACGCAATAATTTTCAGCAATGATCGCTCTTGTATACAAAGAAAATATATGACATTAAAATTAAATATTAATAAAAAATAATTATTAATTTAAATATTTTTAATGCAATATAAGTAATAATTAATTTAATATACCTCACCAAAGCATAGTCTAGCTGAAATATGATGACGATATCGTGTAAGGACAGACAAATCATAAGGTCCTCCAGGATACCGTGTGACCTCACCAGGTCCCTCAGCTCCATCATGTCCCTCCTCTATATGCTCTCCCTCATGAGCAGGTGCAACCTTCTCTTGCTCATGTACCTCATCCTCTTCATGCACTACAGAAGGCTCCTCCTGCTGATACATAGTCACATCTAGGATAAATCCATGATCATGATGTCCCTCATCATTGTCTTAAATTATCATTCGTCTTCTTCTCCTTGAAGTTGTCGGTCGAATCCTCTATGTGGGATCCATCATGGATGATGTAGAAATATCAGTGTCACGTGTAATTCGTATGATTTTGCTGTCTCTTCCTCGTGCGCCCATTGAAAAATAAAAAAAAAACAAATCACAAGTAGTTATAAAATTATAATTAACTAAATTTATATATATATATATATATATATATATATATATATATATATATATATATATATATATATATATATATATATATATAACTTCTGAGGAACTTGAGGTTCAAGTTCTCCGGTAACTACCGGAAATATTAAGCTTCAAGTTTCTCGGAACAAGCCTCTGTACCGGAGAACTTCAAAAAATATTTTCCAAAAGAGGTTATGTACCGGATAACATAAAACAAGTTTTCCAGAGTGTATCTTGTGTACCGGAAAACTTGTATTCAAGTTCTCCGGAAGTTTAGAAAGAAAAAAAATTCACTCTTGAGTTCCTGAAATCTTGAAATGAGAAATGGAGAGAGCACAAAATAGAGAGATCTTTAACTGGCATGGAAAGCGTCGCGAAAGAAGAAGAGATAATTCATTTTTTAATTGATAATGTATGCAATAAATTTAGACCATCATATATTTACCTTCCACGCGTCTGGTTTTAATGGATGAAAATAAAGATGACTATTTACTGTCCTACAAACTTCACATGATCCATATCTATTTACTTCGACACGAGGTGTGTGTCACAACTGAGATTCTACATTAACTATAAATAAAGTAATCTTTATAATTCTAAGTCATCCTTTTCTCTAAAACTAATTTTTGGATTGCGTTAGGCTTAGCTCAAATTCTAAAAACAGAGCTGGTAAACTTCCAATATCATTGTTTACACTTGAACTTGTACATTACTTTTAATAGGCAAGCCATTTGTGCCTATTTTAATTATCACATGTGAAACAGTCCATGTGTTACCTAGTTAATACATGGTGCAATTTGTTTTGTGAAGCTACAATCAAAATTCAAAACTTAACTTCCTAGAACAATTCAAAACTTGTTAATATATAGAGTAACATTTGTGTTTTAGAATTCAATGTAGAAAGGTGTAAAAAATGTATCTTCTTTTTTTTGGGTAGTGAAAATGTATCTATCTGCTTTTGGTCATCTCTTGATTGGTAAATTGGTAACCACCAACATTCCCACATGAGCATTGTCCATTGAAAAATTTATGTATCCTCTTACTATCTTTAACAATGATTTCCCTACTATTCAGTGCTGAGATGTAATTAACAAAATTATGACAATCCTTGCACATTAAGGTATTCTTGACAACTCTTATTAGTGAAGAATTTGGCAAATTCTCCAACCCAAATGTAATGGCCAGCTTCTCACTATGATAAATGGTAGGAGAGTATGTCTTTTCCTCCTCTTCATTGTCATTTGTTTCAAATGAATACACTTTGTCTTTGATGCTAATCCAACTCCAATCCTTTAACTTTTTAACTTTCTCTTCTTTCATTATATTCTTCACCTTACAAACATCCTCAAATCGCCCAGCCGAGGCGTATGTATTCAATAGCAATACGTACGTTTCTGCATCTTTCGGTTTGAGACTTAGTAAATGTTCAGCAGCATTACATCCCAATTCCAGATTCCCTTGGCTTATACAACCATCAAGCAAGTTTGACCAAATAAACTCACTAGCCTCATGATCTATTTTCTTTATAATTTTCTTTACAAAATCGAAAGCTTCCTTGAGCCGACCGAGCCTCACTAACATATCAACCAAACAAGCATAATGGTCCATCACAGGTTTAATTTTATACTCCTTCTGCATAATCTCGAAGTAATCAAATGCATCATCGACCATACCAGCGCTTCCACAAGCCGATAAAACGCCAACAAAAGTTATCTGGTTTGGCCTAACTCCTACAAGTTTCATATCCTCAAAAAGATGCAAAGCTTGCTTAGACCAACCATGCTGTGCAAAACCAGTTATCATGGAAGTCCATGATATCATTGTTCTAATAGACATCTCTACAAAAACTTTGCTTGCTCTCTCAATACTTCCACATTTGTTATACATATTAATCATAGAAGAACCTACAATAACCTCTGATAAAAACCCGGTTTTAATCGTCCGAGCGTGAATCTGTTCGCCTTGTTCTAAAGCCATCATTCTACTGCAAACACTCAACACACTCGAGAATGTAAATGAATCAGGCTTCATGCCCGACCGATTCAACTTAGCGAAAAGTTTTAGCGCTTCGATTCCACTTCGGTATGCAGAAAGATTATCCTTTGAAAGTTCCATCATCTGTCCATGACCAGCAATCATAGCATTCCATGTAACCAAATTTATATCATCCATTCCTTTAAACAACCTTTGAGCCTCACCAACACATCCACATTTAATGTACAAATACAATAAAGAATTCCGAACTCGCAAATTGGATTCAAACCCGAATTTAGTACACAAAGAATGAACTTGAATACCAAGCTCTAAGCACTTAACTTCACAACACTGGCTCAACACACTAGTTAAAGTATACTCATTAGGCTGAACCTTCACCTCATCCAAAAGCATCTCAACAAAAAGTCTCAAACCCTTTATAGCTTCGCCATTTTCGCCGCAAGCTGAAATAGCTGAGGTCCAAGAAATGACATTCTTTTCTTTGATTCTCTTAAATGCTTTTAGACCAAACTCCAATCTACCACATTTAGAGTATAAACTACAAAGTGCATTTCCAATGCTTGTGTCATAATCAACTTGGTATTTAATTATGTAACCATGTAACTGTTCACCTAACTTCAATGAGTGCAAAATTGTACTACCATTAAGTGCTATAGCAAAAGTGTAAATTGAAGGATAACACTCTGAATGCAACATTTCTTGAAACAAATTTATAGCATTTTTTGGCATTGACTTTTGCACATAACCCATCATTAAATTTGTCCAAGCAACAACATTTCTTATTTTCATGTGATCAAAGACTCTTTGAGCTTCTTCCACGTTACCACATTTAGCATAAACATTGATAAGAAATGTTGTTGTAAAAGGGTCTTCATGGCTACCTGTTTTCACTATGTGACAGTGAATGATTTGTGTAGCTGAAAAGGAGCAACTTTCTAGGCATTGTTGTAATAAGGGAATGTAGAAAGATGAATCCACTTTTTCTTGACACTCTTTTGCTAATGAAAGTGCTTCTTGAAAATTAAGGTGCCTTATGGGATCCAAATGTGTGAATGTGTGGCTTTTCTGTAATGAAATGGTTTGACCCTGAAAAAGCATAAGGTGTAGCAGGTTAATATTGAACTATGTGGAAGAGATTAATGTTATTATACTAATTAAACTAGAATTTACTCCTTTTGAAAAAATCAGTGTACTATATAAGGTTGATTAAAAGATTAATTATTAAAATTTTAATATCCTTATAATTTAATTAATAATTATATTTTTTACAGTTCCTTTTAAAAGGCTGGAATTAGGGTGTGGTTAGATTACTTTTCAATAATAACTTATTTGGACTAATAATAACATTTTCTGTGAATATTAGAGAGAGCTTTTTAAGTGTAGTTTACATATAATGATGCTTTGGCACAACTTTGGTTATAAAAACAAAAATAAACTTACACTGTTATATGATAATAAAATAACAACATAATGGACCAAAATATAAAGAAGGTAAGAGAGTACCTTATCTAGTGGAAAAGAGGTTGGTGGATGTTTTCTGAATTGTGGGTGGAGCTTAAGAGTTGCAGTGACAGCAACTAATGAAGAAGGAAAAGATGAAACCATGGCATGATGCATATTCATGTTCATATATTATATTATATGACTATGAAGAAAGGATAAGGGAAATATTGATAGAAGAAATTGAAGAATGCTTTCATAATTGGTTGGGTTGCTTTGCTTGGAAATTATATGATGTAATATATGTTTGATTGGATAAAAATTATGAAACAATGAAACCATATCCAATGTGAACCAGTCACTAAGTATGTACATGTGAGTCGAATAAATAAAGTTAAACTTAAGCTACTTCAATTCTCTCTTTTTTTATTTTATTTTTTTTATTTTTTTATCAATGAAACTTATTATCCTTTTATATAAAGGTATAAGTATATGAATAAATCAATTATTTAATCAAATAAAAAATGATAAAATTATAAATAAAATAATTTAAATGAAAGGTAAAATTGGAAAGAAAACACCAAGACTTAATATTTCTTTTAATTAGGTTTAATTGACTTTTAATTAGAACAAAAAATATTACTTTTTAATAAAAAAAAAAATGCTTCTAGTTATAATTTTAGTGACTAAAATGAATATATATTTCATAATTTACAAGGACTAACTTAACATTAGCCATCAGGTATAAAATGAAGAAAGTGTATTTTAATTTATATGTTTAACTTCAATTATATGTTGGTGCGTCATTAACTTCAATTTAAATAAGAGTTACAAGGGAGTCTGTTTCTTAAGGTGCTTTAGTTTTTCTTATTTATTCCCATTCTATAAAAAATAATAATGAATTTTTGTAAGATTTAATTTATATATATATTATTAATGTAATTTTTTTTACATTCAAATAATTATAATTATTAGGTCACTAAATTTCTTTTTGACTTTAATATAACTAATTATAATTTCATGTATATAATGATAATGTAAAATTTTATACGAAAATTAATCTTCTTTTTTGTTTATCTATTTTGTAAGATGTAACAAGATGAGTAAAACATTGAATTTGTGGAATTAGATGAAATTAACCGACCCAATTTATTCCAAAATTGTTGAACAAGAAACCACCATAAAAATAATAAATAAAACAACATATGAGTTTGCTTTTGATCGCATCATCATCATCATCGAGAGAGAGCGATTTCTGTTTTCGTGCTATTGCTTCTCTCTTTCCATTTCCATATCTACAATAGAAGCTCATCACCGTCTTCGTTTCTTGCTGTGCTCAATTTCAACAAAATAAGGTCTGTTTTATTTTTCTTATTTTTTCTTGATCTATCATTTTATTTTGCCTTTTCTTTTCATTTTGTTTTGTTGATTCTAAATTAAACTCTTAAATTAGGCGTTGATTAACTCGCCATTTTGTAATATGGTTTTAGAATCTTAAGAAAAAAAATAAAAATTTGGATGTAAAAAAGATATAGGTGGTTTTGTTTCTTCAGCTTCTATGTTGAAAGGGCCAAAAGGTATAAGAATCATATATTTGGGAAAAGTATATATACTTAGAATTATTTATAATGATAGACTCAGTTAGAAGTTAAAACATGAAGTGGAAAGATTTAATACCCTTCGAGAACATGTGATTTTTCATTGAAGTGAGTTTTGTGAATAAAGGAGTTTGTTTGTTTCGTCAAAGGGGAAAAAATCTAGTTTGGATGCTTTAGGCTTGTAATTTTCGTGTATTTTATTTTGTACTCACAATTTTGGATGTTCATTTGTTCTTCTAGTCATAATTTAAGTTGAAAGTGTTTTTTCATGTATCACTTTTTGAATATTGGTTTGGTTGTGTAACAATGCATGTGTCTTTGTGGTATATGTTGGATTGATACTTGATAAAGACTGTATATTAGGTGTATAGACTAGGCATATGTTTGGAATTACGATGAGTTTGATGAAATCACATTGACAACATGATTTTGTTGAAGCTCCAAAGTGTAATTTTTGTCAAAATCGTAGTGGCATGTTAAGGTTTTGTTTGGGTTGGGTCCTTAACCTGTTTGGGTAGGATTGTAGGAGAGTGTTTTTGAAGGGGTGAGAATATTTATGAGTAATATTTTCTTTGCTTTAAAGTATTATAAAGAGAGTCAAAAGATTTGTAAATTTATTCCAAATTCTGTGAAGTTCTCTCCCAATACATTTTTTGAGTTCCTTCTATTAGAGCGTTTTAGTAAAATGAAGAAAAATAAATCACTATATGCAAGGTCAAGGACTACTCTCCCTTCCCAATATGTTTCCTCTTTCCTTTATCCTCAAAGTCCTCGTGTCTCTTTCCCTCCCTTACTATTATGTATGTTTTTCTTCTCTTTGCTGATTTCTTTGTTGCTCTTTATGCTAACTTTTAATCATGTTATGTATTTGAAAACAAAATGAATTATGTATCAGAGAAAAGTGCTTGAACGACGAGAGTTGATTTGATCGATGGCTACAGTGGGAGTAGAAGTGAAACAAGCACAGGGTGCACTGGAGGAGAATTGCTCTGCCAAACCTACCAAATCGGGCGAGGGTCTCCGCCAGTACTATTCTCAGCACATCCATGATCTACAACTCCTCCTCCGCCAAAAGACCCATAACCTCAATCGTCTCGAGGCTCAGCGTAACGATCTCAATTCTAGGGGTCTGTTAATCTTAACCCCTAATCCTCTTTTTTATTCTTTAGTTTCTAAGTTTATCGACCATTTTTTGATTATTTTTGTCTCTTCTACAATAATTCAAATCAATATATATCTCTATTTCGGAACTTTGTTGCTATATATGATGCTATTGTATTTCATAAAAATAGAGCAAACGAGTCAATTGCAAATAAAAAATTGACGCCACAGGTTACTGATGAATGATGATAATCATATCAAACCGTTGATTACATTATCGATTTATCCAATACACGATATAGGGGGGCAGGCGTGGATTGTGGCCTCCCCCCACTTTTCAACTTCATGTTTTCTGTTTCACATACTTACTAGAAAAGTTATTTAAGAAGTTGTTTTTGCTGTAAAATCATTTAGGCTATCGATTGCTATATCACTTTACATGCACTTATACAAATACACACACACTGATATATTTAAATTCATCAATCCTTAACTAATTTACTATCATTTTCACACCTCGTATAATATGATGTATTAAAGTTGTTTTGGCCTTACATCTTCACAGTTATTATCAAATTTTTTCTCCCCCTCCTCCTAATAGATTTCTGGATCTTCCCCTTATTCAATTGGAATATTTACAGTGAGGATGCTTCGAGAAGAATTGCAGCTTCTTCAGGAGCCTGGTTCATATGTCGGTGAAGTTGTCAAAGTTATGGGCAAGAGCAAAGTGCTGGTCAAGGTCAGCTCATTTTTCCTTTACCTTTCTTCAGGATTGAAACTAATAAAACAGGATTAAAACCCTAGACAAAGTACTGATTTTTAGTTCTTTAGGTTCATCCGGAAGGAAAATATGTTGTTGATATTGATAAAAATATTGACATTACAAAGCTTACTCCATCAACTAGAGTTGCGCTCCGCAATGACAGTTATGTGCTTCATTTAGTTCTGCCAAGCAAAGTTGATCCATTGGTTAATCTGATGAAAGTTGAGAAAGTTCCCGATTCTACGTATGACATGATTGGTGGTCTAGACCAACAAATCAAAGAAATAAAGGAAGTAAGTTGCATAACTTTCTTTTGATATTAGTATTTTAACTTTAAAGTTCACTATTTGTTGAGTCTGGTATTTATGTACTCTCTCTGTCCCCTTACATTGAGACTCACTTTTAAGTTTTCCTTGTCCCTTAATACAAAATTCTTATCAGATTTTACGTTTATTAAAATTTTGTTTACAAAAATACCCCTATTTAAGAGTAATTATGGAAAAGTAATAATGTGACAAATTTATGGCTACACTTCTTTTCTTAGTATCCGTAATTTTTGTTTGTGGGTCTTATATATGATCAAATTTGCAGGTCATTGAGCTACCTATTAAACATCCTGAGCTGTTTGAAAGTCTTGGAATAGCTCAACCAAAGGTAATATAATTTCGCCTCTGATTTATGGCTGAATTTTACATCCTACATAGCTGTTAATATTTCTGTTGGTTTACTCTGTTTTACATATCGCAGGGTGTCTTGCTCTATGGGCCACCTGGTACAGGAAAAACATTGTTGGCTAGGGCAGTGGCACATCATACTGATTGTACATTCATCAGGGTGTCTGGTTCTGAATTAGTTCAGAAATACATCGGAGAAGGTTCTAGAATGGTCAGAGAACTTTTTGTTATGGCCAGGTTAAACTCTTCACTCAACCTCTTGAACTCATTATCTGATACCTCACAACAAACATAGAAGAATAATGAAAAAACATGTTGACTTTTTGGAAGTGAAGGTTTTTCAGATAGACATGAGTGAACTCATGTTAGGGTGAAAATAGATCCGTAGTAAATCAGTTTTTGAATTTCAAATCTCAAGTTCGTTGTATAAAATGTGTGATTGGAATTCGATGTGCATATTTCGTCCCTTTTCCAATGTATGATTGTAATTTGTTGTGCAGATTTATCCATTTTCCAATATCCACAAAAGAAACTATGCCTCACAATTTTAATTCACAAGTTTCCTTGCTCAGTTAATGTAAAAGAATAAAATGAAATATTCTGTCTGCAGACTTGCTTAACCAATAGTATATATAATATGGATGACCACTAATTTTTCACAGAGATCATGCTCTATGCCTCTATCTGTTATCCTCATGCTCAACCAATATAATCATATTATCATCGAACACTACTCTTTTTTAACAGGGAGCATGCACCATCAATTATCTTCATGGACGAAATTGATAGTATTGGGTCTGCTCGGATGGAATCTGGAAGTGGCAATGGTGATAGTGAGGTGCAGCGCACTATGCTTGAACTTCTCAACCAGTTGGATGGATTTGAAGCTTCAAATAAGATCAAGGTAATACATTTGCTTTGCAATGATGCTATCATGCATTAAAGGGAATTCTAAAACTGGTTAACATGTTCACTAGTAAATATAAATTTGTAACATGTGGATATATATCATATATTATATTTGTGACTCATTTAAGATATTCATTCAAGATTTGAAGAAAATCTAAAGAGAAATGTGCAATTATAGGTTTTGATGGCCACAAACCGGATTGATATTCTGGACCAAGCTCTCCTAAGACCTGGACGGATTGATCGGAAGATTGAATTTCCAAACCCTAATGAAGAGGTTTGTATCGTTGTCTTCATGTCGCCCTTTGATATGATTGTACTGTGAAAGAAGATGTACCTTTTGCATATGTAACAAAGTTCCTGAAAATTATTATTTATCTTTATGCAGTCTCGCCTGGATATCGTGAAAATCCATTCAAGAAGAATGAATCTAATGCGTGGGATTGATTTGAAGAAGATTGCTGAGAAGATGAATGGAGCATCAGGTGCCGAGCTTAAGGTATATTTTACTTAATATGCATTGCATCTTTGGTTTTTCCCGCCACTCTGTTATCATCTTAGAATTTGTCTTTGTTGAAGCTATTTGTGGCAGAATAGCTGAACTCCTTTGCTTTCGTAAATCATTTCTCTGTTCGACTTATTCGGATAATGACTGCCTTTTATTTTCGTATTATAATATTTCCATCATGCCAAGCATAAACACACACATGTTCACTTTGTTTGATGGATAAGGTTTCAGTGAAACTTTACATGGTTAAAAGTGGAAGTAAAAGTTTCAAGTAAAATACACTGATGTTATTGTTTAATTTAGAATCCATTCAGCAGATCCTGTAATTCAGGTAGAATTGATGATGTTATGGAAGAATTAAGCCGGAATGATGTAGGAAACAGTTCATAAATCATATTGTAAAAATGAATTTAAGTAACCATTCATGCAGATGAGAATGTAGAGTAATTAGTCTATATGTTGCTAGCTTAAATTAATTAATTAATTAATTATTATTTCAAGTGTGTCCTAACCTAACCTGGCTGATACTCTTTCGGATGCCGCTTTTATGCAGGCTGTGTGCACAGAAGCTGGAATGTTTGCTTTGAGAGAGAGGAGGATACATGTGGCACAGGAAGATTTTGAGATGGCTGTGGCCAAGGTGATGAAAAAGGAAACAGATAAAAATATGTCATTGAGGAAATTGTGGAAATGATTTATATTCATGTTTCAGAGGCACACACCTTAGGGTTTTATTTATTTATATTCTTCTTGCTTATTTTGACCTAGTTATTATGTACCAAATCACGATGATTCTTTGCTTGACTTAAAATCCATCAAGTTTTTGTTTTCAAAAGTAAGGCCCCTTATTTTCAAAGCTTGGCTATCGATTTTTCTTTTGTTTAAAAAAGTAAGGCCTCTTTTTAGACTATCGATTTTCATGAAAATACTTGAATGTTAGACAGATTGGATTGTAAATAAATTTTTACAAGTCTTGGTTATAAATAAATTTAGTAAATTTCTTACTAAATTTAAGGTGATATGAGATCGAAGGGGTTATGAAACTTTTGGTAAAGAATAGAAACATAAATATACGACTATTATATATATATGAGGTGTCACTTCAATGTGATCTAGAACTTTGCAAAATGACCATAACTTGTTAATTACAAACTTATAGGTTTATCATTAAAGCAAACAAAAACCTAATTATAAGTTACTAGTGTGTGATAATTATGATGTAGCATTCTTTACTCTGAAAAAATTTAAAAGAAAATACATGCAAAAATCAACTTGAAAAATTATAGTAATTTAAATAATAAAGAGAAAATGCCACAATCAAAACATATACAATTTTGCTATCCATACTTTCCTCTGCCTACATTCCTCAAATTAAAAAAAAAAAATATATAAAAAATGCCTTTGATTATTTATATTATTTTTTAAACTCTAATTTCTCTTTCTATCTTCCTCTTCTACCTCATATTCATATTTATCGTTTTTTCTCATACTCCTTCTTCCTCCAATTTCAACAACTTCAACATCACAAATTTAATATGCGTACGTGAATTGAGTTTGCGTAGAAACATAAAGTTGTTGGTGGAGTAATTATATCAACAAAAATCATTAAGTTTCACATTTTCGTAAGCTGAAGTAGGGTTTATAAAAACTACTTATCTATTTTACGGTGCAATGATGGTACTATTTATGCGTAATAATTACCGTTTGTGTTGCATCATCTTGTAAGTTGTCAAGTATTTGATAATGCAACTTAGGAGACATTTGTTTACACCTAAAAATGAATACTTTAATAGCCAAAAACGACAAGCCGTCGAAATTTGGGTCAATCGAATTTCCCTTAGCCAAAGTAAAGTTGGGCAAATAAAAGACAATCAAATATGAGTTAGAGCTCCACGAAGGTTGCAAAGGCATAAGAATGAGTCAAAACTTAATAGAATTTAATAATTTGACGATATTCCGCATTTTGTGCCCACTAACGATCATCATAGAAGTACAATTAAAGGAAAAAAACATGCACATGTATTGTCTACGAGACATGAAGATAGGAAAGATCAACCAATCGTGGGGCGCCATAAATTTCTAGAGGCAGGAGTTATCACTCATTACTCGCATAATTAGCCAAACAAGACTATATATATGTAGCCACAACTTATAGGTAGTAGGACTCCCATTTGCCTATAAATATCAGTACTTGTAATTGTTTTTAATACACAATCAATCAAACCATTTTTTAGGTATATCTATCATTTCATCATTTCATTTTACTTTATGCACTCCTTAATTTAGTAGCTTAAACACTAACATGTATTTAATACTCTTTGGAGTTGTTAAGGAACCATAGTTGAGGAACATATTTCCTTTCTTAACTGTTTGAAGAAAAGGAGATGACAATTCAAATCAATCAACCAATTTCTTGGCAAGTTCTTAGTCCCAACAAGTTTAATAATTTTTTATTTCAACGTATCGTAACTTTAGAACGAATGCATATTACATGTTAGCAAACTCCAATAGTGAGCTTTTGTTTTTAGCCTGACAAGCAGGAAAACTACATCTAAGCGTGATAAAAAGGATCAATCCTCTTTGTTTTGGTCCGTCCTCCATCAACCCATTTAAAACATCACCTAGCTCCGCTTCTCGACGGGTTGGAGGACTAGTGGATTGACCCGCCAATAACATAGTAAATGAAATATATTGATTTTTAGACGAGTTAGTCGTATCAAAATAATTAAAATATTTAAAGTTAAAAATTCAATGTAATCCAACAACCATTATACAAGCATAAATACTCTAAATTTATAAGGTTGCAACGAGAAAATTGCAAATGTTTAGAGAAAAAATAACTGAACCAGTCCAACTTCCCCCACATTGTATTTTCAGCAGTTTTAGCGAGATAGATCAACCAAAATTTCAACTCATTCCACCAAAAATTACAGGTTAAAAGGACTTAACTCGACATAGTCCACCCACCTTGTCACCCTTAAGTGCATCCAAGGACCTCAGTTAAAGTGCTCTAATATATTATTTGCTAGTAGGATGTTCCAAGTAATGTAATTTTTTTTAATGTATGTTCCAAGTAACTTGGTTGCCATGGTCTCATATATCCTAAACAAATTAAGCAAATTTTGCTGCTTTACCAACATACTCATGTAATCTTTTGTCTTTATCATGGTTTGAGTAATTCATGCATTTTTTTTTTGACAAAAACAAAATGATATTTATTCTTTCAAGTTTGATTAAATACATCAGATACAACATACAAGTTCAACATCGCTAAAAACAAAAGAGATGAATAGCCGAACATACTCATAACATCCATGTAATAACATAATATGACATAATGCCTACAAATAATTTGACAACATCAAAGTGACTCGTGTACCTATGCCTCCAGATCTACAACGTTGACGACTTAGTCATTGATTGAATCAATAATTGATTGAAGTTGATCTATCAATCTAAATCAAATGAACATTGCAACAAGACATAAAATCAAACAAACATCACACAAATACAGAAAATCAAACAACGTCGATTTGAGACAATGAGCTCACAAAGAAGAAAAAAACTTAATTTGTGTGGAAACCACTTATTTAGATTTAAACAAGGAAAAAAGAAACACAGGTGATTTTAATTAAAAAATGACTCAAAATCAGCCAATTTCAGTGAATGAAAAATTTAGAGAGAATGTGAAGTTTTCTCCCTAAAAAAATTAGGATTCGCTAGAGAGAAAATTCAAAAATTAGTTGATGCTGTTTTAATTCAATGAAATGCTACTAAGAAAAGCTATGGTGTAGGCAAATTTTAATGCATATGAACTATTTTTACTACTGTGCACAATCATTCTGTGATTTTTTAAAGAATTAAATAAGTTAATGTATTTTATATTTAGTCCGTAAAAAAAATTTTGCGCTTTTTAGTCCTTACAAATATAATTGTTTACGATTTTAGTCCTATATAATGGACTACAATTAAAAAACTATGATATTTGTAAATACTAAAAAGTGTGAAACAATTTTATAAGGACTGAATATTTACTTAAGTTTTTTTATTAAATAACGGAAACTAATAGGTGGTTAATAGTGACACTTTTATACATAATTTTCTAATTTAGAGTCCAATGATATTATTAGATTAGCATAATTTTTTTAGATACTAACTATGGATGTAATTTTCGTATCAACGCAAGATTTGTAACCCTTATATTTTAACTCAATTTTATAGTCAAATGATAATTCTTTGTCGGTCCTTTATTTGATCTTGTTTTTTTCTACTACAAGCTCAAGAGTGCTGGAATAAAATAGTAGAAAAATGACGTTACTCATTACTTGCACTCTAGTAGTGAGTCAAAGTTGTTGTTAACTTCGGAAGTGTGTATTTGAGCTATTTGGTCTTTTGGTATATTGAGTGGATTTTTAGTAAACTTACAAATATGATTGTTGATTATTACTATCGATTCTCCTTGTCTCATTTAATTGTTTTTAAATTTCTCCTTGTTTGCTTTATTGCATACCTTGGAGTTGATACTGGTATGTCAAGTTTTATCTTCATGCTTCAATACCTTTAAATGTAAAGCCACAATGAAATTTAAGGGGAGGGGTTTATTTTTTTAAGGTAAAAATACAAATAAGAAAACAACAAATCCAAAAATGCTCCACTTCAGTTTTGCTACACTACAACATTGATCATCACAGGGAATTTTCAACTCCAAATAGTTAAATTCTCAAGTTTGAAAGAAAATGATCAACCCTATAAATAGTTTTGAAAGAAAAAGTTTCCCTTTTCTTTTTCACTTAACAATTCATAATAAATTCACAATTCTTCCAAAATAGCGTGTGAATATGTTCAGCAACATATCCAAATTCGTGTTGTTATTCCAAAAGCTTCGAAATAAAACTCCAAAAGAAATTCCATATGTCACCATCTTCACTTATTATACTTCATTGTCTCTATCTCAAAACCAATTGTGGGAAACTGCTTAGCATAATCCTCTACTTTATGGCGGAGATTAGCAATTTGAGATTGGATTTGTGAATCAGACTGCATAGCTTCCACAAAATCCTTCAACTTGGTGCCTGAATAAATTTAATCAATAACATGAGTGAGCCGGCATAAGTGAAAGCCAAGATACTTGGTTGTGCTTTCATAAATGCAAATGTTATTGATGTAAATAAAAATCTATGATGCGGGAGTGTTGGGTTCACCTTTAGCATTTTCCTTAATCTGTAAGGCTATTTTGACTGCCGCATCAAAGTATTCAGCTACTTTTTTAAAATCATCCTCAACAAAACCCCTAGATGTGAGAGCAGGGGTTCCTGAATCATGAAAACATAACCGTAATCAATGTGTAATTATAGATCCACCAATATGCATATAGAAAAGGTCATTGATAGATACTGTACCCATTCTGATGCCCCCAGGAACCATAGCAGACACATCACCTGGAACAGTATTTTTATTGGCAGCTATATGAACTGATTCTAACACCTTCTCAACCCTCGAGCCATCAATGCCCTGTCAAATTGTATATCATAAAAGCATATTAATGGTTGTCATAAGTTTTATTGACATGTATGAACAAAATGGGACTATCCAGAATAATTTCTGGAGATAAAAATGATGCCAAGAAATTTTAGATGAAAGAAACATAACATTTACCTTGTTTCTTAAGTTCACTAAAACCAAATGGTTCTCAGTTCCACCAGATACAAGGTCATAGCCTTGCTCTAACAAAGTCTGGAGTTCAATTAACATAGTAGTCAGTAATAGCAGTAAAATTTGTCAGGCTAAACAATCAGTAGTAATATTTAGTTTGCAATTGCTCTATACAGCACTGCTGTTCATCGTGCAAAACACATTATTTTTACCTGCGCAAATGTTGAGGAGTTACTAAGAACTTGTTTTTGATAATTCTTGAATTCTGGTGTCATTGCCTACATTAAGAAAAATGAAGAACAGAAATTGCATCAGCCAGGCAACAAAATATGCACAAGAAGGATCATTTTGATTTTTATATTGCAGTACATATGTGCTAAGAAAACTAAAATGACTGTAGTTTCTTCAACTGGTCTAATAAAGAACCTGCTTCAATGCAACTGCTAAGCCTGTAATAGTGTGATTGTGGGGACCACCTTGAAGTCCAGGAAAAACAGCCTGATTTATCTTGTCTTCGTAGTCATAAAACACCTGTCAGGATGGAATTCAGCCAACGAAATTTTAGTTCAAGTTAACTAACTAAACTGTTAAAATACTAAACTGAACATAACTGAACCCCAATAACTACTTTGCCCATACACCCAGTTGATGGATTTTAACACACATCCTTCACCCTCAAACTTAAGAGTCAAGACTGGACATCTGGACCATAAACCTTGCAGAACTCGACATCTGTAGGTTACACAATATCATGACTGACACCGGCTTTCAGATCATGTTAGATCAAGAATGAATTAGGATTAGTTGAACTCCAAAAGTTAGTTCAAAGGAAGAGGATTGCTAAAGTCATTATAAGGGGTACTTGGCTCATGTATACAGCTGATATGAGTCTAGACAAATTCAAAATACTACGAAGTTGCTTTAAGAAAGTACCAATCTAATATATCAATAAGTGTATTGATTTGACTATAAATATGGCAAATAGAGAACTTGTATTTTAGGGATACAATATAATTGACTACCTTACAGTTACAAAAAATGAAGCCTTCCTTTTATCCCCAAAACCCTCTGAAGTTAGTGTATTTATTACTTAATCACCCCTGAAGTTTGTTTATTTATCTGTTTATCACTTAATTAAATCCCACTCGAAGTTTCGATTTAACTGGAGGGAGGCTAACTTTCATTTAAGTGAAAATTTGGTGAGTTCACTTCACATAAAACTACACAAGCTTTAAGTAATCACAGAAACATTTCCAAAAAAAAAAAAAAAATAATAACAAAAACAACTTCAGGGAAATTAAAAAAGATGTATTCTTGTTCAATTTTTTGGGGGGGTTGCAGTGGTGTACCAAATTTTTAATTCATTTTTTCTTATAATAACACTAAATTTAGCATGTAAAACTTACTTCTTGCCCTTTCTTGTTTATCTCTTTCAAACCCTTCCTGAAGAATATCATAGCCCCACGTGGCCCACGAAGTGACTTATGCGTTGTTGTTGTCACAACATCTGCATAATCAAAAGGAGAAGGAATAACACCTGCAGCAACTAATCCACTGATGTGTGCCATATCAGCCAACATAACTGCCTTCTGCTTATCACATACCTAAAATAATTCATGTGTGAAAGATACAATATCACCACTCCATCGTTATAAACATAAATTAGTGAAGTTTCTATAATCAGATATAGCTTACCTTGCGAATACGTGCATAATCATATAAGCGGGCATAAGCACTAGCACCAGCAACTATTAGTTTTGGCCTAAAAAGGGCAGCACTTTTCTCCATCTGCAGATATCAGATAAGTCAAGCCATAACAAGCATGTATGTATTGCATAAGAATAAATAATTATAAATGATGTGCAGAAGACACTGGATCATTTTTTATCTGATGGGAATATGGATATTGATTAAAATTCATCTAACTCAACTCATGAAAAGAAACTAGTCAAATTTGAAATCTACCAGAAACTTATATTACTATAAACGAAAAATGGAATCTCCTTCTTAAAAATAGGAAAATGTCTCTAGGTTGCACCAAAAAAGGAAAGAGACAGTCAACAGACAGATTTTGCTGACCTCCCTGCCCAAAGGACCCAAAACCTTTATTTTAGTTTTTGTTTGATTCCCCTCCAGCCCTCCCTGTTATCTTCTCAATACATAATTCATTCCCACATTCCTATTCTGCCCTCGGCTACCACCTTCCATATAAGCAGTTTTTCACAAACCAATTATCCCAAAAGTTTATGCTGTCAAGTGAAGATATACATGAATGAGGTTTGATATTGCATCTCTGACTCCCCCACCCTCACACAAATGCTCTTTCGACTTGAAGCACGGAAGTTGCACTAGCTTACCTACCTTGTGTGCTAATACCCAATTCAATTTTTCGTAAGAGGGACAGGGACGACAAGGATCAACTAGATCCCTTGTACAAAGAAGCTCTGATGCATGTCCTGAGCCCACTATCCTAACAGCTTATGCTATTATATGATGAAAGATGAATCATTTTGTATCATATCACTTAACAAAGGTTGTTTTGTTACCAAACAAATCCACAACAAGCTGACGACAAACATTTCCTCTCTGCCCACACTGGTTTGCCAACCCTCTCTAGCCATTCCCTCCTCCCTACTGTATGTCTTAATTATGGGAGCGGCTTGATCAATATCCTCATCTCAAATTCATAATTGCTACAATATTTTATTGGCTAATGATTTAAACACCATGATCTCTGCCGACATAATCTATAGCCAAACATTGAATGAGAAAATACTGAGCTCATTCGCAAAGAAAAAGGTGATGGCAACTGAAATAAAAACAATACTAGAATTAGAAGATTTTCTTTGATCAAAAAGACATGTCCACAACCACAACCAAAAATACAATGGTACCTGCCTACCTGGTCATAATCAATATAACCAGTGCTCTCGTCTAATCTGTACGGCATCGTTTCAAAGAATATAGATACAGCTGATATCTTCTTGGTGTCAGTCTGCATTACAAAAAGATATAATAAACACAGTTTATATACAGAAAAATATGACGCACATTGTTCTAATAATTTCATTTCATTTCAATAAATAAAAAATACACATTGTTGTAATAATTTAATTTCAATAAATACTAATTGATGTTACATTAAAATACAAATTGATGTTACATTAGAATTTCAGAAATGACATCATTTGGCATCTAACAGTTGAATATTGCTCCAGAAAATGACTTCATAATAAAAGTTTTATAATTCAATAATCTAGCAGAAAAACAGAAAGAGTATATCAAGCAACAAATGTGAATATTGAGCCATTTCGAAATAGAACTAGAAAAAAAACTCTATGGGCTTTCAACATCCAATTACTAACACAAGTGTAGAATAATTAAAAGAGATAGTAGATTGCATTCAAATGAAAGATTGCAAGGTAAAATTAAGGATCTTTTGGTGAGATTAAAGAGTTAGGAGGCATCTTATTTGCAATTTATATACAGTATGCTGGTTTTTGATTTTATGAGATGCAGATATTTTCATAAATGTTTTGGCACTACTGAAATTCTTAGATTGTTTCTGATCCATTTACTAAATTAAGAAAGACAAGTTTAGATAGAATTAATTTCAATCACAATTCAAAAGTTTATTAGGCTGAAATATGGTTTGAAATATTTGAGTTTCTTTCTCCCTCATTTTATAGAAAAGGCTTGTTTTCTTAGCTTCCTCATAAGATTTTGAACATAGCTGTTCCTACTTCTTATGCAAGACATGCAAAAGGACCAGGCTTCTCTTTTGAACTGACTTCTTTTCCCTTTTGTTTCTTTAGTAAATTTTTTTGTTGTCTTAAGAGAAGTCCTGTTTAAAATTCTTTCCTTCTTAATGAATTCCTCTCTTAATCAAAATAAAGAGAGAGAAAAAAACCATATACTGATCACAGCTGATAATCATAAGTAGAACTTAACCTGATATCCATGTGATAGATGCCCACCATGGGGAAGATCGAGGGCCATAATTCTCTCATGAGGTTTCAACAAAGCAGTGTAAACTTGGAAGTTTGAAGGGGATCCAGATAACGACTGCACATTGACTGTCAAAAGCAGAGTATGTAAGACTCCAAAAAAATAAACAATAAAAAGACATAAATAAATGATTCCATGAAAGAATAGCATTAGTTAACACCCATAGAATAACAAGCTAATTACCCAACAAAGCATCAAGGATGCTAAAATATTATATATCAAAAGGAGGAGGAGGAAATTATTCCAGTTGTATAAGCTGATTTAGTACCACACAGAAAGATAACTTTTGATATTTATTTTTATTCCAGATACTTTGTCCATAAGTCAAGTACATGAAATACTTAATTAAAGATGTATTGAGACAACCCTCCAATTGTGATGAGGTAAGATTCTCCAAAACCATTATTTAAGGACGGAGATAAACATTCAACCTAAAAATAAAGCAGAATGATGAACTAAAAACATATACTAATTTATTTAGCAAGTAAAGTAAAGACTAAGAACTGTCTTTTACCCAGCTTTAAAATACTCTAAATTATAGAATTCCGTATTTCAGATATTCACCATATACTGTTTAACAAGCTTAATTAGTTTGCAGCTTGTTCCATTAGTAGTAAAATAATTACTTTCAGTTGATCAGAAACTGAAGTACTGAATCCAATAAATTACAAAGAGCAATCATATCTTCTAATTTTCTACAATGTATAATGAGAGAAAGAAGAAAAGAGAATAAAAGGAAATAAATAAAACATCAATGAACTCTGCTGAAAATTTTAGTACTTCATAGCAGCTGTTTTACAACAAAAATAAACAAAAGTCACTCAAAATGTTAATTTGAACGCACACGAAATGACTAGTATATCAGGAAATTCATTTGATAGCATTTAGTTTAAGGTTAAGTGAATAAAACAGACACTATTTCCATTCTGTTCTTTCAAAATGCACAAACCATCACATGTCCTGTTGCACCTCATTCCAACTCAACTGTCAAATACACTTTTCTTGGCTGAAACAAACATTCTTACTCTATTACTCTAATGTAAATGCTTGTAAACACTAATCAAGGCATCTCGAATCCTTGATTGCCAATAAAACCAAGATAACATCACTTCAAATCTAATTCACCTCCTATAGGCTATAATAATATATTGGCAATGCTTTGCAATTAATATGGAGGAAGCCAAAACTGTGAACTAAAAAACAAATAGCAAATTTACGCCCGGTCCTTTAAGTTTGACTCATGTCTCCGAACTGGTCAAATAAAAAGTATAAGTTCCTAAATTCTTGATCATACATAAATGACCATTCTTAGTTAGCCTAAAAGAAACTCAAACTGCACCATAAATAAATATTTTCCATCTTATGTACCTCCCCATTTTGCCGGATCCAGCCGAAAAGCTTCCAATGCACGCTTCTGACACAAAGTCTCAGCCATATCAATGTACCTTATCAAATTATAAAAATGTATGCACAAAATCAACGCATAAAAATGAAATCAATCCATAACAAACTTCTGAAATTAAAACAAAATAAACCATAACCAGATCCAAAAATTCCACATACTCATTTCCACCATAGTATCTGGCACCAGGATAACCTTCACTGTATTTATTTGTCATAACCGATCCAACCGCTTGCATCACCGACAACGACGTAAAATTTTCTGAAGGTATAAGTTCTAAACCCTACACATTTATAAAAAAAAAATGAGAACGTTATTCTCCGTTTGGTTCTTCGAAAGAAAGTAAAAAAAAAAAAAGCACGATAGAAATAAGTAAACTACGATCTACCTTCCATTGACGAGCTTTTTCGAGTTCGATAATATCTTCGATCTCAGGATCTATAACCTCAAGAGGATCGTTAAGCTGTTTAATCCACTGCAATGATTGAAATTCTCGATCAAAATAGATGCGAAAATTACGAAACGTATATAAAAAAAAAAATGAACGAATGAGTTTGTTGAATTC
This sequence comes from Cicer pinnatifidum, assembly GCA_037974775.1. Taxonomy (NCBI): domain Eukaryota; kingdom Viridiplantae; phylum Streptophyta; class Magnoliopsida; order Fabales; family Fabaceae; genus Cicer; species Cicer pinnatifidum. Next base: position 45,590,020 of record JBBPBR010000008.1, on the reverse strand, counting down.
GTAAAGTGGATTACATCGGGGTTAGATTTGTGATTCTGTTGAGCGGAGAGTGAAGATGACTGCAACCAAACACGGCATTAATGGAAAATAAAATGAAGATTTAATAATTTAACGAATAATAATAATAATAATAATGAGATGTTTTGGAAGATTATACGTACCATGCGATAAAGAGAAGTGGTGGTGTTGGTGAAAGGTGAAGTTGGTTTGGTGATGGAAAAGGAGAGTTTGCGAAGAGCCATGGCCATTGTAATGGTTGTTTCTTTGTTTAGTTTCTTTTTTTGTTAGATGATGGGGTAGTGTTGTTATATTGTATATATATATGGGTTGGTGGTGGCAGTGGAAGGTGAGTGAGCGAGGTTGGTGGTGATTTTGATTTTATAGTATTTTAATTTATATATAATTTAATTTAATGGTATGAGTGAGGTATTGAATGTTGAAAAGCGTGCAGTCAGGACATCAACAAACAGTTGTGGTCTTGGCTTGGCGTCAGTGCTTTAGCGTAGGTTTGGATCAAGAGGAAAGTGAAGGAAGAGAAAATTCAAAAGGGAAAGAAGGGAAGTCGATATCATTTCCCTCGTTTGGAGAACCATTGATTAGGAAAGAAAGGAGCTAATAATATTTAAGGTTAAATATGAAAATCGTCCTTGTAAGATGTCAAAAAATTGATTTCACTTTTTGTAAAATTAATTTTTTTGTTTCTTATAAAATATAGACTTTTTTAGTTTGACCACTCTTACCGTTTTTCGGTTAAGATGTCAGACGGTTATGTCATTAATAGTTTGGTTATTGAGATATTAAAATTAAAATGCAAAATTATCTCTCTTTCTCTTTTAAATCTTCAAATTTCCTTTTATAATCTAGATCTACATTTTTTTTTCTCAAACATTCATTTTCGTCTTCTAATCCCTGTGAAAATTGGTTGTGTTTGGTAGAAAAATACATGAGAGTTCTTCAACTAGAATTTTTGGTCGAGGAGGATTATGATCAAGATGTGGTTATGGAAAAATGATGCGTTTATTCATGTCCTACAAAAATGAAAACCCACATAGAAGATTCTAAATTGTGTTGATTTTGGAGTAAGTTTACTCTTTTTGTTTCAATGTGTTGATTTTGTGGTAATATATTAATTCTAGGAGAAGTTTTTATCTCATGTGTTATGTTAAGTTTGTGTCTTAATTGCAATTTAATTCCTCTATTTTTATCGACTCACGAAATTCGTCCATCTATTTTAAAATTTGACAATTTTGATTTCTCATTATGATATTTTAACTAAAAAAGACCGATGTGAATAACGTGACATATGAATAATTAACACTTATGAAATCGCAATAAAACATTCTAAAAACTTAACTTTCAATTTCATAGTATTTTCATTTTCGTAATTTAATTAATGATATGAATAGTTAATGCTTCTAAATGATCTAAATCATCATTTTTAATTAAAAAATATAAAGGAATAATTAAAATTGTCGACTTTTAAAAAAAAGACCATAAATAAATCAAAGAGAAATCTAATTTTTTTTTTTTTTTATGTTAACATTACTCAATACGTAAAGGAGAAATTGTGAGGTCCTATGCTACCTTGGTGGCCTATCCCTAGAGCCGACCCTCACATACATTAACTAAACTTAAACTAGTACCAGAACCGACTCAACAAATTCTACCTAGTAAATGTCTTGACATAATGACGGAAATGGAAACTAAGAATATTGGGAAGTTGAAAGACAAGTTGGCTGCTAAGAAGAAGAAAGGGGAACTTGCTTATGATGATGATATTGTTATCCTGGTTCTTTTTTATTTTTCTTTTATCATGGGTGTTATGGCAAAAATTAATGGTTTTGTTTGTATTGTTTATCGTTAGTTAGATGAATATATTGGTGCATGGTTCATAATGTTTAGGTTGTAATTTCTACCTTTTTTTTTCAATCAATGAAAATCTACGTTTGATTCACTTTTAATATGGACCTATTTTTTCAGTTGAAGCAATGTACTTAACTAAGAATAAATATGTGAGTGAGCTTGCTTGCACTAGATGATGCACTGAATGTATTACATAATTAACCAACTTGGTGTGATACTAAAGACACATACATACACATTGTTAACAAAACTGTGTATTTTGTAAGACATATATGGACCCCTTGGCTGCTAACAAAATTGTGTACCTATTTTTTTTCTTCTTGAAGTCTTTTTGAAGGAGTAGAAGACTTTTACTTGGGCATATCTTATTCCAAGTATTTTTAATGAATTTTTCTTTGTAGACAAATTTGCATAAAGCATTAACAAATGTGTACAAATCATAAATTAGTTGAAATTTGCACAATATTATTGCACCTACACAACTTAAAAAGTGGCACAAAAATTTGTCTCATTACAAAGCATTTGTTCACCAAAATGTTGAACTATTACAAACTAAAATACCATAAAATATTTGAACTATTACAAACTAACTTCCCAACTTGTCATCATTCTCTTGGTTGAGTTATTTTCTTTCTTTTCTTTCCCTACAATATTTGAATCAATTTAATATACAAACATAATGCAAGGTTAAATACAATTAATTATCAAGGTAATGTCTTATGCTAGTGTTGAAGAAGATCCATCTACAACACAATTGTTGGTTGTGTTATTATAGGCTCTACTGCAACATTTGGTTGCTTTTTTTTTTGTCGGGTTTTCTCTACAAAATAATTAGTCATTTGGTTATTTTATTTTATTTTATTATTTTTATTTTTAAGATTCAATGCATATAATATTAATTTGAATACTTTACGCAACAATGCATTTGGATTCATTTTTGTGTTTTGCAACTCTTGACATTATGTCATATTTTATCTCGTTTTGTACACTTATATGATACACCTCTTCTTTTAGGATCTTCATCAAGCTTTCTCCTCCTCAATTTCTTAAGTCTTCCATGCCCTCTCTTGTATAGTGGTGGAAGCATTTCCTAAACTTCAACTTCACACCACATATCATGCTCTTAATAGGACTAACACTAAAACTGTAATATAAAATCATATGTCTCTCTTGAATAATATTTCTCAACATAATCTAATGGATTTTCAGTTATATGGGACATAGGCCACTGCATGTCTACAAGGAATCCTAATTAATTCCCACAGTTTATATGTAATAGGCCTCTTACCTAAATTAACAATAAACATATTGCCATTATAATGATGGAATTGAAATTATATCGCCAACCCACATGTGGAACCAATGATCGCTAAGCTCTACCTTCTTGTTTAACCTCTTCCTAGGTTTAGGCATGACACTTTGTTGCCACTTACTATTATGATTTTTTAGATTTGCAACTCTACTCATTTGATAATTTCTAATCAACTCACACATGATCACAATAGTACTAGTTAGGGGTGGACAGATTTGCCACACTCGCCCATAACCGTCCGACCCATATGGCCCACAAGCAAACGGGTGGTTTGGATCGGGTTATTGGATCTCGCGGGTGAACTTCGATGGATATACACGGTCTACAGTGGTTGGGTTCAGATGAAGAAATTGGATCCATCGACAATTGTAACCGACCGCCCAATACATATGGGATTGAGGCCCAACCTTCCCTGCATATTTTGGCCCAGTCCATTTCAAATTTTCATATATAATCACTACTTCCATCAAACCCTAGCCGCCCAAAACACCCTTGCTCTGCATCTTTTCTCTCATTTTCAACTACCATTTTCTTTTCCTTCGAAACCTTATCAACACATCTCAGAAGCTCTTGATCTCATCTCTCTAGTATCTTGACCTCTCTTTTATTCACCTCATTATATTATACTCTTTTCGATCTCACATCTTCAACCACAAATGGAAAAGGGGTAATAGAGTGTTGGAGAAAGCTCACAATTGCACATAGAAAGGTACTCGTAAAAAGTTTTATGAATTTCTGTTATGATTTTCTTATTATTTTTTACAATTAGGGTTTATTTTTTATAACTAGCATTTTCTTATCAGGAGCACCTTTTTTGTTTGTTGGCTCAGAGCAAGAAGCCTATAATGTAAGGTTAGAGTTCTATGAGTATTTTGTTGATTTTATTATGCACGTTTTTTTAAGTTTTTGGTCAAAGTGTTTACTTTCAATAGCTTTTTCTGCCTCTTTTAGTTTCAAATTTTTCTAAATACTTAACTATTAATTTTTAACTATAACTTTTATTTTGTGAGGCTTTCTGTTGTAGTAGAGAAAAACTACTAGAATCAAAGAAAAGTAAGTTATATGATTCTTTTTTTTTTTTTTTT
>JBBPBR010000008.1:45561882-45585570 GCA_037974775.1 Cicer pinnatifidum | reverse complement strand
TTTATCTTTTTTAAAATTGGAGTTTGTTGTTTATGAATCAATGATTAATTTATAATTCTTGAACAATGTTTGTATGGTTATGTGTATATGATATTGTGTGTTTGTATGGTATGCATATATCACAGTATCTCATAAAGTACAGACTGATGCCAAACAAGAAAGTTAGCTTCTAAATAAATGTATGTTGACATTTTATTTTCTGTTTGAAATGTAGGGTTTATGGATTGTTTTGTTGTATTAATATTTTGCAGCAAGTTACGCTAACTAGTGATATTGTTGCGCAATTGAAAGAGCTAAGACAATGTCATATATTGTTTAAAATAGAAAGTAAATCGATTTTGCATGTGGGATTTTGAAAAGTACTTTTGTGTTTTCTTACAACTCCTTATAAATTTCCTTACAAAAGATTTCATTGAAACATAGATGTTATGATTGTTCCTTCTCTTAACTTTCCATCATTTTCTGCTAAGATTTCATTACATCACACACAAAGAAGAATACATAATATACTGAGAAAGCTTTTGAAATATTTCAATTCCACTGTTGTTTTTTTTTTCTTTCTAATTTGCATTATATGTGTGCATAAACTGCTGAAATCACTAGGAAATCCTCATGGTGCTGCAATATTCCTTTGATTACTGTCATTTTAATAAGGTTGGTTAAGATATAATTTATACTTGAGAATATTTGTATTGGTTGTGTGTATTTAATTTGTTCTTGAGAATTTTAATTTGTATTGGTTGTGTGAATGTAATTTGTATTGGTCATGTGAATGTGAATTTGTGATTTAGTATTTGGCTTAGATTTTGTGGCCAATGGTAAATGCAATGTCTTGAGAATAATAATACAACAAAGCTTTGATTGAATTAGATTTTGATTAATATTGTAATAAAAAATTGTGATTGACAATTGTGATATAAAAAAATTGAATTTATAAAACAAAAAATTGAAGTTATAAAACAAATATGAGTTTGATTGGCATGTTGGACCATTTATTTTAATGGGGTAGAGTTGTCTTAAATGTAACAAACTATATTGGATCAAATTATTTGTAAATTACATGTTTTTGATGAAGACAAAGATCAACAATTATGGTCAAAACAACAAGCTCAAAAAGAAGTTCAAATATCATCATTAATAAGCTTCAAATCCAAACATTAAATGTTAAAATGTAAAGGTAAATGATACAAACCAATACTTCAATTACATGAGAACTAGTCATATTTACATATGCATATAAAGTATTTTCAAAAGTCAAAATAGCATTAACAAATTCTTAAAACTAATATTTTTGACAAAATACATAAGTGTATTCAAATACAGCATCCTGTATTCGAATACAACATCATGTATTTGAATACAAAGCAAGTCAGAAGCAAAAGTCTCAAAGTTGTATTCGACTACGACTATGTGTAGTCGAATACAAAGTAAGTCAGTGGCAAATTTTCACTAATCTGTATTCGACTACACAAAGGTGTATTCGAATACAAGGTGTAATTTTTGAATATTTTTGAACGTTATAAAGAGGTGTATTCGAATACACACATCTTGTATTCGAATACAACTAGAAGCAATACAATTTTTCAAATCTGGAATGACTCTAGATCATTGTATTTTTTCATCAAACCTCTCGGATCAATGACCACGAATCTGAAGAGATGTTTATGGAGTATAAATACCCCATAACTTCAGATAAAACATAACACAATCCTTGAATTAATACCTTGAACAACTTTGAACAAAATTCTGATTTTTTACAAAGTACTTGCATTTCATTTTTATATCATTCAGATAGGTTCTCAAGTACTTGAATTGTTATTGGATTGTTTATCAATATACCTCTCCTTATTCTTATTCAAATCATATTGTATCACTTGTAAAAGAAAGTAGTACTTTCTTAAAAGTAGCTTAATCTAAGATAGTGGTGTGCTATCTTAGAAGAGTTGTTAGAAGTTTGTAGCAAGAATCCCAGGGTGGGAGTTGTACATTTTCTGACAATTAGTGGATCAATCTCTTGTGGTGTGCAAGAGGACTGGACGTACCCTTGGTTATAAGGGGAACCATGATAATCTTAAGTGTTCATTTATTTACTACACTTTACTATTAGTAGACACTTTATTAAACTCAGAAAATTCAACTACCATATCACTGAAAATAAGAAAATTTACTAACACCTAATTCACCCCCCTCTTAGGCGTACTTCTGATCTTACATTGTTTTTTTATGGTTATGTCTTTATGCTATTTTATTTTTTTTAAGATGAAAAAAGGGTCCAACAAAGTCCAAAAGTCCAACCCGTTTTGACCCACCCTTTCACAACCGTAACACAGTGGCCCGAATCCAACCGACTCGAAAGAAAAAACGGACGAGATTGAGCCTCTTGGTACCACCCGAGGATTCAATCGGGTTTTGGTTTTTTGACCTGAATCCGACCGTACCCGACCCTTGTCCACCCCTAGTACTAGTACTATTAAAAACCTCATAAATATATATTATTTATACCTCACATTTAGGAAGAAAAAAAAATGTAAATGCATGCATATACCATCCCTTAATGGGTACTCCTAATAGCCATTATCATGCCTTTGAATTCACAACCTTCAACTATTTCATCTACTGCTCCCAATGTTGATAATAGATGGCCTTAGCTGCCCCCATCGTAAGGTCTCTAATTAAAGTGCCTCTACCAAATTTTTTCTTGAAGTTGATATAATCTGTGTTTAATCATTTCACTTATCTCCTCAAATACTAGTATAAGTCGTTGCATATAAAATAATGTAAATATAAATATCAATATTAATAACAAACATTGGGAAATGAATGTACCTTTTGTTGATCAGAGATGAAAACTCATTTATTGTCTTAACCTATGTCCTCCTATAATAAGGTCAGGAATCATCTACAAGACTCCTTTGTCTTTGTTTCTACCATCCCAAAAGCTAGAGGAAAATATTGGTCAATTGAATCTCTCGTTGATGCTATAAGTTGAGTATCTCCATATTTTGTCTTCAAGTGACACCCGTCCACATCAATAAATGGCCTAAATGCTTCCAAGAACCTTTTCTTACAACCATCAAAACATAAATAGAAACTTCAAAACCTAGGCTGAAGTGTGGGGTTTGGCATCTCCACTGATATATTTCAAGTGTTTCCATTACAAGCCCTTTTAACTCAACAATATATCTCATCTATCCTAAACTTATCACACTTCAAACCACTCTCATTATCATCACCATCAAGATCACTGTTATTCAATTCATTAGATACATATGAAGTAACAATGTTGATTTACAAGGAAGAGAGTTTGAATTGTAAATGTACCTTTTAAAAATTCCTGTTAAAAACTTAAGAAAATAACTCAAGATTGATCTTGGTTATGAAAACAGAAAACGGAGAACGTTCTTGATTTTATTATAAAACAGATAACATTCCTTGATTAACTTAAAACAGAAAATTAGTTTGTCTTTTATCTTAGTTAATCAATTAAGTTTAACAAATAAAGAGATAGGATAGAGAATACCTCACAAAGAAATATCCTGGTTCACCCAACTTGGGTTACATCCAGTCCTCACATTGTGAGATTTTCCACTAAGTATTTAAAACAAAGAACCTTCTTGATTTTACAGCACCTAATCTAGATTAACCTTGATCTGTTTCAATCTCTATTACTTTCCACCTAGAAAGCAACAACAACACCTATCTAACTTTGATAGGATTCAATACAATCTAAACAAACTGTAAAGAAACTCTTATAGTTTGAGTTTTTACAATAAGATTATTTTTTAACAGAATCTGAGATTTCTCAACTCTTGTTTGAGAATTGATTCTTTACAAATAATTCAGTAATAATTAAGCAATCTAATATGAGACTTTGGGACTGCTTCTTCTTTGCGAAATTTCAGAACTTCAAGTATGTCTATGTGATTGATTTGTGAGATTTTACAGCACTTGAATTTCTTCCTTTATTCCTGGATATTGGCCTTCTAATTATAGGCTTTAGAAGCATTTAATGGAGGTCAAAAAGTGATGTTGGTAGTGCTCTATATTTTTGATTGAAACCAATATTTCAGAATAAAAATAATCCAGCCTTGAATTGATTTAAAACTGCTTTGACTTTTCTGTTACAGCTTTAAATCAGTTTTGTCTTCTAGTTAAAAAGCCTTTGAAGTTTCTCCTTTAATCTTGAATGGTACAATTTTGATCTTGAGTCTTGAATGTAGCCAAAAGAGTTTGGAGAAGAATTATAAGCTATTGCAGAAGAGAACAGGCTGCTGCTGGAGTTATGCAGAAAACGGAGATTGATTATCAATTTAGATCTGTCATTTTGATCTTTTTGGAGATTTGATGGTTAATCGGGAGTTCCTTTTTTGATCAGTCTGGATGTCCTTTGCACTGTCTTATCATATATCAAGGTTGATCAAACTTTCTTGACAGTTTGATTTTAGAGTTACAAACTGTTCTATTTTTGACTGTTTTTGAGTCCTTTTATTTTAGTGATCAGATAACCTTTTTGATCTGGGATGAATCCTACTTTTTCCTTGTCATGTACTGATTCTATTTGAATAAATTTCTGAGGCAGACTCTTTGTTAAAGAGGTAGAAAAAGATTGGTCAATATGTTGTGATGATCATTTTTGAAACTGGAGATCATTCTCTGTTCTTATTGCTGTCTTTTCTGCTTTGCTTGATTATGTTCTTAATTAAATTCACTCAAAATCACAAGTTAAATCAACATAACATTTTAGAATCATAATTAACTTTCTTAATTAACCTTTGTTTATTTTCATCAAAACTTTAAATATGAAGTTTGTCTCAACAACATAGACATAATCCATTTTGTTTACATCACTATTACAAGTCAATTGATGTTTAGTAATTGCCACTTGTGATGGTTTAACAGTAGGGATATCATAACCACCAAACACTTCATCAATCCCTAATACTATTTCACCTTCACTGTCATCAAATGTGATTCCATAAGCTTCATCCTCACGACTATCACTTTCCTCATTACTCCCACCCACCAACTTCCTCAATAACCTCACCATCTTGGTTACCACTCTAGTTGCTACCTTCAAACATAAAATTTGTAACCTCATCATTAGCATCAATAGCAACATGTGTAGGAAAATTCACATTGCCAACTGCCAACCACATTATGTTCAACATATAAATGAGCCTCACATTTATTGTTCAAAGCATACATACCTACATCATGTGCTTCTACTTCAAACCCAATTCTTTTGTAAATTTCATCCACCGTCTTCCACTATAATCTATAAGTACCATTCTTATAACACATGTCCTTCAAAATACTTACAACTTCAATAAAAGCTCCATATATCAATGTCAATAACCATTGTCTTAAATATGTTTTTACTCTTTGTAATTATAACATGTTATATATATATATTTTGTTTTTTGTAAGTTTGTTTGTTTGATTTACATCTCTGTAAATATAATTTTATTTTAAAATAGCTTTTCACTATAAGGAAAACTGTCAATTGACAAACTCTGTTAGGTGACATGAAAATTAATTAAATAATTATACTTATTAATTTAGACTAACTTGAATAAAATTAAAATATAACATTTTTTTACCTGAACCCTAGACCTCCGATAGAATTAAAATATATCAGTCTTCCTTTAAAAAATTTAACAATAAAAAAAAAAACTTAAAAGCGTTCATCTTCTTCATCTCAAAAATTAACTAATATCTTATGATCATGAATACTTGAGTTCCATTAAAAATGTGAATACTTCATTTTCAACCCAAAAAAAAGTGAGTACTTCATCTCCTTCATCCCAACCTAAAAATCCATAAAGTATCAACCCATATATCTCAACCAACCTAACCCATAAACCTCAACCAAAAACCCCAAAAATATCACCCAGACAAAACCCATAACAAGCAAAAAGAAAACGTAAAAAGGAAAAGAACAAACATACAAGGTGGTCAAAAGATAAAAACATCATAAACAAAGCAAGTTTAAAGAGGATTTCATGAGGTTGTTGTTGCCATTAGAGACTACATATTGGAGATTTTGAATTTTAATTTTTAGGAATTGTTGATGGAATTCATAGGTGTATATTGGGTTAGTTAATTGTCTCTATTGAGGGAAAATTGATTTTAATTTCGGCATAAATTAAGAGGGAAGATTGATGTGTTAGTGGAGGAGTAAAAATAAGGGTTTCGTATATCTATGTAAATTTGAAATTGATGTTTTTTTGAGATAATAGAGAAAAAAGATGAGGTTGGAAGTAGAGTTGTTGATAGAAAAAAAAAATTGGGTTAGAGAAAATATGAATAATGAAGAAAAAGTGATTGAGTTGAGTGAAGAAAAATATAGATTGTTGGGTTGATAAAGATGATGATGAAATCAACTTTATGGATCTGTGATCAATGAATACAATTTAAATAAAAAATAAAAATAAGTATATAAATTATTTTAATATTTAAATAATATTCCAATTGACGTGCTACCATTAATTCATATTTTTCTCTGTTTGTCGGTTTACGTTTTTGTAACGTCCACTTGACATTAAAGATCAAAAGTAAAGTTTTTTGATATTGCAGAGATGAAATCCAAATAAATTTTTATGTAGAGACTAAAATTAAAAATTATTATATTTATAGAGACTAAAAATATATTTAATCCTTAATTAATTGATAAAAGAGATTAATGAAATAGTTTTTTTTTTTTTAACTATTCTATTTGTCAACTCAGCCAAAAACAAATGGTTGTAGAAGATAAGGACTAAAACAAAACCAAATTTGTTTTTTTATTAGGGATTAAAATCATTTTTTTGGCTTTTATGTAGGGACAATTTTCATATTTAAGTCTTATTATTATATGTATTATTATTATTATTATTATTATTATTATTATTGTTATTGTTATTGTTATTGTTATTGTTATTGTTGTTGTTTTTATTTGCACTACATTTGAATGATTTTTTAAATCAACATAAATATTTTAGAGTTGAAGTCAAAAAAATTGATTTTAGAGTTTATATAAGATGCATCGATGGTATAAAGTTGTTTTATAGTGTCAACTAATCAAAATACACTATTTTAACATATCATTTAACTTTTAAAATAAAAATAAATTTAAAGAAAATTAAGAAAAATCATAGCACAATTTGTTAAACATCCCATGTTTTTGTTTTAAAAATATTGTAATGATTTGGCAAATTGTTAGGATATGAAAGTTGTATGTGGTATGGGCCTGAAATGTTCAACCCAAATATAATACGAATAAAGAACGGAGGAAGCCCAATATAAATGCAACAAGTAGACCCAAATATAATAGAAAAGGTTGTGTTTAGTTGTTTTAACTTTTTTTAATTTAATAAATGAGTTTTAAAAATATTGTAATGATTTGGCTAATTGTTATTTCGATTGGATATGAAAGTTGTAATGGTATGCGCCTAAAATTTTCAACCCAAATATAATATGGAAAGGTACCCCTAACATCATCTTCAAAGGTTCACTTGGTAAAAGGGAAGAGAATCTAGAAGCATTGACATACTCATAACGTTCCACACATCATGGAGCCCATTGATAACCAAATAAGTCATAAAAACTTATTTTGATATGGAGTTGCATCACTGACGACAACAATTCCGCTATGATCGCAATGATCAATTAGACAATAACAACAATATAATGGAGCACTTATGAGTCCAAACACTCTATAAATAAGGGGTCCACATTATGAATACCTCAGTTTGTTTAAGGTTCACTTAAACACAAAACTTCCGAAATTAAGAATATGACAAAACTTCTGAAATTAAAAATATGAACTTCGTCGTCGCCCTACACGCCTTGGTAGGAGGCCTAAAACTTGGACTATTTTATAACTTGGTCAGTTTCAGATGTAAAAATTGCACCCAACGGTACCCGAGACTCACCAAAAATCTGTATATAGTGTAAGTTTTATTGGGTTATAGACTAATATAGGTGCATTGCACAAGACATTAATATTCAGTTTCCTACATACTAGCAGAGTAGTTGTTGTAGTGCCAGTAATAAATGCTACATAAAATTGTGGTAAAAACTTCTACCAAACACAATATTACCTATGATGTTTTCATTTCCTCTTATTTCTCTTTAATTTCCTAATTACTTTATTTTATTTTATTTCTCTCTTTCCAATTTAATCTTTTTTATTTTCTATCACTCATCAGTTACTACATTACAAATACCAAATACTACATTTTTATTTCAAATGCCCAAATATTTTTCTTTCTCCTAGTAAAAAACCAACAATTATTTGTACCAAAACAAAAAACACCTCACACACTCTTGTCGAGCTATTTTCTTGAGCAATCAGATTGCAAATTAAAGATGAATTCAAGGTCGAACCCCTCCATGAGGCCTGTTGGGTATTCAATTATGAGTCTTTAGTCCCACATTGACCAGGAATGGAGGCTGTATTGGATATATAAGGAGAATGACCCATACACCTAATGTCTTAAGGTTTTGGGTTGATATGTGGTGTCTAAGTCTCTTATTAATCCTTGTTTAGCCCATTCCGAATTGTTGTGCTCCTGTACCAAAACAAAAAACACCTCACACACTCTTGTCGAGCTATTTTCTTGAGCAATCAGATTTGAGTCTATTAAGTGTCAATGAAGTTCAACATTGTTACTGGTTCCTTTTTATGCTCAGATCTTGTCAAAAGCTGTCGAATTTACCACATCAAAGAAAGAGAGAAATAGTAAAAGTTGTTGATGTATTTATTCCATTTTGCTTAAAAAAAGAGAGTTATATGTAACACATCAATATCTAAAAGAATAGTTTTGTGAATGTTCTGGTTCTTACTTCTTCAAATTCACTTTCTTTTGTTTCCTATAAAATATAGACCTTTTAAGTTTGATCACCGATGTTTATTACCGTTAGTTTTCGACTGAGTTGGCTAATGGTTATGTCAAAATCAAAATGCTAAAATATCTCTCTTTCTCCTTTAAATCTTCAGATTTCCTTTTATAATCTAGATTTACATTTTTTTTCTCAAACATTCATCTTCGTCTTCGAATCCCTGTGAAAAATTGGTTGTGTTTGGTGGGAAAAATACATGAGAGTTCTTCTTTCACGGTGAGTAGAGTTATGATCAAGATGTGGTTATGGAAAAATGATACGTTTATTCATGTCCTACACAAATGAAAAACCACAAAGAAGATTCTAAAATGTGTTAGATTTTGGAGTAAGTTTTAATGTTTTTGTTTCAATGTGTTGATTTTGTGCGAATATATTGATTATGGAGGAAGTTTTTCACTCATGTCTATCTATTCTAAAATTTGATAATTTTGGTTTCTTGTTCTCATTTTTTAACTAAAAAATGAGGATGTGACATGCATCAAATAACGTGACATATAAAACAACGATTTAGAATAATTAACACTTATGAAATCGCAATAAAACCGTCTAAAAACTTAACTTTCAACTTTGTAGTATTTTCATTTTTGTAATTTATCGAATAACATATAAATAATTAATGTGTCTAAATGATTTAAATTATCATTTTTTAATTACAAAATTATGAAAGAAGGATTAAAATTATCGACTTTTAAAAAGGAAACCATAAATAAATCAAAGAGAAATCTATATATTTTTTTTATGTTAACATTACTCAATACGTAAAATAGAATTTTTTTTGAGGCCCTATGTTACCTTGGTGGCCTATCCCTAGGGCCGACCCTCACACACATTAACTGAACCAGTACCAAAACTGATTCAACAAGCTCTACCTTGTAAACGTTATGACATAATGAAGGAAATGGAAACTAAGTAGATTGGAAAGTTGAAAGGCAAGTTGGTTGCGAAGAAGAAGAAATGGGAACTTGTCTATTATGATGATACTGTTGTCTTGATATTTTATTTTATTTTGTTTATCATGGGTCTTAGGGAAAAAACTAATGGTTTTGTTTTTATTGTTTATCATTAGTTAGATCAACATATTGGTGCATGGTTCATGATGTCCAGGTCCTAATTTGTATCTATTTTTTTTTTCAATCAATGAAAATCTATGTTTGGTTCACTTTTTAATATGTATCTATTTTTTCAGTTGAAGTAGTATACTTAACTAAGAACAAATATGTGAGTGAGTTTTCTTGCAGCAGATGATGCACTGAATGTATTACAAATCTATCAACTTAGTGTGATGCTAAAGACACATACATACTAAGTGCTAACAAAACTGTGTATTTTATAAGACACATATGGACCCCTCGGCTGCTAACAAAATTTTGTACCTATTTTTTTTCTTCTTGAAGTATTTTTAAAGTAGTAGAAGACTTTTACTTGGGCATGTCTTATTCTAAGTATTTTTTAATGAATTTTTCTTTGTAGAGAAATTTGCATAAAACATTAATAAATTTGTACAAATCGTTAAATAGATAAAATTTGCACAATATTATTGCACCTAAACAAATTAAAAAGTAGCACAAAAAGTTGTCTCATTACAAACCATTTGTTCACCAAAATGTTGAACTATTACAAACCAAAATACCATAAAATATTTGAACTATTACAAACTAACTTCCCAACTTGCCATCATTCTCTTCGTTGAGTCATTTTCTTTCTTTTCTTTCCCTACAATATATGAAAAAAAATTTAATATAAAAACATAATGCAAGGTTAGATACCGTTAATTATCAAGGTAAGATCTTATACTGGTGTTGAAGAAGATCCATCTATAGGCACAACTGTTGGTTGTGTTGGTGCAGACTCGATTGCAGCATTAATTGATTGCTTTTTTTGTTGGATTTTCTCTACAAAATAATTAGTCTTTTGGTTGCTTTTTTTTTTTTTTGAAGATTAAATGCATATAACATCAAGTTGAATGCCTTACACAATAATGCATTCGAATTCATTTTTGTGTTCTTGCAACTCCTTGCATTATGTCATATGTTATGTCGTTTTGTGCACTTATATGATACACTTCTTCTTTTAGGATCCTCATCAGGCTTTCTCCTGCTCAATTTCTTAGGTCTTCCAAGCCCTCTCTTGTATAGTGGTGAAAACATTTCCTCAACTTCAACATCAAACCACATATTTGACTCTTTACGGGACTAACACTAAAACTGTAATATAAAATCATATGTCTATCTTGAATAACATTTCTCAACATAATCTAATGGATATTCAGTTCTATGGGACATAGGCCACTGCATGTCTACAAGGAATCCAATGTTTTGTGAAAGAAATAGAACACAAATACTTACAAACATCAAAGAAAAAATGATGGAGGGAATGGAGCCAATGAGAGGAATTATTATGATGATTGATGTATTTGATTTTTTTTTTCTATTTTAATTTTTTCGTTTGTATTAAATAATTTAAATATTATTATTTAATTGTGGAGTGTTTTATTTTTTATTTGTATAATATAATTTTTTAATTTTGGAATATTTTATTTTGAATAGTAATAATAATTTAATTAGATATTGACAATTTAATTAATATTAAAATTACTTTTTCATTTTTTTAAATTATATTAATATTAATTTTTTAACCGATATTATATTTTTTAATATTAATTTTGTTTTTATTAACTTTTTTTTAATAAAGTTACCTATATGTGGTGGACAAAACGGCCGCAAATGAGATTTTTTTGGTCAAACAATATTTTGTGATGGGCTAAATGGTCACAAACTATGTTTTATATTTATATAAAAAAAAAATGTTTTTTTTGTAGCGGTCCTGCCAACAATTTGTTATTGCCTTTACGATTACAAATTTGTGATGTCTTAAGTCCTCACAAATGAGAAACCAAAAATTAGTCATTCTGGATGCATTGGTAGTCACAAAGTGTTGTGTCTGACTTAATTGTGGTTGTCTGAGGCTGCCATAAATTTGGCTTATGTGGCCATTTTTCTCTGTGGGTAGACTTTTGGCAGCCACAAAATCAAATTACTCTTGTAGTATTAAGGCAAACTAACTTGGAGGCAACTTACAATTACAAAAGAGAAATGAGAAGTGAATACTGAGAAGTGTGGAGTGTGTGTTTTTGTACTTTTAAGCATGGATTGAGAAGAGAATGAGGAATATGGTGTAAAGAGCATGTGTGAGGGTGAGGGTGGATAAAGTTTAGTTATGAACTAAGACGACTTGAAAACTGAACCAAACTGATTTTGATTTACTCAGAATCGAATCAAACTGGTTATTTAAATCAGTGAATCGGTTTATTAATCTTAAATGAACCGAACTGATTTTAACTTATTTTTACTTGTTATTCTTTCATTATGAGTTATGAACATTTCAGGGTTGTTATTTTTATTTATATTAATTTTAAATTAAAATTAAGTTATGGTTCAATTAGTTATTCTTCAATTCTAATATTTAAAAATCGATTTAGTTAAAAAAAATTGATTTTAATTTAATTTAATAAAACGATTTAATTCAAATTTGGTTCGATTGGTTTGATTCTCCCACCAGTTTAACTTTTTTTTTTTTTTGTTTCTTTTGCCAACCCTAAGTGAGGCAATGGACTAAGTAGGTGGAGAATTCCAATCTCCACTCTGACAATCCAAAAATGCTAAAGTTACCCTTAACTACAATTTGGACCATTTAGAGATTGGACATAAACGAATCAATAAACTTTCTCTGACTTTTATATAAGGTTTTTCCTATATAAAGTATGATTATACACAATTACACAAAATAGGATAGGTTTTTATTTAGAATAACTCAATTAAAAATAGTGCTAATAATAGCAGGCTCACCACAAAAAGTTTCTAGTAATTTGAAAATGAGTAACCAATATCTTAGTGTTAAGTACAACTTAATTGATCACATAAAGGAACAAATTGTGTAATCGAGTACAAAGGTGGGAGAATTATTGGGTAACATTATAATATGTCCCCACTTTTGGACACATGATTTGATGGGAGAGTTATAATCCTTTATAGAAGGTAAATAGTTCTTTTATGATAGGTTTAGATTTGCGTTTTTTGACGCAAAAATTAGAATACTCTTTGTATCGTTAATAAATTTTTAATTTTATAAAAATAAAATAAAAATTAGTTGATTAAAACGGATTAAAGAGTTGACAACCATTTTTCTTTTACAAGAAAATAAGTTTTATTTATATGTTGAAATAAGAATAGCACAATAATATCTTAGTGATAGTTTAACTAACAAATGTCGATATTGTTAGATTGAATATTAAATCTTGAGTTTGAATTCGATACCTCAAAGTTGTGTGAGTGAGTTTCTAATGATAATTTATCATCTCAATTACGGACAAAAAAGAATACTATGAGTTGAGACAATCTCCATCCTTATTTTAAAATCAATATTAATGATTAAGAGAAAATAACATTTAAGTTCTCGAATATGTAGAGATAACATTATAATTTTTGAATGCATTCAAATTTTAAAATATAACTTTCATCATCAATTACGTCTTCTTCTTCTATTATAATTGAGTATGATCTTTGAATATATATTTCGTTTGTTAATTAATCTATAAATTAACTAACAAAAAACATAGTCATAAATATTTTTAAATTTTGATATATTAAAAAATTATAAATATATTATTTCACATATTTAAAAATCAAAATCTCCGTTTATTCAAAAAGTAAACAAGTTTTTAAATAAAAAAAATTACAGTCAAGTTATATATCAATTGTGATACATTAAACATATAAATAAAAAATCTAAATATTCTAGGTAACAAAGTCGTGGACGAAAATCCTTTACGATGGCTAAAATTAAAGGTCTAACATTTTAATTATAATATAAAAAATTAAAACCTTGTAAATTTGTTGATCAACAAACCAACACAAATTTAGTTCCAAAAACACTTACAACATGCATGATGAATAAAAATATCAAATTTGCTTTACCTAAACATTCAAATATGATAATTTACTTGTAATTGTACATTCAATTCTCATGAGATGGTACTAATATTACCACACCTTAATTTTTACTTGAGTGATTTAATTGAACATGAAGGTGCTGCATATCTTGCTGAGAATCTACGACATGAAGATTCTTCATCATCCTCCATAAAACCTTCATCAAAGTTTTGAGCATAGCTTAAAGGGTCATACCCAAAACCACCAATTGATTTGTTGTAAGTGCTTTTTCTTTTTGTCCAAGGAAGCTTCAATTTGAGACAACCCCAACATGAAAGTGAAAAACTTCTAGGCGATGATATTTTCTCCATTAGTTTGAGAGAGCTTCATGGAATTAAACTTTGGAGGCTTTGTTTTTTATTCACTACTTTTTTGTTAATATATTTGAGTATGTGTGGTAGAGAATAGTACTATATATTATTCCCACCATCTCATCTCACAATAAGATCTATTTGCAAAACAAAATTATGTTTTTTTAATTGTATTATTTGATTAATATTACATGTAATACTCTCAGTTTATGACATATTTGTTACGGATTATAAAGAAAAAATGATTGACATTTAATAATTTATAAATTATTTATAAAAATTAAAATGTAAAAGTTATTTTGTTTATATTTACCATAATGAAAATTACTTTTTAAAAATATCAATTACAAAAAATAATTTTGTGAAAAACTATTGAAAACGTCTCATTTGAAACAATTTTTTAAATTATTTTCATATTCTATTTTTCTCAAAAGTTGTAACAAAGTGATAAAAAAAACTTTTAAAAGTGGCTGTTTATTGGTAATAAATGAGTTGTTTATCATTCTTGTTTAAGGTAATTATAAATATATCTTGTTAGTGGTAATTTAGTAAAAATATCATTCTTGTTTTGTATTTATTTTAAGTATGAAATTATCAAATATATTAATTATGGTGGGGAAAAAGTATAATTTATGAAAAATCTTTTGGTCAAAAGAGGATAGGTTTTTGGGGGTGAAAAAGATTAAATGAAAGTGAAGAATCTATGTTTGTCGTTTTGAATGGACGAGTTGCATGGAAAAAGAATCTCATACTGCAACAATACAGTAAAATTTTCATTGAATGGGTAAAACATGGTGGGCTCACAACAGATTGCATGGAATCAAGAAGTGCAAAATAAATAGCTGACCCGAATCAGATCACTTTCCGTATTCAATCATAGGTTAATAATTGACGATATTTGTTAATAATTAGTAAATAATAAGGATATTAATTAGTTAATAATTAATAACTACAAATAAATTTATGCTTAAACTAGTTAACAAAACAGGGTTTACTTTTGCGAAAGAGGTTAGTTAGTTTCGTGGGACGGATTGAATTTACGTAACGAGAGATATTCACATTTCGATATCCAAGACTCTTCAAACAAAATTACTCGAATATATGAAGATGGAGATGTACACTTGATGATAAATTAATGTTAATAGTATAAGTTCAACAGAAGTGTTCACAACACATCCTTTTTGTTTTTGTCAACAAAATATAACAAAATTTTTGAATGTACTCTCTTTTAATAGTTGAAATAATACTTTGATTTCATATAAATTTAGTGAACTAATAAATTTTAAAGTTTAATTTTCATGCACCGACAATGTATTTTTTTTACATAGATGACAAATTATAATCAATCATATAAGTAATTTTATAAATAGTTATAACAAAAATTAAATATTATTAATAATTTAACGAATCTGATTGAATGACTATATAAATTTTTTTACATTAGTAATTTATATAAATAAATTCTAAATTTTAATAAAAAAGAATGTATTCAAAAATATATATTATAGAATGTATTGTTAGTAATTTTTAATTTTAAATCTAATAAAATTTTGACAAAAAACTATAAGCTATTTTGAAAGAGAATATTTCAAGGAGACAGAACTTGTACCATGAATTTTAGTGGGCAAAAAGTGATGAGACGTATACAAAATTATCTTGTGTTTTTTTTAGGTACAATGAAATTATTTTGTTTATATGAGTATGTAATATATGGGAATTGTTCATCCTGCCTCCAAATTCTTGGTGTTTTACTAAATCTTACGATTTGATAGAATAAAACTTTGACCTGATAATAATAAAAAGTGAAATTAATAAATTAGTTAGAAGTTTTGATCCGATAATAAATTAAGAATGGGATTAATAAATTTATTAGAAGTTTCAATTTGATAATATTTTTGTACATATTTTAAATAAACATAGTTGGGTAGATGAACGACACATACTATAGCTTGTCATATGCGCCACTATCTCAATCTGTGGCCCGTTATACTCTCCACGGCAATTTGGTCAGAGAACCTCTTTTTTCACTTCACTTATGTTTTGGAAGAACATATTTAAAAAATATATACAGATTTTTGTCTGCATGATGAGTACTTCAAGACAAAAATATGTTAGAAATTCTAAGACAAAAATATGTTTGAAATTTTAGATCACACATATAATATACAAATGTGTTAAGATATTATATTAATTAATTCAATTGAAGTGATTTATTTTATATAAGAATTATAGTTAAAGATATAATTGTCATAAAAAAAATATTGTGTAGATACTATAAGTGTTATTTCTATTTTTATGATAGATAGAAATAGAAATAATAAAAGTTTGATAGTCATAGCTCTTCATAAAAGGATATATATTTACTATAAATAAATGGTTATAATCTCCGATTGTAACGAGAAAAAATTATGATGCTCTTCATCCAATTAGAAGAGATAGTAAGACAAACCTAAAAAATTTACAATTGAAAGATCACTACCTTATAACTTAGAATACTATTTTCATCGATGCTTTATGGATTCTTCAAGTACGTTTATGCATTTATCATCTTGAATTGATATGAGATTCTAAAATAATTTTGATTACGAAAATATGTCTCTTGTTGATATTAATTTTGTTTATATGGTATTCAAGAATTAGAAATCTGTCTATTTATGAAGTTGCATCGAGTCAAACTATAAATTTACAAAATTCTAAGATGTTTTATGGTACAAATGTGATTGAAGACTTGAAAGGTATGATTATTGACCTTCTAGGTGTGCGCTTGGTATTAGGGATTAGAAAATACTTGTGACTTCCTTCATTGATTGGTAGAAGTAAAAAAAAAAAAAAAAACACTTTTAGATTCATTTAAGATAGAGTTTGACATAAAATCAATTCATCGAGTAGTAAAAGTCTTTCTCGTACATGTTGAGAAGTCCAAATCAAATTAGTTCTCCAAGAAATTTTGTCATATGTAATGAGTATATTCCTGTTACACCGAGCCTTAGGGGATGAGATTGAAAAATGATGAATTAATTCATTTTGGTGGGTCAAAAATGGAGAACATGATAGAGAAATGAGATGGCTAAAGTGGGGCAAGCTCGCAGTACATAAACACGACAAATGTATGAGTTTTAAAAACATTAATGTTTTCCATCTCTCTAAGCTTGGTAAACAATGCTGAAAGCTATTATCTAACCTAGACAACTTTGTCACTCATCATTTCAAAGCTAAATACTTTTCTCGAAGTGATTTTTTGTCTGCGAAACTTAGTCACAACACAAGCTATGTTTGGTGGGGTATTGAAAGAGGATCTAACATCCCTTTGTGGAAAATATGGATCTAGTCTCGTTAAACCACTTAGGGTGCATGATCAGATGCTTGTGTTGATAGTTTGATTAGGCCTTGGCATAAAGAATGGAGTATATCTCTAGTTAAATGTTGATTTGGAATTAACTGTGTTTCTAGATTCATCCATGTATTAACATGTTCAGTCATGCATCTATAACTTCTAGAGATGTCATTTAATGTTTCTAGATGCACCTACTCATTTATTATGAAGCTCTATGCACTAGTATACATAAAGGTTCCATGAATTCAAAACATATAGCAATAAACATAAGCAATACCCACATTCTCAAATTCCTCTCTTCATATTTCTAATTTCTTCTTCTATCTCCAAAAAATTGGTATTAGAGCAGCATGTTCTTAAAAAAAAACAAAGAGAAAATGGCAACATAAATTCAAACTCTATTTTCTCCTACACAACAAATTAGATTCCAATTTTCGATGGTGAACACTATGATTTTTACAATTCTCAAATGGAAACTATCTTTATCTTTCAAGATCTTTCAGATGTGGTTGAAAAAGAATATGTAGAACGCCTAACTAAGAAAAATGCTTCTTGGACAGAAGAAAAAGAGAAAGAATACAAGTAAAATGAATAGAATGCTACAACATTGAGAATAATCCATCAAGGTGTAAGTAAAGCTATTTAGCCTAAATTTTGTGTGTAAAGAAGGTCAAATAGGCATGAGAAATTCTAAAGGTAGAGTTTCAAGGCTCATCAAAAGTTATTTCCATAAAGTTACAATCCTTATGGAGTCAATTTGAAAATTTAGCAATGAAAGAAGAAGAGCAAGTCAAAAATTTCTTCTCTAGGGTAACTGAGATCGCAAATCAAATTAAATGTTATAGTGATGAAGTTCTAAAAAAAGGAAGTGATTGAGTAAATATTACTAAGCCTTCCTAAATAATTGGAACATGTCGTTGCCATAATTGAGGAAACAATTTTTTTTTAAAAACTCACACAATATGAACTCATGGGTTTCTTAGAAGCTCATGAGCAAATGACGAATAGATACAACAATTAATCATTGGAGAATATTTTTCAAGCAAATATGAATATCTAAAGTTCCAACTTGCAACAAGAAGGAAGAAGGGACTCATTTGATGGACATTTTTCCAATAGAGGTCATGGAAGATGTTTTAGAGGCAGAGGAGAAAAGAGGCCAAGTAATTCTAATTTCATATTTCTTTTTTTTTTTTTTTTTTTTGCAAAAAGAACCTAGACATGAATCTAAAGATTGTCATTATAGATGTACTAGATGCAAAATTCCAAAACCATTCTGATAGATATTGTTGGTATTAGAAGAAATAAAATGGTGAAAGAATGAAGTGAATTAAGTTTTCAATCGAAGATGATGTAAATAAATTATTTTCTACAATAATTAACGATAAAAAGTATAGTGAGATGTGGTTTTTGGATAGTGAATATATGAATCATGTAACAGGGAACCAAAATATATTTGAAGAGCTAAATAGAAATTACTCTTCTCATGTTGAACTTGGTGATGGAAAACATGGGAAAATTGAAGAAAATGGAGTTGTAGCAATCCATACTAGTGAAGGTAACAAACAATGCATTCATCATGTCCATTATTCTCCTAATATTTCACAAAATCTCTTATATGTAGGGAAAATCATGAAAATGGGTCATAAGGTGATTTTTTATGATGATAAATGTGAGAAGGATCTTAGAACTGATAGAGGAGGATACTTTATCTACACGCTATTTCTCAATATTGCAAAGAACATGGGATTTAGAGGCAACTCACAATTAGATATATACCACAACAAAAAGGTGTGACACAAAGAAAAAATAGAACAATTGTTGAGATGGCTAGGATCATGTTAAAAGGTAAAGAGCTTTCAGAAGATTTTTGGGTAGAAGTTATTAGCAATGTCGTGTACATCCTCAATCGATCTCCCACACAGATGGTTTAAGACAAAACTCTTTTTGAGGCATGACATGGAAGGAAGCTTGTTGTAAGTCAACTTAATGTCTTTGGTTGTATTGCGTATTCTCTTGTTCTAGCTCAAATTGAGAAAAATTTGATGAAAAAGGTGAAAAACTTATTTTTAATGGATATATTGATGAATCAAAATGGTATCATCTCCTTAATACAACAACTAGTCAATTGGTAATTCAAATGATATGATATTTGATGAAAAAACAACATGGAAATGGGAAGTTAAAGATGTTGTGCTAATACCTATTGTAGTTGTTGAACCTAAGAAATCTCCTTAATTATGAAGACAACTTTGATTTTGAAACTTTATGAAGAAATTTTCATTCATTAGAAGAAACTTATCAATATGTAATGTTGCGTTCTTTGCACAAGAGCCATAGTATTTTGAAGAGGTTGCAAAAGAAGAAGTATAGAGAAAAACCAAGAATGAATAAATGAGGAGTATTGAAAAAAAATTGTATTTGGCAACTAGTAGATCTTATAAAAGGAAAAATGCAATTGGTTTGAAAATTTGACGTGGATTTTAATGAGACATTTGCTCTTGTAGTACACATGGAGACAACCAGAACAATTTTTGGTTTGACAACTCAACTAGAATTGCAAGTCTTTCAACTTGATGTCAAATAAGTTTTTCTTTATGGAGAATTTGAAGAAGAAGATTATGTGAAGTAGTTGCAAGGTTTTGAAGAAAAAGGAAAAAAAAAAAGGAAAAGTCTACAAGTTGCACAAATTCGTTTACAGTCCGAAACAAGCACTAAGAGCGTGGTACAACAAAATTGATACGTATTTCTTGCAAAATGGATTTGTGAAAAGTCCATTTGAACCATGTCTATATTTGAAAAGAAATGGTGCTAAATTTTTGATGGTTTGTCTCTATGTTGATGATTTAATTTATGTAGGAACAAATTCTAATATGGTGCAATCATTCAAGGAAGCAATGAAGAGAGTATGAGATGACTGGTCTTGGATTGATAAAGTATTTCCTTGGGATCCAATTGAGGCAAGCAAAAGGCGAGATTTTTATCAGGTAAGAAAAGTGCATTCATGATTTGTTACAAAATTCAAATTGGAGAATTGCAAACCAACCTCAACTCTTATGGCCTTGACAGAAAAGCTAAAGTTGAATGGTGGTGCAAAAAAACATATCCAAAAATCTATAGAAGCTTTTTTGGTTCCATGATTTATCTCACCAATATAAGGCCAACTATTGTGTATTCACTTAGTTTGATTTCCAGATTTATGAACGAACCAAGTAAACTTTATTTTGCAGTAGCGGATAGGATTTTGTGTTATTTCCAAGGCACCAAGAAGCTTGGTGTCAAGTATGTAAAGGAATAAAATAACAAGTTGGTTGACCATACTAATAACAATTGAGCTGTTAGTTTGGACGACAAAAAGAGTACTTCAACTTATGTTTTTTGTCTAGGATCCAAAATTATTTCATAGAGTTCTAAACAACAAAACATTGTTGCACTATCTTTAGCAGAGGCTGGATATATCTTAGCAAATGAAGCTAGGGTTGTATATGGGTCAATTTGGCCAAAGTTTGCTCACAATCAATACCCAAACTGTGTTGGAGATTCTAGTTTGAGTTTGAAAAATAAATTGCCACTTACAATATTTGACTAGTATGGGTCAAACTGCTTAATTTTGGTTTGTGCCGGTTGGATTTTGGTTTACCCAAATTCTTTTTGTTTTCAATTTTTTTTTTTTAAATTGCATTCTTAGCAAAAAAAAACCTACCTGGCCATTTAAAAAAAACATAATATAACCTACTTTCACTATTATTTTTTTCATCAAATATATACACACAATAAATATCAAGGTTATAAATTTCATCATTGAATACTTACACGCATGAAAATAATATAAACTATTTTCAATCATCAAAATAATCAAAGTGCAAGATCCTATAATAACTAAAACATAGTCGATTTATCATGAGTCAAGCCTCCTAAAATCCAAGGTTTGAAAAAAAAAGTAAAAATTAAAACAACAAAATGAGGAAATTGGGTCAATTGGTTATACCCAGTATCCAATTTAAGTGATCGATTTTTTTGTTTTAAAAACCAAGTTCACCAAATCACCCAACCTAAACCATTATTGGGGTCGATTCGCGTTGGTTTTGCTGGTTTGGTGGGTTTTATCCAACCCATGAACATCTCTAAATGAAGCTACATGTGAAGTTGTTTGGGTGAGAAGAATTTTGATTGACTTGCAATGAAAGGTAAAAGATCCAACTCCTATTTTCTGGACAATCAATCGACAATTTCAATGTCTAAGAATTTAGTTTTTCATGGAATACAAATCACATTGAGTTGTGTCACAATTACATTCATGATATGGTTCAAAAGAACGAAATCTTCTTGGAATAATCAAGACCATCGAACAACCTGCAAATGCTCTAACCAAGACAACAATTGTTGATAAACTTGAACAATTTAAGGATACCATAAAAATTACAAATTAAGAAGGGATGTCAAATGTTAATTTGAAATTAACTATGTTTCTTAATTCATCCATGTATCCACATGTCCATTCATGTATCTACAACTTTTAGTGATGTCATTTAATATTTCTAGATGCACCCACTCATTTACTACAAATATCTATGCACTAGTATAAATAGAGGTTCCATGTATTGATAAGCATATAACAAAATAGAGGTTCCATGTATTGATAAATAAGCATATAGCAATAAACAAAAGCATTACCCAAAATCTCAAATTTATTCTCTTCATTTTTCTAATTTCTTCCTTTGTCTCCAATAGTTACAACAATTTTTTTATCCTAGCATCTCTTAAAAGATTCTCAAAACACAATTTTTTGATTTAGCTATAGCGGACACTATAATATGAAAAGCCTATTGTAGTGGCATGTATACTGTTCGAAGTGTTTATAGATTCTATCTGAGTGATTTTATTGATACTTCAAATCTCAAGGTTTCAAGAAGTTGGCATTTAATTTGGAAGTTAAAGGCAACACAAAAGGTGAAAAATCTTTTGTAGAGAATTTTTCGGAATTACCTTTCTATGCACTCGAGACTACACGATAAGGTGTAAATTATCCTAGTCACTTTGTTTTTTGGGATGATGGCATCAAAGGTAGTTTGCATGTTTTATTTTTGTGCAAGAATGATCGAAATTGTTGGCTGCAATGCAGGTTTAGAGATATGATATAGGCGACCACTATTGGAGCAAACTCAACCTTAACTATGATTTATAGCCATAATACTTAGAGTATGTGACAACAATGAAATAATCATGGCGCCACATCTTTAATAACCCAATGCAAGTCATCAACCGCGGTATGCAGCTACTAGAGGATTGGTAGTTGGCACATCATCTATAACAAAGATGTAGGTAGGATTGTACTATTAACTTTTCCACAATTTGACTTAAACTCAATGATGGAAGACATAAATGTAATATAGACGCTTCTTTTTCTAATATCTACAATCATGTTGACATTGATATCTGTATTAGAGATGATGGTGGAAACTTTGTTTTAGCCAAAACAAAATGGTTCACCCCCATCTCCCTAGTCACTAAAGGAGAATCACTCGGATTATTAAGTGTGCTTTGAAGTAAGTTAATGATCTGCAACTTGAATAAGTAGATTTCAAATTAGATTCGAATGGTGTTGTTGATAACTTTCAGTCCATCAAAGAAAACAAGACCGAATTAGGTGATATTATTTTTTAATATTGATTTTTTTCCCATTCTCATTTTAGAAAATCCAAAATTGAATTTGTTATGAGACATGTATATGAAGCGGATCATGTGCTCGCAAAGGTTACCACATCTATACTTAATCCCTTCATGTTTTTATTGATATTCTAAATTGTATTTATGACATTATTATTAATGAAATGCTATAAACACTTTTGAATACAAAAATAGAAACATGTCAATAAAAATAAGTAATCCTTTTATATTTTATTCCAACAAAAAATACTATTTTTCTTCTAGACGTGTATTTGATACTAATCTGTAGTTTTATTTTTAAAAACATATGAGGGTTATAAGTAGACTCAATCCGTTAAATAATTTTGCTCTATATATCTCAACAATTATATAGACATTTTAATTAATTTTTGAAATTTTTTTCGAAATTAATTCTTTTTTTTCATAAAAAAACTACTTATAAATTTAATTTAAAATTTTGAAACACTTGTATTCTAGAAAATGCAACAAAAACACATTTTAATTG
>JBBPBR010000008.1:45537768-45560321 GCA_037974775.1 Cicer pinnatifidum | reverse complement strand
GAAATATACTCTTATCAAATAATTGTTATTAAATGATTAATGAAATTTAATTGAAGATGAATATTCGAGAGAATTTAATTTTAAATTCTAACTAAAATAATTATTGAATAGACTTATTTTTCGACCGAATTTCAAATTATCAACGTATTATTTTTTGAAAAACCGAAAAATAGCTAAATACTAATATTTAATATTACTAATTACTAACGTTAAG
This sequence comes from Cicer pinnatifidum, assembly GCA_037974775.1. Classification (NCBI taxonomy): domain Eukaryota; kingdom Viridiplantae; phylum Streptophyta; class Magnoliopsida; order Fabales; family Fabaceae; genus Cicer; species Cicer pinnatifidum. The sequence continues at coordinate 45,560,107 of JBBPBR010000008.1, read as the reverse complement.
AGAAAAAAAAATCAAAGGAAAAGTTAACGATTATGATTTCAGTAAAATTTAGTTAGTTGTACTTTTTAATAGTATTATTAGCATTACATAGGCCTTATAGTACTCATTGCAAAATCGGAAAAGTACTATGGTTGGTTCTTTGTAGTATGTTTTAACTTGCTTGGAAGTTGGTAAAAAGACATGTTATAAGAACTTAGAACACAATGCGAATCCGTGATGGGTTATAACTCCTAGACTAGAAGAGGGCATCCCTATGAAACAGGAACTAGAAAACACACCATATTCTCTCACTACAATTATTGAAATAAAGTTGGTCCTCCGCCTCCAAGTTTGCTTACCAGTTATCAAATATATTTTCTGAAGTTAAGATTTGTTAGTGTATTTTATTGAATTTTATGTTATCCAAAGTTACGATTAAAGATAAGAATAGATCAGATCGATCGATCAAAACTACAACCTAGCCTACTTTATGTCTAAACTAGACCAAACTATACTTTTTTTTTAAACAGACCAAAGTTTTTAAACAATTCTATTTAGTTAAAAAAAAACATAATAATTATTTTAAATCTATTAGGTCGACCTATTTAAATAAATCTAAATAATATCTTTTTACTACATTGATTATTATATTAAATTTTGATCTCTTTGTTATATATTCAACTTTTAGTAATTTATGCATATTAAACTCATTTAGTTTCTAATATATTTAAATGTATTATTATAAAATATAATTTAAGTATAATGTATATAAAGTCATATTCTTCAAAATGCAGTGTTAAATATAAAAATAAAACTTAATTTCATAGAAATATTAACTTGTTAGTCTATTTAAAGATATGATTGATTACTTCTTCAAAAATGTTAAAATATAATAGGCTTTTAAGTAGACTGATAGGTCATATCAGACTTCTATCAACGTCAGACTCAAAAAGTAAGCTTATAACAGATTACAAGTCAGACTTAGACCTTAAATTTATTGACAGGTCAGACTCAAGTCTAACAACATCTAACTCGTTCAAGCCTATTCTCACTCTTACTTACAATTTGATATAAAAGTTAAAAAAATGGACAACCATGTGGACTGAATGAACAATCACCTGTTTCAACTTACTAGAAAAATTCAAAGCCACCAACATAATGTATTTCACGTTTAGAGTTTTGTTCATGGTAACATTCTAGCAAAGACACATTAAACGTAAGTAATGTTTTTCTTAAAGTGTTCCTCCTGTTTTCTTAGCAGAATGAGACATGTGGACAAATTAAGAAATAGTTGGTTTATATTTGTATTTGGCAATTATTAATAAATGTTTCATGGTTTATAGTATGTCTTAATTCTAATAAAAAAACCATAAGAAAAGTTTTTAGACAACTGCACCTAACTAAGTTTTATTTAATGACAAAAAGCCTTCTATTTAATGTATGTATCTAATTCTTCGAGTTCAATTTGTATTCGATGAAGTTCATTAATTATCAGATTTAAGCTACATAATTGTAACTGTCCTTAACCAAGGTGACACTGATTTTTGAATCTCTCTAAAATCTAATTTCTGTCCAAATTAGTGAGATATTATGACTATATCAAACTCACCACCGTGAATCCAAACATAAACAATAGATAATTAGATATACATAGTGTTCCGGTACACCAAGGTCGGAAAACAGTAACACCAAGAATATGTGTTTCGATATGCAGAAATTGAAACAGAGAAACTCTTAAACTCTCATCACTTTAGATACAAATATTTAGTCATTTTTCCTAACTAAACTCCAAGAAAAAATTGTAGGGCTCAATGATCAGAAAGTATAAGAAAAGCACAACAGACAATCAAGACATGCATCTAGGAGAAATTTCTCAAAACATAACAGATGATGCAATTAAGAAACATGAACTGGAAAGTTTCTATCATAGATCACTCAAGTCTCAATTCAATTTCTTATACTTCATTTGAAACCAAATTTTGAAAGTTTGCATAACTTGTGTACTAGAAAGATCAAAATGAAGGAATAATATCAATATATTAAAGGAATATAGATATATTAACACGCATGCAATGTATTAACCATAAATACATTCATTTAGAACCAAATTCCAGGCCACTATGATTAATGCTATAGTGACTGATATCATGTTCGTTCATTTCTCTGCTAAAATTAAAAGGATTTCTTTAGTTAGGAACAAAAAAAGCACTAATAAACTCTCTCATTTAGCGAATCATAGAAAGCAACTATGTATAAAATATATTGGTTAATTGAACTTTATTGATAGATTGGACTCTACTACAGTATAAAAAACAAAATCAATTAAATGATTATTGAACCACATATTTAAATAAATCAGTTAACCAATTTAAAATTAAAAATTAGTTTAAAACTTTTTTGAATTCAATTGAGATTATTTTCTTAAAAAAATTTCAAAATTTTGTTTTTATCGAAAAAATATAAATAAAAAATCTAGAAAAATTGAAACTTTCTTTTTAGAAAAGTATTTTAAATCATTTATTTCTTGGAAATTTTTTGAAGTTTCCAAAATTATTTTAGATTTATTTTTTTCAAAAAAAATCAAAATTTTTGTCAAAAAACTTTGAAATTCTTTACCCAAATTTTTTCTCGAATTTTTTATAAATATTTTACATTTATTTTTCTCGGAGAAAAATTTTCCAAAAAAATCAAAAGAATTTTGAAATTGTCTTCCTGATTTTTTGTAAAAAAAATTCATTGATAAACTAGTTCAAAACTGATTTTAACTAAAAATATGTTTAAATATTAAACTGGTTTATATTTATAACCAGTTTTAAACCGAGCTCAAACTGCTTCGAAAATTAACTAGTTTTTATGAACGTAATTTTCAAGAACTAAATCAAACCATTAATGTGTTCCAATTCACTTTAGTTTTGAGAGAGCTGCTTTCACCTCGGCAGATCCTAAAAATAGTGGTGTGTTCAAGTTCTTCTATACAATAGTACAATAGCACTTCTATAACCGATATTTAATAATATTTTATAATAAATAACCTAATGTAGAATAACAATAATTTATTCGAATTCTATTATGCTATAGTGCTGCTATTGATCCCAAAAATATCTTACATCATTAGATTTAAAACCACCGGAAGTCAAATAGAGTTGGAGAACAAAAACAGACCAATATTACAGCTCATTGAAATATAAAATTTACTTTATAACTAAAAACATTTGGGATAAAAACCAAGTAACATACTTAAAAAATTGACTTAAATTTCGCCATTTTATCTCCCTCAAAATTAAAATCCATAATCTAGACCAAGTAGTTTGTGGCCACTAAAATTGGGGGACAACAAAATCTATATGCATAAATAACAAAAGCCCTTTAATACAACAATAGCACCTAAACCTTATTCTACAAGGTGGAGTTGGCTACAAGAGCCCTTTTGTACTATTAAAAAATACATTTTATCATACATCTTGAAAGCTTTATAAAAAGAACATGAAATTGTTTTATTGAAAATTTTGGTTTTAAAGAGCCCAACAGGATCAACCAAACTATATAGCTGAGTAGCCAAACTCACCTAGTAGGATAAGACTTCTAATGTTTATGTTTTACCTACATCTTGCCTGACACCTTTTCAACCAAACTTTTCTTCACAACTCCTCTAGAGTACAACTCATTTGATAACTCCAAAGCCTCCTCGGTTAATCCTTCATAAACAATGCCTTGAATAAGAATATTGTATGTAGCCTCGGTAGGTTTACACCCTTTCGCTATCATATAAGCCAGAAAATCAATGGCACCACAGGTTTGCTGAGCTTTACAGAGTCCCGTCATGATCGAGTTGTAAGTGAATGCATTTGGCTTAACACCTAATCCTTCCAAGTCATGGAAAAACTCAATCGCTTCGTGAATCTTTCCATCACGACTGAGTCCCCCGATTAGTGAAGTGTAAGTAATTATATTAGGTTTAAGACCTTTACTGCACATCTCTTTTAAGAGTTCCATAGCATGCTTGATCTTTCCATCCTTTAAAAGCCCATCAATGATTGTACTATAAGTAACTACATCAGGTTTGGGACCTTTTCTGCACATCTCTTCCAAGAGTTCCACAGCACGTGCTGTTTTTCCCGCCTTCAAAAGCCCATTAATAACTATATTATAAGTAACTCGAACAGGGGAACACCCTTTGCCACTTGCACTTAGTTGGTTCAATAACTCAACTGCACCATCCACCTTCCCATCTTTGCATAATGAACCTAGCAAGATATTATAGGTCACTATATTTGGAGAACAACCCCTAGATTCCATTATTTTCAAGTAATCAATTGCCCTATCAAATTTTTTTGCATCACAAAACCCTTGAAGCAATGAATTGTAACTTCTTGAATTAGGAGTACAACCATGCCTTGTCATCATCTCCAAGACATCACGAGCTTTACCTACTAACCCTTTCCGAGACAAGAAATTAATCAAGATATTAAAAGTAACAACACTGGGGGAACACCCCCTGCGAAGCATGCTAGCCAATAATTTCTGAGCATCCATCCATCTTCCGATGCTACATAAGCTACCTAGAATAATATTATAAGAAATTACATCAGGCTGACAGCCATAGGATGGCAAGTACTTTAATAATCTAATTGCTTCGTCCGATCTACCTTCATTGCATATCCCTTCTATAAGAACATTATAAGTAACCACATCGGGTTTGCATCCTTTGCTCCTCATCTCATCAAACAGCTTCATTGCCTTACTAACTCCACTTTTTTTGCAAGTTGCATCAATCAACATAGTGTATGTAATTACATTTGGATAACAATCGCTTTGCAGCTGTCTGTCAAGGACTTCGGTTGCTTGCTTCAATTTCCCTTTATCACACAAACCACGCAAAATTATATCGTAAGTAACGACATTCGGAGCAACACGCATGTGATCCAAAACAGGCAAGGCTTCCTCTATCTGCCCTGATTTGCAGTAACCATCAATCAAAACATTGTAAGTTTTTACATCAAGGACAGCTCCCGACTTCTCCAAAATTTCCATGACTCTCGCTGCCTTCTTAGTTTTGCCAACCTTGCTGAACCGTTGGATTAAAGTAGTGCATTCAGTGACATCAGGGATATTGCCTTTGTTAATCATGTGCTTGAGAAACTCAAAACCTTCCTCCAATTCCCCATTTCTAACCATCATGCGGAGATGATGAATGTCAAGCTCCTCAAAATTCAACGATGTATTATTATTGACCAAATTTGGCAAGGATTTCACCTTATTCAACTCACCTCTGGGGAATCTTACAGAATGTTGTAGACCACATTTGGAACTATAAGTTTTGAACTTCGAAACAGAAAAGACATGATTGCTGAAACATTTTCTAGACCAAGATCCCTTGGGTTTACCATAGTCAATAACACTAATATCATCAGACAGAACAAATAAGCGAATTTTCAAGGCCATATTGTATACTTTCACCAAATTTTATACATAACCCGTCTAATAGCTTTCTGGATGAAGATGTTACTATGACAAAAATGCTTGTGAGGTGCCACCAATTCAATTGCTTTCACTAACTTGCAACCCTTGCTACAAAAAATCTCATCCTACCCAATTCATTGCTTTCACCATTTCACAAGGCCTGAAAGACCAAAGCCACAAATTACATGAGTTTAGAAGTTAATATATTCAAAAAGTTAATTATGCTATAAAATGAGGTAACAAAAGATTTGCAGTTCTTAATGTAACAACTAATTTCCTTTGTTTCCCACGGCTACACATTATCTATAAGTTTTCTCCATAGTTAGAGGGTAAGGACATAAGTGAAGTACAACTTAGTCATGCTGGACACATAATTTACTCCAAAATAGGGTGTCTTTGGTTCATTTTATGTTTTCAGTTGATATGTTTTATCTAATTATTACAAGAATGAATTCTTGTTTTCAAAATCTAGGTGCATTGCATGAAAAACTGTCATGAAAAACAGATTGTCCAACTTTGTCCTTATTCCATTAACAGTATTAGCATGCAAGAATCTTTAACATCTTTAGCTTTAGTAACTAAAGAAGACATATCATGATCAAATTGTATCCATTGTTTGGCCTAATCATATGGATGCTGAATTTTGATCTAAAAAATAAACAATATGGATGCTTAATATCATTGCCAATGATTCATTGGTGTTAGAAGCAGAACCCATGATGGCAGGAAGTATGAGCAGAATCAAGATTCCAAGACCGAGGCTGCTCTAATACCACCAACTTGAGAATAAACTTCAATTTTCAAGAGAAACTTTTATGAATCGCTCGAGTATTTTGCACTCAGCATACATAAAAGCAAAGAAGACAACATGTTTTTACGAACACAGATAAAAGTCAATAACATAATTTAGGTCCAAATTATTGGCTACTTGAGGCAAAGTTTCATCCATGGTAACAACTATTATCTGCTAGTAATAATTTCGTCGCAAAAGAAATTAGGTCTTATAGATGCAATGAAGTGCAAACTACAAAGTCATGAAAATAAATAATCATCATCTGAGATAAAGCAAATGTATTAAACACTAGTTATCAATAAGTAAACACAAGAACCAACCAGAGTGTATAAAAACAATCTACCATATACTTCCAACTAATGTATTAAAATCCGAACCGGACATTGAACCAGCAAGATCTCCAGATCATGACTCAATCAATTGCTTTAAACCGCTCGAATAGGAACAAAACCACAGTCCAATAGCACAAATAACCAAATGGTATACAGTGCCAGTTCATGGTTCAATTCAGTTTTTAAAACATTGCTTCCAACAAAACCAAAGCGACAAAAGGACCAAATCAAAGACATTTTCTATGTCCTACCCTATCCCCTATGCATACACTTGAAAAATGTTATTATAAATGCAACAAAAAAAGAAGACATTCCAATAGCACAAACCCTAAAACCGACATGGACGAAAAGCACAACAAAAGGTAAAGAAGGAAGAAATTTCAGTAACATCTACAAAACTGAAGAGAAATTATATAAGTAAATCAATAATTTGTATCATGCTGAAGCAATAGGATAAATAAAAGATACTGAATCATTTTTTTTTTATTGTCAATTACCAAGTAACAATGAGGACACAACTGAATACAAAAGGCAAACATTCAGAAAGTAAAGGTTAAAAAAAATTAACAATTTACAAAGTAATGTACCTGAATTTATGACTATGAAATCAGTGGTTTTGCTTACGAGTCAGGTTGTGCGGCAAATCCCTCCACTACTTGGCTGAAATGAATATTCAAAGTGTTTTTTGTTTTTAATGGATTCAGTGTTAAATATATCGTGTTAAATCACCCTTTAAGTATATGAAAGTCTATAATAATGTCACTTTAATAAAAATTCATTTATTCCCTAGGATATAAATTAGTTCTCAAATATGAAAATTATGGGGATTCATTGGAAGAAAAGGATTAATCATTTATTTATAAGTAATCTCTTTATTTTAAATTACTATAGTTTTGATCTCCTTCATATTTTTAATTAAAAATAGTGAATTTTAGAAGTAGAAATAAAAATTTTAGATGGTTTTATTTTAATTTCACAAGTATTTATCCTTCAACATTATGTATATAATATGTTACATCATTTGAAATAAGTAACAACCATTTTTCAATTAAAAAATTCAAGAGATGAACCAAAACTGATGAATTTTAAAATAGGGAGACCAATATCGTAAATTGGTGAAAATATATCGATTAAAACTACAATTAAGCATTGATTTTATAAAAGAAATTTTTTATTCACTTTTAAAAAGATTTTTGGAAAAATTGATATTTTTTCGTCCCTACAAAAACAAAATAGAGAGTACAAGCAGGGGCGGAGCTTTGTAGGGACAGGAGGTGGTCGCGGCCACCTCAAACTTGTGAACTCGAACTTGCCTCATTTGCTTAACCACTCCTCGCCGCCTCTTCCCCGCATCGCTCAAACTTGTGATTAACGATTCACGCTCATATGCGATTCACGCTCAATCTTTCTCAAACTTACGATTCACTCTCATTTGTTTAGCCGCTCCTCTGCTCACCGCCTCTGCCTCATGATTGCGTCGCTCCTCTACTCGCCGCCTCTGATCAACTCCGCCTTGGCCGTTCGTCAATCGTCAAAACTCAAAAGGTTCGAATTTCAATTTCGTATTTTTGTTTATAATCAGAATTGATGTTTGGAGTTTTGATTTGAAGTTATGTTAATGCTAATTTTTGTTAGTGCTTATTTGGAGTTTTGATTTCGAGTTTTGTGAAGTTTGGAGTTTTGATTTGGAGTTTCAATTAAATGTTAGTGCTGATTTTTGTTTGGAGTTTTTGTGTTGCATATAAGGTGTTTGATTTTATGTCTATATAAAGTATTTGAGTTTTGTTGTTGCAAATAAGGTGTTTTGATTTTATGTTTCCTAAATTGGTTGATTTAGATAAGTTTATGAGAATAAAAAAGAGTAAAAGAATTTATTGTTTTGGAGTTTTGATTTGGAGTTTTGTTTGTTTGGAGTTTTTGTTTGTTTCAAATTAGATGTTATTGCTGATATTTGTTTAGAGTTTTTTTGTTGCATGTAAGGTGTTTGATTTTTTGTCTTTTATTTCAATTTAATTTTAACTGAAAAGATGTTTTATGTTTCTTAAATTGGTTGATTTAGATAAGTTTGTGAGAATGAAGAAAAGTAAAAGAATTAATTCTTTTTTCAAGAGGAAAATTTGTGAGAGTGAAAGAGATGAAGAGTGAAAGAAAAATTTGATGTCGGTCACCCCATGTTTTTTAGTCAAGCTCCGCCACTGAGTACAAGTGACTAAAAATAATTTAGAGATTAAACTTGAAATATCATAATTTTATAAGATCTAAAAATATATATAACAAAAAAAAAAAATTGACCTTTATTTTGTTATATTATAAAGGATAATAAGACCCATCACCAATTAGGGGTCATGTGTTATTGGGCTAGATTAACAAAGATCATAAGAACTTTCCTTCCCTTTTGAAGGTTAAGAGTTTCGAAGAATAAAAAAAAATCAGAAAAAAATTATGAACAATTTTTTATATATCAAACCACAAGTCTATTGTTGATTCATAAGAATAAGCACGAAATTTTAAAAAGAAACTCGAAAAAAAGTCGTGTTGATCAAACGATAACAAAAAATAAAGATAAAAATCATTATGATTTGTTTGTTCCTGAAAATCTTTTGTCCACTAGACGCCGTAGAGAATTGAGAATTCTAATTTCTTTGAATTCTAGAAATACTTTGCATAGAAAGACAAAAAAATACAATGAGAATAAAATAAATTTTTTTTCTCAAGTTTTGGCTAAAAATAAAGATCTTGATAGCGAAACAAAAATACTAATGAATTTTAAATTATTTCTTTGGCCAAACTATCGATTAGAAGATTTAGCTTGTATAAATCGCTATTGGTTTGATACACATAATGGAAGTCGTTTCAGTATATTAAGGATATGTAACACTTAGCCATTTTATATTGTACCTTATTAGGAGTGGAGATAATCGTTGATGATATTATTTTAATTTTTGGCAATAATAATAATAATAATAAAAATAGTAATAATAATAATGATAATAATAATAGTAATAATAATAACAAAAGCATCATTTGACAACCCGTTAATAACGACACTCATATCGGTAAGAACATCACTCCAATTATATATTTATACGTATGATTGTATTTATTTTAGAATATATGATTGTATTTATTTTGGAATGTATGATTGTAATTATTTTGGAATATATGATTGTATTTATTTTGGAATTTATGATTGTATTTATTTTGGAATGTATGATTGTATTTATTTTAGAAATTATGAGATTAAATATATACTGTGTTGAAATGCTTTTATCAAATTTTGGAAAATAAATATGGTGTGACATGTTATATTCATGGTTATGTTGAACATATTCAAAGTATGGAAAATAAATATTATGTGATATGTTGTTATAATGGTTTTGTTGAATATATTTAAAGTGTAAGAAATAAATGTAATGTGATAAGTTGTTATAATGGTTGTATCGAACATATTCAAGGTGTGAATAGTAAATGTCATATGTGAAATGCAATTAATAAGTTAGTATCATATTATATTAATGATTTATTAAAGGGTTCACATTCATGCATTCATATTCATGCATACATTCATAGTCGTGTGGTGGAGCGTCCATAAATGGTTGGAGCCCATTTATCTTTGCGGGGATTTTGAGTTGGTGGTGTTGCTTGGAAGGACCCACTAAGCCCTTGCGGGGAGGCGATATTCCGGAATCATTACATTGGCATATAGATTAAGTCATAAGTCTGTTTGAGTATGCATTTAATTAAATGTGATTAGTGTTTTACAAAGATAAATGATACATTGTACCTATTGATAATTGGTTGAAATAATATTATTAATGATATATATATATATATATATATATATATATATATATATATTATATTGATAAATTTGTATACAGATGTGTTCGTTTGAATGAGACAATGTTAATAATGAATGTTAGTAATGATGTGGATATTATACTCATGAATGTATTTGCTGGTAATTTTGGGGTGAATTATTATGTGATATTGTACTTATGTTATTACTCTACCTCTTAATTGTTTGGGTGAATTAATATTATTAATGATGTAGATATCGTGGTATTATATTGTAAGGTTGTCTGTATGGATTAATAGATATTATAATATTATATTTATATTTTCAATGTGCCTTATGGTTGTCGGGTGAATTAATGTTATTATATCATTATTTGTTCCTACTTGTCATTTTGAGTGAATTAACATGATATATTGTTATGATTATTATACCCCTTAGTTATTAATGACGTAGATGCCTTAATATTGTATGAATTAATTATTATTATTAATTATACAAATATAGTATTTTGGAGATGACCCTTACATTTGACAGGACGTCACATATAGTGTTACTTGAGTGAATAATATCACGGTCAATCCAATAGGAGAAATGCGAGGAAGTACAATAACATGCAGTTGGAGGCTCCGAGATACTTTTGTGCTGGGGTTAGACTCCTTGGGTGAGTCTTTCCACAAGTCCAAAGTTTATGACCAATTAGGATTTATGTTTGGGTAATAAAACATCAATAGTTTTGACTTTAAGAGTTTCTTTGGTTTAACGTATTAAATTTACTTTTAGTGATTGTAAATACTTTGATTCATTATTTGTAAAATATAACTAAAAATATTATTAATTGATTTTAAGATAAATGAGTATTTAAGATAATCATAAATAAATAAAAATGAATTTGCAATTTTACGTTTAGAATTTCGGTAGTTAATGTCTCGAAAAAGCGGGATGTTACAGGATACGTATGTATCCTCGATTGAAAATTTGATCGATAATCTATATTTCTCTTCTATTTATCTTTATCCTAATATTTCTCGTAACATATCCGCTATCTGATATATGAACATATATATATATATATGAACATATATATATATATATATACATATATATATATATATATAATTATAATAATAAAAAAAAAATGCGCAATGGCGTTGTGGGATTGATATTAATTCAATGATGGTTCCATTAGATAGAAAAAGAAATCAACTAAATCGTCTTATTTTTATTTGAAGTATACAATAGAATTTTTGATTAAAAGAATCCATAAATATAGTATTTATATATCGATTTGAATCAAATTCCTCAATATATATATATATATTAAGGAATTTGATTCGAAAAAAAAAAAAGAAATTAAGAATTGTTAAGTAAATTAAGATTTTTTTATATACAAAATTCAAAATTTGTGTCATTACTATTACTGATCAATAAAAATATCTACCAAAAAGCAGGGAGGGAGAAAAGCTTTCATTTCATTTTATGATAAAAAATTCATTGTATCAAGGAAACAGAAAAAATAAAAAAGAAAATTTTTATGGGATTAAAAGTTGATGAAATTTTTTATAACGACTAACATCAAAAGAAGGGTTTTTCACACTAATATTCTCTTTTTCATTTTCATATACCAAAATGCCACACTCCCAAAAATATATACTAAATTGCCCTATTTTTTTCCCTCAGTTGTTGGTCGCAACCTGGGGGTGCGACCTCCTGATGGCTTTTTTTTTTAACTTCTTCACATGGTCGCATCCTGGGGATGCGACCTCCTACTAGCCAATTCAAATTTTTTTCATTCCCATTTTGCCCTTAGGTATACTACTATGTTATATATATTATTGTTATATATTTTAAAATTAATTATAATCATTAAATTAATTAGTTAAAATAATAAAAATAATTATTTTATTAATATCATATAATCTTCTGGAGTTAATTCTTGGAAAGATAGGGCTGAAATGTCTTGCAAACAATTCACAACAGTTGCCTTGTCAAAACTGCATCCACCTACACCTTCTTTTGTACTTTCCTTTGTACCTTCATCTATGATCGGATCTTCACTTTTATATCCAACATCGTCTTGTTCAAACTCATCCTTAGGCAACAAAAGATTTTCGAATCCCTAAATAAAAATCAATTAATGCTCATTTTTAACATAATCCAATATCTAACATAATAAACACAATAACATACACACTTGTGTCGAACCGACTTTATCTACATTTGATTTGGACTGAACGTTCACCATTTTTGGTTTTAGGAACTTATAACTCCTTCATAATTAAATTTGTTTCATAGAATCAATCAATTACTCAAAATATCAAGAAGTCACTTTAATACAATCAAGAAGTCACTTTAATACAGTCAAGAAGTCACTTGGAACTTCTCAACACCAAAATATCTCAAGATTAACCAAAAATGTTACAAGCCTTACACCAAAAATACTAAAAATTTGCACAATTGCATACTACTAGGGAGAGCAACTATGTACCAACACATAAATACAAGTACAACTCAAGCCTTACACCTATTATATATCGTTTGGACCAATTTAATTATAGTCGTAGATATATTATTAAATAATTTGAATGGTAAAGATTAAATTATACACTTCACAATATTACAATGTACTATCTAAACTCAATCTATTTTTCTTCTTCTTTCACACTTTCTCTTTTTCCATTTTTCTACATCTTTGTCCCTTTAAGCAACTGCCACATTGTTTTCAGAAATAGATGGAACACTGACTAAAATAAACAACCACCACTTTCTCATCGTAGATATCTCGATTTTAAATTTGTTGAGTTTTCCATTTTTGAATTTTGTTGAATTTGACAATTTGAAACTGCTTTCAAATTTAATTTTTTTTAATAAATTAAATAATTATATTCATTATTGAAAGAAAATCAGCTACAACACAAAGCATTAAAAAAAACGATAAAAGTACAAAAAATAAAAACAAAGAATTAATAACACTTAACAAGGTAGTTTGTTTCTGTTTCAGTGTTTTTTTTGTTAATGGATTTTTGCTATGTCATAGGCCATTGCATGACAAGTCTGAAAAATCTTAATAAAATTATAGTTATTTTGTTTTGAGGAGGAGAGTTGCAAAATTTAAAGATTTGATCGTGGTTGCTCACATGCGGATCAGGTCGGTTCAAACATGGAAAAGAAGAGAGGTGGAACATAAAAGCAGAATAAAAAAAAAAATAAAGTTCTTAAATTTACAAACTTGATCTCAAAAAATTTGAAGAGAAAAAAAAAACACAAATTGGGTACCAAATCGGTACTCTATTTGAACGAATCATCAACAAAAAAAAAAGGTCAAATAACCAAATATCATACCTTTCTTCACCGATCTATTTTCCTGCGACTCAATCTCTCTATTTTCGATTCAACACGTTTGAAATGGGGAAGAAAGGAAATTTTCAAAAATTAATTTTGTAGTTGAACCCTTCAGTTGCAAATTCTCTTCAATGAAAATCAAAGCTAACTCAAGTTTATCTTTTCCTAGAATGCATTGTAGAGAGAATCTAAGATTGAAAGAACCTACTTTTTTACTATTCATTCTATTGGATTTTCATACTGATGAAAAGAAACTTTTTTTTTAGAATAAATTAACCAATCCTTATTTTTTAATGTATTTATTTTATAATTTTTATAAGTTATGGAAAACTATTAAATTTTTCTTATTTATTGTGGAGGAATGTATAAATAATGAGATAATTGGATAATATCTTCAATAGTAGGTAAAATTTATGGGTCCAGCGTGAACCAAAACATACATAGGTCCAAGCTAAATGACACCTTATAGAAGATCCTAATTTTAGATGATGAGACCAAAAGTACATTTAATTCTAATTTTTTTAATAGAAATACCATGGTTAAGAGGGGGAAATTGATGATCCCTTATTTGATGAGATATGGCCTAAAAATATTGTTTATAAGTGGGATGCATATCTCATCTTATTAGTAGGAGGATTCTACCATGTACTCCACATCTATTTCTGTCACCCCCAATCAACGTGAAAATACAATTTTGCCCTTCAACTTTTATAACTTCTCATTTTTTCACCCTCTTTTTCTAGAATATTCGAAAGTTTCAAAAGTTTTGAAATGACAATTTTCAAAACTTTAGAACAATTCGATATAGAAAATTTCTGAATTTTCAAAACTATCAAACAATTCAAAACTTTCGAAATAGGAAAATTTCGAAACTTTTCATATTTGGAAACTTTTGAAATGTAATCCATTTTTTTAAAAATTTTCAGATTTAGAAACTTTTGAAACTTCCCAAATTTAAAAACTTTCGAAACTTTCCAAATTTTCGAAATGTAATCCTTATTTCGAAAATTTGAAAGTTCCGAAAGTTTTGAAAATTTGAAACTTCCAAAACTATCAATTTTGAAACTTATTATAAATGGTTAAAAAGATAAAATTGTATTTTTATGTGTTTTGGTATGGAGGTGCAGGGTATAATTCTCTATTAGCCATTTTTAAAAGGATGATTTATGCCTAAACAATATTCTAAGATAGTATCATATATAGTCAATCATTAACCTATTAGGGTCAAGCTCCATATATCAAGTCTTGGGCGTGAGAGGTGTGTGTTAAGCGTTACATATTTAACGTGATATGACATATAATATGTTTATAAGTAGGAGACATTTGGCACCATTCAAGCTAGTTTTGTAAGGATGATTTTGGTCCAACATTAGTTTTAAGAGTGTTTTTACGGTTTTTCATTTATTTAGCTGGTTTTTCACTTATTTAATTGCAGATATAATTTTTAACACAACAAGTTAAATGGATTACACATCTATTAAATTTGTAGAGTTTCTTAGTTGAGTCTCAGCTCCACACAAGTTGCTTCATTGTTCATCACATACATGCTAGGGTTTTTTTTTTGTTCATAACTTCAAATGAAAATCTATTGAGGGAAATGGTTTGTGTACTATATGCCACATTTATATACTAAATTAAAATCCAGGTCCATTTTTCTTGATAGCAGGTGAGGAACACTGATTTCCTGCAAACGCATCAATGCAGTTGTAGTCTGCTGCAGCAATCAAAATAATCTGATGTCATATTTTTTTTATCACGATTAATGGTCTACTAGCTAAATGATCAAAATCATACCTCAGTTTTGTAGTTCCTGAAGGTTTCTAGTAATGTTATTGTTGTGGTTGGCTGAGCTGGAGATTCACAGGAACATGCAAATTGTCTTCTATGTCTAAACTTACCGTGAAAATAGAATTTCTGTTTATTCCATTCTCATCTTTTGTTCCATAGACCTAAGTTCATGAAAATTTCTTTTTAAGTTTAGAATATAACACCTAACAAGGTTGGCTCGTTTAAAAAGTGGATAATTTAGTTTAAGATTATTTTTTAGTTTCTATTGCCATCCAAACCAATACCTTTTTCAATTCCATATTTTCTTGACAAATTAGGTTTACCTTCTTATACAGTTCCTTATTTTCTTGGTGTATGATGTCTCCCTGCAGAATATAAAAATATGTTTTAAATAATGAATAAGTTCTCAATTTCTCCATTTCAGGACTTACCTTTCGATTTAGTTCTTCTATTTCATTTGTTAAAAGTTGGTCCTGCATAGGTCAAATGAATGTTAACTATGGTATCTTTAGATTCAAACTTGAGAATTGTATTTTTTTTATAGAAAATGCAAACCTTTTTCATACGAACACCACGAAGGCTGATTTCCAATTGGTTCTCCAAACTTCTTAATTCTTTGATTGTTAAACCTGATAATTCTTCACCCATTATTTGCCTGTAAAATCATGCTATAATAATGAAATGTTTGGATTGGAACCTTAAATGCTAGTTCACTATCAAGGGTAGGCAATGGATGTATAACACAAAAATTTTGTTTTGTATTATTATTGGTCTATATTTGTAAGATGCTTTCTGTTTTTTGTATTTTGTAATGATAGTCTTTTCAGGGTTGTTGCTCGAAGAGGTAAAGTACATCTAAAACATTCCTAAAGCCTTATCACCCTATATGACCCTACAACAGGGCTTGTCAAAAAAACGCTGTTGTATCCTCCGTTATTTTTAAAATATTATACAACAGCGCTTATTTAATAAGCACTATGAAAGGCGCACTATAAAACATCATTTTTACGTAGTGTCAGTACCATTTGAAACTAAATTCTTACTCCTTGAGATTGTCCTTCTAAACTCTTTTAAGCAAATAAACCTCAATAATTGTTTTAAATTTAAGCAAAAAATGCTCGAAGTAATCATACTCATGAACACTGACAAACAAGAAAGATGTGCAAAATAATCATACTCATGAACACTGACAAATGCAAAAATCACTCCATAACACAACAACATTGAGCAACACACGAAACGTCAAGCCACCAAAAAATGCAACTGAAAAATAAGACCCAAAAGGCCAAAACAGGAAGAGGTAAAGGTTGTTTGAACTGGAACCTAGGTACCTATGGAAATAAACTGAAAGCTGATGATAGATTTTAAAACTGTGGCCCTAGATAAGTGCACATGGAACAGTTTCTGGGACATAATTTTTGTGGCTGCGTAGAGCAGGAGATTCCAGCCGCAATAGAGATGGTTTCTTCCGAAAAATAAATAAATCATCTGTGAAGGAAATGAAATGCCTACAAACTCTCATTGGTTCTGTCACTTGTTGTTTGGCCATGACTAATAACAACTCTGTTGTTAATCATTCAGTGTGCCTAATACCATCCTTGAGGCTTTATGTATTATTTACCTTGGTGCTACTAGTCACATGAGCTTCTATTCCCCACATTTATCATCTTATAAACATTCCTTTAACGAACATTCATATAACCTATATCTAATGGATCTTCTATTTCCTCAGTTGGAGGTTCTAGTACTATCGAATTCCATAGCTTAATACACATAAATAATGTGTCCAATGTTCCTAAACTTTCCAATAATCTGATGTTTTTTGACAAGCTTACCAATTAACTAACCTTTCTCTATTTTCATGATGTCTTATAAATGACTACATTCCATGTAATGCGTAACAATCGGACTCCGTCCCGCTGGTTTCAAACTTGACCATAGGGTTGAACTACCATAACTGTTACATTTTATCTTCTAAACTCATTTGAATTTTCTTGTACTTTTTACGATTTGAATCATGTACATGGGGTTTAAGTACACTGATTACACTGAATTCTAAGCATCAATGTCCTTAACCAATAGACAAAAAATACATATAAAAAATATTAAAAACAGAAGAAGAAAACATAAATAAAAAAAATTAATCTCTCTAGTGATACGACTGAAATAGACAACAAAACTTTTTTTTTAAGAGTTTTATGTTGTTGCATTCCTAAAATTAGATTTAAATCCGAGACTTTTGTTAAATTGAAAGACACTCGAACAATCTCATTTAACTGCTCTTGATAAAATTCTCTATATTATATTTTTTTGGAGTTGAATTAATAGAATGCAATAATATCCATACCCTTCGACTTTAGGAGAATAGATCTTTAATAATATGAAATTCAATTTAATTAGAATTTGAACTTCAAATTTTTCTAAACCACTTATCCTCAACAGAATAATGGACCGGTAACCATAGGATATGTTAGAGCTAGCTGAAATATGTCATAACTAGATTATCTACTAAGTGTAGAAATTATTGTAGATAATGTAGGCAACACTTTCCGGGGCTGAATTTCCTCATATTATTATGGATTTGGATTTGTCAATGATATTTTTTCTTCTAGTGGAACTTTTCCTTCTATTCTAGATCTTTTTAGAATATATTAGTAACATATAACATAATATTAATTATTAATTTATAATGTAAATGTTTAGACTTTTCTAGAATACTTGAATAATTCATATAATAAATAATTACTACATTTGTGAATTTAGAAGGACACATCTAGAATATAACTTACACAACTATAATTAGGCCACCAAAGTCATTTGAGAGCAATACAAAATATTACTTGTTATAAATTTCACACTATTTGCTACTATCCAACTATGAACTAAAATTTTCTACCCTATCTAACTATATTCTAAAAGTAACTATACTATCTTAAATACTAAGATTAAATACTAAGAGTGACATTAGAGTTACGTTTGATCATACATTGAACATAAAACTTTCATCCAAATATTTTCATCCAAATCCTCCTTATATCCTACATCATTTCTAAATTTTTCTAAAACATGACTAATACCATTCAACCATAATCTATGACCTTCCCTATTTTCAACGGTGAAAATTATGATTTTTGGAGCATTAAATGGAAGACATTTTTTCTCTCTCAAGATTTATGGAAGATTGTAGATGAAGGATTTACTATTCGGGCAGTAACATCAATTCTCAATGTAACTCAAAAAAAGAGTTGAAGGAAAAAACAAAAGATTCAAATGCATTATTCTTTTTGCAACAAACGGTAGCCGATAATATATTTCCAAGAATAATGGGTGCCAAAAATGACAAAGATGCATGTGATATGTTACAAGAGGAATTTCAAGGAAGTGACAAGGTACATGCCATTACAGTTCAAAATCTAAGACGTGAGTTTGGGTTAATAAAAATAAAAGAGTCTGACATCATAAATGAGTACTATACCAAGATAAAAGAATTAGTAAGTCAAATGAGAACTTATAGGGATAATATTTCATGATAAAAGAATTATTGAGAAAATTCTAATTTCTATTCCTCATAAGTATGACATATTTGTTTACTAATTGTACAAACCAAATATTTATCTACTTTGTATGTGATTGAATTAGTTGGAACTCTTGAAGCTTATGAGCAAACATTGAGTAGGCATGATGAAGACACAGTTGAAAATTTCTTTCAATCAAAGCTCAAATTTCAGTATCAAAATAAAGGATATGGAAGAAAGAAAATAGATGAGTGCCCTCAATGCGGCATATGCAAAAGGACAAATCATGCTAAGCATGATTGTCGATATCATGGAATGCCAGAATGTCGACATTGCAATAAATTTGGACATAAGGTGAATAATTTTTATAGCAAAAATAACGTCAAGCAAATCTTGATGAAGAGCATGATGGTCCACAACATGAACATGACCACGAGCAACATCTTTTCTAGGCTACCCAAGATTCTAGTGATGACTCAATCGTGTAATCGAAAGGTAAATGCACTATCATGGTAGAGACAAAGAATAACACGAGATCATCAAATAAGTCTTACTAGTTCCCAATCTCAAAGAAAATCTTTTGAGTATTGGTCAAATGATGGAGAAAGGTTATACTCTTCACTTTGAGGGAAACATATGCTCAATATACGACAACAGTCACAAAAGGAAAGAGATAGCCAAAGTGAAAATGGAGAGAAGAAATAGATGTTTTTCAATAAATTTATAATATACTTCTAACATTTTCAACAGGAAGCAACATTGAGTTCCATTTTCAACAGGAAAAACATGGAGAGCTAAGGATTTGCTAGATTTGATACACACAGATGTTTGTGAGCCGATGAGGACACGCATTTTCCACATAAGTAGATATTTCATACTCTTCATTGATGACTTTTCTAGAACGACATGGGTCTACTTTATCAAAGAAAAATCAAAATTTTTTAAAATATTGAAAGAGTTTAAGACCCTTGTCAAAAAGAAAAGTGGAAAACATATTAAAGTTCTTAGAAGCGATCGCAGTAAAAAGTACAACTCTCACAAGTTTGATAAATTCTTTGAGGATGAAGGCATTGAGCGGTAACTAACGGTTGCATATAATAAAATGGCATCTGAGAGGAAGAATCGCACAGTCATGGAGATGGATAGATCAGCGTTGAAGGAGAAATGATTGCCTAATACTTTTTGGGCTGAAGCAGTTTATATTGTTGTTTACATCTAAGAGTTTTTGGATCTATTTGCTATATACATATTCCTATCCAAAAAGGACACAAGCTAGAAGACAAGGTTGTAAGAAGCATCTTCTTGGAGTATAGTACACAATCAAAAGGCTATAGTCTATAACTTGTAAACACAAAAGCTTGCAATAATTCATGATGTCGAGGTCAAGGAAAATGCTAGTGGGTATTGGGATGAAGGAAAAGTTGAGAACGAAGCATTTCCATACCAATACCACAATCTGATAAAAAAATATAGAAGCTTACCTTCTCTTCCTGAATAAAAATTTTCATCACCAGAATCAACGTCAAGACGAATAAAATCGTTGGTGGACATATATGAAACCTACAACTTGGCTATACTTGAGCCTGAAAAGCTATGTATGTCATGAACCAAGCTCCTTGAGCATAGTACACTAGAATTGATCTTAACTTCATCGATCAGGGATTTAGGAGGAGTAAGAGTGAGCCAACACTATACATCAAGACCTAAGGTCAACATGCGACTTTCATGGTTTCCTTACATGTAGATGATCTTATCTACATTAAGAACAACAAAAAGATGTTAATGGAATCCAAAGAAGACATGAACAACACTTTTGAGATGACTGACCTTGGCTTGATGAATTACTTCCTCAACATAGAGGTAAACCAACATAAAGAAGGCATATTTTATATGTCATAATAAATACACTAAAGCACTATTTATGATATTCAAGATGAATGATTGCAAGCCAGTCGCTACTACAAATGAGCAATTGCAAAAGGATGATGGAGTCCTAGAAGTTGATGCATCGCGTTGAAGAAGTCTGATAAGGAGTATGTTATGTCTTACTACTACGCAACCCGACATTCTGTATGCTACAAGTCAACTATCAAGGTTTGTTCAAAAACCAAGTCAAATTCGCTTTGGAGCTAGTAAAAGAACTTTAAGATACTTGCAAAGCACAAAGGAGTTTGGCATATGGTATAAAACCAGGATCCATAGATAACATGAAGAGCACATCAGGTTATGCCTTCTCACTTGGATTGAGAATATTCTCTTAAACATCAAAGAACAAGCAATTGTTAGGCAATCAACTACAGAGGCAAAGTACGTGGTAACATCTCAAGCTATATGACTTCGAAGAATACTTGAAGAAATGAGTGAAATACAAGAAGAGTCAACCATAATCTACTGTGATAATAAATCAAAAATTGCAATCACATAGAATTACGTACATCACAATAGAACAAAACACATATCTATCAAATATCACATTATCAGAGAAGGAGATTAAACAAATCAAGCTCGAGTACCGCAAGACAGAAGATCAAATAGTCGTCATATTTATAAAGGCATTGTCAAAAGCAAGATTTGAGCAACTACGAATTATGCTTGAATAAGTATAGCCGACATATTTAACAAGTATTAATTATTAATTTATAATGTACATGTCTAAACTTTTCTAAAATACTTGAGGAGTTCATAGAATAAATAATTACTAGATTTGTATTACAAATGTCATGAATAATCTAGAAGGAAACATATGAAATAGAACTTCCACAACTATAAATAGACCACAAAGGCTCGTTTGTAAGCAAATTATTTGAGAGTAATGCAAAATATTCATTACTCCAAACTTCGCACTACTACTATAACCTTTTACTACTATTAACTTCCAAGTATCAATTGAAACCTTCTCTATCTAACTACGTTCTAAACTAACTATACGATGTCAAATACTAACCTTCCGTTGTAAAAAGAATTGAAGGATGTTTACTCATTTTATATCATAAAATAGCATTACGCGTATAGATTGTAAACCGTCTATATATATATGTGCAGCTAACAATGTGATAATATTCAGAATGTTTTTTACTTAAATTCATAGTATTATTTATTCCTCTCTTCAAGTGTTATTTTTAATACATAGAGATGTATTGATTTTATTAATGGGATTAATGGAAATGGTTGGATTCCTACGACATGACAAATTCAAAATTGAATTTCTATTTAGAGGTATTCATATTTAGTGTTTGACGTACTTCAAAAAAATTTATATCCGACAAAGAAACTTACAAAAAAAATTATTCATTTTAATTCTCTTTATTTACCATACTATTTTATTATTATTTTT
>JBBPBR010000008.1:45508278-45537758 GCA_037974775.1 Cicer pinnatifidum | reverse complement strand
TTTTATTATTTATTTAATTTTTAGTATTTTTTGTTGATTTATAACATTTAAATATAATAAATTAATTTAAAAAAAAAAACTAATATATAATTATTCAACGATAGTTTTATTATTTAAATATAATAAATATTATATAATGTCATGATAAGATTTGTACTAAATACATGAGAAAATCAAATGTTGTTACCATGTTAGTTATCATGGGTGTATCAAACATTTGATATGATTTTGTTAATCATATCACTATTCTATCTTTATCTAATTTTATATCATATCATGTCTCTATTCTATCTGTTGTATCAAATATTTGATATGGTAATGTTTATCATATCACTATTCTATCTTCATAGTTGGCTCGCCGCATATCAATGTTGAAAAATAATCAAACACTACCGATGATTGATGACATTTTTCACAAAAAATAATCTTTTTTAAAGGCAAATGTAAGTAGTTAGTATGTATATATTAAGGGGAGAGGAAAATGTTACTATAAAAAATCAAGGTGAATGTTGTCAATAATTGTTAGAGATTTAGCTTACTTTTAATCACACATGGACCACCTATCTTAAAATTTGCCTTAAAACAAACAAATATTGAAGGGTGTACCGGTGACTTTCTTGCAAATTATGCAATTGTTGCCTTAACATTGCTGCCTCCCTTTGCCAAAACTGGAAAATGAAAGAAACAATACATTCTGGTGAGATATAGGCAGTAAAGGAATTCACCAACTGTGAATTCTTCTATTAGAATAAGCATTAAAGATACTCCCAGAATCTGAGTGGTTGTGGTTTGGAGATTCTTTTAAATTTTTCAAATATCTTAATTTAGAAATCTTAGGGTCTGGATGCAAAATAAAGAATTCTTCCTAAAAACTCAACTCCGAAACACAAATGCAGAAATCGTACTAATTAATTGACTGTCATCTAATAAATAAAAAGGATAACTTTTTCTTAACTGAGTCATGTCTTTGAATACTCGATGCTCAGAAACAGAAAACGAAAAAAATAAGAAAAATTGAGGATGCAAGTGTTTTAAATTCTAACTTTCAGCTGCTCCTTTGTTCTCACTTCAGAAAGACTTGAATGCTTAACACAATATTTTGGACAATTTTTTTTTTATATAGATGAAAAGTTAAAGAAACTCGAATCCGACTACGAGATTTCAAGACATGGTATCCAGTTTAATAATATCGACATTTTTCAGTTGAATTACGTATTATGGATTTTTTAGACAATTATAACTATGCGTGTATAAACAAGTGCAATCCATAGTATTTATAATTACCTTAATTTCTGAGGCTGCACTCCCAAGTTGATTATTTTCTTCTTTTGATTTGTTGTATCGATCAATTACTGATCTCATGCTGGAAAAGTCATTGAAGATTTAGTTGCGTAAGATATATGCTGTGTTGACTTACATTCAATAACATGAATACTTTCTGAAAATTTAGTTGCGTAAGATATATGCTGTGTTGACTTAAAGCTATGCTCGATAGATGTGTGGATCTGTTTTTTTTTTGTCCTACTATATGATGCAGGCATATATCAGTGCAATAATTAAATTATAATGTATGAAATTAAGAATGTTCTAGAAAATCAGGTTGATCAGAATAAACCATGAACATTTTTTATAATGAAAGTTTGTGTAATTCAAGTTAAAATACTAAGTGTATGTGATAACTAACTAACTAATATCTTAATTACTTAGTTAGATAGTTAGAAGGCAGGTATAATGAATAGGAATAAACTATGTAGAAATAGCACACTCCATTCATTCAATAAAGAAGTCATACAACTCATATGCTATTCTACGTTTCTATTTTCTTGCACTTGAATCAATAACTTGAAAGCTAACAATTGGTATCAGAGAAAGGTTTCGATCCTAGAGTGATAAACACGAGTGAAATGTGAGGATTCAAACACGAGTGAAGTGAGGGTGAGTTCAAGTGCAAACAATAGAAATATTTCAGCCCATATGCCACATGTTGATGGAAAATATTGGAATAGATGGAAAATGTAGATTCAAGCTTTGTTTGAATTTCAAGAAGTGTTAGAAATCATATAAAATGGTTTTGAGGAGTTGGGCGTTAATCCGACAGAGGAGCATAAGTTGAATTTTAAAGAAAACAAGAAGAAAGATTGCAAGGCCATCTTCATTCTTCATCAATGCCGACACAACCAACTTTGACAAAATTTCTGATGCAAGAAGTGAAAAAGAAGTCTGAGACATTCTTGAAAAGTGTTATTATAGAGGAACCAATATCAAGAAAGTGAAATTGAAAACCTTACAAAGACAGTTCAAATTACTGCAAATGGAGGAGCAAGAGAAGGTGTCAGATATGATTTCATGCTTAGGAGTATCACCAATCAAACGACTAGTTGTGGGGGAAAAACTTATTGAACAGAAACTATGTGAAAAGATATTGAGGTATTTGCATCCTAGGTTTGACTATATTGTATGTGCCATATTAGAATCCAAATAAATTTTCACATTGTGTCTTGAAGAATTGCAAGCCATTCTAGAAGCACCAGAATTAAGAATGGATGAAAGAAAATGGGTTAAATCTGGAGATCAAGTATTGGCAGCACAAGCCTACAAGAAGGGAGACCAGAAAAAGAAGTGGAAGAAGAAAAAATTCAAGAAATCTGAAGACAAGTTTGAGTCTTCATCAAAAGGAGGAAGCACAAGTGGTAAATCAAAAGGGAGATCAAAGAACTTTGACAAGAAGAACGTGCAATGTTACAATTGTGAGAAGTTTGGATGCTATGCTGATGAATATTGGTAAGGAAAAGGAAAATAGATGAAGAAATATGGGATGACGCCTACGCTGCTCAAGTAGATTCAGACTTAGACATACTCTTGTTGATGGCTACCACAAACGAAGAACATTCTTCGTCCCAATTCTTGTTTCTTGATACTGGTTGTTCTAATCACATGACAAGTCACAAGGAATGGATGGTGGACAATGATACATCAAGAAGGGGCAAGATCAGGTTTGTTGATGACAAAACCTTGGAAGCTGAGTGAGTTGGCAACATGGTGATCAAGAGGAGAAATGACAAAACAGTGGTGATTGAAAATGTGTTGTATGTGCTAGGAATGAAAATAAATTTGTTGAGCATAAGACAACTGATTCAGAAAGTATTTCAGATGATTATGAAAGACGATGTATTATAGATGTATGATGGCAAAAGAAGATGATACTAAAGGCTCATCTCTCAAAGAACGTAACCTTTGTCATCAATATAGAGGTTGCAGATATTCAATGTCTGAAGACAGTGAGCTCGTGATGAAACTGATTGTGGCATTCAAGATTTGGCCATCTCAACTACAGAAGCTTGCATCGACTGGGAATCAAGGAGATGGCAAATTGAATTCCTATGATTGATGTCCTTGAAAAGGTGTGTGAAGTGTGTATGGCAGGGAAACAATCAAGGAACTCCTTCAAATTACAAGTATAAGCAAGAGCAAAAAATGTTCTTGAAGTGGTTCACAGTGACATATGGGAACCATTTGAGGTGCCATCATTAGGAGGTAATAAGTTTTTCATAACATTTGTTGATAAATATATTAGAATGTTGGGGATTTATCTGATAAAAACCAAAGATGAAGCATTTGAAGTGTTCAAGATTTTCAAAATGAAAGTTGAAAAACAAAGTGGAAAAACAAACAGTGTTAAGGACAAATGGAGGTGGAGAATATACATCACATGAATTAAAGGAATTTTGTGTCAAAAATAGAATTGAACATGAGGTAATTGTCCCTTACACACCTCAACACAATGGTATAGATGAAAAAGTGAATAGAACCATTCTAGAAGTATGATAAAAGAGAATAGACTACCACACAAATTCTGAGGAGAGGTTGCATCAACTGCTCCCTACATTCTTAATAAATGTCCAACAAAGAAACTATCAGAGAAGCCAATAGTACGACACTTGAGAACATTTGGTGTTCTATGTTTTAATCATGTACCAAATCAAAAAAGAAGAAAGCTGTAGGATAAGATCGAAGCCTCATACAACTGGTGCTACAAATTGTATGATCATGTCAGATGCAAGGTGGTAGTCATCAGAGATGTGAAAATCATTAAGCAAAAGCAGTGGGACTTGACAAAGAAAGCCAACAGCAACAGCTAGCACTAGAAGAAGATTACCAGCAGCCAACACTAGGACTAGGAACAAGTGACTAGCAGCAAAAGTTAGCCTCCACGGACTCCTTTACAGATGCAATATGATCATCAGACAAGTGAAGATATAATTGGAGAAATAATAGAATCAAGCAGATCTTAGAGGGTAAGGCAGCCAGCTACACATTTAAGAGAATCTGAAGTATACAATGATAATGAAATTGATAGCACTGGAGATCTATTGCATTTTGCCTCATTTGCAGATACAAAACCTTTGAATATTGAAGAATTATTGATGGAAGGACCCTAGAATAAAGCAATGATGGAAGAGATCAATGCAATTGAGAAGAACCAGACCATGTACTTGATTGGTTTGCCGCCAAAAGAGAAACATATTCGAGTGAAATCGGTGTACAAACTCAAACTGAATCCAGATGGAACAATTGCTAATAGTAGAGCTAGATTGGTTGTCAAAGGATTCTTACAAAGGGAAGGCATAGACTATTATGAAGTGTTTTCTCAAGTGGCCATAATTGAAACAATTAGACTTGTAATAGCATTGGCATGTGCTAGAAGCTAGCTGATGTGTCAACTTGATGTTAAGTCTGAATTTTTGAATGGATTGCTGGAAGAAAAAGTATATGTTTTTGAGCCACCAGGGTTTGTGATTGAGGGAAGGAGGATAAGGTGCTAGGATTAAGGAAAGCTCTCTATGGACCGAAGCAAGCCCCAAGAGCTTGGAACAAAAGAATTGATTCATTCTTAATTGGCATTGGATTTATCAAATGCATAGTGGAGTATGGAGTTTATGTGAAGTATTTCACACTGAATGGAGGGCCTACAATGATCCTATTGTGCCTATATGTTGATGACTTGTTGGTAATTGGCAGCAACAACAAGGAAATTGTAAAATTCAAAGAAATCATGAAAGATGAGTTTGAAATGACAGATTTGGGAAAACTAAGCTATTTCCTGGGCATGGAGTTCATTGAGACTAAAAAAGGCTTGTTGATGCACTAGAAGAAATACGATGGATAGATCCTAAGAAGGTTTAATATGGCTGACTACAACCCTGCTATCACACCAATTGAAGGCAATGCTAAGATGGGAACATAAACTGAAGAAGAGTTGGCTGATTCGACCATGTTCAAGGAAGTTGTTGGCTCCCTAAGATACTTGTGCAACACAAGACATGACATTTGCTATAGTGTGGGAATAATTAGTAAATTCATGGAGAATTCCAGGCATTCTTACTGGCTGGAAGCCAAGAGGGTCATGAGATACATTCAAGGCACATTGGAGCCTGGAACTCTGTTTGCAACAGATTTAACACAAAAAATGGAGACTTGGTTGGGTATTTATATTCAGATTGGTGTGGAGATAAGAATGATAGAAGGAGCACTTCAGGCTATGTGTTCAAGTTCATGAAATCTCCAATAGCATGGAGGTAAAAAAAAGTAGCGAGTGATAACACTTTCTTCATGCGCGATTGAATATATTGTTGGCGATTATGCAGCTTGCCAAGAATTATGGTTAGAGTCATTGAAAATAGAGTTAAAACTGGATATATGCAGGCCAATTCCATTGATGATTGACAATATCTCAACAATAAATCTAGCAAAGAATCATGTGTCTCATAGAAAAAGCAAACACATTGAGACAATATTTCACTTCTTAAGAGATCAAGTTGAAAATGGTCCTCTACTTAATAGCTAGTGATAAGGATAGTCCTCTTCAATCTATTAATGTTCAACTCATATTTCTTCAATCTATTAATCTATTAATGTTCAAAGATCCTTATTTGGATCAATAACCATATTTCTCAATTGACACGTAAATGTAACTTATAAAATATATCATTGCTAAGTAAGTTGGGGATTGTTTGTGTAAGAATTCAAAGTATGATTTATTAATCTTTGACTGTACAATTTCCTAGGTTCATTGGTAGAACTTCTAGTCAAATACAAGTTCCTAATATTTGAATGTAATTATTATAACCTCGTTATAAATAGAACATATGTGATCTTGTGGCACACATAAAACATATTTTTACATGATATCAGTAGTGGTTCATCCTAGGGCTGCTCTGCCTTTTCAAGTTGTGCCATAACCCTTTTTTTGTTTCTCTTCAAAATTCAGTGTTCCAGCTATGCTTTTCCATTCCTGTTGTGCATATACTTTTCTAGTGCAACCCACAACCACAGACCGCCGCGCAATCCTCTGGCGAACACGGTGACATTTATTTTTATATTTTTGCGTCGCATCCTTATCCACCAACCCCCGCACGTGACACATCTGGCCACCAATTTTTCAAATGCCAATCGTCGCTCAGGGCCTTACAACACATTCAGAGGTCCTTTTCAACTTCTGGTGATTTTTCAACATCTTTTCGCCTCTTACACCTAACGTTGATCGTCATGTCCAACATCGGATCTCTGTTGCCTCCTCTTCCGTTTTAAGTTTCACTACGCTTCATTTGATCTTTTGCGAAAAATTGGTAGGTGCTGCCAATTATGCACGATGGGTAGCTGTCGTTGAAATTTGGTTTCAAGGACAAGGTCATAAAGACCATTTGCTCAAACAAACCAAGGATGTTGCTTCCAAGGATCAAGACAATTGGAAACAGATTGATACCTCTCTATGCAGCGTTCTTTGATTTTCAATCGATGTCAAACTTCAATATCAGTTTCGCTCGTTTAAAACATGTTATGATGTTTGGCCAAAGGCGAAGAAGGCATACTCCAATGGCGTTAATCGTTTATACACTATAGTCTATATTATTATTTCCATGAAGAAACAATAAATGGATATGCAAAGCTACTTAGGTAAGCTTGACAGTTTGATTGATGACTTTGATCTACTTATGCCCTATACTGGCAGTGCCGAAACACATGTTGAACAACGTGAAAAGTTCTTTATAGTTCTGGCCCTTGCGGGTTTTACACTAGATCTTGATTCAGTTCGTAACCAAATTCTATCTAATGCTACTATTCCCTCATATGAAACTGTTTGTGAACAGTTACTGCGTCTTTCGATCCATTCAGCTCCTGCTCCAGCCCTTGCTTCTCTCAATATGCCAGTTGAATCTATTGCATTCGTCTCTAATTCTTATTAGCGAGGTGGTAGAGGAGGAGGACATGGTCATAATTGTGGTCGAACTCGATGAAACTATTGCAACTGTTGAAGTACAATGTCGCACCAAAGCTAATCAACTGCAACCCAGAGTCGCCAATGTTGCTCAAATTGAGGCATTTGACACAAGTGATCAAGTAACACTTTCTACCACAAAATATAATGAGTACATCAAGCTAAATGTGCAAATGCAAACTACCACACAAGTTACCTTTGTTGCTCAGATCCGTAATCCTATTGCCTTTGTTACACAATCTTCTTCACTTGGACCTTGGATACTTGACTCAGGCACCTTTGATCATATGTCTGGTAATAAATTGTTGTCCTCATGTTTGACTTATATAGACACGCTACCTAGTATTACTTTGGCTAATGAGTCACAAATCAAATGTCATGGTATTGGCCGAGCAAATCCCTTACCCACACTCTCTTTGGACTCTGTGATTTATGTCCCTAGTTGTCCATTAATTTCATATCCAATAGTAACTCACTCATACCTTACCTTACTCTATTACATTTGCTAATGGTATTTTTCTTGTGTAGGATCGGAGTACTAGGATAAAGATTGGAGTATGACATGAGTCTCAAGGCCTATATTACCTTTCAACACCTACAACGCCTATTGCATGATCCCCTGTTGAGTCTCCACATATTATCCATCAACGTTTGGGCCATTCTAGCCTTCAAAAGTTGCATCTTGTGGTTCTAAGTCTGTCAAAAGTGTTTACCTTAGAGTGTGAGTCATGTCAGTTCAGGAAACAAATTAGGAGTTTATTTCCTGACAGAGTCAATAAAAGAGTTGTGTCTCCTTTTTCTTTAGTTCATTCTAATATTTAGGGTCTGATTCGTGTTGTTTCATGTTTGGGTTTTCAATATATTTATTACTTTTATTGATGATTTTTCCTGATGCAGTTGGATATTTTTAATGAAAAACCGCTCACATGTTTTCTCAATTTTTGGAACCTCTTGCTCAGAAATAAACACACAATTTGGTACTCATATAAAAATATTGCAAAGTGATAATGCTCACGAATATTTGTCTACGTCTTTTCAATCTTTTTTGACTTCATAAGGTATCCTCCATCAAACTTCGTTTGCTCATACCCCTCAACAAAACAGTGTCGCTGAGAGAAAGAACTGACAATTGGTGGAAACGGCTCGTACCATGCTCCTTCACAATAATGTACCTCCTCGTTTTTGGGGACAGACAATTCTCAAAGCTTGCTACTTAGTCAACCGCATGCCTTCCTCTGTCCTTGAAAACAAGGTACCACATTCTATTTTGTTTCCTCAACAACATCTTTATACCCTATCACTTTGCATCTTTGGTTGCACATGTTTTGTTCATGACCTTACTTCAGGGAAAGATAAGTTGGCTGCAAAATCCCTTAAGTGTCTTTTTCTCGGCTACCTTTCATATGTAGAAAGGTTATTGGTGCTATTCCCTAGATCTTCGACGATACTTTGTCTCTACCGATCTCAGTTTCTTAAAGACTCGTCGCTTCTTTCTCTTTACTGCAAAAGAGTTCAATGATTCTGGTCAGTCACAATCTCTCTCTCTAGAGGTCCTTAATCTCCCCATTGCACCCACCTCTGTCTCTAGCACCACCCTACACACCTACCAACGGAGGCCCTGTCCACCACTAATTGTTCCTCAAGACTTATCCCCTGCTCTACTTGACGCTCACTCTCTGCATCCTACACAAGAGCTACCCATTGATGTGCATAAAGGTCCCATGTCATCTCGAAATCCTAATCCTATATATACTTGTCATTTAAATTATAATCAATAATATGTATCTTATTATGCTTTTGTGGCTTCCTTAGATTTTGTGTCTATTCCGAAAACTACAGGTGAAGTTATGTCTGATCCTGGCTGGCGACAAACAATGATAGATGAAATTACTGCTTTGCACTCCAATGGGACATGGGATTTAGTACCTTTACCTGATGGTAAAACCATAGTGGGGTGTAGCTAGGTCTATACAGTCAAAGTTGAGCCTGATGAAAAGATTGATCACTTAAAAGCTCGTCTTATGGCAAAAGGATACACACATATCTTCGGCCTTGACTATGGGGATACCTTTTCTCCAGTTGCCAAAATTGCATTTGTCCGACTTTTTCTTGCCATAGATGCTATTCACCATTGGTCTCTCCATCGATTAGACATAAAAATTGTCTTCCTGCATGGAGAGTTACAATAGGAGGTGTATATGGCACAACCACCAGGCTTCACTATTAGCAGTACTTCTCACTTGGTATGTCAATTACGTCGATCTCTATATGGCCTGAAACAATCTCAATGTGCTTGGTTTGGGAGGTTTAGTATCGTGCTCTAGGAGTATAGTATGACTAGATGTGAAGTTGATTACTCGGTTTTCTTCTTGCAGTCTTCACCAATCACTTGCATCTACCTATTTGTCTATGTTGACGACATCATCATCACATGTAATGACCAAGTTGGCATTCATCAGTTCAAACAACATTTGTCTCAAAATTTTCAAACTAAAGATTTAGGGCCATTAACATATTTTTTGGAGATTGAGGTTGCTCAGTCTAAGACATATATAAGTGGAAATATGTCCTTGATATACTTGAAGAAACATGCATGCTTGATTGTCGCCTGCGTGATACTCATATGGATTCCATTGTCAAGCTCCTATCAGGTCAGGGGGAGCCATTGCAAGACCCTGGTAGATATTGACGACTTGTTGGCAAACTTAATTATCTAACATTAATTAGATCCGATATTACATTTGTTGTACGCGTAGTCAATCAATTTCTGAATTCTCCATGTGATAGTCACTGGAATGTTGTAATTCATATTCTTAGGTGTACCAAGAATGCATCAGGCAAATGATTACGTTATGAAGACAAGAGTAACACCGAAGTTGTTGGCTACTCTAATGTTGATTGGGCAGGGTCACCATCAGATAGAAGATCCACTTATGGGTATTGTGTCCTTGTTGGAAGTAATTTGATATCGTGGCGGAGCAAAAAGAAAAACATAGTCACAAGATTGAGTGCAAAAGCAGAATATCGTGTTATGGCTGCAACGGCTTGTGAGCTTACATGGCTAAAACAGTTACTCAAACAACCCAAGTTAGGAGATGTCAACGTTGAAATGTTTGTATGTTTAGTCCAATTTTACAAAACACTATTGGTTGGAGATTGATATTGGATGTCATTAGCAGAATAATATGATCATTCAAGAATTTTATCATGTTATAACAAATCGAGGAGCTCAATTGGACCTTATGGAATCAGTTTCATTGCAAGCTACCAAAGTGTACACCAATTATAGAGAAGAGCAATGTTTGATTCAATTTCTAATGGCTCACTATCTTGATTTTGAGGGGATTTGTGGGACTATTTTGCATCAAACTCCTTTTTCAAGTGTTGATTCAATAGCGAGTGAGTTGTTTGGCACAAGAAATCACACTCATATCTCACTCTAAAATACATACAGAAAAAGAAATTCTCTCATCTCTTCAATCTATTTTTACTCCTCCTTTTCACTAGGAAAACCTTAGGGAAAAGTTGGGGTTGGTACTGGGAAATATGCATTTTGCAAGGAGAAAGATAATTGGAAAACACAACTTCCAAATGTTGTTGAACCCAAGTAGAATTAATTTGCAAGTATACCCACCTGATAAGACTAATTCACAAGTACCTAATCTTGTTGAGCGATTCCAAAAGTTTCTTTCCACACGACCACATGTCATATTTGCCTCATCTATTAAAGGTTTGACCCCTTCTAATTTGTGAGATATATATTATACCATATAAATTCTTGATTCTGAAACATCACACCATATGTCATATGATATGACATATTTCTACTAGGTTTGACCCTCTCTAATTCCAAAAATAATGTGTTGGGATTGCCTCATCCATGTGGATCTTGATTGTTGATGGAATTCTCATGCCATTAGTAAATATTGGGACTGTCTCCACATCTAACTTGTCAATTCTATGATGTTTAATATATTCTCAATCTCACTTTGAATCTTGCTTCCATTGGTTGGATGTGTGCTTCTAGCTACTTAGTTATATTTCCTTCCATTTCTTGTCATGTGTAAGTTCCACAATCTATAAGGGTGATCAGGACATGTCGTAAAGAAAGGGATAATACATTTTGGATTATCTAAGAGTTTTAATTATTGAAGTCTCAAATATTCTACTATTAGTATAATAATAATCCATTTATTTGAATTTTTCGTCTACTAGTTTTTGTTTATGGCATTTTTGTCTTACACATTTTTTCTTGAAGATTAAATTATTTGACTTCTACTAAAGTTTTAAGAAAATTACAAATCAGTGATAATTTAAATTGTCATGGTTGCAAACTAGCTAAATTTTTAGTAAAAGTGTTTTCATTAATAAATTCTTTGAATTAGTTATTTTTCATCACCACACTTCTTTGTACTAATACTTCTTCTCAACATAATGTAATTGTTGGTAGTTTTATTTTGTTGTTTGCTTCGGTTTCTCAACATGTTCTCATCATTTTTTGCATTCTATTGTTATTCTTCTAATATCTTTTTCTCCTCCTTTCCCCTTCTCTTTTTCTATGTGACTCTCAATCATTAACAAAAACTAACCAGCCAGTAAATCATTTCAAGTGGCTAAATGTGAGATGTGAAAACTTGATTAACGATGAAATGAAGATTTCGATGGTGTTTCATCTAACATTTTAACTAACCCTAAAACAAATTAAGTAGAGTTTTTCACTATGAGATACTGATCCACGGCTGATTTCCTAATCCAAATAAAAGATAGTGTCTGGTAAGGTCCAATTCCAGCAATATCTAATACATGCACAAGTACAAAACTCAAGGTGTGAAACAATTTCTTTTTAAAAAAAAAAAAAAAAAGATGATGAAATATGTTATCAATATTAAACTTAGTCATACATGAAGAATAGCACGAACTATTAGATGGTTTCCTGTGTAAAATTTTAGATGAACTTTATTTTTCTGATAAGCAAATTTTAGCGAGATTTTCTTTTTATCCATACTTGATCAATTTGTTTTTGTACATTAAGTAGGGATGGTATTTTGAATCCAATGTTAAAGGAATTACTATGTTAATTAAAATCACGTATGATTGCTAGTTTAGTTGATGATAATTGAAGTCAATAATCAATAGATCAAATGACTTTAGCCAGTTAATGTATCATGAGCTGAATATTTTTTGGTATAATTATAGAGATATTGTCTCTACAGGTTTAGTCTAGAGATTTGGATTGAGACATTGAAATAGTATTGAAAAGAAAGTCAAAATTTTGATCTTTGTTATTGACATATCCCTTCCCCACAAACATTTGTTTATAAAAATAATTATAAGGATATTACCGCTTTAACGAAGAAGATTCACATTACGGTAACTTTATTGTATGCCATTGGAGTGTCCTAAAGTCGAATCTAAACATAACTTTGCAGGAGACTTTGTACAAAATTATTGATAAACACCTATGTATAACTTTAGTTTAATCTTAATAAACAAAAATGTTATTAAATACTTTAGTTTAAAATATTCAAATATTTTCTTGATGGGGACATTTCGGGTTTAATCGCTTACAAAGATATAGTGAGGAATTTTATTAAAATATATATATATATATATAGTGTGTGATTTGGATTGAGTTGAAAGTATATCCCTAGCTATCTACATGTCATATCGGTGGTAATCTTAAAAAAATTGAAGAAACTGGATCCTCTCATAAATTATTTTAATGAACATTAATGCTTATTAATCCAATCTTTCAGTTCAAAATTAGAAACACAGATCAAATGCGTTATGATTTTCTTAATATTTATGATTTTTTTTAGTAACCTTTTTAGCTACATGTTTAAAGCAGTAACCTTTTTAGTATAAATTAAACGCATTGAAATCGATCTATAAAAATTTATATATTTGTTTGATACTCATCTCTTATGTAATCTGTCCCATTAATTATGTTGTTTCATTTATTAAAAAAAAAATGAAACTACAGTGGCTTTAAAGACTGACATTCCGTACAGTTATTTGTTTGGGATAGTGCAATTTCCTCAGTCCTAAATAACACCTGAACATGCATAACTCTGATTTGACAGAAGCATTCTTACTATTATTTCCACCATCATGTTTAAGATATATAAAAGACTAATTATGCGACCACATGTAGAAATTTGAGTCTCTATATACACCAATGCTCATAATTTTTTTATATTCGTTTAACATTTGTTTTAATTTTTTATTTTATGTTTTACTATATCATATCAATCACATTATTTTCTTTATTTTTCTTTCTCAAAGTGTAAAAATAGTATATAAATTTACATTAATAACTTTTCCTAATATATATATATATATATATATATATTCAAAACAAAAAGGCCTGATTACCACTAATGCATTACAACTTATTAGAATAAGGAGAATCCAAGGGAACTCAAGCCTATAACACTAGTTGATTCTACTTCCAACCGAACTTTCTCCAAAATGCATTTCTTATATCTCACTGTCGTCATTCCAAGCTCAAACGTATCACATGCTCCTTTTCCATATGACAAACAAAATTACAAAAGTATCCACCTATCTCCCGGATTGATTGACTGAGTAAAGGTTTTGGTTTTAAAAAAGTTTTAGATTCGATCTGCTAATAATTTTTCCTTCTTCCCTAACAACTTAATTATTTTTACTTTCAATCTAATTAATGTAACGGTTCTTAACCTTCTGCGTACTTTCGTTCACACTCAAGAGCTAAAGCTTTCATATGTCCAAACTATTAAAAAAAACAAAAAATGAAAACTAAACCATTATCATTGCCTATATATCTTTAACACCACACATACACTCAAATTAGCATAAAGTTTTAAAGTGCAGATCAATAGAAATAGAAACTAAAAAAGAAAGAAGATCTATGTATTTAATTAAATATAGAAACTATTTCGTAGAGCTTGTTACCTGGTGCTAGCGAAATCATAGAGTTTTCCAGTGCTTGAGAAAATTATAATTCCTACTTCAGCATCGCACAAAATTGCAAGTTCCTTCGCCTTCTTCAACAAACCGTTTCTTCTCTTCGAAAACGTAACTTGCCTGCTCGTCGAATTATCAATCCTCCTTATCACGATCTTTCCTCTCCCCATTTCTAACGCTAAAGTAAACCCTAACAATTCAGAAAACGAATTTCTGCAAACAGATCAAACGAATCAAAACATTAATTTCGTTATAAGTAACAAAAAATGTGAAAATCTAATGTAAAAACGTAAAAATAAAAAAAAATAAAAAGTAGAAAAATCCAAAGAGCAAACGTAGATCCTGCGAGAGCGAATTCATAAATATTGAAACTGTTCAGTACACAAAAGAAAACAACCGAAAAAGGAGGAAAATCAGATTAATTTTCCGAGAAAGACAGAGAATCTAAAAAAGGAGAAAAAAAGAGAAAAATTCTTACTGGTATGAAACGCGTTGGTTGTTATAACAGACAAAGCGACTGAATTCACATTAGTGTGTAGCTATATAAGGAAAGTGATGAAACTGCTTTTGGTTGGTGAAATGCAAAACCAGTGATGGTTTTCACTAATAATGCCACGTGGACGAATCATATTTTGACATCTCGGAAGCGATTGGGTCATTTTATTTACATCTTGACGTTCGTGCCAATCACCGTTGCATTGCTGACGCGTGGTACTACTAAAACATATGCCGTAGATCGTACTTTATTTCCTTTTTTCGGAAAATAAAAATGGCGCTTCTTTCAAATAGTCGCGAGCATTGCGCTGCGAATGTGCACTCGCGCATCCATTGTCTGATATGCCCCCTGATAAAAATAAAATAAAAGATTTGTTTGTTTGGAGATGATTGGAAGGGAGAAAAGGAAATATTTTAAAGAGTTGTGATAGCTTTACATCCAGTATACTAAATGTATGGATATCTATTTGACTCCCCAATGGTGGTGGTTGATGCTACTCGATCAGCGGAGGTATTTTAATGGTTTTGTGGTGGTAAGTGTCGAAATTTTGAGGGCTTCATAATGATCGATTACCTCTAACCACCATTGACATTATTAATTTATAAATCAATAATCTCAAAATTTTAAAGTAAATAATTTTTAAATAATAAATTAAATTATTTTATATATTAAATTTTTTAGGAAATATATGGTTTTCCAAAATAAAGTATATTATTTTAAGTTTAATTGCATATTTGGTCCACTATTTTAGTTGAATTACGAAAATAGTCTCCCCATTTTATTTATTCTCAGTTTTAGTCTCTCAAACAGAATTTTGATCGTGATGAAAAATCTTTTTTTGCGGTTATTTAAGTCAAACTATGCTTCAAAATCTCGTGATGCAACAAAATGTTGTTTGGAGGACTAAAACTTGAAAGAAATAAAATAGGTAGACTATTTTCGTGATTCAGCTAAAATAGAGGATTAAAACTGCAATTAAACCTTTATTTTAAAATTATTTATTGGATTCAAGTTTTGAGAAGGGAAGAGGGCAAAAATTTTATCTTAAATGATTTTTGTTCTCTATTTTGGGAGAATTGAATAAGAATAAATCATTATAACTTGAAAATAATTTAAGATCTTTTATTTTCCTTAGAACTAAACACAAAAATCATTTAAAATCAATTTCTTTTTATTTGTGTGAACTTGGTGTTATGCTAAACCAACTTTTAAGTGAAAGGGTTTGTGAGTTTGTCAACTTTCAAACATATGATTAAGTAGGAGTTTTGCAAAATCTACATAGAAGGTGGGTAGATCTTGTTGCTTTGATGTTCAGACTTCTTTGTTTATTGTATTTTTTGCACTCTTTTTAATAATATTTTTTATTATAAAAATAAAAATAAAAAAGCATTAAACTCTTTTTAACTCTCCTGCTTTTGTTTTTATTTATTTATTTTATTTTTAATCATTTGATTTCTAGAAAAATAAAGTTAGTAATCAATAGTTCGTCTAAAAGATAAATAAAATCTTACATAAATTTTTTTGAGTCAAGATTCGAAATAAGAGGAAGGTAGAACTATTACTCAAATCCATTAGAACAAAAACCAAACAAAGAAGCAAAAGCTAAAATATGACAAAATTTACTCCAATCCATTACAATAGAAATCAGACTATTTAACAATCATCAATCATCTATGATTATTCACAAACAATTTTCTTTAAAAAGTTAATTTAAAAGAAATTAAAGTGAGACTATGTAATCTATTATTTTGTAATATAGTAGATCGTAAATAAGATTTAAATAATTTCAATTTTAAAAAGTTCTTTAATCAGCTCATGCAATAATAACATAAATAATTAATAGACTTAAGTACAATTTTTGTCGTATTTTCATTAATTCAATAAATTAGTCCCCTTACTTAAAAAGTCAACAATTTTAGTATTTCTCAATTATATTTTTGAACTAAAAAAATGACAATTTGACATATTTTAAATGTTGTGGCATACGATTTTATAACATAGCATCATCTAGACCCGTTAATTATTCATATGTCATTAATTAAATTACAAAATAGAAGAAAATATAAAGTTGAAAGTTAAGTTTTAGAGGATTTTATTGTGATTTTATGGATGTTAATTATTCTACATCATCGAATCATATGACACACTATTTAAAGCATGTCGCATCGCTATTTTTTATTTAAAAAATTAGAATGAATGACCAAAATATTGTCACATTTTATAATAATAAAGGGATTGATTTTGTAAATTGTTAAAAATTAGAGATTAAAATTACATTTAAGTCTTTAAAATATATCAAATTGTTATTTTTTAGTTCAAAAATTTGATTAAGAGCCACAACTGTCGTTTTTTAAAATATAGGAACTAATTATATGAATTGATTAAAATAAAGGGACAAAAACTACAATTATATATGATTAATACTAGTATTATTCTATATGTCTTGCATACATTAAGAAAATAGATAATATATATACCTAACTATTAAGTAAAATAAAAATTTAGTGACCCAAAATTGTAGGGTTGTGGGCATTTTCCCTTTCAACCCATGCTCGAGGTCACCAGTGGATCTTGCATCTATAAGTTGAAATTTCTGGATATATTGGTGATCTCACTCATGTTATGCAGTGCATGTATCAAGCCTTAAAAATGGTAAATTAATGTTTTAGAATTAGTACTTATTGGATTTAAATCCTGGCAAGAAAAATTGTAATAATGTAGTCTCATGCATCAAATCCTTATCTTGAGGTGATCCATTGGTCGAAAAGGCATTCTGAATAATCTTTACTCAATTGATGTAGTTGTCATACATGTAGTGTATGTTTTCATAACGATGTAACTTGTTAGAGTACTTATTTTCTATATATAAAATATTTGTTTATAAAAAAATGGAGAATTGTATTTTGGGAAAAGATTGTACTTTTTGTACATCAATCAATGGTTTGTTTAAATTATCCGTCAATAAAGTATAGGAAATCCTTGCCATGGATTGATGAATATCAATGCATTTGGGTTTGGAAATAGATTCTTAAATTAAAAATAATTATTAGTAATTTATTATTTTTAGTCTCAAATTCCACAAAGACATGTCAAGGGCAAAATTTAGTTGATTATATTAGGAGAAAATATTTATAGTAAAATTACGATAAATATTATGATAAATATTATGATAAATATTAAAAATTACTTTACTTATCACAAAAACTATGTAAAAATTATTCTATGGAATCAATCAAATTTTGCCCATGGCATGTGATTATAGAATTCGAGACCAAAGATTCATAATAAATTGTCAATAATTATTTTTAATTTAAGAATCCATTGCCAAACCCAAATGCATTGATATTCATCAATCCATGGCAAGGGGTTTTCTATAATTTATTGACGGATAATTTAAACAAACCATTGATTGATGTACAAAAAGTACAATCTCTGTTTCCAAAATACAATATGTTTTTACATGGATTTTGTGAATATATTTATCGCAAATTACTCCATGGGAGAAAATATTTATGGGCAGAATTTGATTGATTCCATTGTAAACAAAGCTAATTTTATTTTTAAAACAGTAAAAAGCAAATCGGCTTTATGATGAATGATTTATTTGTAAAAAAATTATTTTAAAATAAATAACTTTTTTAATTTTATAATTTTTTCAATTATAGTTTTTAGTTAATATTACTTATATTATTTTAAACTTAATATTTTCTATTATGTATTTAAGAAATTAAACATAGCTAACAAAAAAGTTTAATAAAAATAGTATTATGTTGTCATTTAATTTATTCAATAATTTGATTTAATTACATTGCTTTGGAATAGAATATAATTATACGCTGACATTTTATTTGTTTGACACTTATTTTGACGGATTATATACATCGACATTTATCACGTGATCTATCATGTATGTAACATATAAATAATTTCTTAGGTATCTGCCATTTCTACTTGGGACGAGGAATGAGAAAGAAGCAATAGACCCACACTAAATTAATCATTTTATTTTATATATAGTAAAAGAAATGCAAGTGGCTTTCTTTCATACAATAATATAGTAATAAGGAAATGCAAGTGGCTCATAATTTAGTTAAAATCACGTGAAGAAAGTGAACCTTTTTGTTGTACTTCGTTACTAATGAGCCATAGTTGATTAGTTGGTGTAGTGGATAATATTTAATTTCATTAGTTAATACACCAATTTAGCATTAAGCATTTGCACCGCAAAAGTAATTCTATCTTATCAACTTCAGTTCCTATCTGAAAAGGGTATATGCGTCAAACAAATAAAGCAAGCGCAAAAGCTCGCCATCCCAAGTACGATGAAGGAAATGGTGGGCAAGTTTCGTTGTTTTACATGATTAATGGATAGGATAATAATGCCAAAGGACCTAGGTTCATAAAGATGGGAACTTTCTTTTTCTTTTTCGGATCTTTTTAAGGTTTCTAAATTGGGAAAAGAAATGAACTATTTTAGGCGCCACTTGTCACTTCATACTATTTAGTTGCCAGCTCTGTGTATCTGACTTTTTTATATTTTGCTAAGATACATATTCCCAAATGTGGATTATATATATATATATATATATATTTAAAAAGTCATAAGTACACTTCACATTTAAAAATATATTTTTACTTTCTATTTTTATTTTTAAAGTCGCATTTTCACCCTACAATTACGTATAATCTTTTTATACAATAAAAGATCGTATTTTGATATGTGATTATTTATTATTTTTTAATTTTTATAAAAAAATAATTGTTATTTTAATAAATAATAAAAATATTTAAAAATTAAAATTATATTAATAAAATCAATCACAATATATATAATAAAAAAAATACATCAAATAGTTAATGCGGTTGAGTTTATCTGTCAAAATAAATAACGTGCTATATTATTTTAACAACTCACTCTTAATTTGCAGATAAATCTATATTATTTTAACCTTTTATTTTGCAGATAAAATAGCAACTTAGTTCTATTTTATTAACAATTTATAAACTACATGTTTTTGATGAAGACAAAGATCAACAATTATGATCAAAGCAACAAGTTCAAAGAGAAGTTCAAAATAAGCTTCAAATCCAAATATTAAATGTTAAAATGTAAAGGTATATATGATACAAACCAATATTTCAATTACATGAGAACAAGTCATATTTACATATGCATATAAAGTATTTTCAAAAGTCAAAACAACATTAACAAAGTCTTAAAAATCATATTTTTGAAAAAATACATAAGTGTATTCGAGTACAACATCTTGTATTCGAATACAAAGCAAGTCAGAAACAAAAGTCTCAAAGTTGTATTCGACTACGACTATGTGTAGTCGAATACACTACAAGTCAGTGGCCAAAATCCTTATATCTGTATTCGACTACAACCATATGTAGCCGAATACAAAGTAAGTCAGTGGCAAATTTTCACTAATCTGTATTCGACTACACACATGTGTATCCGAATACAAAGTGTAATTTTTGAATATTTTTGAATGTTACAAATAGGTGTATTCGAATACACACATCCTGTATTCGAATACAACTGGAAGCAACACAATTTTTCAGATCTGGAATAGCTCCAGATCATTGTATTTCTTCATCAAACCTCTTGGATTAATGGCCACGAATCTGAAGAGATGTTTATGGAGTATAAATACCCCATAACTTCACATCAAAGAAAATACAATCCTTGAATCAATACCTTGAACAACTTTGAACAAAATTCTGATTTTTTACAAAGTACTTGCATTTCATTTTTATATCATTCAGATAGGTTCTCAAGTACTTGAATTGTTATTGGATTGTTTATCAATATACCTCTCCTTATTCTTATTCAAATCTTATTGTATCACTTGTAAAGGAAAGTAGTACTTTCTTAAAAGTAGCTTAATCTAAGATAGTGGTGTGCTATCTTAGAAGTGTTGTTAGAAGTTTGTAGCAAGAATCTCAGGGTGAGAGTTGTACATTTTCTGACAATTAGTGGATCAATCTCTTGTGGTGTGCAAGAGGACTGGATGTACCCTTGGTTATAAGGGGAACCAGAATAAATCTTAAGTGTTCATTTATTTACTGCACTTTATTGTTAGTAGACACTTTATTAAACTCAGAAAATTCAACTACTATATCACTAAAAACACGAAAATTTACTAACACCTAATTCACCCCCTCTTAGGCGTACTTCTATACTTACAATTGGCATCAGAGCATGTTTAGGTAACTTATTCCTCGATCAATTACTCATGGCTTCCGTACAACCTGTTTTTAGAGACGGTGAATGGATGAATTTTTCAGTATATCTCACTGTAAAACAGCAAAAGAAATATGGGATACATTGGAAGTAACTCACGAAGGCACCATTGAGGTAAAAAGATATAAACTCAACACACTATCACAAGAATATGAGTTATTTCGAATGTAGCCCGGAGAATCGATTCTAGACTTACAGAAAAGGTTCTCCCACTTAACAAATCATTTGACGGCACTCGGAAAAATCTTCACCAATGATGAATTAAATCTAAAGGTACTAAGATCATTGACAAGGGCCTGGTAACCAAAAGTGACAGCAATCTCCGAAAAGAAAAGCCTATCCAAAATGTCTCTTTCTGCACTATTTGGAAAACTTCAAGAGCACGAAATCGAACTTGGAAGGTTAGAACAAAATGAAAGTCTAGAAAAGAAGACAAAAAATATTGCTCTAAAGACCGAATCAAGAGAACAAATCAAGGACGACAATTCAGATGAAGATGAAAACATTATTTTTCTTGTTAAGAAATTTGGTAAGTTTCTTAAAAATGACAGAACATTCAAAAAGAAAAGTATCAAGAAGAAAGATAATTCTACATCAAATCAAAACTTCAATTGCTTTGAATGTGGAAAACAAGGACATATTAAAGCAGATTGCCCAAACCTTGCTAAGAAGAATGCCATCAAAAAGAAAGACTTCAAGAAGGCATATATAGCTTGGGAAGACAACGAAGTAAGTTCATCTTCAGAAACAGAAAAGTGAAGAATGCGCCAATGTTGCATTAATGGCATTGCATCAATCAGATGATGAAGAAGAGATTAGTAATATAGACTCTCCTCATCATAATAAAACTAATAATGAATTAATTATAGAATACAATGATGCTCAAAACACAATTAAGGAATTACTTATTGAATGTTAAAATTTGTGTAAACTAGTGTCAACACAAAAGAAACAAATCTCAAGTCTACAAGAAAAAGTTGACATTATGGAGAAAAATTCTGAAAAACTAAAACAGAATTTTACATGCAATAAATATGATTCCCTCTCTTTCAAAATTGTTCTATTAAATAGGATAATTGAACGATACGAAAAGGGACAAATAGGATTAGAAAATGTGTTAAATATGCAAAGATACTCAAATGACAAAAGTGGTCTTGGATATTCAAAATTTGATAAACCAAACTTGAATAAGACTATTTTTGTTAAAGCAAGTAATCAATCTAATCAAG
Organism: Cicer pinnatifidum; assembly: GCA_037974775.1. Lineage (NCBI taxonomy): Eukaryota > Viridiplantae > Streptophyta > Magnoliopsida > Fabales > Fabaceae > Cicer > Cicer pinnatifidum. Next base: position 45,515,556 of record JBBPBR010000008.1, on the reverse strand, counting down.
AAAAGACTATAGTTATGAAAAATGATCATCATTATAAAGAGAGAATTATTCAAAATAAATCTCATATACATGCTACTAAAAATAGATTTAATCCTATTTGTTCTTATTGTGGTCTTCATGATCATACACCTAATACCTGTCACATTAGAAACATTAGTGTTCCAAGAGGGCATTACGTATGGGTAAAGAAAGGTACTAACCATCAAGGACCCAAAGCACATTGGGTACCTAATAAAGTTTGATTTCAATTTTGTAGGTATGCAAGCAAGGTACTTCAAATATGTGGTACTTAGATAGTGGATGCTCTAAACATATGATGGGTAATGTAACAAAATTCTCAGACTTAAAGCTTGAGTCAAAGGGATATGTAATCTATGGAGACAACAACAAAGGAAAAATTTTAGGCATTGGAAAAGTCGGTACAGCACCATCCCCCTCGATTGAAGATGTCTTATATATCGAAGGTCTAAAACACAATCTCATAAGCATTAGCCAGCTTTGCGACAAAGGATACAAAATAGTCTTTAACAAAGATGAGTGCATCATCCAAAATGAAGCTACAAATAAAATTCAATTTATTGGTAAGTGGTTCAAAAATATTTTTTTACTTAATCTTGACGATTTATCCTTAAAAATGAAATGTCTTTTGGTAAGCAACAATAATGATGCTTGGCTATGGCATAAGTGATTTGCTCATATTCACATGGATCATTTAAACAAATTGGTCAAGCATGATCTTGTTGTAGGCTTACCAAAAATGAAATTTATAAAGGATAAATTGTGTGACGCATGCCAAAAAGGTAAGCAAACAAAAAGTTCTTTCAAACCTAAAAATGTCATTTCAACCTCTAGACCACTACAATTGATACATATGGACTTGTTTGGTCCATCAAGAACCAAAAGTCTTGTTGGAAACTCATATGGACTAGTTATTGTTGATGATTACTCAAGGTTCACTTGGACCTTATTTTTGGCAAGTAAAAATGAAGCTTTTAAGGCATTTAAAAACTATGCCAAGCTAATCCAAAACGAATAATCTGCCAAAATTGTATCAATTAGAAGTGATCATGGAAGAGAATTTCAAAATACTTCATTTGAAGAATTTTGTGAAGAAAATGGCATTTTCCACAATTTTTCTGCACCAAGGACACCACAACAAAATGGGATTGTTGAGAGAAAGAACAGATCTTTGATAGAGCTCGCAAGAACTATGCTAAGCGACTCAAACCTACCAAAATATTTTTGGGCAGATGCTGTAAACACAACATGCTATGTTTCCAACCAGGTAACATTCGGCCAATTCTTAAGAAAACTCCGTATGAACTTTACAAAGGAAGAAAACCCAATATCTCTCACTTCCACATTTTTGGATGTAAGTGTTTTGTGTTAAACAACGGTAAAGACAACCTTGGAAAATTTGATGAAAAAGCTGATGAAGGTATATTTATCGGTTACTCTTTATCCAGTAAAGCATTTAGAATTTTCAATAAAAGAACTTTATTCGTCGAAGAATCAATGCATGTAACTTTTGATGAAACTAACCCCATAAAAGAAGAAAATATTATTTCTTGTGATGATGATGTTTTTGAAAGCGATGATACAAGCAAAGAACATCAAACTGATCAACCAGATCAAGAAAGTGAAGTTAACATTGAAAGGCAAAATGATGATCTTCCTAAAGAATGGAGAACCCATAGATATCACCCAATTGATAACATCATAGGTGATATTAATAAATGAGTCACAACAAGATTAAATCTGCAAGATGCTTGCTTAAACATGGCAGTTGTTTCTCAAATGGAACCCTCCAAAATTGGTGAAGCACTTAAAGATGATCAATGGATACTTGCCATGTAAGAAGAACTCAATCAATTTGAAAGAAGCCAAGTATGGGAACTTGTTCCTACTCCTGGAAATAAACACATCATTGGTACAAAATGGGTGTTTAAAAATAAACTTGATGAGAATGACATAGTTGTCCGCAACAAAGCTAGATTGGTTGCTCAAGGATACAATCAAGAGGAAGGGATAGATTTTGACGAAACATTTGCTCCGGTAGCAAGATTAGAAGCAATACGTTTACTACTTGCGTATGCTTGTTCCATGAACTTTGAGTTATATCAAATGGATGTGAAGAGTGCCTTTCTCAATGGATACATAAATGAAGAAGTCTATGTCAAACATCCCCCTGGGTTTGAAGATTCCAAAAATCCCTCACATGTTTACAAATTAAAAAAGACTCTCTATGGTCTAAAACAAGCTCCAAGAGCTTGGTATGATAGATTAAGCACCTTTTTATGTGCACGAGGATTTGAAAAAAGGGACGTCGATAAAACATTATTTGTCAAAAGAGATAATGGTCACACCTTATTGGTCCAAATCTACGTTGATGATATAATATTTGGATCAACCAACAATGACATATGTAAATAATTCTCTTCAATAATGCAAGGAGAATTTGAAATGTCCATGATGGGAAAATTAAACTATTTTCTTGGACTTCACATCAAGCAACTTGAGCATGGCATATTCATAAATCAGGAAAAATATTGTAAAGAATTACTCAAAAAATTTGAAATGGAAAACTGCAAAGAAAGTGCAACTCCAATAGGCTCCGGAACCTATGTTGATAAAGATGCATCAGGTATTTCAATCGACATATCCAAATATCGAGGTATGATAGGATCCTTATTATATCTAACAATCAGCTGGCCAGATATTATGCTTAGTGTTTGTTTGTGTGCAAGATTTCAGGCGGATCCGAAAGAATCGCATCTAGTAGCCGTTAAAAGAATTATGAAATATTTGAAAGGAACGACAAATGTATGCCTATGGTACCCCAAGGTAGCATATGTAGCCTAGTTGGATACTCTGATTCAGATTATGTAGGATGCAAAACGGATCGTAAAAGCACAAGCGACACTTTCCATATCTTAGGCAATGCACTAGTATCATGGTCTTGCAAAAAGCAAGCTTGTGTTGCACTTAGTACTGCTGAAGCTGAATACATAGCAGCAGGTAGTTGCTGTGCCCAGATTCTCTAGCTCAAACAGAAATTACATGACTATGGAGTTGATCGTGGATGCATTCCCTTAAGATGTGACAACACAAGTGCAATAAACATCTCCAAGAATCCAATCATGCACTCTACAACTAAACACATCGATATACGACATCACTTTCTACGGGATCATGTGCTTAAAGATAATGTTAAAGTAACATTTGTTGATACACACAATCAATTGGCTGATATCTTTACAAAACCTTTACCTAAGGACTCATTTTATAAGATCCGAAGAGAAATTGGTATTTTAAATGAAAATGATCTTTGAAATTGCATGATACATATAATCTGTCATCTCTCTTCAAAAATTTCATCTTAAAGTTGCTTAAATAAAATTTATTGATGATTATTGTTTCTTGATATATAAATTTGTGTGTTACATGTTGAGATTTCCAAAAAAATTTAGTTTTTAAGCAAAAATTCGCATATGTAGTCGAATACAAATGTCTGTATTCGAATACATACTTTTCCAGAAATTTATGTATTCGAATACAACTTATGTGTAGTCGAATACACGTTCCCAGAACAATGTATATTCGAATACAAGTAGGTGTAGTCGAATACACCTTCGCGTTTTTGCCCAGATATAAAAGTTGTTTCACATTTTAAGGTTATTTTACATTTGGTATTCGAATACACAGTTGTAGCCTTTTCTCTCTTCTCCCAAAATCTCGTCCATCCTCCTTTCACTCAATTACCCATTCACCCAACCTTGCAAACTACATCACTCTTTACTTCTTTCTTTTCATTCATCATCATATTTCTCACATATCTCACATTTTCTCTCAAACTCATTTTTCACCAAAACCTCATTTCTCACCATGGATGCCACAAACGAGGACCAGGAACCAAGCATGCAGCAGTGGGTCCCTCAAGAAAACGAACAAGGAATCCCAACATCACGGATCTATCCCGGCTTCTACACACACCGGAAGAAATTGATCGTTTTCGCACATTCTACTCTGACAAGCAACTTATCTTTCCAAAATATGGTACCTTAAACTCTTTCTCTGCCTTTAAATTTCCTGCGTTGCTCAAAGCACAACATGTTGAAGAGTTTATAAGTTACAAAGGTCCTGTTTATCCAGATTTAGTTAGGGTTTTTTATTGCAATCTCATCCAAGATGGAAAAATGCTGGTATCTCGAGTTAAGGGTAAAACCATTCGGTTAAATACCAAAACCATAGGCGAAATTACGAACATTCCCTTTAATGGTCAAAAGTTTTGTCCCAACAAATTGTGTGAATGGGGTGATATCTCTAAGTATGATGCGTATGTTGCCCTATGTCGGTTTGACAAACGCACAATGGAACAAAAGAGGACTCAGGCTGGTTTCAAATATGCCCAGCAACGGTATGGAGTGGGAAATCTTACCGTTGATTATCGCCTCTTGCACTATTTCCTTAGCTACATTCTGGTTCCGAAGGCTGGAAATTACTCCCAAATTTTGGAGTTTAAACTACAAATTATGAATTTCATGTATGAAGGTTGTCAACTAAATTGGGCATACTTTGTGAAATTTGTCAGGTTTGAATCCCGAGAGGCAATTGGATTACCATATGCGAAGGAAGTTTCCCGGATTTTGAAACACTTTGGGGTTGAATTCTCTGATGAAGTCATGTATACACCCACCAAAGAAAATATGTTGGATTTAGGTGTCTTGCCTAGCATGAGAATCATATGAAATGAGGAGCTTGAATCTTTTGTGCATAAAGGTGATTCTGGTCGACCATCTGATGCTTCTCAAGAAGACACTGTTGGACCCTTAAATGCTGCTGCCCAGGATGATGAAGATGGCGAGGAAACAGCCTCTGATGATGATTATATCTCCAATCAAATGCTCATGGCTCGCCTTGATTCTTTCCAAACCTTCCTCCAAACTCATTTCGAATATCTGACCACTTCGATCGACACTCGCTTCCAGAACATTGAAACTACTATTTCTCGCAATCATGACGCTTATCTCAGGACATTAATAGTTTATCGGACAAAATTGATCATTTTCACATTCCAATGGATTATGATTAGTTCGATATTCGGCATGTATTTGTACTCCTTTGCAGTTTGCATTATATACTACTTCAACATTTGCTTTAATTTGTAGTTTGATTTATGTCCTGTTTTGTATGGATCTCGTTGCAACTTGTTAACTATTCTGATGTTATGTCCTGTTTGTCACTTGATTACTAAAATTGGACGTGACTTCACTCTCAATTATGTTATCCTGCATGCTATTTTCTTATTAGTATGGTTATGCTTGCAAATTGTATGTTTTCTATATTTTTCCTTCTTTTTGATCATGTCAAAAGGGGGAAAAAATTTGGTATTGTTGTTGCTTTAAACATCTTGTAAGTACTCAAACAATTTTTCAATTAATCACATACAAAGAGGGAGTACGCATATATTACGGGGGAGCAATGATTCGAATTACACAATCTCTTCACAACAACAACATTTTGTCATAATCAAAACGGGGGAGAATGTAAACTACATGTTTTTGATGAAGACAAAGATCAACAATTATGATCAAAGCAACAAGTTCAAAAATAAGTTCAAAATAAGCTTCAAATCCAAACATTAAATGTTAAAATGTAAAGGTATATGATACAAACCAATATTTCAATTACATGAAAACAAGGCATATTTACATATGCATATAAAATATTTTCAAAAGTCAAAACAACATTAACAAAGTCTTAAAAATCATATTTTTGACAAAATACATAAGTGTATTCGAATACAACATCTTGTATTCGAATACAGAGCAAGTCAGAAGCAAAAGTCTCAAAGTTGTATTCGACTACGACTATGTGTAGTCGAATACACTGCAAGTCAGTGGCCAAAATCCTTATATCTGTATTCGACTACAACCATATGTAGCCGAATACAAAGTAAGTCAGTGGCAAATTTTCACTAATCTGTATTCGACTACAGACATGTGTATCCGAATACAAGGTGTAATTTTTGAATATTTTTGAACGTTATAAAGAGGTGTATTCGAATACACACATCGTGTATTCGAATACAACTGGAAGCAATATAATTTTTCAGATCTGGAATGGCTCCAGATCATTGTATTTCTTCATTAAACCTCTTGGATTAATGGCCACGAATCTGAAGAGATGTTTATGGAGTATAAATACCCCATAACTTCATATTAAAGAAAATACAATCCTTGAATCAATACCTTGAACAACTTTGAACAAAATTCTGATTTTTTACAAAGTACTTGCATTTCATTTATATATCATTCAGATTGGTTCTCAAGTACTTGAATTGTTATTGGATTGTTTATCAATATACCTCTCCTTATTCTTATTCAAATCTTATTGTATCACTTGTAAAGGAAAGTAGTACTTTCTTAAAAGTAGCTTAATCTAAGATAGTGGTGTGCTATCTTAGAAGTGTTGTTAGAAGTTTGTATCAAGAATCTCAAGGTGGGAGTTGTACATTTTCTGACAATTAGTGGATCAATCTCTTGTGGTGTGCAAGAGGATTGGACGTACCCTTGGTTATAAGGGGAACCAGAATAAATTTTAAGTGTTCATTTATTTACTGCACTTTATTATTAGTAGACACTTTATTAAACTCAGAAAATTCAACTACTATATCACTAAAAACACGAAAATTTACTAACACCTAATTCACCCCCCCTCTTAAGCGTTCTTCTATACTTACACAATTTCCTCTTTTTTTTTTCTTGATCAAATTAATAAAAATAAATAAAACTAAATTATATTAATAAAATAAAATAAATACATTAAATTAAAAAAAAAAACACATCAAATTTAAATTAATGATGTTCACTTAAATGTTATCCAGTTCTATATTGTACTCCAACAATACGATAACAATCTAGATAAGATGGGATTAAATAATATAGATTTATGTATAAAATAGTAGAAAATTGTTAAAATAATATAACAAGTTATTTATTTTGACATATCTATTCAACTGCAATATTAACATTGATGTATTTTTTTCATATTAAATATATTTTGTTTGATTTTATTAATATAATTTTGTTTTTTTATTATTTTTTATTTATTAAATTAACAACTTTTCATTTTTTAAAATAAAAAAGTTAAAAGGTAATGAATGGTCGAATCCCTGAAATGCTACATGCATAGAAAAAATCATGATTCAATTAATCACATAATTGAGATGCCATCTCTCTTGAAGGTCAAAAAAATATAATATTTTAATATATATAT
>JBBPBR010000008.1:45497495-45507788 GCA_037974775.1 Cicer pinnatifidum | reverse complement strand
TCTGACATGTAAAATTACTTTATATTTATGATGTATATGAATTAAATTCACAATTTTTTTTTCACAAAAATTCATATAAATTTTAATAGTTGAATATTTTTTATCACAGTTAATAAGTATAACGCTTCCTTTAAAAAGGGGTATAAATGTCCATATCTTTCTTATTTTAATAATATGAAAGTTATGCTTGATTAAAAAAAATATAGGTTAATGAATTTTTTAAACTCTTATTCAGCCTAAATTTAACTTTTAGTCCCTCTTTTATAAATTCAGATTTTTTTTATTCCAATTTAGAACTCTTGAAATTTTTTGGGTCATTTTTCAATTTTTGATAATGTGACTATATCTCATTTACGATGTAACATATTAGAGTAACATTAATGAGTTGGGTAAAATATTTTTTAAAAAAAAAACATTTTGATTCATGTCATTTATATTAACTAATAATTATATTTTAATAATTAAATAACATTATACATTATATTTAAAAAATAAAATCAAATTGCTTATAAAATCAAATTATGAATCAAGAATCGGTATAGACAGCTCAAAGGTTGTGACGAAGAATGATTTGGAAATTTTTAATTTAGGATTCATAATCTAATTTTATAAACAATTAGTGAGATAACTTTGCTTTCGCACGGCTCGCTGTGGTTTTGTTAATATTGAAGGTTGGGCAATACTTGTTAAAGTTTAGAATTTATATTAGTTTGAATTGAAGTTATTGAATGGAAATCAATAATTAATAGAAAGATATAAACGAAAAGAAACATGGCATGACATGACATAGTAGGTAGTAGGTTCATTGGACAACACAAATAACACCATTGATTATGGAGAGGGAAGAAGTAAACATTGAATTAGATAAAAGGAAATTGTCTGCGCAGGAAATTTATAAACATTCAGTGTTATCAACAATTTTTGCAAACTCGAAAATCAATAACAATTTTTACAAACTAGAAAATCAACGTGTATCCCCATCAATATCTAAGAACCATATACGTGACTGTTGACATTAAAAGTTGATCATAATACAATAATGGTTTGGCTATTGATAAATAAGTTAGAAGGATGAAGTTGCTCCGGAAACAAAAAAAGTATTTGTTGACAATAGTACCTTAATAACAATGGTCATTAGTGTTGGAATATATAGTTTATTAATATGTGAATTAAAAAATTGTTGAAGTCTCACCTTATAAAATTCTCATATTTAATTTGAGTAGTTTTCAACTCTATAAATATTAAAGTCTCACATTGGATAAAAAATATATCTGGGTTTGAGTCCATCACTATATAATAAGTTTCAAACTATTTTAAAAAGTATACAAAAGTTGAATGCATTTCTCAACTTTCTTTTTTCTCTCTTTTATATTATGCTCGACTGATTTCCGAGTCACTTCTCCCCTTTCTTTCAGTCCCTTCGATATTTATGAGCGGTTTTCTACCGTTGTCCTTCGATTTTTTAGAATGGTTGTTATGTCATAGTCCATTCTTTTTCTAGAGCAATTGTTATACCGTAGTTCCTTCGAATTTTAGAGCAGCTGTTATGTTGTAGTTCCTTTAATTTTTAGAGCGGTTCTATACCATAGTCCTATCTATTTTTAGCGAATATGTTGAATGTTTGTGGACTGTCTAGTGTGAATTGTTATATCAAGCCTCTGAAAATTCTATTTTGATTATGTCTGGAACTTCCTTTGAATCTTTTATTTTTGATTATGTCTAGAACTTACTCTAAACACTATTTTGATTATGTCTAGAACTTATTCTGAACATTATATTTTGATTATGTCTTGAACTTCCTCTAAACATTCTAATTTGATTTTGTCTTGAACTTCCTTTGGTTGGAAATTCCCTTTGACTATAACTTTCCTCTAACTGAAGCTTCCCTTTGACTAAAACCTCATTTTGACTAAGATTTCTTTATTTCTTAAATTTCCTCTAATCGAGACTTCCTGTAAGACCCAATACCAATGATCAAGAATATGACAATTGAATCCATACATTTTAATAGTATAACGGAAAAAATAATGAAATAATAATTAGAATACTAAAACACAACTGAAAACTACATTCAAAATATAGCTTACAACTTGTTTTGGTACGTTCATAAATTAATATTACAACTTGAACTAATTTAAGTCTTTAACAAGTTTTCATTAGATCATATAATTTAATACATCAGAATTTTAAAACTAATAAGTCTGCTCGAATCCTCTGGTACTCAGCCCATACCCCGTTTTCCTTCAGCTGCTATTATAAAAATAAAGAGGTAAGATAAAAATAAAGGGAGGGGTAGTTTAAAAATATTTCTTTCATACATATGCATAAAAATATGAAATTATGATGCATCTCATGTTGAAGCTCTTAACTTCAATTTTTCATAAGAGCTTAACTGAAATCATTCTTTCAATACGATTCTGAAAACTATGGATGGCATCAAATCTTTTCCTTGAAACAAGGAAAATTTGACCAATATCTTGATGTGGGTCATTAAGAAAATTAAGTCATAGTTGGTAAAGGTGGTTTGGCCTAACCCCAATAAACATTCTGATTGTTCTCCTCTACCTATTGTTCCATGCATAAAACAAACCTGAATGTCCCACCGTGATTAAGATCATAGCATGATCTGATTAATGAAAATGTAATTCACTTAAGATGTTATGTATTAAATTGCCTTGACAATATTATGTTTGCAATGCATCATTACTCTGTAACACTTCTAATAACTTAACAATATATTGAAAATCAAGTGGGAATGGAATCCTAGGTCTCTAATCAGAGCTAAAACTAGAGGCAAACTTACCTAGAGGCATAACTCCTGATTAGAGGCAATGCATTTTGAAGTAACATGTCAGAGGCATCATGTCCAGAAGCATATAGGTCAGAGGCAACATAATTAGAGTTAGAGGGTATGTGACTAAAGACAGAGTCAGAAGATTCATGTCTAGAGATAGAATCATAAGATACGTGTCTAGAGGCAAAATTAGATGATACGTGTCAAGAGAAAGAATCAGAGGATACGTGTCTAGAGGTAGAACACAAGGATACATATCTAGAGGCAGCTTGATCAGGTGGATTGCGATCAGAGACAACTTGATAAAAGGGACTTGGATCAAAGGCAACTTGATTAGAGGAAAGACAAAAGGGAAAAACCAGAGGTAAAATGGAAGGAGAAATTCAAGGGCAAGGTAGGAGAAGAAAATCATAGGGAAAAGTAGAAGAATATTATTAGAGGCAAACTAGAAGCATTTCACCAGACACAAAAACATAAGTAATTTACTAGAGGAAAAATACAAGAAACCATAATACAACTAAAAGAGAAGAAACATAAAGAGAAGCCATAAACAGAAATAGTGAGAATTGAGAAATAACATCAAAGGCAACATGGCTAGAAACGTAAGTAATCATCAGAGGCAGAATGCCCAAAATTATGAGTTAGAAACCAAAGGCAGAATGCCCAAAATTGTGGATATTGAAAAGAATATTCAAAGGTAAAAATACTTAAGATTTTGAAACGAAAGCCTGAGTCAAAAAACCCCAAAGTTACAAAATGACACACAGAGGAAAAACTACAAAGGCGACAGAAAGAATATCCAAGGCACGCAAATTTGCCTTCAATAGCGGGATTCACACATTAAACCACAATTCTTTACTCAAAATCCTCAAAGTTCCTAAATTTCCAACACAACAATCATGCAATGATCAAAGAAACAATATGCATGACATATTAAATTCATTTGGGTGCAGTTTCAAATCACCTATATGCTAAAAAATTTATTTCGTCTTGCTCTAAGTTCTTTTAAACCGTAATGCTCCCAAAATAGTTGATGATAAGAAACAAATGATTTTAGTGAATAAATTTCCATAACCCTCATGCTAAAAGAAGTTAATGTAATAATGAAACTTAATGAAGAAGATTATGGTCCAAAGTAGCTCTGAGCTCCTCTGGAAGACGCATTTTCTACTTAACTGATTTGAGTTAATTCCGAAGAATGAAGGGACAAATTTATGCATGCAAGGCTACTGGGCAGCTTTGGGGGACTTTACTGAACTTCTAGTCTTGGAAGATTTGGAAGATAAGGAAAAATGGAGGATTTGGAAAAGATGGTGAACAATAACAATAGGGTTACCCTTTAGGGGTATTGTAGGTAGTCCTAACATATAAGAAATGTGATGACTTAGTCAATCTATCTACAATTACCCAAATGGAATCATACCTTGACTGGGTATGAGGTAGTTTCACTGCAAAATCCATGAAAATAGAATCTCATTTCCATTCAGGTATGTCTAGAGGATACAATAGACATGTTGGCCTCTGATGTTCTATTTTCATCTTTTGACAAGTGAGGTACTGGGCAACAAAGGTAACTACATCTTCTTCATGCCTGGCCACCAATAATTCTTCTTAAGATCCTGATACATCTTGGTGGCTCTAGAGTGAATAGTCAAGTGGCCCTTATGAGCTTCCTCTAATATTATTTTCTTTAATTTCTAGTCCATAGGTATACAATTTTGTTTTGAAACAGAATTGTCCCATCTGTTGCCTTTGAAGACTTCTCTTCCCTAAGATCATTGGTTATTTTCAACTAGTTTAAAAGAATTCCGCCTTGAAGAGGTGTCATCCTCCGATTTAAATCTCTAAAGCTCTCTAGTAATATTTGTTTCTAAATCATCATAAATGATACATGTAGTGACTTTCTACTCAAGGCATTTAGCACTACATTTGGCATTGTCTAGATGTTGTCTTAGCTCAAAGTCATAGTCTTTCAAGAATTCCACCACTCCTCTGTCTCATATTAAGTTCCCTTTGGTCAAATAGCTACTTTATACTTTTTGGGTCACTGAAGACATTAAAATGTGTTCCGTACAAATAATGTCTCCAGATCTATAGGGTAAATACTATGGCCGCCAATTCAAGGTCATGGGTATGTCAATTCTCCTCACGTGATTTGAGTTTCCTTAAGGTATAAGCCATTACTTGACTATTTTGCACCAACACACAACCTAGACCTTTTAATGATACATCACAATATACCTTAAATCCTAAAGTTTGATATGGGATGGCTAGCACAGGGGCAGTGGTTAGTTTGGTTTTGAGTGTTTGAAAACTCTTCTCACACTCATGATCCCACACAAAAAGGTGATCTTTCTTGGTTAACTTGGTCAGTGGCAAGGCAATTTGGGAAAATTTTATAATGAATCTTCTATAGTACGAAGCCAATCCTAAGAAACTCCTAACTTCAGTCACATTCTTAGGTTGTTCCCACTCCAATACTACCTCTACCTTATAGGGATCCACTACCACTTCTCCATTGGTGATAACATTGGCTAAAAAATTTATTTCTAACATCCATGATTCACATTTTCTAGGTTTGGCATACAACTTCCTATCTCTTAGTATTTGTAGCACTATCTGAAGATGTTCTACATGTTCCTCATCATTTTTTGAGTATGCCAAAATGTCATGTATAAATATTACTACAAATCTATCAAGGTATGGTCTAAAAATCCTATTCATATAATCCATTGATACAGCTAGGGCATTGGTCACCCCAAAAGGCATAACTAATAATTCATAATGTCTATACATGGTCCTAAAGGTTATTTTGGAGATATTCTCTCTTTATTCTTATTTGACGATATCTAGATCTCAAATCAATCTTGGAAAACATAGTAGTTCCCCCTAATTGGTCTAAGAGGTCATCTATCTTTGGTAGAGGATTTTTATTCTTAAGGGTTACCTTATTTAACTGTCTATAATCTATGCAAAACCTCATAATGCCATCTTTTTTCTTTATTAACAACACATGGGCTCCCAAAGGTGTACACTTGGTCTGATGAATTGTTTGCTTATCATATCCTCCAACTGATTTTTGAACTCACTCAATTCTAAGGGGCATTAAACTAAATCTATTAAAAACATTATGTCAAATAAGATAACGAGACACTCATAACACACTAAGAAAGTCTCAATTGAATTCTTAGTTGCAGTAATTAAACTAAGGGGATAGATATTTCAAGTAAGGGAAGATTGAGTTACAAAACACAATATGAGGATATGAATGAATGAGATGCATTAGTGTCAAACATGACAGTAAAAGGAGTTTGATTTGTGAAACAAGTACCAGTAATCAGATTGTGATTCTTACCTTTCTTAGCACTATGGGCAAAGACTCTCCCATTGTTAGGTTTTCTTGGGTTGGAATCTCCTTGTTGGCTTACTAGACAAGAATAAACTATATGACCAGACAATATGCAGTAGTAGTAAACTTAATTTCCAACCAAACACTCTCCCTTATGCTGTCTTCCACATATAGATTAGAGGCAGCATGTCCATAAGCATTTAGGTCACGACAACATAATCAAAGTTAAAAGGTATGTGACCAAAGATTGAGTCAAAGGATACATGTCCAAAGGAAAAATAAGAGGATATGTGTCTAGAGGTAGAATTAAAGGATACATGTCTAGAGGAAGAGTCAAATGATACGTGTCTAGAGACAAAATCAAAGTATATGTGTCCAGAGGTAGAATTTGAGGATATATATCTAGAGGAAGCTAGATCAGTGGGACTTGGATTAGAGGCAACTTAATCAGAGGAAAGATATAAGGGAAACAATAGAGGCAAAATGGAAGGAGAAAAATCAGAAGTAAGTTAGAAGAAGAAAATTAGAGGGAAAAGTATAAGAGTATTAAGAGAGGCAAAATAGAAGCATTTTACGAGAGGAAAAAATATAAGTAATTTACTAGAGGCAAAATAAAAAAAATAAAAAAACCATAATACAACTAACAAAGGCAAAAACAGAAGGATAAACCAGAGGTAGAAATACTCAAAGTTGAGAGATAACATCAAAGGCAACATGTCCAGAAACGTAAGTTAATAATCAGAGGCAGAATGCCCAATATCACGATTTAGGAACTAGAGATAGTAATATAGAAAATAATTATCAAAGGTAAAAATTCTTATATTTTTGAAACAACAACCAGATGCAAAAATCCCAAAGTTGCAGAATGACACCCAAAGACAAAACTACAGAGCCGAGGGAAATAAAATCCAAGGCATGCACATTTGCCTTTATTAACATGATTGGCACCTTAAACTACAATTATTTACTCGAAATCCTTAGAGTTCCTAAATTTCGAACACAACAATCAGGCAGTGATCAAACAAACAACATGCACGACATTAAAATCATTAGGGTGCAGTTTCAAATAACCTATATGCTATAAGTTCCATTTCCTCACTCTAAGTTCTTCTCCCAGATCCCTCATGCTAAAAGAAGTTAATGTAATAAAACTCACAAAAATTGCATTTACAGGAAATGAAGATTATGCTCCAAAGCAGCTTTGAGCTCTTCTTCAAGACAAGTTCCCTACTTTACTGATTTGAGTTGATTCACAAGGATAAATAGATAGATTACCGCATGCAAGGCTACTAGGCAGCTTTGGAGGACTTTAGTGAACTTCTAGTCTGAGAAGATTTTAAAGAGATGTAAAATAGAGGATTTGGAAGCAAAGGTGAACAATAAGAATGAGATTACCCTTTAGACTGGTTAGGGAATGAGAAAGGAAAAATGAAAAAATGATTGGGTATTTTTCTCGAAAAGGATAAATTGAGGAGAAAGAAAGAGATTCTCATTTTTTCCGCTTGCACAATCCCCATATTACCTTTTTGTCCATTCTTATTTTAATTAAAATTCTTTATTTCTAAATTAATGTATTAGTACTTTGACTACCCTTTATTTCTAACATATTTTAATTAAATGGGTTATTACACGTTCCTCTAATGGGGGCTTCCCTCTAACAGAAACCTCCATTTGACTGAGACTTTCCTTTGTCTTGAACTTTCTCTAGTCGAGACTTCCCTATAATGGAGACTTTCCTCTGAGTAAGACTTCTCTCTGACATGGAACTATCTTTTATGTATTGTTTTTTTTAGTAATAATGTTAATGTTGATGAATTACTTTGAAATTGGATCAATCACGAGGAATGTTTGATAAAAATAAAATCATGATATACATTGTTTTAATTGAAAATGTTATAGTGGGATACGAGGGTGTTTAAATAATGAAGCTTTAGTAATGGAAGAGTAATTGGAATGCCTATTGTGGTTATGTCCAAGGCCTACCATACAGAGGAAAATGATCAAAATTACCTTTGTGTCCCACCGCCGAGATAATTGGGATAGATTGTCCATAATTTTTGAAAAATGATTGAATTTTAAGAATTTTATAAAACCTATGTTATAAAAAAATTTCATTTAAACATAAATATTACAAAATTCCATTCCCTTTTTTTTTTATAGAACTCATTGAGATTATTATCTCAACCCCTATTTTTATGTATTATAGCAGATAAAAAGACTTGAGCTCGGACTCAGGGAGAATAGATGATGTTCTATTATTATGATGTATTAATATTTTGTGTAATGGTACTTCAAAGGATATTTTATAAACTATCATTTGTTTTAGTTACAATGACATTTAATTATTGTATCTTATTAGAACCTATAAGGTTGCCTCTCGAATACTATGATGTATGTTTTAATTATCATTTCCTAGATACATGATAATGGATATTACATTTTATTATTAGAACTGGTCAAACCAACTAAACTGTGGGGAATGAGTTAATCCAAGATGCTTTGTTTTTTACTATACATTATAAGTATCACTTCACCAAATATGAAGTCTAGTCAATTTAGTATATTGTGTTTCGTAATCAGAATTATGGCAAAAGGGGAAAGATGACGCGAAAGGCTAAGACGTAATTCTCCATAAGCAAATCATGTTCCTCCACCACCACCACCTGTTGTGGAGCCATGGGAGCGAATATTAGAAATTATTCAACAACAAGCAATGGCTATTAGTAACTTGGTCCAACATTTGGCACAACCAATGGGTGTCAATTAAGCAACCAATAGAACTTTCCATGACTTCCTTAAGATGAAGCTTCAAGTCTTTGGAGGAAGTCATAAGCCAATTGAATCTCAAGCATGGCTCAAAGAGATAAAGAAAGCATTCGAAGTAGTACATTTCTCATAGGAACATAAGATGGTCTTTGCCACTCACCTATTAAAGGGTAAAGTCGAACATTCTTGCAAAGCAGCGAAGGCTCATATCTTGACTTTGGAAACACAATTAGACTAGGAACATTTTGAATCAACTTTCTTGGGCAAGTATTAGCCAAAGAGTACGAGAAAGCAAAAAGAGTTAGAGTTCGCCCACCTGCAGCAAGGAGACATGCTAGTGGTTGAGTATGTGGGAGAATATGAAGAATTGTCAAGATTATCATCCACGCTCAATATCCACCAGATGAAGAGTGGAAAATTAACTAGTTTAAATGAGGCTAGAAACCAAAAATAAAAAATTAATGGCAATGTAGGATAGTTGGAAATCACAAACGATTCCACCCTTGTGCATAAGAGTTACATTGTGGAGGAAAATTTGAAGAGGGTACAAAAGAATAAGCAGGCCAAGTAGTAGAAATCAAAGGATTCCAACAAGTTCAATCAACAATTTGGGGTGAAGACTTCAAAAGGAAAAGGGAAACGAGTTCAAAACTCCAACTCTCCTCGTGCAAGAAGGTGCTCAAAATATGGAAAAGCAAATGCAACAAGGAACCTTACCTTCTACCTTGGTTGTATCTACTACAGCTAAGAACTAAATTGAAACCTATTTTGCATGTTTTCAATGTCCTATTAGCTTTCTTGATAAAGTATTTTTAGGAGACTTAGTATGGACACCCCTTAAAAGCCTAAACATTAGTCCAGAGATGGATTAGTAGAGTGGTTATAGTCCAGAGTAACCAAAAATTCCTTCCTTATTCAATGTTTCTCGACTCTTCCATTATTTAGCCAACGGGGTTAGGGTATATTATTGTTATTTTCTTCAAGTTTGGGGCCATAAATAAATGTTTCAAATGTCCCCATGGTGAATGAATTTGAGGATGTTTTCCATTAGGACATAATGTCCTTACACCTGAATAGAGAAAGATGATTTTTTCAATAGATCTAATTTATGGTGCATAACCCATATCTATTGCTCCTTATAGGATGTCACTTTTGGAACTCAGTGAGCTTAAGAACCAATTAGAAGATCTCATAAGCAAACAACTCATTAGGCGAAGTGTGTCACGTTGTGGACCACATGTACTCTTAGTGAAAAAGAAAAATGGTGGGATATCACTTTGCATAGATTACATATAACTAAACAAAGTGAGCATTAAGAATAAATACACATTGCCATGAATAGATGACATTTAAGACCAATTGGGAGGGGGGGGGGGGGGGGGGC
>JBBPBR010000008.1:45471313-45481751 GCA_037974775.1 Cicer pinnatifidum | reverse complement strand
ATAATTACTCCTTATCGACAATAAATTATTCATCAATCATAGTAGTAATAACAACTCTACTATTATTACTATACAACATATAGATAATAATTTGTTTAGGAAAAATTATAAAAAGATTAACATTAAAACAAATTCCTTCGAAAGAAAAAACATTAAAAGTTTTTGACTTTAATAAAAAAAGTTGTAAACAGATTATTCGAAAAAGAAATTAATTTTTATTTATTTGGCATTTTTTTTCATTTACACGTTCCTTAAAAAGCTTTAACAATGGCGTACATGCATCATATGTGAGTAAAATACATAAAATCTTGGGAAAAAAATAAAATGAGAAAAAACATTATAACAAGATTATCTACCTTAGATACAAAAGCAACGTAAAGCAAAAAAAAAAATTATATTTCATCGGGTTTTACTCCATTAGTATTATATATAGATTCATTCTCTAGTAATATTGATAAAAATAAAAAATAATAAATAATAAATTTTTTTGTAGTAACATAGCCATGGGAGTGAGTATTGATAGGTTGAGTTGGTTACCCGATCCATTGCTTTCAAGCATTGTTTCCTCTCTCAATTTTAAGGAAGCGGTGAGAACATCAATTTTATCAAAAAATTGGGTTAACATATGCAAATCAACAACAAACATAGAGTTCAATGAACTCTTTTTTGTTAAATATGATAACTCTCTTGATATCATAGATTCTCAAAGAAGGGCATTTTCGGATTTTACTAAGAAATGGATCCAAAATTGCGACCAAACCATTATTGAAAAATTTAGTTTAGCGTTAACATTGCCTGATATTTATGTTCAACTTATAGATCGTTGTCTTACATTTGCTATAAGTAAAGGAGTTAAGCATTTAGAGATTGATTTCACTTATCCAACATGGATGGAAGATAATTTTTATTATGATATTTATGTGGCTATGGTTGAGTTGCCTAGATATGTTTATGCATATAGTGGAATTGAATCTTTGAAATTGTATTCATGTAATTTTATTGCTAGTGAAGTGGTTAATTTTCATTCACTCAAAGAGATTTCTTTGGGTTATATGAGATTAAGGTTGTTTGCTATTAAAGCACTTTTGACCAATTGTAAAAAGTTGGAGAGTTTGAGTTTTTATAAGTGTTGGAATTCGGATGATGATTTTGATTTAAAGGAAGAATATTTGGGGCTCAAAAAATTGGTTATCAATAGGTGTCATTT
The DNA here is from genome assembly GCA_037974775.1 of Cicer pinnatifidum. NCBI lineage: Eukaryota > Viridiplantae > Streptophyta > Magnoliopsida > Fabales > Fabaceae > Cicer > Cicer pinnatifidum. The sequence continues at coordinate 45,480,544 of JBBPBR010000008.1, read as the reverse complement.
TAAGTTTAATATATTAAGAGTTAATGCCCCAAATTTGAAGGTTTTCAATTATCATGGGTTGATGACACTTTTTGTCATTGATATTCGATCACCAGCATTGAAAAAGGTTAATCTTGACTTTTCACTTGAACATGGAAGTCAAGGACATGGTCATTATCTTTACCAATTTTTAAGTCAACTTGCTCCTGCTCAAGTTTTGATGGTATGCAGTTACTTGCTTCAGGTACATTTTCTTTACCTTCTTATATATTGTTATTACATAATAATAGATTAAATTTCATATTTTTTAAACTTATTTTGGGAAATATTTTTTTATAAAAAAAAACATTTTTTTTCGTATTTTAGTTATATTTGTGTAAGTTTAAAAAAAAAATTTACAAAAAAAATAATTTTTATTATGAAAATGAATAGTTATAAAAAATAATCTCTAATTAATTTTTGTGTATGATGTGCTAAGGTAATTTATACAGGAGGACGACCAAAACGTATGTATCGTAACATGAATGTGCAACAAATGATAATGAAGACTGCTCTTCACCACCATGAGTTTATGGGAATCGCATTTATGTTAAATAGTTGCCCTAAGCTAGAGCATCTCACTATTGAAATGTGTGACCGAAAAGTTTTGTTGGTAAGTTTTTACATAAAATTAATTTGTTTTAATTAATTTCCTATGTATCCACAAATAGGTTTAACACTTTTGATAAGCGGTGAACTATGGATTGATACTGAAAATTGATCAAAACTTCAATGACAATCGACGTTGTCTTAAGTCAGTAGAAGTTCATCATTCTCCTCATTATTATGATTGATTAAATGATTTGATTGACATTAACTCGATAAAATAAAATGTGTCATTTAAGATTGAAGTCTTCGAAATAACAATAGTCAGATTATAGTCTTGAACTCTAGTGATGAGGAGAATCTTCAATTTCTACTTTTAAAAAATACCATCGATCATCATTAAAATTTCAGGTCATTTTTTAGTTCGACTCACTATAGACCACTAAAGTATCTGCAAATATATTATATTGAATTAATTATTTATATAAACAAAATTAAAAATATTGAACTTTTTTTTTTTATTGTAGGGTTATGAACCAGTGTTCACCGTTGACCCAGATACATTTTGGGTTGAAACTGCAAAACTTTACAAATGTGTGAGAGTAAATCTAAAAGAAGTGGTGATCAAGGGATTTAAGGGAACTAAAAATGAGTTTAATGTGATAAATTATTTTGTCGTTCATGGAAGGAACTTGAAAAAGATGAGTATCGATATACTAAAAGATGAGAAAGTTGCTACACGTCGTCAAGCTGCTGAACTTCTACTTATGTCTCCAAAGGCTTCAAATAATTTGGAGATATCAATCTATTAGTCAATTTAATTTTGAGATTGTTGTCTTTGTTTAACACATTTATTTTGTCTTGTTTTTATTTTTTGTAATTTATTTGTTTTAATTGCTACGACTTCATATTTTATATGGATTTCAATAAGATTTTATTTAGAATTTATTGAAGCATTAATTTAAGAGTAATTTTACAAAGATTTCGGTTTAATTGTTGCTAAGATTTGTGTTTTGCAATGGTTGTTTTACATGATTTTTTAAAATTGTGCTGATATTTCAATAATACTTTGAGAATGCGCTGGACACTTTTTTTTTATTACAGCTGTGTGCTTCAAAGGGAGGGGGACAAGAAAGTTCTTTAAATTGTTCTCAATAATACGGTGGTATTTGGAAATGAAGAGGTGAAAAGTATGCCAAAGGTGAAGTCTAATTGTGATCAATGGTGTTCCACTAAGCTTGAGTAGGCAGGTGTAAATGTCAATTTTCCAAACTGAAGAATATTGTGTGATTGTTGGATAAGAGTGCAAAGAATAATTGGGAGCCATGATTAGTAAAAATAACATTGTTTTAAAGGGGACTTTTGAAGGGTCTTCCAACTAAGTAGATTCTAATTCAAATGATTCTAAGAGTAATAGGGATGAGAGGAATTGGGTTACTCTAAATAATGATGAGGAAGTGGTGGGAGAGGATGTGTGGAATTTTGGAAAATCTATTGGGTTAAATTTTTCACAAGAGAAGGAGATTGTTGTTGACAAGTTGAGATACTTGGAGGAAATTGATAGGAGTAATATTGGGAGAGGGGTTTCGAAGTGGCGACGTGTGATGTAACAGGGGAGTAGTAGTTGTTTTAATGAAGATTATTAGTTACAATGTAAGAGGTTTGGGGGAGCGGCTAAAACAAAGGAAATAAGAAAGATAATTAATCTTTAAAAACTCAACTTGGTTTGTATTCAATAGAAAAAGTTGGAGGTTATCGATCATAATTTGTGTGTATGTATGTGGGGTTCAGATAAGGTTAATTTTTTTTTTAAATCTCCAATTGGAGATCGAGACATTTACTAGTCATGTGGAGTACAAATTGTGCTCACATGTTATCTTTGACTGGTGTGTGGGTGTTTGGTTGAATGATGGAGAACCATTTATTGTGGTGAATGTTTACGCTCTGTAAAATGTCTTTGTGAAAAAATAGTAGTGACTAAATATTGGGAAAAAATAGTGGAGATGGTGGAGTAATGTTGGCATGTTTGTGGAGATTTCCATTTCATTTGGAATGAAGAGAAACGTAAAGGGGCGGGGGTGGCTCTATAGAGGGAGATATGAATTGTTTTAACGAGTTTATTAAGATGGTTTAGTTGGTGAACTTGTCACTCATTGGGAGACATTTTACTTAGTCTAGACTAGACGGGGAATGTATGAGACGATTGGACCGTTTTTTATTATCTTACAGTTGGTGTGATAAGTGGAATTCTCGTTCTCAATGGGCTTTCGATAGAGGTTTTTCGCATGATTGTGCTATTCTACTTTCAGAGGTGTCGTTAATTTAGGAACCATAACCGCTCATGATGTTGAAGTGTTGGTATGAATTTGAAGGTTATCACGAGTTTTTTCGGAAATCAATGGAAGGGTTTGACTTTTAGTGGTTGGGGTAGTTTCATGTTGAAGGAAAATTTAAAAGGTAGTAAAGCATCGTTAAAGGAGTGGCAGCAAAAGCACAATAATAATGTGGAAGAGCAAATCATGGATATGAAGGAGAGTATCAACAAGCTGAATTTGAAAGGAGGGTGCATGGGAGTTTAGATGAGGCAAATGTTGTAAAAATACTTTTTATCAACTCAATTATTTTCATTGACTAGAGTTAATTATAGTATTTAATGAGTAAAAGCAAGGCTTCTGTTGTTGAAAGATGGGGATGCAAATTAAAAAAAAAATTCATGGCGTGATGGCAAGCAAACAGCGAGCTAATTATATCTTAAGTATTAAAGTTGAGGGAGATATGGTTGAGGGCGTTGAGGGGATTAGAGGTGCAATTAATTTCATGGTCATTTTTTTATGCATTTCTAGGGAGGGGTGGCCTAAGTTGGAGGGGTCATGCGTTGAGTCAATTTTTCATGAAGATGCAAAGTTTTTGATTAAGGGTTTTGATGTAGAAGAAGGTAGGCAAGCGGTGAGGGAGTATGATAGATTCAAGAGTCTATGATCGGATGGGGTGAACTTTAACTTTTTAAAAGATTTGTATGAAGACATCGAAGAAAATTTTATGCGGTTCATGAATGGCTTTCATGCAATGGAAAGTTAGTGAGAGGTGCTTATTGTACCTTAATTGTTCTAATTTCAAAGAAGGACAATCCTCATACTTTGAATGATTTATGCCCAATTTCCTTGGTCATGTCCATGTATAAGGTGTTGGCGAAAGGTTATTGACAATATAATGAAGTGTGCCAATATTAGATGGTATTCTTGTGGCAAATGAAATTGTTGATGCAACAAGGAAAAAGAACAGATAGTTGATTTTGTTCAAAGTCAATTTGGACAAGGCCTACGATTTTGAGGAATGAGATTTTCTAGACATGATTATCAACTCCAAGAAGTTTTCCTATTCAGTGGAGGAAGCAATTAGAGGCATGTTTGAGTTCAGCTACAACATCCACCTTGGTTAATGGGAGCCCAACTAATAAGTTTATGTTGGGACACGGTTTAATCCAACCAGATTAGTGTGCAAAAATCAACAAGTGTATATTAGTAGTATATAAAATTATCGTATCTATAGAGATTAATTTAGCAACTACTAAATTAATCAAGATTTTAAATTATTTAGACTAATGAAAATTATTGTTGGTTCACAATAATGAAAACGTAACGATAGCTTAAAAATTATAACGAAAGTATATAAAAACACACCTTTGAACTAATACACTACTAGAAAAATAGGATTTAGCGTCGGCTACAAGCCAACACTAATAGGTCAAAAGTCGACGCTAACGTTGATTTAGCGTCGGATTAGCGTCGGTGTCGAGCTTAGGCTAAAACGGTCGAAGCTAATACATAGCGTCAGCCAAACACCATCCGACGCTATATAAGCCTCGGCCAAACCTACGCTATCAACAAAATTGTAACATCTGACGCTAATTATGTCAGTTGACACATCAGTTGGGAAAAAATATTTGCGTCGGTCGGCTGACGCTAAAGTCAACAAAATAGGTAGCATCAGTCTAGCTAACGCTAGTGGTTAAACTTGAAAAGTCAAGAAATTATTAGCGTCGGACAAAGCCGACGCTACGTTTAAATTTATTTGGTTTTTTATTTTTATTTTTTCAGTCCCTGTTTTATATTATTTTTTTAATAAAATAATTGATAGCTAAGAAACATTAAAATTCATTGCATTGACAACATAACAAACACACCATAATATTAAATAACTTAATAAAGTATCATGTGTTCTAAAACTACAAAATATTAACATAGTATCAAATAACAACTTTAACAAAGTTACTTAATACATAATTGTCAATCAATTACTACAAAAAGTAAACATAACTATGACAATAAGGTTCTTCCAACGACAGGTCATCCAAATTATGATCGTAATGAGGATGCGAAGGAGAATGACTCACAATAGATGACCCACCATTTGATTAACGATGCAAAGCGTCAATTTTATCTCAAAAAAATTGTTTTAATGCATCAAAATCATTCTCTAGCTTCTTTGAACCTTCCTAGCCTCTTCGGCGACCTTGATAGCCACTTGAGCTTGGGCCACTGCATCTTGAGCAATTTGTTCAGCTCTAATTCTAGCAGAGCTGCCTTTTCCGCTTTTAAAGACATCTCAGTCATAGAATTAGAAGGATTCTAGGAATGTTCTGTAAGTGATACACACCCATGTCGGACGTTAATAGACAAGTCTCCTATACCATAAACTCGACCACGAGTGCGACCCCCTGCAGATTCAGTCCATAACTTAAGTATTGTCCCTCCATCTACCTTTTTAGAACTTTCTTCACTTGTTTCGCCAAGTTGTGTTTGTAATTCCTCCAATTTTTTTAAATGTTCCCTGATAAATGGAATAAATTAACAACGTAATATATGATCAAATTTTTAAAATAAATTAAACTAACAAGTAAAGATATAGATAACATACTAAATTACACCAATACGTGTATAATAAAGGGATTGCTCTTCTAGGACTCTTGGTGTAAATGAGATCATATTATTTTTTGGTTGATTTGTAATATAAAGAATTTGCATAAATAATTCACATAAATAAAGAACATACATAGGTAGATTATGCGCGACTATCAACCCAAGCGTGATTTTTCCTCTTGTGGGTTGTCAAAAATAACTCATCTGGAAGTAAAGCCGACTCTGAGAGTGACGGTGACGGGTACGAGAGGGTCACGGGTTCGAGAGGGGACCGAGTGGGTGACGTGATGGAACCGTTGATGCAACAACGATATTCACGGCGTTGAGAGGGTTGAGAATTGGTGATGGGTTCAAAATGTAGGGTTCATAGTGACGATGACAAAGTGTGAGATAAGGGCTCACCAATATGTTATTAATTTTACAATCTGATTTTACAATTACTATTAAAAAAATTTAAAAATAAACTAGTGTCGGCCACTCCAACGCTACATATTAAAATAAAAAATAAAAAATTAAATAAATAAACTAGTGTCTGCCTTATTTTACTTAGCGTCAATTACTCCGACGCTAATTGTTAATAAAATTTAAAAACAAAATTTGTTACGTTAGTGTCGGCTAGACCGACGCTATGTAGCATCGGAATCGGGAAACGACGCCAAAAAGGGCAGCTAAAATGCAATTTTCTAGTAGTGATAAAAACAAAATCTATAGGGTCATTGTTTCACTTGTAATATCAATACCTCATGTCCTAGTTTTATATAAATTCTTATTTATTTTCTGAATTATCAATCTCTCTTTAAAACTATTAACAAAGACTCATCATTGAATGTAATTTTTTTTTTCTAAATTAATTCTTTGATTGATTATACAAAAAAATATAATTAAGAGAAAGCATAAAAAAACCAAGAGGTTGAGTCATTGAATGATTAGTATCTATGTTTCATGAATCATTATCTCAATTATCCTATCTATCTACCAATTAATTGAAGTTGATCGTTTGTGGATTGATTAAGGAATGCAAATGTCTATCATCCCAAACATGTAAATAAAATAATAGAATAATTTGATTGAGGTAAACAACAAAAATCTAAAATAAAACTAGACTTCCAACTGAGACATACTAAAAAAGTATCTTAATCATAAGATCAACCGAAGACCTCAAGAGAGCTTAATTATTCATTGATGCGTAGAAAATAAGGCAAATAATAGAAGTATTTATCAATTAAGAAAAAATAAATAAATTATAAATTTTTGCTCCAAAACCTAAGACGCTTTAGTCCAACTCCAAACACTCCCAAATTTTCAAAGTATTTGTCCTTTTTCTCTCTCTCTCTCTATTTTTTTTTTTACTCTTCCGGTTATGTTTCTCATGTGCAACTCCTCTCCTGTATGTGATTTCTCCTCCTTATAATAGCAAAAATATCTTAATTTTATGCGAAAATCTTTCCCTTCTTTGACAATATTTTCTTATTTTAAAATTCAATCTTATTGAAGCGTGCAACAAACCTCCTCCTTGTACTCATAAGGTGTTATATTAAACTTGATATTTTTGCACCAAAAACTTAAATTTGACCAATTTGAATTATTTTATCATCTCATGATTAATTCTATAAATATGAAAAATAAATGAATATATAAGAAGAAGTTGAAATCAAAACTATAAAATAAGATAAAATAAAAGGTAAATACTCTCTTAAAATCCTATAAACCTATGTTTATAGGAGATCCTTTTTATCCTTTTTTTATTTCTTCTTGTCATAGAAATGTTTGTCATACGTACGAGTAAGTAGAAGTCAGTCTGATTCTATTTAGTGGAAGGATATTAAAGGTCTGAATAGGGGGTGGAGTGCTAGAGAATTGGTTTTTAGATAATTTAGTGAAAAAGATAGGTAACGGTAAAAAAAAAAAAACTAGTTTTTGGCTTGATCATTTGTTACCTAGAGGTCCGTTGTGTGCGAGGTTCAGTAAACTGTTTAGGATTGTTAATGATATAGACATATCGGTGGCGATGATGCACAAATTGGTGTGGGGTATCAATGATGCAGAGTAGGGGTGGAGGCGTGGGCATTTTCAATGGGTTCGTGATTTAGTAGAGGAGTGTTATTCACATTAAGCTAACCTTGTTTTGCATGATGGAGTTGAGGATACTTGGCATTGACCAACATGTCATAAACAAAGGTTTATGTGGTGAAAGAGGCTTACAATTTGTTAATGCAAAATTTTGCAACCTACAAATCTACAATATGTGCCATAGTATAAGGTCACTTGGAATAAATTGACTCCCTACTAAGGATAATCTTATCAAACAAGATTTGTTGAATGTGACTTCCCACTTTAGTGTTCATGTTTTGTAATCTTTTTGTATTTTAGTTGAGCACATCTTGTACTTAGCTATTATATATATATATATATATTAGAAAAGAAAAGAAAAGTAAATTTGTGTTATATAAATTTGTGTTATAACTTTTTACAATATTGATTACTATATTCTTATGAAAGTCCAAGAAGTACTATAAAACTTATTAATACTATAACTGTCTCCACTTATATGACTTGAAGACACACTAACAGATTACTAAACAAATCCCAAACTATTCTCTCGCCAAATGAAGCAAATTGATCCCCTATAGTATGGGTAACTCTAGAGAACATTAAAAAATGAAAGATTTGTGTAGAAGACATTAGTGAAGTAATTAAAAAAAAAATACTATAAAATATAAATAATTGAAGTGATTGCCTCAAAAAATAAAATGAAGTGAAAGTTCATGAGTAAATAGAGTTGTGAACCGAAACTTGCGACGTAATATATTTGACCGTTAATTAATTAATATCTAAATATGTATTCTTTTAGAGGAATATATAGATAAATATATAGATAAATATATTTGGCTATCATTTAAATATTATTTAAACTATTATTTAAACTAATATACGATCCTTTTTTTTATAAAAATAATATAAGTTATAAAATTTTGTATAATTATTTAAAAAGTTTAAGTCATTTAATTAGTAAGGAATGACTAAATTATAAATAAAATTGTTTAAAAGATAGTAAAATTGAAGAAAAAAAATGTTATGCCAAAACTTTTTGGAAGCATACCAAAATCTGATACCTTTTTATATATAGGTATATATATTCTAAAAATTTCAGTTATTCAATTAAGTAAAAAGTAATAAAATTATAAATGAAATAGTTTAAATAAAGAAAGAAAAAAATGTTACCAAAATCATGTATTCCTTTTATATATATAGTATGATGCTCCATCAATTATTAGGGTTTTTTCTTTGAGATTTTTGGGAAGTGAAAGTACAGAGTGTAGAGTGAGAGGATTGTGAAAATATGGCTGAAGACAAACCAGTTAAATGATAAGATATTAGGACTGATGAGTAATATTCTAGATTAGAAAAATAGAAAAAGTTATATCTTCTAGTACCATAAAAATGTTATATATCTTTAAAAAATTTAATGTGATATTATAAATAAATTTTATACTGACAATTAATTATTAATATGATTTCATTGAAAATTTTAATTTCTATAATAATTACTTTTAAATTATGTATAATATTGGTTATGATGTGTGTATAAATATAAGTAATTTGGTTATGGAAATTAGGGAAAGATGAAAAGATATCAAGAACATATAAATTATAAGTTCTAGATGATGAAAATTTATTTCCTTAAAAAATGAGTAAAAATTATAAATAATACCATAAATAAATAAATAAAACAAATAAAATAGAAAAT
>JBBPBR010000008.1:45453798-45464802 GCA_037974775.1 Cicer pinnatifidum | reverse complement strand
ACTTGATATCTTTCGTCCTCTTCTCTTTTTTTTTATTTTTCTTTCTTTCTCTTTTTTTTTTTTAAGAAGAATTTTTGTGTTCTGAACTGGGATCTCATGTTGTCATTTGTTTTGTACTGTAAACAACTTTTATTCTCGTGTTATAGTGTGATCCATATTGTTGATAATTTCCTTTTGAGTATACACACACACAAATATATATATATATATATATATATAAATATATATATACATATATATATATACATATATATTGTTGTTGTTTTTCTTCTATTCCCAAGTTGCCGTTTCAGGTTTTTAACTTAGTAGATATTTATTATATTTTTTGTACCTTAGTTTTTGCCTAAGTCGCCTTTTTAGGTTTTTAACCTAGCGGGTATTAAATATGATACCTTGTTTAGACGTCTGAGTTTACAGGGAGGACTAAATTTTTTTTTCTTCATATTTGCGAGGATCAAAGCCCTACTTGAGAAAGCTTTCTTCAAGACGTATGGACCCTCATAGTTAGGGCTATTTTCCACAATAATCCTTTTGAATAGGTAAGATATTTTTTATCACCGAGTATCTTTCCCAAAATTCTTAAGGACATATTTTTTTGTACGCTCTTTTCAATCCTTTCTGATATAATTACTCATGGCATAAGATCGCCAACTTTTTTCCTTCAATTAAATTAAATTGATCGAAACAAGTTTGTACATATTCTGACTCATCTAGTTTGGCTTGCATTAATACTTTTAGCGAGGGGACTTCTACTTCAATCTCCATCCCATATACTAGGAAAAAAAGGGGGTTGCCCCGGTTGAAATGCATATCCAGATACGATACTCGTGTAGTGAAAACAACAACATCTCATGCCAATCTTTGTATGTTACAACCATTTTCTAAATAACTTTTTTTTATTTTTTTTTATTTTTTTTATTTTTTATGTTTTTATGTTACAATCTTCCTTCTACACAACCGTTTGATATTTTTTCCGTAAAAGTTTAAAGATCGATTCACAAGTGGTAGTTAGTTGTGATATAAATCTTGAAATATAATTTAGTCTCCCAAGAAAACCGTGAATCTCTCTCTGTACTTTGGGGAGATATTTCCAAAACGGCTCGAACTTTATATGGGTCAACCTCTATTCTTTTTTGACTATCCAAATATTGTAACACTTTATCCAACCATACGTCTAGAGTGCATTTGAAGGGGTTAAGTTTTAGCTTGAACTTTTGGAATCTTTCAAAGAGTTTCTTTAGATCAATCACATGTTTTTCTTTTGTTTGTGGCTTAGCAATCATGTCATCTACATAAACTCATATCTCTTTATGTATCAAGTCATATAATCAAGTTACCATAGCTTTTTGGTAGATTGCCCCAACATTCTTTAGACCAAAAGGCATTACCTTGAAACATAATGTTCCCTAAGGGGCGATGAAAGGTGTTTTTTTTTTCTTCATGTCTTCGACTGCCATCTTGATTTGATTATATCATGAGCAACCATCCGTAAAGGAGAAAAAGTGAATGGTGAGCCATATTGTCATCCAAAATATCGATGTCAAGTAACGAGAACTCATCTTTAAGATTGGCTTTGTTAAGGTCCCTATAGTCGACACACATTCGAACTTTGCCATCCTTTTTCAGCATCGATACAATATTGGCTATACATTGGGGATAATTTTCCACAACTAGGAACCCAACATCAATTTTTTTACTTCTTCCTTGATTTTTAATGACATATTGGGCTTTATTCTCCTTAATTCTTGTTTGACCGAAGAAAAATTGGATTTTAAGAGAAATTTATGCTCCACTATGCTAGTATCCAATCCATACATATCCTGATATGATGAAACAAAAATATATTTCTATTTATGTAGAATTTCGATTAGTTCATGATATACTTCTTACTTTAAGATAGTGTTGACTTTAATTTCCTTTCTATTTTCTTCTTTCCCTAGATTAATCACTTTTATTGTTTCCTTATGGGACATAATGTATTGCCTTCTTTTTCTGCCAATTTTAATGATTCTAGGGGAAATTTATAAGCTTCTTCATTATCTTTTATTGCCAGATTAGTAAGATGGTCAAAGTTAGGTGGCAGAATTTTAGTACAATCATATGCGATTGAATTATTCTCAAAAATGGGAATTGCATCGAATACTATAGGCAACTTGATTATCTCCCAATTGTTAATTTTTGTTTTTGCATCGTATGGACGAACCCGATTAGCATCATCGATGGAACAATCATCTCTAGCTACTGCAATATGAATCTTGTTTGTCTTTCCCTTTTTTTATATGACCAATCTGTGCTTGTCAACTTTGGTTGATTCGTAATCTAAATCCTATTTATCTCTATCTCATGAAGTTTTATCAGTCCTTTGAGTCGTTCTTCATTCTTCCCCAAACCGTGTCATGGATGATGCCCCCAGCTTAACATGAATCTAACCACCATAATAGTTGTGTTTGATAGATGTAGTTCTATGTTGTCATCTCGACGTAAGCGTTGTCCATGATTTCTAGTGTTTGGAAGGCGATCTCCAAAGCTTACTCTATCGTCTCAACGTACGGTGTGGTGGAAAACTTACTCACCAACGAGTCTTTCTCTTCTAACACGATTATCAATTGGTCATATATCATATACTTTAGCTTTTGGTTATCAAGTGGTTTCCAATAGAATGGATCCATGGTCTCCTCAATAAGCAGCTATAGGCGAGTACAATATCCATCAAATGTAACGTGATTTCAAAAGTGATTGGGCCTATTTGAATTGGGAGTTCAATTTATCCCATCATTTTTCTATACTCCCATCGAAAGTTTTAACAAGAACTCTTGATATCATATGATCGAGGCACATTGCTGATATGTGCAACGCTTTGTTATGGCCTATTTCTTTGACGCACAGTTCGTCATCTATGAAGGTTATGTGACTGTTAGTAGTAGTAATGTTTTTTATGATGCCCCCATATTTGTCACAAGTGATATCTTGAGTGATGTGGACTTCATTTAGTATTTTTTGTAATAGCTTCCTATAGGACTCAGAATTCATCAGCAAGTATATCAACAAAAATTTTGTGGGGCGACCTAGCTCGTAAATCAGATGATGAAGGCTAGTCAACCAAGCTCTTAAAACAGAGGATGAGGGTCAGTCATCCCTGCTCTTAAATTAGAGGATGTGGGTCAATGTCCCGTCTTTTAAATAATATGGTGTGGGTTAGTGTCTCAAATTCAAATTTAACCACTAAATATGAAATGTCATGAATGCATTTAATGAATGAACATTTTCCTTCATCTTGATCTTTCTATTTTTTATTTTTTTTTTCAATCAACTTTTTTTCTCAATTTTTTTTTTTTATTTCTTTCACCTCTTTACGGACATGATCCTTGATTCATGGATGAAAAATGTGCACCACTTCAAATAAGTGGTGGTGTTTGTCCTTTTAATCTTTAAAGAGATTTTTTCTTACATCATCGACTTGATCTTTAGCTGCCCCTGCCTTACATGTAAAGACATCATACTAGTTTTGACCTCTGGCATTCACATAATTTATGCCCCAACATATGATTATCATAAAAATGTATTTTGAAAAAGAAAAAAAAAGAAAGATTTATAACACAAGAAAGTAGTGAAGGATGGTTCAGACAATGATATTTAATGAGAAAATATATGGTACAAAAAAAATATTGATAGAAAGAAAAGAAGATAAGGTGGTCTCATATGGGTAAATGACCCAATTTGTTAGTAGTTTTTCATAAAATAAATGTGCTAATAACTCATGCCACAATTTCAATCATGTTATTAACCTACTTTGGAAGATATGATTTCCTCCAATCGATATTCACAGTCTTTCAGAATATGTTCAGCTTCGACTTTGATGTGTGTATGTAAGTTATATTCTTTGATCATCCTTCTTTAGATTCTCAAAAAGTGATCTTCTTTCATTCTATATTTTTTGTGTCCCTAATTTTTGCTTAGATTGCCCTTTCGGGTTTTCAACCTAAAGGGCTTTTTTTTCTAACTTTTGCCTAGGTCACTCTTTTGGGTGTTCAACTTACCAAGTCTTCATTAATTTTTGCATCCTAATTTTTGCCAAGGTCGCCCTTTCGGGTTTTCAACCAAGCGAGTTTTTATTCATTTTTGTACCCATATTTTTGCCTAGGTTGCCATTTCAGATTTTCAACCTAGCGGGTATTTATTATTTTTTTTTTATACCCTAATTTTTGCCTAGGTCGCCCTTTCAGGTTTTCAACCTAGCGGGTATTTATTGTTATTATGATTTTGCACCTTAATTTTTGCCTAGGTCGCCCTTTCGGGTTTTCAACCTAGCGGGTCTTCATTTAGATGTAATACTTCTTGAAGCATCAATGTTGCAAGTAGTAATAAGTCTTCTTGATCCATATTGGTGTGGATTAGAGCCACACTTGAATGTATTTTTTATGGTATTAGGGGTTCATATAGTTGGGAGTTCATTTATCTTGCCAGTCCTTTTAGATATGTGAAATATTCTTGAATGCTAATTCTTTCTTTTGAAGCTCTGAAGTTCATATGTTCTTCTTTAAAGATCTTTGAAATGATTGTCCTTGACATGAGGCAATCAACATTTCTCTTGAATTGAATTCAATCAGTCAACACATATCATTACTCTTGATAAGAGGTTTTTGTTTGAGTGGGTCACACTGCCTTTATTCTATATAATAAGAAATAAAAGGGGTGCCCCAGTTATAGGTTGATACTCATGGAGGGTATTCTATAGTTACGAGTTAATGTTTGGCACGAGAATTTTCCATATACTTTTCTTATACATTTGATAGTCGTGAATTTTGTTCTTGTGAGTGACTGTTCTTCATCGTGTCTTACTTTGAATATTGAAGATAGAGTAGCTACAGCCAGCTAGTTGATTATATTATTGAGGGACATGATGGAAAATGACTTCAATATTTTTTTAGACATTTGTCTAATATGTATATACAAAATGATCATCTTCTTATTCCAATTTTTCCATTCTTGATTTAGTTGATTGAGGATTACATTCAAGCCTCATGTACGTTCAACATCTTCATTTTCAATTCGTAGGCGGCTAGAATATCCATGGCATAAACTTGAAATTCCCCACATGATTGACATATTCGAAACATATTCAGACAATGATTAAGATAAAACCACTTGTCTAAGGGGATTAACGTGACGTTAATCTCATGCCCCAACATATCGAAGTCCATCCAAATAGTGGATTTTTGTATCGGTCTCACATTCCATGGAATTTATAGCATGATTGAAATTATGTATGAGATTTTAGAAAACTTTATCATGAATGAACTACTTCCAAATATAATGTTTGGTAAGAGGTTGTGAAATATATGATGAGTGAGAATGGAAAAGGAAAACAATACAAAATGCATTTATTGACATTCAAAATATTGAGGCACATCAATATGATCTATGTGTTAGGATCAAATTAAATAACATTAACAATCATGGGGAAACTTGTCCCTTGTATATCTATGGGAGAACATAGTCAATAACTTCAAAGTTGTGTTTAGTCAATGTTTTTTCTTCAATAGTCATAAAAAATTCATACAAGGTTTGCCATTTTTTAGATTGATGACATCAAATAATAATCGGTAGTGATGAAAGTTCAACATAGACGACCCAACTTCTAGAGATTTACTTGTGACGAAAGCCAATGAAGTATGTTCATGACTCAGAAGTAGGGGGTGTATGATGAATATGAATCTAATTAGTATCAGGTTCAAATCTTGTGGACAAGTGGCTTTAGATAGAGTATAACCAAAACGTAGACTAAAAGGTGATAATTGTTAGACTTATGAAATCAAATGGGTAACAAATGAGTTTTTCGTGATAGTTCTTTTTTTTTCATGAAGGATCCCCATGATTTCAAGTATCGAGAGTTTGTAAGATTTCCAATCTTTTAGCCATATGAATCTTCAGTTGGTTTAGATCATCTTTGTATGTTTCAATTCATCCATGATTTTAACTCGGGAACATGTCCGATAAGGGTGTCACAATATTTTTTCTTTTTGCTTTTTTTTTTTGTCTTTTGTCTTTTTATTTTTTTGTTGAAGGAAAATGTTATGAGAATGTAAAAAAATGAATGAAATAATTATGCATTTAACTGAAACATTTTACTAACTCCTAATATGCAATATTTTTTCTAAAAAATGAGAAAAAAGAAAAATATGTTGTAAAATGAAGTAAAGGATGAAACATACATGATTATGTCCTACATGGTTTTTTTTTTATTTACATGCATGATTATGTCCTACATGGTTCTTTTCTTATTTGATGATTTTTTATTGTGAACCTTTACTATGGGTGGCTCTATAGTTCTAAATTGGCTCCTAGAGCACACAACTCAATTCTAAAATATTAAACCAATTAATAGGTAAACTATTAAAATGGCAATATTCTAGAAAAGGTCAACTCTAGGTGAGACTTTCATGACAACCAAACAGGATGTACATCCAGAAGATTATCATTACACAATCTCTAACTTATCTTAGGTTTGCACTCAGCCCGGGTATAGAGCCCACTCATAAGTGTGTGAGTTGTGTTAGGGTAATGTATAAAAAATAAATAAGATAAAAAAAATCATCACAATAAAAATAAATTGACCAAACACATATAATTATATTAACAAAATAAAAAATAAAAAAATAAAACAATAGGGGTAATATAAATAAAATAATAAAATAACTATATATAATTAATTAGATTGGGCTTGACTCTCAAAAGTCCCCAGTGAAGTCGCCAGCTGTCGCGTCCGGTTTGTCCGCGAAAAAAGGAGTCGCCACCAATTTTATTTTTATTAAAGGAAAAATTAGATAAAACCTAAAATAATAATTTTTGAACCAGAAATTAGAATTCGGGAGTCGATTACGAATAGGGAAGTATTACCACCCTATAACGTCCGTTAAAACGGTTACCCCTAATTAATTGTATACAAATTATTTATTTGTTCATTTATTTTTACCCCCAAAAAGAATAGTAAAAAAAAAAAGAAAATAAATTATTTACATTAATAAAAGAAAGAAAAAAATATTTTTTATTAATTTGGTTTGACAAGGGAAGATCTTGCTCCTACGTATCCCCAGGTGCAATAGGGAAATCAAAACTCACGTAGTTCTTGGGTAGAAAATATTTGTGTGTTGACCGATTTTATTATTATTTTTATTTATATACGTGTTAAAAAATAAAAGTGTAATAATAATAATAATAATAATAATAATAATAATAATAATAATAACAAATATAATAGTAATAATAATAATATCTGTCTGTTTTAACGGAAAAAGGAATTAATTTTTTTTTTAAGAAAAAGATTTTCGTAACGTGGCGGTTTGTGAACGAGACAAAGGGACACGACGGTGAAATAATCTGTTAAATAATTTGCTCGTACGTTGTCGGATCTGTCGCGACACAAAGGCCACCAACGATGAAAGTAAATAATATGGTGTAGCGAGCGAGGATGAATTTCATCCGGCGGCAACAACCATTAATTTTAATCTTAAGGGTAAAATCATTTAACCGTTATAAATTTTTTATTTGATAAAGACGTATTATGAATTTTTTTTATTAAATCACAATATGATAAAATTTGTTTTCTTGATCTATTGACATCAACTAGTTATATTCTTTTTTATTTTATATTACAAAGAAGACAATTTTCAAGATTAAATGATTTAAAAAATGAAATGAAAGCTTAACATATGAGTTTACTTTTTATAAACAAAAAAAATAGAAAGAGAAAAAATATATATATAAAAAAAAGATGTAAAAACAAAAAAACTAATAAGCAGACTAGAGAAAAGAATAAGAAAATGGTACCTTACTAGACTGATTACTTCAAGATCCGATTCTCTCCTTCTCTTTTGCTAACTAATCTCTCTATTTTTTTTTTGTGCTCTCAGTTTTGTTTTCCCAATTCTCCTGCCCATTGTGCTCTTGTGGCAGCCTATTTATAGATTTTTTGGTGTAGATTTCAAAAGACAAAAGAATAATTGTCAATTGATTACTATTAATCTATTTTTCGGTTTCTTTTCTTTTAATTGACCACAATTATACCGATTCTTATTGCCATTGATTCATTTCTTCGGTTTTCTTTTCTATTCAATTGATCATCATTATTCTGATTTTTATGACTATCAATCAATTTCTTTTCTGTTTTTTTTTCATTTATTTTGATCATCATTGCATTGATTTTTATGACAATCAATTCATTTCTTTTCAGTATCCTTTATTTTTATTTATTTATTTATTTATTTTTATTATTTTTTTTTTATATTTTAGAAAAGAGTCTGAACAAGAATTAGAGGCAAACAAGAACCGAAAACACTTGTGATTGTTTAAATCTTATATTCCTAATTATTTTTTTTTATTTTTATATTTCTTCACATATATTTATATATTTATTATTATTGTCATTATTATTATTATTATTATTATTATTTCCTTTTTTAATAAAAAATAAAAAATAAATAAAAGTCGGACAAAATTAGGTGTCAACAGTGTATAATCTTCAAAAAGTTTTCTATGGGATAAAACAGGTCACAAAAGCTTGGTATAACAAAATTGGTAGCTTTTGTCACAATCAAGACTTTAGGAGAAGGAAAAATGGTGCAAATATTTATGTAAGAAGTTTGTTGGAGGGTGGTTCTTTAATTTCCCTATGTAACTTGATGAGTTGCAAGTAACTAACAATAATCAACACGAAGCACAAAAACTTATGGAAAGTTTAACTCTGCTTCCACTATTTTGTTGTCGAATTTGAAACTCACAAAGAAAGATAAAGTTAAAAAAATTTGATGTCTTCTTTATAGAAGTTTGATTGAAAGTCTACTCTATCTTACTCCATCTAGACATATATTATTTATAGAATAAATCTACATTAAAGATTATGCATAGTACTACCATAACATATTTTACTGCAGCAAATAGGGTGCTTAAGATATGTTAAGGACACCACTAAATTTGGAATATGTTACAAGAGAAGTAAAAATTGAACTTTGTTAAAGCAAGTTAACGTAACATTAAAGTTTATTGCCTAGAATATAACTCTAGCATTAACATAATTTGGCAAAAGAGGTATTTAATACAAATCCTGACAAAAGTTATGAAAATGTATTAATATACATTCTCCAATGGAGTACATAACACATTCATGGTTCAAAACAACTTCCTATAAATTTTAACCAAACTAAAACATAAACTTCTATGTTACATTCTCAAACATTTGATCTAAGTCTTTTTACCTGAAAAATATTTAAATAATGTGGAATGAGATTAAAGCTCAGTGAGTCCCAAGAGATGGAACCAAATAAATTAATAGTCTAAATCAAGAATATATTTATCATATGAGTATATCTTACTTTGTAAGCTACTTTCGAGTTACCTTTTTTATCTCTATGACTTGAACTCTACCTAATAATCATGTCACAAATACTATGTTAGTTTTACAATGTCATCTTCTTGTTTGTAACTTTATTTTAGAAAAATTGGACCGGACCTAATTAAGTCCGTAAATGGTATCCTACTTATTATCGCTTTCATCATATATAGATGGAGAATTTATCTAGCTAGAATGAATCATATACTTCTCACTTATTCGAACATAATATATATATATATATATATATATATATATATATATATATATATATATATATATATATATAACACCACTCATGAAAAACAACATCAACTATGAATGAATACATTAAAACTATCACACATTCAACCTTGCAAATTCTTATGATTTTAAACAATATAACATAAAATTTCAATCACTCTTGTGATAACATATATTCTTAAGTACATTATATTATAATAATCATATAATGTAAAAGAAAAATCAACACAACATGATTAGAATAGATTTTTCTTAAAACAACCTCATATATGCTAAAACAATGCAAAACTAAGTTTAACTGCAATTGCAATTGACAAGAACTTATAGGTATTTGGATTTAGTAAACGAGCACTATGTGGAAGTTTATGATGTCTAGTTTATAGGAAGAAAAAAAACTAATTTTTTGTCAAACTGAGTCCCCAATTTGTGCAGTTTATCAAAAATAATACACAAGATCATAAAAAGAGGACAACAAATTTGGTCTAACTCTAACTCATTTTAAGCATCAATACTCAATCAAATATGACAAAGTTTGTACTCAAATTGAAAGTAATAGAGTCTAGTTTCTAGAAAACTATAAATCATTAAAAGATAAGGTCTAAAGAAAAATGTATGACCAAAACATCAAACATATGTCCTACGAATTTTAAGTTGACAACACTCGTTCAATTACACAAATTTCCAAATGAACTTTTATCATTTTGCAAATACAAATGGTAAAAGTTGTGAATACCTCAAAAAAATCAAATTGGAAATAAATTATTGGCATACCATACATCAAATCAACATCAAGATAATGAAATTCAAGGTCTTTAATCTCAAAACACATCAATAAAGCATATTTTCATGTCATCATGAAAATTCAATTATACTATAATCTATTCTCAATTTCAGCCATTCCATGCATGACCTATTTTAATAATCTACTATGACCCGCGCGCTGCGCGGATATTAATTAATTAATTTTATAAGTTTTATAAGTAATATTTTATGTATTATAAATATAGTAATCTTATAATATTACTTTATTGATTTGTAGTAATTGAATATGATTAAGAAAATTAAAATGAGGGAAAATCATGTTTATCACAATCATCTAATTTAATTTTTAAAATATTTTGTAAAATTCGTATGATAACTTATTATATAGGATAATTGTTTGACTCATTGTACGTTGATTGTTAATTTATTTATCAATATATAATGGTACTTGTATTTATTTGACGAAATAAAATATAAAATACAAACCCAAAAATAAGATGTAAAAATTTATAAATATGATTGACTATTTAATATTTTTTATTTTAAAAAAATGTTAATGTTGAATTATATTGTAGTGTAGTCTAAATTTATTTGTTTTATTAGTATGATTTTTT
>JBBPBR010000008.1:45414750-45453176 GCA_037974775.1 Cicer pinnatifidum | reverse complement strand
AATTTAAAGAAATTATAAATGGATTGACATTAATGAGTAATTGAATTTTTAACGTATAAAATCATTACTCACAATAAGTGGAATAATATAACTGCACATTAAAGGAGAATATTTATGTCGATATTTATTAGTGATTAGGTGATTTTTTTCCATTGAATTTAATGACTAATAATATAAATTATTAGCATTGGTAAGTGACTAATAATATTATAAAATAATTTATAAATTTATTATAAAATAACTTATCAAATAATTTGATAATAATATAAATTATAAATTATTATCAAATTGTAAAATAATATATAAATTATAAATTTATTATAAATAATTGTAAAATAATTTTATAATTTATAAACTTATTATAAATAATATAATCAAATAGATTTTGGAGGTATTAAAGAAATTGTAGAAAGAAGGGGAAAAATATGAATTAAAGAGATTAAAGAAGTTGGTGAAGAAGGAGAGCATACTCTCAAGATTGAGTATACACATCAGTTTTTTGGTTTATTTGGATGAAATATGATAAGGTGGCAAAATAGAATGAGGTGGCATCGGGAATCTGTTTTAAAATAGATTCCAAAACCCATAAAACTAACATAGAAAATCTGTTTCTTCCTTTCAAACTCTTAAACCCCAAATCCCTAATCTATAGTGAACACTACCTCATACATGCATGTAAAGAAAAAGGCAAAGGGAACCAACCTCTTGATTTTCTAAAGAATAGAAAAAATGATGATATTGTCAACTCTTTCTCATGTGGTTTATAGTAAGAAAAATGCGCACTCTACCTTTCTCTTCTTCTTGATTTGTCAAGTTTTTCTCCTTCATCCTTCTCTCTCTCTCACACCATTACCTGCTTCTCCCTTTAAGTCCCTTTCTTTTTTTTTCTTTTTTTTCTCTTTTAGTTTATTGATAATGTTTTATTTTGGTGTGAGTGTATTGTGTTGGCAAGTGTCGTGGAAATAGAATGCATAAGGAATAAGTGGTGTTGACTCGGTTGATTGGACTTTTTCCTTAAGGAGCTTTCATACTAAATAGACCCTATTTATATTCACTCTCTTATAACTCTCTTACTTGTAACACCAAATAAACTATAACATATATCACTTTATATTAATCATTTATTTATTTATAAATTATAATTACATATTAATAGGTCAAATATAAAATAATTACTACCAAATATCTAATGTTAAAGAGAGATATTACACTTAGGATTTTTCTAAAGTTTCCGACATATTCTCATTGAACTCAACGAGACAAGAAATTGCATCTTAATCTCCTATTGAAGCAGAATATGTAGCAATAACTACAATAATAAACCAAGCTATCATGATGAGGAAAATACAACTTGATTTGGAAATACATCAAATTAAAGCACACATAGTTAATTGTGATAATAATTCAAAAACTATTGTTGTTGAAAATCGAGTTCAACGTGGAAAAACAAAACATTGTCTAATGTTCCATGTTCTAATAAGGTCATGATTATAAGAAGATATATATTTTTGTATGAGGGAGTTTCTTGTTCTACCTTTACCTACATTTCAAAAGTACACATTGTGTTATTTCTCTAAATATGTAGTTTCAAACAAAAACATATATTTTTTTCCGTCAAGATATGTACTTCTAGATAGAATGGAGATTTTTAAGAAACGAATGGCGATTATGGTAAACCAAGAATGGATTGGCCTTTTCCAAAGTCGTCTTAAAAATGGTGTAGCAGATAGATCAAATCACTCACCTATTTTGCTCTAGCTTTGGGAGAGGGAGATGAGAATTAAGTTGAGACCTTTTAAGTTTAAAAATGCATGACTAGAAGAACTGCAATATTCTACCAGAATTGTTAATAGTTGGACCGAGAGTAGAGGTGGTGATTTTATTGCAAGAATTAAGAAGTGCACCGAAGGCATAAATGAGTGGGGTAAACACTTAAGCTCAAAGTACAAGGTTGCCATTACTTAGTGTAGAAGAGAAATGGACAAGTTACAGGATGAACAAGATATCTTGTGTTTGACTACCTATAATGAGACATGCAACAGGTTGGGAAGATAGCTAGCACATAATGATGCTTTTTGGAAATAAAGAGCTAAGGCACCTTTTTATGTAACACCCCAGCCATTACCGATATCAACAGTGCTACATCATGCCCTTCTCACCCCCTATCGACCTAGCGAAAATAACGAACTTTTTCCTTCACACAGGAAGATAAGTACCGCCTCCACACAGTCCCACCACTAATTGAGAAACTCAATTGGTGGCTCAATCGGTGGTGGGACTGTGTGGAGGTGGTACTTATCTCCCAAATACCGAGCTCGAATCCCACGTAAGTAAAAAAACCCGTTATTTTCACTTGGTGGATAGGGGGCGAGAAGGTCGTGAGGTAACACTTCCGGTAACAATAATGGTTCGGGTGTTACATTATCGATCATCAAGCACTTTGGTGAGGTAGCTTGTTAGTATTTTGAGAATTTGTTTCTACAATCCCATGGATTTTATGAGTAAGTCATTTCTCATGTGGTCGCAAAATAAAATAAGGAAGAAAACAATATGCTCTTGACAAACATTGGAATTGTTGAATTCAAGAAAACCCTATTTCAGATGAATTTAGAAAAATATATGGGACCAAATGGGTTTTATTTGACTTTATTCAAAAGGTTTTGGAATTGTGGAATGGCTATATAATTTCATAGGGGTTTGGAATGGCTAGATAATTTCAAAAACCCTTACTAGTAAAATCCTCTTGCAAAAGTGTATTTCCTTGGAATAATTAGCTTTGTTGGAGAATAGATCAATACTAGACAATGTCATGGTGGCTAATGAATTGATCCACCATATGAAGTGTTAAACGAGTGGAAAATTAGGAGAGGGAGTGTTGAATATCAATATTATTAAGCCATATGATAGGGTGGATTGGGGATATTTAAAGAGTGTGATGTTGAAGATGCATTTTCATGAAAAATGGATGAAATAGGTGTCTATGTGTGCGAAAACAGTGAACTAATTAGTTATGATGAACGAAGAGGAAATAGAAACAATCTCACCAAGGAGAGTTCTTAGGTAGAGTGACATATCATCTCCTACCTCTTTATCATTTGTGTTTAAGGTGTTACCTCTCTTTTAAAAAGAGATAAGGCTCAAGGAGTCATATATGTTGTCAAAGTGTGTTGAGCAGCCCCCATCCTTACACATATTTTATTTGTTGGAGATTATTTTTTTTTATTTTTTTGCGCTAATTAACAAGAATCCGACAAGCTGAAAGAGATTCGAGAAACATATGAGAAGGCATCAAACCAAACTATCAATTTATAAAAATAAGAGGTATTTTTTCAATAAAAACACACCATAAGCTATAAGAATTGTAGTTACTAGAAAACTTATTGTAACAGAGTGTCTTTGAATAGGTAAATATTTGCATCTCCCTCTATGGTGAGATGTAACAAGTAGCAAATGTCTAGTTACTTGAAGGGAAAATTTTAAAAGAAAATTTAGAGTTGGTTCGCTAAGCACCTATCCAAGGCTAAAGGAAGATCATGGTTAAATAAGTGGATAAAGTTATTCCTACATATTACATGTGTATCTTTTTATGTCCTTCTACATTATGTGAAGAGCTAGAAAGCATAACCAATTCCTTTTTGGTAGGGATCTAACAAGAATTTGAGAAGTGGAATTGAATGGCTAAGTTGGGAAAAGATACCAATGAGAAAGGCATATGGAAGAATGGGTTTTAGAAAATTTAATGGCTTTAATTTAGACATGCTAGGGAGGCAAGGTTGGAATCTTGCAATCAATCAAGATGCTATAGTAATTCATTTTTTTAAAGCCACATATTTTCCAAAAGGATATTTCTTGGAGGCTCACTTGGGCCATAATCCCAACTATGATGGTGTAGCACCCATTCTTCCCAAGTGGTGGCTAGATTAGGAGCTAGATGGAGGATTGGGAGCGAAAGTGATGTTAAGATGCGGAGAGATCCTTGTTTAATACGCAATATTAATCCTTATATGGAGTTAAATGTTATTCCAAGAATTGGATATCTTTATGTTTCCAATCTAATTGATCATATTACTCGTACATGGAACACTTCTCTAATGGATGCTTTATTTAATGACGACGAGACTAAGTGTATTGCACGCATTCTATTACTTGATTTGAAAAGTGAAGATAAATTGATTTGGTTCAAGAGTAAAGATGGTCTTTTCAAAGTAAAGTCGACATACTATTGTGTCTTCGAAGAACTAATAGATAACTCACATTTTCACAAATAGGGGGATTGGATGAGTGTATGGAAATTGAAAGTTCTACAAAAGATAAATTTTCTCTTATGGAGGATTGCTAGAGTTTGTCTTCCTACTATAATGAACCTTCAACGTAAACATGTTTGTTGTCTCAACATTTGTCTCTGTTGCAGCGATGAAGAAATATAATGACATATTTTCTTCAAATGTGCATATGTTGAAGAAGTATTGCAAAAGGCTAGAATTTGGGATTAGCTTTCTAGAGTAGTTGTCTCTACACATTATCTTAATGAATTTTTTTTCACGTTTGTGTACACTCTTTCACTGTAGCATATGCTTCAATTTGTAGTACAATTAATCTGCACTTGGCATAGACATAACTAGGGGTGGACAGATTTGCCGCACCCTCCCGTAACCGTCCGGCCCACACGGCCCAGAAGCAAACGGGTGGTTTGGATCGGGTTGTCAGATCTCGCGGGTAAACTTCGATGGATATACATGGGTTGCAATGGTCGGGTTCGGATGAAGAAATTGGATCCCTCGGCAACCGTAACCGACCGCCCAATACATCTGAGATTGAGACCCATCCTTCCTTTGCATATGTTGGCCCAGTCCATTTCAAATTTTCATATAAAGTCACTACTTCCATTACAGCAAACCCTAGCCGCCCAGCAAACCCTAGCCGCCCAGAACACCCTTGCTCTGCATCTTTTCTCCGTTTTCAACTATCTTTCTTTTCCTTCGAAATCCTAGCAACACATCTCAGAAGCTCTTGATCTCATCTCTCTAGTATCTCGACCTCTCTTTTATTCACGTCATTATATTATACTCTTTTCGATCTCACATCTTCAACCACAAATGGAAAAGGGGTAAAATAGTGTTGGACAAATTTCACAATTGCACATAGAAAGGTACCCGTAGAAAGTTTTATGAATTTCTATTATGATTTCCTTATTATTTTTTACAATTAGGGTTTATTTTTTATAACTTGTATTTTCAGATCTTGAGCATTTTTTTGTTTGTTGGCTCATAGCAAGAAGCCTACAATATAAGGTTAGAGTTCTATGAGTATTTTGTTGATTTTACTATACACATGAGCATTTTTTTGTTTCAAATAAGGTTAGATCAAGAGCATTTTTTTGTTTGTTTGTTGTATTTTTTGTTGTTAGATCAGGAGCATAAGGTTGTATTTTTTGGTCAAATAAGTTTAGATCAGGAGCATAGTTTTTTGGTCAATGTGTTCTATGATTCTTTTTTATCTTTTTTAAAACTTGAGTTTGTTGTTTATGAATCAATGATTAATTTCTAATTCTTGAACAATGTTTGTATGGTTATGTGTATATGATATTGTGTGTTTGTATGGTATGCATATAACATAGTATATCAGAAAGTGCATTCTGATGCCAAACAAGTAAGTTAGCTTCTAAATAAATATATGCAGACATTTTATTTTCTGTTTGAAATGTAGGGTTTATGGTCGGTTACAACCTCACAGATGGAGTGGTGCATATAAATTCTAGGGAAATGAAAATAAAGAAGCTCCGTTACGTGCTACATCGCCACCAGGAACCCCAGGTGGCCCAACAAGCAACTTTGAGCTTAAATCATTTGATGGTTCTGCAAACCCATACTTAGGATTAGCTGCTATAATTGCTGCCGGCATTGATGGTCTTCGTAGGCATCTTTCTCTTCCTGAACCTGTTGGTAAGATCATATAAACTATGCATCATGAATATATAGTGCTTGTTTTTATCAACAAATATCTTATATGATTTTCCAATGATGAACAATTTCCTATTTTTGAATGTGTGTATTTTTGTCACTAGTCCCTCAATGAATCGAAATTACAAATACATCGTCAAGTATTTTTTTTGTTATAATTTTCTGCACTTTAATTTTTTTTTGAATAATGAACATCTTATATCATGTATGAAAACAGATACAGATCCAAATCCATAAAACCTTGAGAGTTTGCCAACATCGCTTTCGAAGTCTTTGGAAGCTCTCGACAATGCCGACTTCCTCAACGAATTTATTGGTGAAAAATTGTTGACTTCCATAAAAGCGATTGAAAGGTATGTATTTGACTTACATGCTTTTTAATTTATAATTCCTTAAGATATGAAAAGCTTTTCAACACTTGAATAGCATTTTGGGCACTCTCAAGGGAATTCGATTGCCTATAGATGAAGACTAGATGATTTGTATTCTAATTAAGTTGTATTTTAAGCCAACTTAGTGAAGAAAAAATACGAGCCGTCTGATATGAATCCAATGATTAAGGTCCCTTGATTAATTTTAATGCTTAATGTGACATATTTATGATGCTAGGCTGAAATTAAGCATTACTCGGAGAACAAGGATGCTTACAAGCAACTCATACACCGTTATTGAGCTACTTGTCTTTTTCTCCTGTGCAAAATTGGTTTATCAGAGTATTGATTAGGATTCTGGAGAATCTTTTACATTAGCCATTGTAAGGTGGAGTTTGTTGTTCTGGTTAATATTTTGCAGCAAGTTACTCTAACTAGTGATATTGTTGTGCAGTTGAAAGAGCTAAGACAATGTCATATAAAGTTTAAAATAGAAAGTAAATAGATTTTGCATGAGGGAGTTTGAAAGGTACTTTTGTGTTTTCTTACAACTCTTTATAGATTTCCTTATAAAAGATTTCATTGAAACATAGATGTTATGATTGATCATTCTCTTAACTTTCCATCATTTTCTGCTAAGATTTCATTACATTACACACAAAGGAGAATACGTAATATACTGAGAAAGCTTTTGAGATATTTCAATTCCAATGTTTTTTTGAGATATTTCAATTCCACTGTTTTTTCCTTCTAATTTGCATTATGTGTGCAGAAACTGGTGAAATCACTAGGAAATCCTCATGGCGCAGCAATATTCCTTTGATTACCTTATTTTAATAAGGTTGATTAAGATGTAATTTATGTAATTTATACTTGAGAATATCTGTATTGGTTGTGTGAATTTAATTTGTACTGATAATTTTAATTTGTAATGGTTGTGTGAATGTAATTTGTATTTGCTCTTGTGAATATGAATTTGTGATTTAATATTTGGCTTAGATTTTGTGGCCAATGGTAAATGCAATATCTTGAGAACAATAATACAATACAAATTAAAATTGTAATAAAAAATTGTGATTGACAATTATGATATAAAAAACTTGAATTTATAAAACAAAAAATTGAAGTTATAAAACAAATGAGTCTGAATGGCAGGCTAGATAATTTATTTTTATGGGCCAAAGTGGTATTAAATGTATCAAATTATATTGGGTCAAATTATTTTTTATGATTAGGTTTTTATGTTATTTTTTTAAAAGATGAAAAAAAGCCCAACAAAGTTCAAAAGTCCAACCCGATTTTACCCACCCGTTCACAACCATTACCCAATGACCCTAACCCGACCGACCCGAAATAAAAAACAGACGAAATTGGGCCCATTGATACCACCCGAGGGTTCATTCGGATTTTATTTTTTGACCCGAATCCGACCGTACCCGACCCATGTCCACCCCTAGACATAACGACAAGGTATGGGATAATATCGAGAAACCAATACGTTTGTCAATTACACTTTCTCGTGAGATGTTGCGTGAATAGCAGCTAGCACAGAGGAAAACTACGACAAACAATATTGTGACAGAACAAAACGTGGAATTGTTATGGCATAAACTAGAGTTGGGGGTATAAGTGGAATATAAAAATTAACAATTGTAACTGAATTAGAATCTATTTTGCAGTATTCCAAAGCCATTATGAATTTTTATCAAAACTAGAATGTTACTTTAATTAAAAGGCAAGACAATTTAGTTACTCAGATTCTTACAAGGACGTCAAGGTTTTATGATAGCTTTCATATTTTTTATTTAGTCACAACTTGTAATACAAATGTTATTTTGAATGAAATGTTGTAAGCTTATTATTGTAAAATATAAAGAAGAAACAAATGGTGATAAAAGAAGTAATATTTGAGAGTTTATTTCCCCCCTATAATCTCAAAAGTCGTGAAACTTTTTTTTTTGTTGATAAATTTACAAATTATTGATTCATTGTACCGAGCAGGCTTTTTCATACTATTAATCCATAATTCAAAATCATCGACTACCTCAACATTCTATCTTAAAACACCTTAAAAAAAACCTTATTATTTTTACAAAATTCATCCTCATTACTCAATCAAATCCTTCATTCACTCTATCTACACTATTCTTGTTTAATATCAAAGATAATGTGATTCTATATCTTTTATCAATGTGTTTTTTATCTCTTTTTGTTCTTTGCATTTTTGAAACTAGGTTAATATGTACACCATTCTTATTGGTTGTTCTGAACAAACCCAATACCATGTCTAGATTCACCAATACAGACACAATGTATAATTTACAAAATTAATGTCTCAATTGGCTAATTCAATCTTTGTTTTCTTGTTGTTTAATTTAGAAAAGCACCATTGTTGATTCGAAACCTCACAATCCTTTTGTTAATTAGAATATTGATAATCCCCTTATCGATGTGAAACTTGACATTTTTGAAGTAGTTGTCAATTCTCTTGATTTACTACTAGCTTCACTACCTACAATAGCTTTAAATGTATAGAAAACACATTGAAATGGGTTTGAGATGAAGCAATCAAATTAAGATTTGTTAATGTTATTATTAAGTCAGATCATGGATCCTGTAAAAGAAAAATAATATTTTGTATTGAGCTATGAAATGGGTGGTGGATATAAAGAATATAAGAAGGTGCTAAAATGTCTAGACATGGGGTCCATAAAATGTGAATGTCCATTTAGATTGTATGGTTATCTCTAAATCCATCGTTCTCCCAGGGTCCTTCTACATTACATGAAGGCACAATATGCCTCGTCTAAGATGGTTTACAATGAGTCGTAAGCTGGAGTTATCTCTTGCACCTCACCTCTGGTAATCGTACCATGTGCGATGTCTCTAATCTTGTGACATCTAGACAATATATCAATGGCCATAGTCCATTCCTCCTCATTGTGTGCTTTAAATAATTCCTCTACATAAATTGACCTCATTGGCTCGCCCTAAGGTGTTGGTATCAAGAAAGAGTGTGATATCCAAATATACTTCTTCTCCTAATAAATGTTCCTCATAATCTATGTATGTTGCATTAACATCTAATGGAGACATCAAAAAAGGTGTTAATATACGTGGATCCCATGGAATATTGTGAACATGGCCATACCGCTAAAGCATGCAATCTCGTAGACGTCGGTGCATGATTTGAGACTCATACCTAACTTATCTTGGGTAAAAAAAGATATCGAACAGTTGACACGTACTTAGGTGGCCTTCCTAAGGACTAAACCAGACGTCTTCAGCATGTTATCGATTAATGCGTTCTCGATAAGATTCTATTGTCAACATACCCCTTTACAAAGAACAGACAAACATGTGGGAGAAACTCGATATACTCGACCTCATAGATCTTAAACGAGATGTAACTAAAGTGTTGCATGATGCATGCTTGTAACAATATGGATCCTGCACCATTTTAGCAACATCTTGTTTAGAATCTATGAGCTGGAATATGACAAGTTACTCCCACATGATTGTAGGTTATGTCCATATAGGGGTATGTCGCCATTAGAGGAGCATGTAAAGGATAGTCGTACTTCAGATATATCTGGATAAAATGATAACCTTTCTCAAATCCAAAGCACGTCAATTTTGGATCATTCAGTGAGAAAAAAGTCAGAGAACCTAAATCTTATTAATAAAACTAAAACTTTATTATAATATTGTGCAACAAGAAAACCTATTTCTGAAAATGTCATCCATTTTTACTTAGGTGTGTGTCCCACTTGTGTAGGATACAAGTCTTTTATAATCTCATTCACTCATTTTTCCAACTCAAATACTTCAACATATTCAATAAGGTGAATGTTTAATTGTCTTATCATATCAAGATAAATCGTAGGCAAATTTTCAACATTCTTACCTAAGAGTGCAACAATAACACGAAATCCACAATTACTTTCCCCGACAATGTCAACAATTTATCAACATATGGATGCATGAAGAGTAACATCTCATCAATATAAGTTATGTTGCACGATACTGAATTAGGTGATAGATTACCTTGTTTTGCACTCTATTTAGGTGAACTTGATGATTGTGGCTTAGACTTTGTAGTAGTTGTATCAAATTATAATGATTCAACAAGTTTCAAAGCAAGAATATGAATGTTTAGTTGAACTTTCATCTTTATCGACATGAGTGGACATACATCTCTTTGTTGCACCTTTTGTTTTTGCCTAATCTATGGTTGAAATTAGCGATGTCGTTTTTCGAAAAACTATTTGACACAGTTGCTCCATGATATATATATATATATATATATCTTTATATGGAAATCAACACTGCTAATGCGTGTTTGAAAAACATGAAAATATTTCAATGTTAATTTTTTAATGGTAATTAAAGAGTTACAATTTATCGACATTATAATACATAAATCGAACCAAAATTGCTTTCAATTTTGGTACAATAGAAACACCTGGTTGACTTTCTTTTATGATACAATCATCATTAAATCCTAATATCTTCAAGTATGTGTGAATTTTGTCCAAACGAATAGGTAGACTATGCATTATCTTCCTAGCAATTATGCAAGTGCATGGCAAAGCGTAAGTTATCATAATCTTGAAACCTCATTTAGAACTATCAATACCACACTCATTCACTCATTTTACTTTAATTACAATAAAACCCAGTGCATTCTTTGAAATATTTTTAATCAATTTACAAAATTTTGTCTATTCATATGTGTTCTAACCTAATAATACTAACTTGAAATGATATTTGAATTTCAGTATGCTGCAAATCATCCACAATATCCATGCCTCTTCAACCTATCGTTAACATATTCAACTTTGTTTGTAGTCGTATTACCAATGTTCATCACACGATTTGTCCATCACTTACAATTTTCTCCTTCAATGGATCTAGTATAGTATTTTTCACATACTTGAAGAAGTTAGGAAAATTTGCACTCACATTTCTGAAATGTTGAAGTGAAACAATATATATTTCCACTAAATTAGAAGCGACTACAACATCTGATGCACTTGCAATGTTGTCCAATAACGTTCATCAATGCATTGTCTCGATTAGTCACAATTATCTTAAGCAAATTATCATGATATTTCAATATGCCATGACACGTCTCTATAGCTCAACTGACATTATCTTCCTTCTTAGACTCCATATAAGAAAATACAACTGAATATGTCATTTCAGTAGACGTGACACCAACAAAATCTAGAAAAGGTAAGCGGTGTTGGTTTTGTATGTTGAAACCATCAACAACACAAAAGGAAATGTGTTAAACAACTTCACATAGTTCGAATGAGTCCATAAGATATCCCAGATTTTGTCAGAATGACCACCCATTCTATGTTTGTAGACATACTTATCATGATCCAAATATTTCACCAGCTCTAATCTTGGACCCTGTATATACTTGTTGTATCTGTGACACATGCATTATAAATATGCTTGACAGTAGTCACATTGTCACGAATTCTTTTTTTCAAATTCATAAGAATATTTTTAGGAAGAACTATATTACTTGTCATTTCATTAATAAGTTTTCTCTCTTCCATATTTAAATGACATGTAGAAGGACGACCTTCTATTTTTTTTTTTTTTTGTCATCTCATGATTATGTTTTTCACAAACTACATTAAGTTTTCATACACCAAAGCATAAAAGATAACAACGTAATCTAAATGGACACTTGTATTTTATGAATCTCGTGTCTTGGCATTTCAACACCTTCTTGTATTCTTTATACACATCGCTCATTGCATAGCCCATTAAAAGATGTTATTTTCTTCTACTTGATATGTGATCTAACTTAGAAATAAAAATAAAAAATCCTAATTTGATTGCTTCATCTCGAAGCCAATTTAACATATTGTCTCTACATTTAAAAGTTCTTGAACGTAGTGAAGTTAGTAGTAAAATCGAGAGAATCGACAACTAGTTCATAAATGTCAAGTTTCACATCAACAGGGAGATTATTAGCATTCAAATCAACAAGGGGATGTCAAGTTTCAAATCAATACGAAGATCATCCATATCTAAAATGCACAGTGCTTTTGTAAATTAAATAGCGGAAAAATCAAAGTCCATATTTGCAAATATGGAAGTTAAATTTGTAAAATAAACATGTGTCTGGATTGGTTGATCTATATGTGGTTTTTGGTGTGCCCATATCGATCAATTAGACCCTTTACATGTCAACTTAGTTTCAAAAACGTATATAACAAAAAAGATATAAAAAACACAATGAGAAATATTATAGAGTCATGTTACCTTTGATATAAAATAAAAGTTGTGTAGATAGAGTAAATAGATTTTTCAAAGGTATTTTGAAGTTTTGAGATAGAGTGTTGAAGAAGCTAATGTTTTTTAATTTTTGGTTCGTAGTATGTTTGGATCCATGAATTCAGACAAATCCATCTAGATTGATGAACTCAGTCACATCTCGTCTAAATCGGTGAATCTGAAGAGAGTAATATCATTTAAAAAAAACTTAATTCTAGCTTTGGTCGTTCTATTTTAACCAATTCATGAAATATGTCCCCATATTTTAAAAATAAACAGTTTTAGTTTCTCTCTCAAATTTTTTGAACTAAAAAAATGACGATTTGACATATTTTGAATGATACGGTATATGATTTTATAACATAGAACCATTTAGATGAATTTATTATTCATGTCATTAATTAAATTACAAAAATAAAAAATATTGAAGTTGAAAGTTAAGTTTTTAGAAAGTTTTAGTGTGATTTCATACTTGTTAATTATTCTATCATATGTCATCTCATCTATATCATATTGTCATTTTTTTTAATTAAACAAAATTAAAATGACAATCAAAACAATCTTATTTTAAAATAGAAATACCAATTTTATAAATTAATAAAACTAAATAACTAAAACTTCAATTAAAATTATCTAAAAAATATAACTTATTCTGAATCTCATTGATGTTCCAAAAAACCAAAAAAACCTCTCTAGCCCAACTTCACGGATCGTGATCGTTCACTGCGCTTCATGGCGCGTACGCTAAACAGCTTATTTTTCTTCTATCTTTTTCCAACCATCTTAATTAAAGCCTTCAATGTTCAATCAATCATTAATTAAATCCCTCCAAAAAAAAAAGTCATCTCAACCAGAAATTCATTCCAACGTAGAATTAGAAACAGAACCTAAAAGATCCACTGAATTCCTCGCCCAGAATCCGACGTTGTCGCAAAAACTTAACAACTTTATCTTTTACTTCGTATATTCCGAAAATCTCCTTTCTGTTATAACAAATAAGATCTCTCTCCTATTTAGTAATCTAAATCTAAATCTACCCTCTGTCCTCGCTTTCTGAGTATTTGGTTTTAGAAAGACGCTTTCGATATTGTCTTCTATCTTCTGCGATGGAAGCTAGTTTGGATCAAGCTAGGATATGTTCTCACTGGTAAAACACCTCATTTTTCTCTATAATTAAATTTTTGAATTATTTATCTCTCTTGATTATGTTATCTATGTTTAATTTTATGTCAACGATTTACTTTTTCGGTAGCTTAATCTTAATTAAATAAGAGATGAAAAGAAAATGAAAAACTA
This sequence comes from Cicer pinnatifidum, assembly GCA_037974775.1. NCBI lineage: Eukaryota > Viridiplantae > Streptophyta > Magnoliopsida > Fabales > Fabaceae > Cicer > Cicer pinnatifidum. Next base: position 45,439,249 of record JBBPBR010000008.1, on the reverse strand, counting down.
TAGGAAATTGGGATTATTTGTTTCTTAAGTTAAGTAGAAAAATGTGAATTGCATTTGACTTTTATATGCTAGTTTGAATTTTTAGTATCGGTGATTTAGCAAGGGAGAAAAATTGATTTTGACCATGTTGATTTTATTTTTGGATTTGCGGTGTGATTGATTGAATCACGGTACCACCGTGATTTTGGCATAAGCTACTCTTTGGAGCTTTAACAAAATCACGATTACCATCTTGATTTTGTCAAACTAGCTGCTCATCCTAACATATACACATGGAAAATTGATTTTAGTTAAAAATGAGTGGACTGCTATGTGATTTGTGTTTGGATTCATTAATGATAGAGTGAGTTGAACAATAAATTTGGATGTAAAAATCACTGTTTAAAAGCTATAAATTCCTATCTAACTCATCCAAAACATGTAAAATCAAATTTTGATATGTTTAGAATTGCTTTGTGCTTTGTTTAGAAACCTGATGATGATTCATTTTTTATTTTTCAGTAATCGACCTATCCCTGCTGCAAATATTGATTTGCATTATGCTCATTGTTCCCGGAACCTTCAAAAATGCAAACTTTGCGATGATATGATTCCCAAAAAACTTGCAGAGCATCACTATTTAACCACTCATGCGCCAGTAAGTCAAGTTTGTGTTGTTTTTACCATTTTACAACCGTCATCGAGAAGATTTGAGCTCCGCCCCTTGAGGGTACAAAGTCAAGTTCTTATCACTGAACTGACACCTCAGGGACACCTTCCACACTATAAACATCATAAAATAAGATTTAAATCCACTTTTGTTAGTCTTCTAAACAAAAAAAAAATGTGTATTTGTGTAGGTATCCTGTTCATTGTGCAGTGAGACAATGGATCGTGATATCATAGATATCCATAAAGGTGAAAATTGCCCTAGAAGGATTGTCACTTGTGACTTCTGTGAATTCCCATTGCCAGCAATTGATCTAGCTGAGCATCAGGTATGTTTATGAAGAACTTTTGAGTTACAAGATTTTATTGACATATTTGCCTTTGCACTAATTTCAGTTTCTAATTTATATTTTGCAGGAAGTATGCGGGAATCGAACAGAACTTTGTCACCTTTGTAACAAATATGTTAGACTTCGTGAGCGATACAATCATGAAGTTAGGTGCAATGGCGTTCAAGATAGCGCTGCCACTGTCGGCTCTTCAAGGTAAGACATACAATCATTCAAATTAACAAATTCTCTAATTCATTGTTTATTTTTTTCACTTGTTGACTATAGGTAATTGTTCATAGACTGAATCCCGCAATTCGTTTATCATCATAGTATGCATATTTATTTCTCTTTAGGCATTACACATGAATCTCAACAAAATATTTATATTTTTATATGTACCAACCATCCGGCGGTTTAAGGAATGATTGATTATCCTGATTGTCTTCATAATTAAGTTGAATTTCAGCATATTATTTAAAATGGGTTTGTGCATTGTCCACACTTGAACCCCAAATTAATCTTGCATGATGTTGTGTATTAGAGGAATAAAGCTAATACTGAACCTATTATCACCTAATAGCTTAAACTTTTAGGCGATTAGGTCCTTGACAGTTGTCACTAAATAAAACAACAAATTAAATCACAACATTATGCTTCTTGTTTTCCATGTTTTATATTGTGATAGGATCAGAATTATCTACTGCAAAATTGAATTATATTAATACTGTAGAAGCCTCAAAACAGTTCCTTCACTATTACAATGTTAGAGACAATGACTATGAAATGGAAACAAACTATTGATGGAGGTAGACTCCATGTAAGAATGGAAATGAAAGACTAACCCTATTTCTTGAGGAATAAGTGAGTCTCCCCTCTGACCAACCAAACTACTCACCAAATGATTGCCCGCCTATTCCATTAATTTCCCCTTCTATGATTCACCTATCCTTCCCTCTAACTTCCTTGCGCCAGAGATCAATTCCATTATGCCCATTCTCCCCCTAATCGACTTCTTTTTTCTTTGGTTTCCCCACGTTTCCTCCTTTCATACACGAGCAAGTGTTGTTTCTTAGGTCCATCAACGCCTTATCATATCAGTAGTGTTACTTGAACAACAGTTTGAGACACCAAAATTCGCAACTTTCTTACACGGTTCGTGCAGTTAATACATGTCGTTAACGCAATTCATTGAGTGGTTAAATAGGTATATCAAGATTGGATAGCTCATTACCATCAACTAAACTTTATCAACTACAAACTTGCACGGTATTAATCACGATTTCAGGTGTTCCAGCTTCCGACTACATGCAAATTTAAACCCTAAAAATCATAGTTAATGAAGTCCAATAGATGGTTAATGAGGGTTTGGTATATTAACAAAATCTAACACTTCATTAAACATGTCTATGAAATGTGTTTACCATATCAAAAGTTGTCGAATTTAGGTGTCCCAAATTGATATTCAAATCACATTGCTCTAGAAAAGTACTATAGTTCCAATGTTTGCTTTTTATAGGTCACTAGGTTATGGAAATATTTTAATATTTTGATAGAAGCAATTAGGTGTAATTTATATAAGCTTTCATTTTTCATGTGAATACTATTACTAATTTACTACCACTAATGTGCTTTCACTCAATACTCAAAAAATCCTTTGGGAGAGTTGGTTCACTGCATGGTGTCTGAGCTTTTGTGTGATCTTGAGATGAAACCCTTGACTTGCATCATTCTAGCTGCCACTGTCAAGGCTGGATAATTGTTCTCCATGCGCTCAAGCTCAACCATAAAGCTGAGAGCACATACTTTCTCAAAACTCTGATTGATCATCCCTTCTGTTTTTTTTAAAAAGAAATTGGGGAAGGGGAAATTTTTTTATTAATCAAGGTGGCACTAATGGTCATTTTCAACCGTCCCCAAGGAGATTAGAACTCGGTGTTTTGAGATTACAATGCTAAACTCTTACCACTGAGCTAGCACCTAAGTATTGAATCATAAATCGTATAGAATCATTTGATTCTGAAACACAAATAACAATAGTTAAAATACGACGTATAAATTATGCATTGTGCTTTATGTAATAATTTTAAATTAGGAATTGGCAAAACAACATATCCATGTGTCTCACAAAACAAAATAAAAGATTAAGTTATATGTCACAAATCAAAATGAAAACAGAACAAAAGTACAGATGAAAAAGGTTATGAACATTTGTACTGGTAAACAACGTGAACATTTGTAACATGACTAAGTGAATGAGTGTGCGAAGCCTCTACCTCAAAATAATTAAATAATGTCCTCAATAGTACTCCTTTAGTTTCTTTCTACTTGATAATTTAAGCTTATTTCACTTTTCAATTTCTTTGATGTGAATTGGTGAAAGAAAAACAAGATAAAATAACAAATCACTCATAAACAACAAGTTGCACTGATTCATGCATCTATTTCATGATTCAAAGTCATTCATCACATGATGCTGATTAATGGCTTCTGAGCTGTATGATGGCACAATATACAGATATTCAACTTCATAAGTTTTCATTGTCTATACTCTATAATCAGTAATTGCCATCATTTCCCTATAATGAACATTCTATCGCTACTTTAGTATTTTCCTTATTTCAAATGAGTGCTGGGATGTACACATTCATTTAGTAGTGATATGATGCCTCACTGTCCTAACATGCATAATTCATGTTCCTAAGTAAACCTTGGTTCTATTGGAGCAAAGTAGATGGCATTATGAAAGTCTGAGGTTATGATGATTAGATGGATAAAACAGCACTAAATACTGTTGATAGCCATAGATATGCTACACCAAGTCATGAAGAGGGGGAGTTATCAACTTATCATATACGTATTTGGGTTTGAGTAGTACTCTCTTTTATGCGTGTGGGTGTTTTTCCTATGTTCAGTATCCCACATTGGATGTCATATGATCGAGAATGTGTTTATAAGTGAGAGGTATCCGCCACCTTACAATTTGGTTTTGTAGAGTTAAGTTCAACTGTATAATTGGCTTCCATCCAAATTTCACAATGTGGGAGGCATAGTTTCAAATTGTGGTTGCAATATTGTAGATTTTGAAATCTCCACAACGGCATCACAACCGCAATTTAAAACCATATTATGATGATATGTTAGCATCATTTTGAAGTTCATTTCATTGTCTACGTAAAATGAATCAAGAAATACTAGATTATATTTGTGAATTTACTTATATTGGGAAATTATCATAGCATACCATGTATGAAACAATTTATTTCACTTCTATTTCATGTTATTATGAGGTGTGTTTTTCGCTTACATTGTAATTTAGCTATTTACTTATGTTTTGTTTGAAGGAATGTGAGGGAAGTTGAAAGAGGCGAAGGTGTTCGACGACGAAGACAGCAGAATGAGTTCTCAACTAGACGTCTTCTTTTCACAATAGCCATCACCGGTATTGCTGTTATATTGGGATCCATTTTCCTACAGAAAAAGGCAGATCCCAGTGAGCTGCATTAGCAACAGAGGAAACATTTAATGATCTCACAAATCCGCTTTATCTTTACAACAATTCATTCGCCTGGTTCAGAAGTCTTATGAGATCTACTTTTTCTAGTGTATTTATTTATATAACACATCGGCATTGTCATTATTATTTATATAAATAAATATCATATAACCATATATAAACATTATTGAAAATGGTTAATATAGTTCTGCATTTGTTGAAGAAAAATTCAAGTAACTAAGAGATGTATCTGAGTCTTTATCTGATATAAGATTTATTAGAGCCACTTGTTGCCAAACAAGGCTTTAAGCCTATAACAAACTCTGTAACTAACTCTTCTGAGTCAGCAAAAGTTAGCTACGCTACACTGTAACTGAATTCAGTTCAGTTACTCTAGTATAAATAGAATCTAGCTGTTCCTAGAACTTTAACTGTTTTCTGTTATCTTCACGTTCTCCAATGGTGATTTCTGCTGTTTTTGTTTTTCTAATATAGTATCAGAGTTTAATTGTGAGTCACGGAACCAATGATTAGTATATTTAGATTGAATTAGTTGTTAATCTTGCAATTATCCAAAACATTGAAAAAATAATTAGTATTTTCAAACTGGTTTTAAAGACAATTAATAATAATAATAATAATAATAATAATAATAATAATAATATTAAAATAAATGAAAGTTAAAAAAAAAAAAAAATTGGACTCTTGTTTTACTTTGCTCAAACTATCACAATGAAGAACTTAAACTAGTATTCGTTTTATTAATAAAAAATTTCTCCCTTCATTCTTTTTTTTTTTTTTAATATATCAATTTTCTTGTGTAGTTTTTCTTTAGCCGTTTAAGTCTTTACTCACTTTTGCTTACGTCATACATTCCATTATACAAAAGGTATGAAAGTTTCAAAGTAAATTGAAGAAATCTATTACCTAAAATGCGAAAACAATTCACAAAAGTAAATGAATATTTAACAAGGAACGCATATATTTGGTGGTGTTGGTTGGGGTGCATCAAACATGATTGTTATATTCTAACTTTTCAGCTTCATTTTTGTCTACAAAAACCTAAACGTGCACGACTACAGTGGCGATTGAGTAAAGAATTGACCATTTAAACCGAATTAATAAAAATTATAAGGTAAGAAAAAGTAGTTGCCCGACAACTACATATCCTTAACTCTCTTATGAACTCAACAACTCATATAACAAATTAATAAAATCAAATTGTAGCAAAAATACATTACAAACCAAAATATTTCAACTAGTGAAGAATCCTTCAACATGTCCTCACAAGCAGTGCAGTTGCATATCAAGGATAATCGTGTAAGACATTGTTTTTCCTTCAACATAAGTAGAGTTTGGGATTAATTAATACTATGAATTAATTTAATGTATAAATTTGAATTTTCTTGAGACTTTGAATTTCAGGTGGTTATGGACAATGGTATACTACAAGTGTATTTATCTAATCCGGGTGGATTTGTGACTAGAATACAATATAATGGCATTGATAATCTGCTTGAAGCTCTTAACGAAAAGAATAATAGAGGGTACATCACTATACATATACAAGACAAGTTTTATTTATTTAAATACATAAACTACTTTTTTGTTTATATTTTGCTACGGATAACATAAGATTGGTCTCAATGGATTAATAGGTATTGGGATGTGGTTTGGAGTGAAGCAGGAAGTACCGGAACAACTGGGACATTTGAGCGGTATGCGATCATTGTCTCTTGTAATTTTCATTTCTCTCTTGAGCTATATTTTGCTGGATTTAAAAAATATGGTATGTCAGGTGGTAGATTTTTAGTTTTTTATCTTTCTTTTTTGAACTATATTTGGTTTTGAATTTAGTCCTCGTTATAGTACATTTGGAAAAATATATGTTAGAAGTGGTTAATCTCTTAAATAGATTTTAATTACTTCAAAAAATTAATCTTTACATGTGCGAGATATCTTAATTTATAAAAAAAATCTCACCAACAAATCTTTATACTATGTATTAATGTAGAGAGAAATTGAATGATAGAAGAAAAATAGGAAATCTGTTTCCAATTTTGTATGTAAAATTGGATATAATATTTTTTTGGTTGATTAATTTAAATTTTTTTTTTTTTTACTATAAAAAAATTAATTTTTTTTTACTAAAACATATGTACTCTGACTTAATTGATGTATTGTTTACTGGTTTGCAATTAATTGGTTACACATGCAGGATCGTAGGAACAAGTTTTAATGTTATAGTGGAAACAGAGGAACAAGTTGAAGTATCATTTACAAGAATATGGGATTCATCTCTAAAGGGAAAGCAATCACCTCTAAATATAGACAAAAGGTACTAGTAATATAGTTTGAGAAATAAGAGGGTGATATTTATCCAATAGTGCTTGAATTAGATGTTTTGGTCTCTTCGAATTTAATCAGAGATCTGGATTCAAATTTAGTCTTGAAAATGATGTAACATTAAAACTCTCAAATGAGAGCTTTATTGTGTCATTGTAGTCACACCCAACTCGAGAGATTAGTCTATACAGTTGTACCATATAGAAGATAGCTAATTAAAATAAAATAGGATAAATTACTATTTTAACTCATGAAAATGTAGCACCTTGTCACTTTGATCACCCTCAAAAACTCATTAATTTTTGAATCACGTTAGTTAATTTAATGTCAAACGTTATAAAGTCACAAACTATTTATACAGTGAATTGTAATTTTCATAGATTTTTATAATAGTAAATTGTATTTTCATTGATTATTTTGATGATTTGAAGACTAATTTAGATCTTTGTCTGAGATTGAGACTAAAGTAACATCGCACTATACTTTCAAGAATCAAAAAAAAGAGTAAAAAATATTTTAACAATTAATGAATGAATTTGCAGGTATGTGATGCTTCGTAATTCCTCAGGCTTCTACTCATATGCTATCTTTGAACACCTAAAGGAGTGGCCTGCTTTCAACATACCTCAAATTAGGATTGTTTATAAGCTTCGAAAAGACAAGTATGGAGTTCATAAATGGCCATAAATTAACATTTAATTTAACAAGAACTATTAAATTAGATTAATATCTGCAATGATAATTTATAGAGGTGATGTATAGGTTTCATTACATGGCGGTAGGGGATAATAGACAAAGGCAAATGCCTCTCCCTGATGATCGATTACCTGGAAGAGGAGAAGAACTTGTTCCCCCAGAAGCTGTTTTGCTTGTAAATCCTGTGGAGCCTGAGTTCAAAGGAGAGGTACTTTTTATTCAAAGATTTTATGAACTAGATTCATGTTAGTTTGTATTATTGGTTTTTCACTAATATGTCCTTTCATTTTTATCTTTTATTTTTATTTTTATTTTTATTTATTTTCGTCAATTAATCTTTTATAATCGATGTATTTTAATTTTTGTTACAAATATAATAAAAATCAAAACAACTTGTTAAAAGTTATAACAACTTATCATTGAAATTTCTTTTAATAGTTGTTAATATGTATCCAGAATATTATTTATTCAAAAAAAATATATATTTAATTCAATAATAAGTTTGTATTTAAAAAAAATTCTTACATATTTTGAATTATATGTAAACTCTTTGAAACGAAATATGTTTATTAAAGTTTAATGTATTTTAATTGCGTCTTTATTAAGATTGCACATTTAACTTTACAACTAATTCAAGATTTGATATCAAAAGTCTATGACAATAATTATATCAAAAAAAGTTGTAATAAAAAAACTAAAATACATCATTTACAAAAGATAAATGATCAAAATAAATATTAATTAAAAGATTAGCGATCAAAATTATATTTAAATATTTTTTTAACAATAATGATTTTTTTTTATCATTTTTTTTTATGGTACAACGTTTTTTGTTGGATCATTCTATTTGGTTAAATATAATTTTCTCTTTGAATTTAAGGTGGATGACAAATATCAATACTCAAGTGAGAACAAAGATCTTAAGGTTCATGGATGGATTAGTCAAAAATCTGAGACCAATCCAGCCATAGGGTTTTGGGTAATCATACCCAGCAATGAGTTTCGATCAGGTGGCCTTGTTAAACAGAATCTAACCTCTCATGTGGGCCCCATCAGCCTTGCGGTAAGTATTATTCTTTGTAAAAAGTGAACCAATTAACCTTATTCAAGGTATATATATATATACTAATCAATATCATGAATCACCATTATTTAGTCTGAGTTATTTAAGTAATAAAAAAAGAGTCTTGAAATTGTTGGACACAGCTTCATCCCTTAAATTAAGGAAATTTAAAAATCATAAATGAAATTGCAAATATTTTATCATAGTTGTAATGTAATATAAAAATTATATATTAAAAATAATGTCTAAATATTTTTAAAAGATTTTAGAATTAAATTTATCTATTAAATTATTTTAGATTTAAAGTAAGTAGTAGATCTAAGACTCTCAGTAAACTAGTTCAAATTATTTTACTTCATAATAATATTATATATTTATATAAAAAAATACCCTAAGTTACACAAACTTCACCATGAAAAATTGGCAGTAACAAAATAAAGGGTAAAATCTGTATATATGAGATCCAAAAATTGTGAGTTTTATTTTATTTATCAAAATAATTACAATTTTGTTACCCATTTCCTCTTTTTGCTAACCACATGTGTTTTTTGATAGAATGAGTTCACGTACACAAATTCAGTTCACGTAACACATATGTTCTGGGCAGACTTAGTTTGCATAGCCAAAATATGTTGACAAAATGAGTTTCATTGTCACCAAAATCAATTTCAATCACATAACTCTAACTAAATACTGTAAAAAAACAAGAAGAACAAGAACTAGATGTTGCAAATCTGACGTAAGTGAGAGCTAATGAAGATGATTAAAGACGTTGAAGTTGTTGAAAATGGAGGAACAAAGATAAGGGGATGGAATAGAAAATGATGAATATGAGTGTGAGGTAGAAGATGAAGATAGAAAAAGAGATTAGAGTTTAAAGAATGTAATAAATAAGCAAAGGCATTTTGGGAATTTCATTTTTTTTTAATATGAAAGGGTGTGGTTAGCAAAAAGGAGGTGTAGGTAGCATTTGTAACATATTTCTATATTATATTCTAATAACATATTTCTAAATTATATCCTTAAAATAAGGAAATACGAAGAAGAAAAAAAAACATAACAAATCTTAAGAATATTCTAAACATAAATATAATTCATAGATTCTAATAATATCTTATTTTAAATCTAAAATATATTTAATTATAAATCTAATTCTAAGATCTTCTAACGATACTTAAACATATTTTTCTCAACACTCCTTGATTAAATATCTTTCTTAAATGACACTACATCTTCAGCTTCTTTGTACCTTGTCAATGAGATCTTCCAGTTACATCTTTATTCTCCTTGTTGATTAAATATTTTGATGCCTCTAGTTGTGGGTTTTTTCCTCCTTTATAGCATTCATGTAAACATGAGTATGTTTCATGTAACAGGTGATTATGTAGGTTCTAAATCATTGGTAGTTGTTTGTTTTTAGCCCTACATCTTCATGTAACACATGAGGTAGTAGTCTTTGGTTATAACTCTACTTCTTCATGAAACACAAGAAGTAGTCTTTGATTATTGGTTATAAGTCCTACATCTAACACATGAAGATGTAGTAGTCATTGGTAGTTGGTTATATACCAAATTGCATTTGGTTTCTGTTTCTTCTTCTTCTTTTCATCTTCTTCTTCCATCAGATCTAAGTATGAATCTTAGCTTTGATACCATTGTGATGAGGTTTTTGTGTGTTTGTATTTGGAGAAGTGGAATTTTATGTTATATACTTTATATGGATAAGTCTCTTATTTTTTAGTGAAATCTCATAATCATAAACTTGTACTCATTACTCTGTATATAGAGCTAAGTTGAAATACAATAACATATTTCTATATCATATCCTAATAACATATTTCTAAATCATATCTTTAAAATAAGAAAATAAGAAAAAACCTAACAAATCTTAAGAATATTCTAAACAAAAATACAAATAATGTGATGTGGTCAGTTTTGGTTTTGTGAAGGAGTTCTGAATGATATCAAAATTGATTTCATGAGATTTTTGGCCAAGTTTCACTTGAAAGGGAGGTTGGCAAAAGTACGAATGTCACTTTTATAGTAATGATTCCAAATAAGGATAATTTGTTGGTGTTTTCATGTTTTAGATCCATTTCGTAGGTAGGAGCATCTATAAAGTGTTTTCTATAGTGATGACTAATAGGTTAAGACAAGTAATTAGGAATATAATGGTTGAATCTCAATATGAATTTTTTTAAATGTAAGCAAATACTTGATGGGATCTTAATTTCAAATAAAGTAGTTGATGAGGCCAAAAAGAAGAAAAAGGAACTAATTTCGTTCAAAGTTATTTTGAGAAGGCGTATGATTCATTCAAGTGGGATTATTTGGACCTTGTCATGTCAAAAATGTGTTTACCAAAGAAGTGGCGTAAGTCGATTTTGGAATGTGTTAGCTCTACTTTAATTTCTATGCTAATTAATGGAAGTCATACTAATGTGTTTTCTATGCAATGTGGTTCGAGACAGCGTAATCATTTATCACCATTTTTGCTTTTTCTATGTGCTAGGAGTTAAATGTTTTGTTATGTGCTTCAATGGAAGCTAATTGTTTCAAATGATTTGAGGTGGGGTCTAATGGCTTTCAAATGTCTTAATTATAGTTTGTAGATGATGGTATGATCATGGGGGAGAAGAGCTAGCCAATATTAGAGTTATCAAGGCTAATTTGTTGTGGTTTAAACTTCTATCAAGGCTTAAGGTTAATTTTCACAAAAGTTTAATTGTGGGTGTGAACGTTATTAGTTCTTGACTTCAAATCGTAATAGAAATGCTTAATTTTAAGATGGGTGTCGTACCTTTCAAATACTTGGGGTTATCTATTGGTGATAATCCTCGAAGATTGGCATTTTGGAAGTCGGTTATTGATAGAGTCTGAAACAAATTATCACGGTGGAAGTCTAAGAATTTATCGATGGACAACTATTTAATTCTTCTTAAATATATCTTGGCTTCATTTTTAGTTTATTTATTTTCCTTTTTCAAGGCTCCTTCAAGTATCATTTCTCATTGTGGATCTATTTTTAAAACTTTTGTTTGGAGTGGGAATGAGGAAGTCCGTAAGGTTCATTGGGTTAAGTGATATAAGGTGTGTTTGCCTCAAGAGAAGGAGGATCTAGGTGTGAGAGAGATTTAAAATCTTTTAATAGAGCCTTTGTTGGGAAAATAGTGTTGGAGATTAAAAACAGAATCGAAGAGTCTTTGGTTTAAGGTGTTGGAAAACAAATATGGAGTGGTGTCTAGTGGAGTCAGGGGATCTGTTTGGTGCAAGGATATCATCATGGGCGGAACATGTTTTGAAGTGGATTGGTTTGATAAAAAATTTATTTAGAGTTGTTGGAAATGGGAGTACTACTATATTTTGGAAGGATCATTGGTTTGCGGGAAAGTTATTAAGTGGGAAATATAGTAGGTTATTTAATTTGTATTTGCAACAAGATGAATGTATAGATGTGATGTTGGACATTTTACATAGGGAGGGTGTTTAGAGTGGCAGTGGCTGAGACATTTGTTTGCATGGGAAGAAGGCTTAGTAGAGAAGTGTAGGTATTTTTCAGCTAGCGTTCTTTTGTTAGTTAATGTAGCTGATAGGTGGTCGTGGAATAACATTTGTGGAGGTTTTTATTTGGTAAAGGTGATTTATCATGTCATGCGCGAGGAATTTGTCGAAGGCGTCCCAATGTCTCTTTTTCAAGGCTTAGTTTGGCATCCATATATAACTACAAAGGTTTCCTTATTTGCATGGAGGCTTTTTCAAAATAGGTTGCACACAAGAGACAATTTATTTTCTTTGACGTATTGTTCCTTTTTTAGCACAACATTGTGAGGTAAATTGCGGTGAAGTTGAGACAGTACGTCATATGTTTTTTGAAAGAAATTTTTTGGGTCTGTGTAGTATGGAGTTTTGAATTGGTTAGGTATACATGGAATATTTTCTAATAAAACAATTGATCATGCAATTTAATTTGATAGTCTATTTCTATGCAGTTGTGAGATGCGCAAAAGAATTTATGTAGTTTGGTTGGCGACGACTTGGGGGATTTGGAAATTAAGAAATTAAGTAATCTTCCATCAATATGCATTGAAAGTAAATCTTATCATTAAAAGTGTCAAACTATTAGTATGAGGTAGATCAAGTTGAATGTAAAAGATTTTAATTATGAGTATCATTAATGGTGTGTCCAATTATTGGTGTGTAGTGGTATCGAACATGGCTAATTGCCTAGTTTCAATGTAGGGTTTTTAGTATTCGTTTTTCAATTGTGGTTGAGTACAGTAAATGTAAGAAAAAATGAATGCAGTATATTCAATTTTGAAGATCACACGTTTAAAAAGGAAAGAAATGTGTATTTTCAATTTAACAAATAATTTATTATTGAAAAGTAATAATGTAAAATTATTAGTGGAATCTATTTACTACTTTTTTTTTTAAGTGTTGAGCTAGATTAATTGAATGTTTTTCTTTTCTAAAAATAATAAATTGTGAAAGAATAAATTATTAATAATGGTGACATTAATGATCATGTTTTAAAAAAAAAAGTTGATTGGATGCTTATTAGATACTAATCTTAAAAGTATAAGGACTATTAATAACACATTTTTTAACACATTTTTTAACCCACTATCTTCTATTTATTAAAGTCTGGATGAGTCCTACCAAATTTCGTGGGTATCAAAAATATTGTTAAGATCCCCAAAATATTTAACTATGAAAATAAATGTGTTCAACATTGCTAACTTTATTCTAAAAATATACTTCCTCTATATAAGGAAAAATAAAACTATCTCCATCCTTTAAGAAAAACTGTTAATCTCATTTAATATATTCAAAGTAATAAAAAAAAAAATCAATTGTATTCTCTAAATTGTCTTCAAGATACCTTGTCCACCGATAAAAAATAGTTTTTTAAAAAATAACATCTAAATTAATAAAAGAATATTGTAAGAAAAATACCATTAAATGTGATTGAATTAGCTAACTTTTACTTATATTCTCGATACAACAAAAATAATATATTTTTGTTTATATTGAATACAATATGAAATGTAAATATATTGTGGGGGTGAATCCGAACATAACTTCTATGGTCAAACTTAAGGGATAGTCACACAAAAATGACAATACATTTTTTAGATTTTTTTTTCTAAGAGAATCTCTTGCCTCATAAGTCACTCTTCTTTATATAAGCAATCTTAGGTAATGGGCCATCTATTTGGTGATCCGAGGTCCAATTAGAAATACTTAAGAATCCCCCAATATTCCTTCTTTTAGGGCTAACTAAATGCATGAGGAGGATGTCATGGCTCATTGGAGGAGTGCAAATATGCTACATTGAGTCTTCTAGTGCTCATTTGGTCAACTCTTTGGTAATGTGATGTTGATTGTCCTTAGTATAGTCGATCACTCCAATTCAACATAATATTCAAACGAGACTCGCTTAAACACTTAATTACAGAAACCAACATTATAAGTATTTTAATGTGATGAATAATTTTCAATTTCAATAACCATTTCAAATTTGTTAATTTTTAGAGATTAAAATTTCGGACTCCTACAATTTTAAAGAATTAGATGGTACATTGCAAAAATAAACTTTTACATGTACTTAAAGTTGATCAACTAATTGGAAAGAGTTTGCATTATTTTTTTGTCCTTGTCAGATGTTTCTTAGTGCTCATTACGCAGGAGAGGATATAGTTCTTAAACTCCAGCCCAATGAGCCATGGAAAAAAGTTTTTGGGCCAACTTTTGTCTATCTTAATACCTTGTTGGATCATGAAGACCCACTAGAGCTTTGGGAGGATGCCAAATATAAGGTCCAAAATCAAAATGGAGAATTTTAATTTTATTTAGGAAGAATAATGAAACAAAATAATTCACATTAATTAAATACTAACTAAGACTACTTTAAATGATCTCTAGATGAACGAGGAAGTTCAAAGTTGGCCCTATGATTTTCCAGCTTCACATGATTTTCAAAAGTCTAGCCAACGGGGTAGCGTTTGTGGTACATTACTAGTTCGTGACAGGTAAAACTATTAAATTCATGTTCAAATTATTTTTTTATTTCGAAAGCAAAATTATTTGATTATTATTTTAATATTTTAATTGGTTGCACTTAATACTATACTTGTGAAAAATTATAGTATGTTTTATCAATGAGTATAATTGGTATGCACCTTCCTCAAAAAAAAAATTAGTGTGCATCGTCTCACATATGCATCCAATTATATTTATCTATATAGACAGTTATTATAAAGATATTTATGAACTCAAATGACATAATGATAAGATATGATTCAATATCTACATAATTTTTTTTACATTAATAATGTGTATATATTTATCATAAAAAAAAAATAAAAAAATAAAACTAAACTTGAATACCAACTAAAATCTATTGTACAATTAAATGCATCGTTTTAAGGTATAAAAATGATGATTTTCAGGTATATAAGTGACGAGTACATAATAGCACAAGATGCATACATAGGATTGGCACCACCAGGAGTTGCTGGATCTTGGCAAATAGAATGCAAGGTTATTCTTTTTCTAATATTTATATTAACTTTTATTGAGTGAAATTTATATGGATCTGACCACTTTATGTGAGATTCATTTAGAAAAGAATGAATTTAAAAGTGAATGTTGAAAAGATAGTATTTCTAACATTTTTCTATTGTCCAAATATATATATTGATTTATGGATGCATGTAGTGATTAATGGGCCAACGTTTTTTACTCGCAATGCCTTTATTGGTTAGGGATACCAATTTTGGACTAGAGCAAATGAGGAAGGCTACTTTTCAATCAATAATGTACAAAGTGGGGATTACAATCTATATGCATGGGTTCCTGGTTTCATTGGAGAATATTGGAACAATGTTGTCCTCAAAATAACCTCAGGTTAATTCTTCAATATTTATGGGCTTTTGCAACAACAAAAAAAAAACTTTTATATGCATAGGCTTTGTTTTATATTCATATATAAAACATAAGACTTTCCCGTTTTTATTTTCTTGTAAGAAAATATTAATAGGCCTTCATTTTAAAAATTTAATGTGTCAACGGAATATCAATCAAGTGAGATTTTTAGGGGTTTGGAAATGAAACTTTTTTTTTAGTCATATATAATTCTATTTGAAACACGTTAAATATTAAATATGAGTATCTCTTTCGCCGAGTATTTGAATTTAGGTTCACCGTTTTTTTTATACTCAACTTTTATTGGTTAAATGAACCTTATATTTATTGAGAATATCATATTAAAATGCAAACATAATTGGATTCTAATAAGCATTGTGATTCATTTGCATGCCTATTATTTGCTTAAAATAATAAATCGGATCCTTAACTATATGTGTTACCAAAGGTAAAACTTCTTTAAAGTAAACTTCTTTTTTAAAACACACTTAACATAATTTAAAGTGCGAGATTTTTTTAGGCTAAAATATTTATTAAAGTAAAGGAGAAACAAAAAATTAGAGGGATTTTTAATGTGCATGATCTTAACATATAAAAATTCAAAAGTATGCAAGTCTTTAAATGCATATTTTGCAACTAAAGTCAAATATTGCTTATATTTCAGTCCATGTTTGTTGAATACTATGCAACATGCAGGTTGTGAAATAAATGTTGGTGACATTATTTATGAGCCCCCAAGACATGGTCCAACGTTATGGGAGATTGGTATTCCTGATCGTTCTGCTGCTGAGTTTTATGTTCCTGATCCTAATCCTAAATACATAAACAAACTATATATTGATCATCCGGACAAGTTAGTTACTTTTCCCTGAAAATCATTTTAGACACACAAAAATTGATGATTAGAAATAAAAAATTTGCTATCTAAATGTTAGGCAATGGACTGAATGATTTTAAGTATAAGCATAGTCTAGAGAGATAGTTGTTGCCTATTCTAAAAAATACTATATTTTTACTTTTGTGTCGAATAAGCATTGCCTAACCAATAAATTGGACCTTAATGTTTACAAGTTGGATATTAGAAGGTTTGCTAGAAAAAATTTTGAAAGACTAAATCTATATTTTAATATATATATATATATATATATATATATATATATATATATATATATATATATATATATAATAAATACAATGTAATAAATGAAGATATAATATCATACTATTCTTTTAATTTTTTTAAATATTAAATATATATTAAAATATAAACTTGATTTTTTGAAGTTCTTCTTTGCAAAACCACCATTTATAATGATAAGTCCTCTTAATTAATCACAGGTTTAGACAGTATGGCTTGTGGGAAAGATATGCAGAGCTATATCCAAATGAAGATTTGATTTACACTATTGGTGTTAGTGACTATAGAAAAGATTGGTTCTATGCACAAGTCACCAGGTACACTAAAAAAATAAGTGCATGAAAGGATAAGAGTCCTTTCTCACCTTGTTAATTATTTTTTTGATATAGTAGTTAGTATAAATATTAGAGAGAGGGAAAAATATTAGTAGTAGAAATTGAATTATGGATTTAGTCTAGTAAAATTTAATAAATTCATACTGGTTTAATGTCAAATATTGTAGATTTATTTAGTAAAATTCAGATGAATTAAGTGTCAACTATTGTAGATAAGTTGATTACTTTTTATTATTTGGATATTCTAATTATACATAAATCATGTATATATGTTTATATTTTAATGAATTTTTTATTATATAAATAATATTTTAAATACAGGAAGAAAAATGATGGCAGTTACCAAGGAACTACATGGCAAATTAAGTTCAACTTGGATGATGTGGATGCAAGTGGAATTTATAAATTACGATTGGCTCTTGCAAATGCAAATGTCTCTGAGTTACAGGTTAGGAACTTCATCAAAAACTTTCAATTAGTTTTCCAATGTAATCACGAATAGTTTTATTTGTATGCATTTTTAGCTTAATTTTTTTTACATATGCATCAATCACATATCAACATATAGTATTTATATATATATATATATATATATTTAAGAACAATTTGGGAGGAACCAAAATTATTTTATAACATACTCTAACTTTAAAAAATATCATTGATATATTAATTTTGTACGCCAAGTACTATAGTATTTATGCCTTATGTGTATAATAAATACACAGGTATTCACTAAATTTTATAATCTTAAAAATTGATGTTAGAGTTTTGTGATTTTAGAGAATTAATTTTTAATTTCAAATAAAACCTCTAAAAATATTGAGATAGAGTTTTATTGGATATGGTGCTCAACATCCTATCAATTAATGCCATATTATTTTTTAATATTTAATTATTATATCGACAATTTAATTTTTGAATTAATTTTTCATCGTGGATACTAGTATTCAACAAAACTCGTTTAAATGTTATCATTTTTTAGTTTTAACACTCTGACCCTTAAGAGAATTGAGCTCAAATAATATAGAGTTCCGTCGAGAGATAAATAAAATTTGACTAATAATTATTTCCAACAAAATTTCAAATTTGAATTCTCTTATACAAATTTTTCTCAATTGAAACTCGTTGAATTCTTAGTTAAAAGCTATCCTTATATGTTACCATGTATCATCCTATTATATTGTTTGTTTTGAATTTAAAGGTAAGAGTAAATGATCCAAAACAATTAGATCCTCCACTATTTACTACTGGGGTGATTGGGAAGGATAATGCAATTGCTAGACATGGAATTCATGGACTCTATTGGCTATTCAACATTGATGTGCCAAATCTTCTTCTATCCAAAGGTGATAATACTATATTTCTAACACAAAATATGGCTACTGGCCCCTTGGCCCTCTTCCAAGGAATAATGTATGATTATATTCGTTTAGAAGGCCCTGACCCTTTTTCTTCCCATTAATTAAACAAAATTGAAGGCTTGATTATATTTAGTGTGGCAAATGGGTGATTTGGTCCTTTTAAGTTATATTTTTATATTCTTCAAAAGAAAGTTATATTTATGTTGTAAGGCATCAGTTCTTTATTTGTTTACTTATATTGGTCTTTTACTCAAAATATTATAAAATTCATATAATTAATTTTAGGCAAATTATTCTTGAAGTCCATGACATTATTATATTTTTGGTAGGATGAAGAATGTTTTGTTATATGATTTTATCTAATACTTCATTTGTCACAAAATACTTTAGTTATTTGATAATTTCACATATATTAAAAAAAAAGGAAAATACTACTTTTATTAAATTATCATTGTTAGATATTAATGCATTATTAATGTCACAAATACATAGAGAAAGATATTGCATTTAAAATATTATAAATAGTATTAATTAAATAGTACAATTAAAAAGTCTTTAAATATTTGTTTAACTCAAAAATATCAATATTGTTAGATTAAACGTAGGTTCGAACCCTTGTACGAGTTAATTATAATGAAATTTATCATATGATTATTATCTAATACTTCCTATGTCACAAAATAATTGAGTTATTTGATTATTTCACATATATTAAAAATATATATAAATAAAAGAGAGAAAATAATACTTTTACTAAATTATCATTGTTAGATATTGGTGCATTATCAATGTCACAAACACATAGAGAAAGATATTGCATTGAAAATGATGCAAATAGTATTAATTAAAAAATATTTAAGTACTTGTTCAACCGGAAAATGTCATATTGTTAAATTGTTTGTATGTTCAAAACTTTGTATGAATTAATTATAATATAATTTATTATTTTTTTAAAAAAAAAAGTATAAATGAAAAAACCGTACTTTGAAAATTAAAAGAATTTTTTATTTTAAGACAAATATTTTTACTCAATTATTGTGAGACAGGGGAGCATGACTTAAAAAATATAGATCATTAATGTCATGTGAAGTTGTTTCCGGTTCATAACAAGTCCATCATTGAAGTGAGTTGCATTAGTAATGTAATAATAGTATTAATGGATTTTAGTGAATATATAATGTGAATTTAAGGGTTCAAAAACCATTAGCTCTCTGCAAAGTTGAATTTTGCGATTTGGATGGAGTTCTATAAAGCGTAGGTATATATGTAGTAAGAAATAAAAATATATTTTAATTGTCAACGCATAAAGAATGTAATTGTTGTCTTTTCACATTATAATTTCATTAAAGACCTTTAATGTTTGTTAGATATGTACATATGATAGGTATCTTACCACCTATTTGCGAAGAAACAAAAAATAATGCATCCTCTATATTGGAACTTGAGAGCCACAATGCATTAATGTTGTGTGTATGGTGATGATAGATGGAAATTGGACAATTATTTTTAAATCTGTATTAGCCAAATTAATTATTTTAATTGCTTCGAGATTTATTTTTATACATAAAAATTGATGTCAACGATATTCTTTCTTCCAAAATATAATCAGCATAATCAATTAATAAAAAGTTTGTTCATGATTTAAGAAACTATTTTTAAAAAATATGATCAATGTAATCAATTATTAAAAAGTTTTTATATGACTATAGCAAATATTTTCCCGCTCAAAGTATGGATAAATTTGGAATATAAAAATATGTTTTTGCCCTCTTTATTATTTATTATTATTAATTTTATTCATTAATTATATGGCTTTATTTTATGCACCACATAACATATAATCAAACCTCCTCCTAAAAAATACATATATAACCAACTAGATTTATTTTTTATATGCATTAGTAATAATGTTTGAATTTAGTTTTTTAGCAATAATAATTTTTGGTTTGCAAGACTGAGAAAATTGGTCATCATTAAGTCTTATTATGTTTTCAATTTCATATTAAAGTAATTTTCTCTTTTCTTTTTAAGCTAAATCATATCTCATATTTAAATTTACTATTTGTACTCAAATCTATGGTGATATTTACGGTTTGAAAAATAAATAAACTCTTTTTATCTTTGGTAAACAATTTTTTGTTTTATATGTTGCCTAAAAAACCAAAACTCTAATTTCTCATGCTCAAAATTTCCTTTTTCCCCATACTTGTAATTATAGTTTTGTTTTGTGACATTTAATTTAATTTAAATTTTCTCAATACGAGTATGGCACACATAATACATACTATAGAGTATAGGCATTAGTGATTTAGTGATATTGTTACACATCTTCGTTTTTCTAAGACATCCACTAACTTGTGTCCTTGTTTTTTTGGATTCCATGCTCTTACTTTTGTCCTATGTTTCAGTTAACAAGGTGAGGGGGGCTATTTAAAAAAATGTGAACTTTTATTTTAGCTATTCCATAGTGAAATGCCTCTTTTCCAATTGCATGTGTCAAGATTGATTATGGTTTTCCACTTTATATATTGTATTTTATTTGTTAGTGTGTTTGTTTCGGATTTACAAAATTTACTCCTAAGAATAGAAGGATGGAAACAAATATCCTATGTTTGTTATAAAACAAAAAATTTATTCCAAAGAACAAATTATACTCTTAAGTTTTTAATTTTTAGTCATGGTGGCATGATTTTTATTCTTAAGTGATGAGGGTGGGAAACTTTTATTTCCATGATATTGTAATCAGTTTTACGTGGACTAATATGTTTACCTCACAACACCCATATCATAACTTCCAATCTAATTTGTATGCATTACATTAAAAAGTTAGATAAAATAAACAAATCCATTTATATATTTATTCTTAGGGGCAAAAAAAGCTAACATTTTTAAAACCCATTGTGAAATTGAGTTTTTCAGTAAGTCTGTAAAGTTGGAAGCCTAGTTAGAGTTGTCCCAAAGTGAATGAGAATGGGATTAGATTCTGTACATTTAAATATAATTTTATTTTATACATTATTTTAGTGTAGTATTTTATATGTGTGAAATGTTTTAAATATGTAGTTGAATTGAATAGGATACTTTATAATCGATATAAATAAATAAACACCATAAATTTTTTTAAAAAATAATAGTTAGCATTTTTTATGTTATTATTATTATTATAGAAGATTGTCCAACATACGTGTCAGTCAATGCTAACTTAATGTCGGTCTCAATCACAGCTGTCTTAAATTTGTTTCTCCCTTATCAATAGACGCAAAAGTATACTAGTAAAGTGTTTATCATCTTTAAATGCTTATCAAAAAAATCATGACTCAATCTTGTTAAAAAGATAAAATAAACATGATTCTTAATAACAATATAGTCACGCTTGGGAGTTCGAAGTACAAGAATAGTAATATATTAATGTTTCATGATTACAACTAACTTTAACACAACATATTAACGTTTTGAATAGATCTTTTCTTAACTTTAAGATATAGGACATAATTTATAGTGAATGTAAAATTAATTAATTACACGCAATTTGTATCCAACAATTACTAAAAGACATGTTTGTTTCCCATGAGCTTCACTCGTCCATATAGTAGATCAAGATCAAGAAAAAGGGTAAATTTTGTTTTAGACTAGTATTTTTTTTTTCTCAAATAAACTAGACAAGAAACTTAGGTAGACTTGCATATCACATACTTTAAATATAAAAATAAAAATAAAAATAAAAAAAAGGTGAATAATCTCAAGTTTGACCTTGAATCTCTGTTTTTTTTAATGAAAAATCTAAACATTAGGAGGATGATTGAGTCTGTTCTTGATATCTTCAGCAGCATCAGCAGCCTCAACCTGTTTTTTGGTAGCCTCAAGCTCAGCTTCACTTGCTTCTTTCTCATTTCTTGCACTTATAATCTTTGCCTGTTTTTTCAACACCATTTCAAAATAAATTATTAATAATAGAATTTAAAGATTGTTAATGATTTGATTAAAATCATAATTAATTATGATGTAGATGTAATATTCATTTAATTTAATTTAATAATAGATATTGTTTGGATATTGAAACTGACCTTACCCACAAAGAAAGCTTTTATATATCTAAAAGTTTCTTGTGTAGAAACGGCAAAAGATAAGCAACTTCTCTTGAGACGAGACCCCAAAGAACTCTTGTTGTGATTTGATAAAGGAGTTGAAGATGAAGAACCCACCTCCTCCATTGATATACCTTATATGCTAGTTTTTATTTGTTTATTTTTTCTTTCAAAATAGCTATTGCCTTAAGAGCTGAAATATTCTCTCTCTGTGTCCAACCAATTTACAACAATAAAAGTATATAAAACATACAAACTCGACCAATTTCCTTTTATAAACTTTAAGGTGTTTCATGACTCACACAAAATGGCCAGCACACAAGTAATACTCATAAGAGTGTGCTTTTCATTGGAAGAAAAAATTTGGTAGATTTTGCATTTGGTTCAAATTTTAAAATATCATTTAAAATTTCTCTATTTCTTCTTGAACTAAATATAAATTATTAAAAATTCTTCATCTCATTTCCTTTGAATCAAATATATATTTTTTATAATTTAATTATAGTTTTGGTCGATCTATTTTTATCAATTCACATAATTGGTTCTTCTAATTTAAAAATCGACAGTTTTAGTCTCTCTTTTAGATTTTTGAACTAAAATAATAATAATTTGATATATTTTTAATGACGTGATATACAATTCTATAATATAGAACTATCTGGATGCATAATTATTTATATATCATTAATTAAATTAAAAATACAAAAAGAAAAATCTGAAGTTGAAATCTAAGTGTTTACGGTATTTTATTTCAATTTCATGGGTGTTAATCATTATACATCATCTTATCATATGTCACGTTATTTAAAATATCTCATGTAAGCATTTTTTAGTTAAAAAACCAGAGATATAGATTAAAATTGTCGACTTTTAAAATAAGGAAATTAATTTCGTAAATCAATAAAAATAAGGTGACTAAAACTGCAATTAAGTCATATCTTTATTAATCTCTCACATCCCCGCTCTCCTCTATTAAAATATATCTCATCCCTCTCTGTTAAACTAAACAGACCTAACTAAAAAAAAATGTATGTAAATGTATGTTTGCATGAAATTTTAAAGACTACTATCAAAATCCCTATGAGTTTGCACGAGTTTGCGATTATGTGACTAGTTTATTATATACAAAGAAGACATTATTTCTCTATATGAGACTTAAAAAAATAATATACCAACTTAAATAAATTGTAAATATGCTTAGAAAATTGTGAGTAATGAGAGATGAAGACTTGTAAAATATGACATCACCATTTTCTCATTTATATGTTAAATTTCTAAACTATAGTGAAGTTGATAAAATTTAAACATAATAGCATATATAAAATTTATTAAATATTCGATCTCATAGGTAATAATTTATCTCATGTATGATAATAACTTTGAAATTTATATCAATGAGAGTGTGTCTCATGTATGATAGTTCAATCTCATAAGTGTCAACTTATATCATGTATGATAGTTATTTTGTAATTTGTATATGCGAGAACTTATCTCGTATATGATAGTTCAATATGACAAGTGACAATTTGCCTCATATAATAATTATTTTTGAATTTTTAATAAGTGAGAACTTGTCTCGTATATGATAGTTCAATCTTATTAATGACAACTTATTTTAGTGAGAATTTATCTCGTGTATGATAGTTCAATCTTATAAGTTACAACTTGTTCCTTGTATGATAATTATTTTGAAATTCTTATCACTGAAAACTTGTTATAGTTTAATCTCACAAGGAACAATTTATTTTGTGTATGATAGATATTTGGAAATTTTTATGCATGAGAACGTATGTCATGTATGATTGTTCAATCTCACTAGTAATAACTTGTCCTGTGTATGATAATTCAATATCATAATATGATAGTTATTTTGAAATTTGTGTCTCTATTGTTAAGTTCATACATATATTTTTAGTCCAATAAAAAAAATTCGTTTTCATTGTTTGTCTCTAATTTTATACCAATTATTGTGTATCTTTTAAATTTTTGAATAATTTTTTGTGGTAATACTTGAAGCATTATAAAAAAATTCATACTAAAATTTATATTTTCTTTACTAGCGATGAATGAAATAT
>JBBPBR010000008.1:45387591-45414303 GCA_037974775.1 Cicer pinnatifidum | reverse complement strand
TGAAATTTTATAGGATTTAAAACTTTATTTTATGCATGTTTACAACATATCAAAGTTGTATTTCTTTAAAGGATTAAAAATAAAATTTTAAAACTTTGTAGGGACTATAAATATATTTAACTTTTAATAAACATATAAGTCTTTTTTTTTTATTTTAAAAAAAAAACCTTCCACACACTTGGAATGATGGTAACTTTCTAAGTGATTTTTTTAATGAATGGTAAGTGTTTTTTGTTTTATTTAAAATGAATTATATTAACTAAAACAAAAGTTGGTGATGATAATTTTCAGCATCATACATAAAAGTAAATTAGTTTGAGCACAATTCCAATTGATAGTCATAGATTCAGAGGCAAGAAAATACCGAATAATATTCTTTACTATCACAGACAATCCTAACATGTCATGAGATTCTATGATATATATCCATTCAAGTCTATTGTAGACCTTTTTGAGATCAAGCTTGAGAATCATTAAACCTTTAGTGCGATGTAGATGAGAAAGGGTATGGATGGTTTCTTAAAGCACCAACATGTTATCGGAAGTAGATCTCCATGGGATAAAACTACTTTGATTATGAGATACCACATGAGGCATAATACTTATGAGTCTATAAGTAATGATTGTAGAAATAATTTTATAGCTCACATTACAAATTGTTGTAGGTCTAAGTTGGTTAGCATGTACAGGTTCATCTACTTCAAAAATTAGAGTAATTAGAGTCTAATTGATCTATCAAATTTTAGTAGGATCCTAGATGCAATTCTGAATTGGCTTAATAATGGATTGGCCAAACACACTTTATTGACTCATAAAAAATATAGGACGAAATCCATCATGGCCAAGCGACTTGTAATTTCCCATGCTGAAAATGGCTTCTTTAGTTTCCTCCAAAGATACGTCTCGGCCTAGTTTTTTCATATCATTATCTTCAATAGTTAAAAATGTTGATGTGGTATTAAAAGGGGCAAGGGGACCTTCAGCTGAACAATAGAGGTTATGATTGAATTGGATCACATGATTTATAACATCATTATCTTCAAAAACTCACGAGTTATCATCTGTTTGGAGTGCATATATTCTATTAAATATATGCCTCTTTAGAGTTGACAATTGGAATAATCTAGTATTAAGATCTATTTTTTGGATCCATTTGCATTTACATTGTTGGATTCAATAGCTTTCCTCAACCCTAAGTAAGGAGTTATACTCTTTCTAGAACTTTTGTCTTAACTCAACTAGGTGCTGGTTTGTATCACTTGCAAGGGCTTGGGTAATACCTCACAATCTCTTAAAAACACAATTTTTACATACAAATATACCAAATGTGTGATGATTTCAAAAGCTCAAAGTAGATGTTAGATTTGTGGTATTAAAGGACCAATCGTTAAAGTTAATCAAGTGATGTCTAACCTAGTTATCAAAGTCATAATGTTCAAGCCATGCACCAAAAAAATTGAAGTAGTTCCGTTGGGGAGGAAGTTGACCATTACCCAAAGGCCATGGTGATCAGAGGAGAGGATAAGGAGATGAATAACAAAACTATTCGAGAAGAATTTCTACCATAAGGTATTACAAAGAACTATGTCAAGTCTCTCTTATAGCTGGTCGCACATCTAGGTGAAATGATGTCCAAAAAACCCAAGATCAATTAGATTGCAATCCTTAATACAATTAGCAAAGGCAGTAGTTGAGGTATGATTCATGGGAGGCGTAACACCTAGTTACGTGAGTTTAACATTTGTGATAATGACGAAAACTTGCATATTTATAAGAGAATAAGATACTAATAATAAATAATTAATTTTCCAAAAGAAATAATATTGTGAAACCCTTAAAATAAATCTTGACAATTGAAAATTCTTTAATAATCAAAATATTCAAAATTGGGCATAAATAAACCTTGTGTGAGGTTAATAGAGATCTTCAAAAAAAAATGTTGATGGATATGGTTTGAGAATATGACCTTTGAAGTATGATTAATTCCAAAATGAATTTTCAACCAAATCTTAGAGAATGATTATGTGTGAGAATGTTCATATAGTGCTTGAAAATAATTCTACTTGAATCTTTTGAGTGTATCTTCCTTGTGCAAGGTCAACAAGGATCTTCACAAAAAAATAAACTTTGATAGATATGGTTTGGAAAATGACTTTTGAAACTTGGTTAATTGCAAAAAAAAAAACTTTCAACCAAATCTTCTAGAAAGATTATGTGCGAGAATGTCCAGATAGCGCTTGAAATATTTACCTTGAATCTTTTTTCATACGCTTCTTTAAGAGCAACGGGAATATATCAAAAAAAATTCTTAGACCAACAAAATCATGAAACAACCCAGTCTTTATCGAAGATTGACTTCCATCAGAGTTGTTGACTTCCTATCAGGATATGACTTGATTATCGAAGTTAGATGTTGCATTGCTTGGTTCAGGTAGTAAAAGGCAGAGGCGGAACTACTTGAATTAGAATTAGTGGCATGAGCAACATTATCTTGTTGCATCTTCAGAGCATGTTGCGTATCAGAGGCAATATCTTGGAACAAATTGCAGTCTTCAGAGGAACTTGAGCTTCCGAGGCAACTCGAATAGAAGCTTCAAAATTATTGTAGTAGGCGCTTCAGAGGCATGCTTCAAACTTCAGAGTCATGGTAAATAAAATCACACTTAGTCTTTAGCGATAAACACATAGAAGCTTCAGAGGCACACTAGGCAAATGCTTCAGAGGCAGATGCACGCACACAACATCATGTGTAATAACCAGAGTCTGAACATTGTGTTGACTTCACTTGACTCTGTCTTCATTTCCTCTGGCATCTTCGTTTCCTCTAATGTCTTCTTTTCCTTTCCTCTGATATATTCACTTCCTCTAATATCATTTCTTCCTTTCCTGGTTCTAGTTATTACGCACTCAATGAAATCATTAGTACAATAAATTATTCTCACAAAGTAGATTTGGTATCATCAAAATATCATGAAGGAATTGTTCCTATAACCACTTAATTCCAATATAATTTTCTCATTTTCTATTTTTCTATTTGTGAATGATGGTGTAGCCTATTTTTATTTTATAGTATTTTTAGGTGTAATTTCAATGCTATAATAATATTGTTGTATATAATATCATGCCAACAAATTGCAATTTTTAAAGGATACTCGGTTTTGTTTTGTTTGTGATACTTAATAGATAGCATAATAATAGCCATTTTTTTTAATAGAGTAATAATAGGAATATTGATTATCGGAACAACCAAACAACTTCTCTTAAAATAAGGCGAAATAATATAAAATATTATTTTATACTCACTCTTAGCAAATCGGTTAGATCGTACACATATTTAAAATGATTGTAATATTAATATAAAATCAGTAATACTAATGATAACAATAATAGTAATAATATTTTAAATTTTGAAATTTTAATTTTATTTGAGCTAATTGACATTCATTCTTCTAATATAACAAAAGTCAATTTGAAACACAAACAAGTGAAAACCCGGATCACAAAATTACATTATGAGGATGAGATAGTGTTGGGGAGTCCGAGGGAGCACAACATTCGAATGGGCTAAACAAGGATTAATAAGAGACTTAGACACCACATCTCAACCCAAAACCTTAAGGCATTAGGTGTATGGGTCATTCTCCTTATATATCCATTACAGCCTCCATTCCTGGTCAATGTGGGACTAAAGACTCATAATTGAATACCAAACAATCTCCCCCTCAATTATGAGTTCCCACCACTAGACTTGATCCACTTGATCCGAGTCCAGTCCTTTATTGACCACTT
Source organism: Cicer pinnatifidum (assembly GCA_037974775.1). Classification (NCBI taxonomy): domain Eukaryota; kingdom Viridiplantae; phylum Streptophyta; class Magnoliopsida; order Fabales; family Fabaceae; genus Cicer; species Cicer pinnatifidum. Next base: position 45,410,514 of record JBBPBR010000008.1, on the reverse strand, counting down.
GACCACTAGACTTGATCCACTTGATCCGAGTCCTTTTTGGTCCACCACTAGACTTGATACACTTGATCCAAGTCCTTAATTTTGCTCCCCCATCAAGCCGAACCCGGCTCTGATACCACTTGTTAGGGAGTTCGGAGGAGCACAACAATTTGGAATGGGCTAAGCAAGGATTAATAAGAGACTTTGACACCACATCACAACCCAAAACCTTAAGGCATTAGGTGTATGGGTCATTCTCCTTATACATCCATTACAGCCTCCATTCCTGGTCAATGTGGGACTAAATACTCATAATTGAATATCCAACAATCTCCCCCTCAATTATGAGTTCCCACCACTAGACTTGATCCACTTGATCCGAGTCCAGTCCTTTATTGACCACTTGACCACTAGACTTGATCCACTTGATCCGAGTCCTTTTTGGTCCACCACTAGACTTGATACACTTGATCCAAGTCCTTAATTTTGCTCCCCCACCAAGCCGAACCCAGCTCTAATACCACTTGTTGGGGAGTCCGAGGGAGCACAACATTCGAATGGGCTAAACAAGGATTAATAAGAGACTTAGACACCACATCTCAACCCAAAACCTTAAGGCATTAGGTGTATGGGTCATTCTCCTTATATATCCATTACAGCCTCCATTCCTGGTCAATGTGGGACTAAAGACTCATAATTGAATACCCAACAATCTCCCCCTCAATTATGAGTTCCCACCACTAGACTTGATCCACTTGATCCAAGTATTGACCACTTGACCACTAGACTTGATCTGAGTCCTTTTTTGGTCCAACACTAGAATTGATCCACTTGATCCAAGTCCTTAATTTTGCTCCCCCATCAAGCTGAACCCGGCTCTGATACCACTTGTTGGGGAGTCCGAGGGAGCACAACATTCGAATGGGCTAAACAAGGATTAATAAGAGACTTAGACACCACATCTCAACCCAAAACCTTAAGGCCCCCATTCCTAGTCAATGTGGGACTAACAACTCATAATTGAATACCCAACAGATAGAAGACTAAGACATTGTTTATTAGAAGACTAAGACACATAAAAAAAATATGTCTTATTATGTTATAAAACTTTATTTAGACCCTTGCTTGAAAGCAAAAAATATAATTTAAATGATAAAGTTGAATATAAATAAGGAAACAAAAGAAAAGTGAACATAAAGTGTTTTATCCCTTTGTATTACCACTTTTTCATTAAAACAAACCTTAGTTACTGCATGATATTTATCCTTTATAAAATGTGGAAATGATATAAATGCGTTTATGTGTCAAATGATCATAACTCAAAAAACGGAGGAATAAATTTATATATATCACGTTGAATAAATTAAATGAAACAAATAAAGAGTTATAAAGAATGTACTTCACAAGGAATAAAACACACCAGCAAAACTTGATTTGTTCTTCAACGACATTTTGTATTTTCAGCCTTAAAGTCATGTTGTTAAAAATATTTATATTTTTAAATCACGTATTTAGATCATCTACACCTATTGTATGATGTAATAGTTGTTAGAAGTATTAAATTTAGAGAAATAAAATTTCTCTCATTTAATTTAAAGATTTTCAGAGAACTGTTACACCATACAATAATTATAGAGGGTTTAGGTCTTTAAAATGATATTAAATATTTATCTATTTCGTTTGCCTTCGAAATTTCTTTATAAGGCAAAAACGTGCCTGTCTTTAAAATTTCAAACTTTCAACTTAATTTTTCTTCAATTTAGTAGCTTGATCTTCACCACTCTTGAGTCTATCCATGTCTTTACCTAAATAAATTAGTAGTTTAATCCTAACCAAAAAATAAATATCTATTACTTCTCTAACAATTTTTTTAAAATATATGAACACCTACATATCAAAAAAAAAAAAAAAACAACTAATGAAAGTAAGTCTAGGTGTTAAATGTTCAGCTCATATTCTTATAAGATGTAGATTGACTTTTTATTTATTTATTTTTATGTAAAGACTTCTTTGGTTGATAAATATATCTCTATAAACACTTTTAAACTTTGAAAATCTTCTTAACTTAATGAACCTCGAGACCCAACTCTTCAGATTTTTTTGAAAAGAAAATAGAAAGATTCATGAACGAATGGAAACAAACTTTACAAGAAACCCAAGTTGCAATTGAAATACAAATATTTTAACCCCCTACCATATAGTTATACCCCCCACCCCATATTATATTCAAACCATTCATATTACTTTTCTAAGCAAAAACTAAAAAATTTAGAAACCGAAAAACTTTACCAAAATTTTTTGATCATAAATCTTTCTAAAAATATGTTGTACCAACAAACTTAATTTAAGTTTTTAAGAACATAAATATATTTAAAAAAACTTAAATTTTAAACATCTAACATCATTTTCGGAGTATATCGTTTTTCTAATATTGAATCATTTTAAAATTGACTTTTCTTGAATGTATTTGGAATTATGTGAGACAATAGAATTTTAACTTACTTTCTAGAATGAAGATCTATTTTGGTCTCTAACAACAAATACGGAAGATACATTAGTCTCTGAAAAAAATCACCGTTTTTAGTTCATCACCAAAAAATACTAAGACATGTCAGCCATTCTATTAGTTTTTTTCATCCAAACATTTTTTTTTTGTGTGTTTTTGAACCGTGAAATGAATGTGCGTGATAATTAAATTGTCATATATATGTCCACGTGTATTTAATAAGAAAATTTAGGGACATTTTAGTCTCTAAAACAACTCTTATGGGGACAATATGGTCCTAAAAAATTAAAATTAGAAAGTTACATTTTGTTACATCTTTTTTTAATTTATTGACTAATGTGACCTTAAACACTTGGTGACTAAATCATCATCACAATGATTGAAGTCTCTCTATAAGAATGAAAGAGAAGAGTTTTAAAGACTAGGGTTTCTATTTTAGTTTTGAAAGAAGAAGAAAAAATGAGAGACTTTGTATTCTATTAGATTCAATATTTCTCACATTGTCGTATTCCGTTTTGCGTGTTATTTTTTTCTTAATTTTTGTTTAAAAAAGTAATTTTTTTTCTTTTTAATTAACTTGTTATTTATTTTTTGTCAACTACGATTATCAGAATCCGATAAACAAGTTAACAGTCCACGTCATCAATTCAAAAATTAATATTTGATCAAGAAATTAATATATCTTAATATATTTTTTTTATAAAATACTAAAAATAATTATAATTATTGTCAAAAAAAATTAATGTGTTTTCTATATTTTTTACGAGAGATTAAAACGAATTTTATTCTATTTTTTTAAACATTTATGAATGTTAGTACTATTATTGTTGTTTGATAAGCGTGAACTAGGGGTATAATTGTGAGATTGAAGGTAAATTTTTCATGAAATAAATACCACATAAACCTAAGGGCAACAAGGCTAATAAGATAAAAAAAAAATGAAATTAACTTGTGTTAAGAAGAGAGGCCACTCTAGAAGCAATATATTAGTAACTCTTCTTCACTTTCTCACTATATATGTTCATCTCCTCTCACACAATTCCCAAATTTTGTGTTATTATTACAACTAAACGCATTTCTCAACCCCACACACACACTCTCTCTCTCTCTCTCTTCATCGTTCCCCTTGGGGTTTCGTTTCGCTCTTATTCTCTGGCGCCTCCTCTTCCATTTTCACTCTCCCTTCGGATGCGTATGAACCTAACCCCTTTCTCTCTCATCTCTCAGGTATTCGTTTATCTCTTTCTCTATTCACCAAATAACCTACCTATCGTTCTTTATTCTATCTTCCAAACTTTGATCTATTCAATTGTTGATTTCGCTCTCGTCTTTATCAAATTATTATTACTTTTTCGTGTTTTTTTTATTTGGTTTAGTTTAATCATCGATTATTATCGTTTAATTTGCTTTAATTTAATTTAGTTATTGTTTTTGTTCTTATTCTGATTATAATTAGTATTATTTATATAAATTAACTTTTTCATTTTCGTTTTTTGAAGGCAGTGGTTTGAGAGTAGAGAAGTTGTGGTCAGATGACAACCCTAAGATCGAGTTGGCCTTCAAGGCTGCGGCAACTTCTATCGAGTGAAGGTGTCATTGGTCCTTCTATCAAGCTGGATTCTGAGCCTGTAAGTGTGCTCTCGCTTAAAGTTTTTTGTGATATTCGTTAATAGGGTTTAATGGGATTGATTATTTACTGATGAGTTAAAACCTATTTCAATGCTTTTTTTTTTCTTCTGCTTATTATTAATTTAGTTTAATATTATGTGATAATTTAACTCGTGTCAACCTCCTACAAAGACTTTGTGGTGATTGAAGGACTAATTTCAATTATCTTGTAATATGTTATGAATATATATATATATATATATATATATATATATATAATATAGGGAAATTCTACTGTTAACCATCTTGATAAGTGGTCCACTGCGGCAATTGACAACACTCCTCAGAAATATAGTAGGACGGCTGAGACAATGAACTGATTGGTATCTGTCCGAGACTAGTTGCAGTTTGAGGGACACATTCATTTTTTCTTATTTTTTCGAATTGACATCAATTGAGTCATTGTCTCAACCATAATAACTAGGAAGACTATCTTTTTATTTTTCCTTAGTGTTTCAGTGACTTTTAAGTGCTGGTCCACGACGAACCACTATCAAAGTGGTCCATTGTAGCATCCGCCATATATATATATATATGTCCATGAGTTGTAAGATAATTTTTATGTGCTCCCATAATAGTTTATTGAAACAACTTATATAGATATTATGTGAAGTTCACCCTCGTTCCATTTTAAGTTGTAGAAACAACATATGCATAAGCTCATTTGTGATAAACGTAGTGCTCAATTAAGCTATTTATCTAGACATCCCTTTATGTTTTGTTTTTCAACGTTTCGTTGCTTGAAATCTTGTTTTGAATAATGGCTTAATTAAGCTATTTATCCATGCATCCCTTTATGTTTGTTTTTCAACCCTTGGTGTATTGTATCTTACTATTATCTTTCATTTGCAGATTTGAAAATGGCACTTGCTTCATATATGTATATTTTGTGTAGCATTTTTATTTTAATCTAAAAGTTAATGAATGCTTTTATGCATGAGGGAAAATGAAGCAATATGCTGCATCATTGGTAATTTTGAATGTTGTGCATTTAGTAATTGATTTTTGTGCATGTTATTGGCGCCGACCTTTAAAAACATGCCGACTATCTTATATACCTTTGCTTAAAAGCCGAAATTTGTAGCTTGATAGAAATCAATGATGTGTTTGGAAGTATAAACAAGAATGATAAATTTTTTTAGAGAAGATTAGGTCTGGATTTTCAAAAATGTTTATGCAAAACAAAGCATAAGTTCATGCACAATTATGTTAGCTCTTCTTGTTTTGTAACACTCACATTCCATACAAATAATAACACGATTGGTTGCCTGATTTTTGTAATTTGTTTCATGCAATATTTTTTGGTACTAATTAGATGTTCTCTTTGAGAGAAACTGTAACCAAAGAATTTTGATACTACCATGGTAACCAATTGTTAAGTGTGTATCTGTGCTACAATTTTAGTTAAGTTGTTCACGACCTACTCAAACCAAGCTTCCCCAACAGTCACAGAAACAGCTAGCCGACCCAGCATAAAACAGAAACTTATTGCAGAAGTTGTATAAACTGAAGGAGTGCAGTTACTCCAACATATCTTATCCAATTATTTTTTTTAATTGGAAATAGCTTATTTGAATAGAAAAGTGAGTTACTGGTTTTGCTTGCGACGGGATACGTAGCCAAGAAAACTGATTCTGCATATGATCAAATCAATAATCTTTGGTGCAGAATATATTTATTGTTGAATTACTGGTTTTTTAATATTATTTTTTAACAGTGGGCTATTGTGTTTGAATGGAAAAATGAGCTATGAGTTTGGTCGAGATTGACTGAATAGAGAGTTGTCTAAAAACTATGTACAGCTAGGCTAACAATGAAAGTTATGAAGCATATTTTATCAGTATAAGCAACTCAGTTCATTGTTCTTCTGATTTTGGTTTTTGGATTTGTATTTCATTTTTTTGAAAGTTTTGTTTCTGCGATTACAATGTATGTAGGATGCCTATGAAAAAGTTATTTACTAAAAAAATAGACAACTAAGACCTAGTTACTTTACTTTCTATTTTTTTAGGTTTAAATATGCTTCAAATCCCTGCAAATATACTATTATTTGCGTTTAGTTGCTGTATTTTTTTTGTTTTAGTTTTAGTTTTAGTCCTTGCAAATATATTAGTTTTTGTTTTGGTCCTTGCAAATATATTAGTTTTTGTTTTGGTCCTTGTTGTTTCATTTTAGTCTCTGCAAAATTTGTTCATATTGAAATTAATCTCTGTAATATGTAGAATATTTGATTGTAGTCCCTCCAAATAACGACAACAATTTTTTTTGGCTTAAATATAATTTTGTTCCTTTATTTTTAACCTAATATTCGTTTTGGTCCTTTTATTTTTTTTATTCATTTTGGTCCTTTTATTCTTTTTATTCATTTTGGTCATTTATCTTTTATAAGTGGTGTATTTTAGTCTCTGTCACAATCACAACAAAAGTTATAACATAATTCGATAATTGGAATCCCTTATAACAATTGCCAATATGTGTCCAATAAAATATTCTTTCAAAAAAATATCCATTTAACTCAATAATAGGCTTGCACTTGAAAAAATTCTTCTTGCATGACATTTATCAAAGTTTATTGTATTTTCAATACATCCTTATTAAGATTGTACACTTAAAATACACCACTTATAAATGATAAAGAACCAAAATAAATCAATATAAAGATTAAGAACCAAAACGAATATTAAGTAACAGATAAAAAACCAAAATTATATTTAACCTTTTTCATTTACAGGGACGGAAATCTAATATTCTACATATTATAGGGACCAATTCCGATTGAATAAGTTTTGCAAGGATTAAAACAAAATTACAAGGATCTAAAGCAAAAAGTGGTATATTTGCAACGGCTATAAACAAAATATTTTTATAGGCTAAGAGTTGAAATTGATATGTTTGCATGGACCAAAAACAAATTTTAACAGTTTTTTAAATCTCTTGTTTGACTGGACTAAGAATGTAATTAAGATACCATTACCTCATTGTTTGATTAGGATACACTCTATCACTGGCATATACTAATCCCTAAAGGGAAGTGATATCCTGAAATGTAATTAGCATTTGAACGTCCAGCATGTGTTACTCATAAAGGGAAGTGATATCCTGAAATGTAATTAACCAATAATGCCTCTCAGGCCTAATGGATGCATTTTTGTGGTGTTCCAAATATCTAAACATAGAATGACTAAATATTATAATCTAGTTGTATTTGTCCTCCTTTGGCTTTTGAGGATCTATTAGTTGCAAGTCTGTGAAATAAAATGCACTTGCATGGCACTTCCAGTGTGCACACTGGTGTGTCAAAAATAGTTGTTAGTCATTTTTGCATATATGCTTGCCACTCTATGGTTTGGTTTATTGATTCATACATGAGCATTGTTTCCGATGTACAGAAATACAAATTTACCTTCTTACTAAGTGAGCAAGAAAGTACTAGCTTTTGGCTTTTGTATGTCTTTAGAATTGGGTACTTCTTTTATGCTTGCACTTTTTTCATTGGCAAGTTCCTTAGGATGTTCAGATAAATTGTGGGCGATCTATTTGCATATATTGATATATTCCTTTTGGTAGAATAATTGTTAGATTAGATGGTGTGGTGGTTTTCTTTTTCTGTAAGTTTGATTGATTAATAATTTAATATGATTATTCCTTAGCTAAAATTGATTATCATGGACCATTCATGAAGTCAATTAAGTATTTTCTTAAATTAAATTACATTCATAATTTTTGTCATTGCTGTCAATTGCGGATTGCAGAAAACAACTATTTGTTCGAATTCCGTTATGCTATAGTGTTGCTATAGCGGCTATTTGACAATATTTTGTATTAAATAGTGTATCGCAGAACAATAGCGAATGTTCAAATTTGCAATGTTATAGCGCTATAGCGCCACTATTTGACAATACTGATTTTTGTATTCTTACATTTATTTGTATGTATTTTATATGTTTGTGGATACAAAATGTAATTGGCCTTGTTTGGTTAAACCACTTATTTAACAACTTATAACCTAAGGGCTAATAGCATAAACACTATGTATAAGTTATTTTTATAACTCAAGGTAAAATAAATTTTTACATGATCTATAAGTTGTTTTCATAAGATATCCTGGATAGCTTTGTAAATTAGCTGAAAACAAGTTATGGACATGTCATAAGTTGTTTCCATAAGTACTCCTAAACAGACTCTCAAATGCTTATGCCAGTAGATAAACTCAAATAAGCCGCCAATCCGATCATGATTTATACATGTGTAATCATATGATTCCCTTTCTCATCCATATAATGTCATCTAAACTTGGTTTCAGCCTCCAAAGATCAAAGCCTTCATTGAGAAGGTCATCCAGTGTCCATTACAAGATATAGCTATACCACTATCTGGCTTTCGTTGGGAGTATGACAAGGTAATATTACTGTAATAGCCTGCTTGTTTTGCTGCATCAAGTACTTACATTATATTTTCACAGTGCCTAACACATTGCTTTTCACATCAGGGAAATTTTCATCATTGGAGACCATTGCTACTTCATTTTGATACATACTTCAAGACATATTTGTTGTGTAGAAATGACCTGACTTTGTTAGATAATCTAGAAGATGACAGCCCATTGCCGAAACATGCAGTTCTGCAAATATTACGGGTGATGCAAATAATTTTAGAGAACTGTCCAAACAAGAGTACCTTTGATGGCATAGAGGTTAGTTGGACAGAAATTATGTCTTCTTTTATAGTATGGCCTTAATTATTGATTTAATATTATTTTAGTACAATGGTTTGTTCATTTATATATATAGATATATTTGAAACTTTTTTTTTTGTTTTTTCAGCATTTCAAGCTTTTACTAGCATCAACAGATCCTGAGATTCTTATTGCTACATTAGAAACTCTTTCTGCACTTGTAAAAATTAATCCCTCTAAGCTTCATGGAAGTGTAAAGATGGTTGGCTGTGGTTCAGTGAACAATTATCTGTTGTCCCTAGCACAGGGATGGGGAAGCAAGGAGGAGGGCCTGGGATTGTACTCTTGTGTAATGGCAAATGAGAAAGCCCAAAATGAAGCACTGAGCTTGTTTCCTTCTGACGTAGAGATTGGTAGTGATCAATCCAATTATCGCATAGGCACCACTCTTTATTTTGAATTGCATGGACCTAGTGCACAAAGTGAAGAACACAGTTCAGATACATTTTCCACTGGCTTGAGAGTTATACATATGCCAGATTTGCATCTTCGCAAAGAAGATGATTTGTCATTGTTGAAGCAATGCATTGAACAATATAACATTCCTTCAGAGCTCAGATTTTCGTTGCTCTCTAGAATTAGATATGCTCATGCCTTTCGGTCTCCTAGAATATGCAGGCTTTATAGCAGGATATGTCTACTTTCTTTCATTGTGCTGGTCCAATCCGGCGATGCTCATGATGAACTTGTGTCCTTTTTTGCTAATGAACCAGAATATACAAATGAATTGATTAGAATTGTACGATCTGAAGAAACTATATCTGGATCTATCAGAACACTTGCAATGCTTGCATTAGGAGCCCAGTTGGCAGCGTATACTTCATCACATGAACGAGCACGGATACTTAGTGGATCTAGCACAAGTTTTGCTGGTGGGAACCGCATGATGCTCCTGAATGTGCTTCAGAGGGCTATCTTGTCATTGAAGAATTCTAGTGATCCATCGACCCTTGCCTTTGTTGAGGCACTTCTTCAGTTCTACTTGCTCCATGTGGTTTCAACATCAACTTCTGGGAGTAGTATTAGAGGTTCTGGCATGGTTCCTACATTCTTGCCACTTCTGGAGGATTCTGATCCTGCACATGTTCATTTAGTCTGTTTTGCTGTAAAAACCCTTCAGAAGCTGATGGACTATAGTAGCTCAGCTGTATCTTTGTTTAAAGAGTTGGGGGGCATTGAGCTTTTGGCTCAGAGGTTACACACAGAAGTACGAAGGGTCGTTGATTTAGTTGGAGAAAACGATAACATGCTTCTCACTGGTGAAAGTTCAAGGCATAGTACTGATCAATTGTACTCTCAGAAGAGGCTCATAAAGGTCTCCCTCAAGGCCCTTGGTTCTGCAACATATGCACCTGCAAACTCCACAAGATCTCATGACAATTCACTGCCTGCTACTCTAAGTTTAATTTTTCAGAATGTAGATAAGTTTGGAGGTGATGTTTATTACTCAGCTGTTACTGTCATGAGCGAAATAATCCACAAAGATCCTACATGTTTTTCTGTTTTGCATGATATGGGTCTTCCTGGTGCTTTTTTGTTGTCTGTTGGTTCTGAACTACTTCCTTCATCAAAGGCTTTGACATGCATTCCAAATGGTCTTGGGGCCATTTGTCTCAATGCCAAAGGGTTAGAGTCTGTTAGGGAATCTTCATCACTGCGGTTCCTTGTTGATATTTTCACTAGCAAAAAGTATGTTTTAGCCATGAATGAGGCTATTGTTCCTTTGGCAAATGCTGTGGAGGAACTTCTACGCCACGTGGCTTCATTGAGAAGCTCTGGTGTTGATATTATCATTGAAATCATCCATAAAATTGCATCTTTTGGCGATGATAATGGTGCAGGATCTTCTGGAAAAGTTAACGAGGATACTGCAATGGAAACAGATTCTGAAGTCAAAGAGAATGAAGGCCATGGCTGCCTTGTAGGCACGTCATATTCAGCTGCAGAAGGCATCAGTGATGAGCAGTTTATTCAGCTATGTGTCTTTCATTTGATGGTATTGGTTCATAGGACTATGGAAAATTCTGAAACATGCCGGCTATTTGTGGAAAAATCAGGAATTGAAGCTTTGTTGAAGTTGTTATTACGACCCACTATTGCACAATCCTCCGATGGTATGTCCATCGCTTTACACAGCACCATGGTATTTAAGGGATTTGCTCAACATCACTCCACTCCTCTGGCACACGTCTTTTGTTCCTCTCTTAGAGACCACTTGAAGAAAGCATTAGCTGGGTTTAGTGCAGCTTCAGAACCTTTGTTGCTGGATCCTAAAATGACAAATGACGGTGGCATCTTTTCTTCACTTTTCCTGGTTGAGTTCCTACTCTTTCTTGCTGCGGCGAAAGACAACCGTTGGGTGAGTGCATTGCTTACAGAATTTGGTAATGGCAGTAAGGATGTTCTTGAAGATATTGGACGTGTCCACCGCGAAGTTCTGTGGCAAATCGCCCTACTTGAAAATAAGAAGCAAGGGATTGAAGAAGATAGTGGCTGTTCTTCTGACTCACAACATGCAGAACGGGATGTAAGTGAAACTGAGGATCAAAGGATCAATTCTTTTAGGCAGCTACTTGATCCATTATTGAGGAGAAGGACATCAGGGTGGAGCGTTGAATCTCAGTTTTTTGATCTTATAAATCTTTATCGAGATTTGGGCCGTTCCACTGGTTCTCAACATAGATCAATTTCTGCTGGGCCGAACTTGCGGTCAAGTTCCAGTAATCAGTTGCTCCATTCTGGGTCTGATGATAATGCTGGGACTGTTAATAAGAAGGAATCTGACAAGCATAGGTCGTATTATACCTCTTGTTGTGACATGGCCAGATCACTTACATTTCACATTACCCATTTGTTCCAAGAGTTGGGAAAAGTAATGTTGCTTCCTTCTCGTCGACGTGATGATATTGTGAATGTAAGTCCTGCTTCAAAATCAGTGGCTTCTACTTTGGCATCAATTGCTCTAGATCACATGAATTATGGGGGCCATGTAAATCTTTCGGGAACAGAAGAATCCATATCGACAAAGTGTCGGTATTTTGGGAAAGTGATTGACTTTGTAGATAGTATGCTAATGGAGAGGCCAGATTCTTGCAATCCTGTTCTGTTGAATTGCTTATATGGACGTGGAGTTATTCAATCTGTATTGACCACCTTTGAAGCTACTAGTCAGCTTCTCTTTGCAGTTAATCGGGCCCCTGCCTCCCCTATGGATACTGATGATGCAAATGCAAAACAAGATGACAAAGAGGATGCAAATAACTCATGGATTTATGGATCTTTAGCTAGTTACGGAAAATTGATGGACCATCTAGTAACCTCCTCGTTTATTTTATCATCATTCACAAAGCATTTGCTTGCACAGCCCCTTACAAATGGTGACACACCTTTCCCAAGGGATGCCGAGACTTTTATGAAAGTCCTCCAATCGATAGTATTGAAGACTGTGCTTCCTGTTTGGACTCATCCCCACTTTTGTGACTGTAGTTCAGAATTTATTTCTGCTGTTATCTCTATCATCAGGCATGTCTATTCAGGGGTTGAAGTGAAAAATGTAAATGGTAGTGGTGGTTCTCGTATTACTGGACCGCCTCCTAATGAAACAACTATTTCTACCATTGTAGAGATGGGTTTTTCACGGTCTAGAGCAGAGGAAGCTTTGCGGCAAGTTGGGTCAAATAGTGTGGAGTTGGCAATGGAGTGGTTGTTCTCACATCCAGAGGAAGTACAAGAAGATGATGAACTTGCCCGTGCACTTGCGATGTCCCTTGGGAACTCTGAATCAGACACCAAGGATGCAGTTCCAAATGCAAATGCAAGTGCAAATGCTCAGCAGCTTGAAGAAGAGGCAGTCCAATTTCCATCTGTTGATGAATTGTTATCCACTTGCACAAAACTTCTGATGAAAGAACCTCTTGCTTTTCCTGTCCGTGACTTGCTTGTGATGATATGCTCTCAGGATGATGGTAAACATAGATCTAGTGTTGTTACATTTATTGTTGACCGGATCAAAGAATGTGGTCTGGTTTCTAGTAATGAAAATTACATCATGCTGGCTACTCTTTTTCATGTTCTTGCTTTAATTCTTAATGAGGATACTGTGGCACGGGAGGCTGCTTCCAAAAGTGGATTGATCAAAATTGCCTCTGATCTACTCTATCAGTGGGATTCTAGTCTTGATAGCCGGGAGAAACAGCAGGTGCCGAAATGGGTGACAGCTGCTTTTCTTGCCTTAGACAGGTTGTTGCAGGTAGATCAAAAATTAAATTCTGAAATTACAGAGCAGTTGAAGAAGGAAATTGCCAATAGCCAGCAGACATCAATTACTATTGATGAAGATAGGCAAAATAAGTTACAGTCTGCATTGGGACTCTCTACAAAGTATGCCGATATACATGAGCAGAAGAGACTTGTTGAGGTTGCGTGTAGTTGTATGAAGAATCAACTTCCCTCAGACACAATGCATGCTGTTTTGCTCCTATGTTCCAATCTTACAAGGAATCATTCTGTTGCCCTTGCCTTTTTGGACGCTGGTGGTTTAAGTCTACTTCTTTCTTTGCCAACCAGTAGCCTCTTCTCTGGGTTTGACAATGTTGCTGCTAGTATTGTCCGTCACGTTCTTGAAGACCCGCAAACACTCCGGCAAGCAATGGAGTCTGAGATAAAGCATAATCTTCTAGTTGTTCCCAACCGGCATCCAAATGGAAGGGTCAATCCTCGCAATTTCCTTTTAAATTTAGCTTCTGTCATTTCTCGGGATCCTGCAGTTTTTATGCAAGCTGCACAATCTGTGTGCCAAGTTGAAATGGTAGGTGAAAGACCTTACATTGTCCTGCTGAAAGATAAAGATAAAGTGAAGGAGAAAGAAAAGGAGAAGGATAAATCATTGGAGAAAGACAAAATACAGAATAGTGATGGTAAGGTTGTTGTGGGGCATACAAACACAGCAGCTTCTGGCAATGGCCATGGAAAAACTCAAGAATCAAATATCAAGAATATCAAGGGTCATAGAAAGCCTAGTCAAAGTTTTATTGATGTCATAGAACTTCTTCTTGAATCTATATGCACTTTTGTTCCCCCCTTGAAGCCCGACAATGCCCCCAATGTTCTTGCTGGGACTACAACATCAAGTGACATGGACATTGATGTTTCTATGAATAAGGGAAAAGGAAAAGCAGTTGCTACTGTGCCTGATGGTAATGAAACCAGTAGCCAGGAAGCTTCTGCATCACTTGCAAAGATTGTCTTTATTTTGAAGCTTTTGACAGAGATATTATTGATGTATTCATCATCTGTTCATGTTCTACTTCGACGAGATGCTGAGTTGAGCAGCAGTAGGGTCACTTATCAGAAGAGTCCTATTGGTTTAAGCATGGGTGGGATATTCTACCACATTCTTCATAATTTTCTTCCATATTCTCGAAACTCCAAGAAGGACAAGAAAGTTGAAGGGGATTGGAGGCAGAAACTAGCAACCAGGGCTAACCAGTTTATGGTGGCGGCTTGTGTCCGCTCCACAGAGGCAAGGAAGAGGGTTTTTAGTGAGATTAGTTCCATCATCAATGAGTTTGTTGATTCATGTCATGGCGTTAAGCCTCCAGGCAATGAAATTATGGTTTTTGTTGATCTGATTAATGATGTTTTGGCTGCTCGCACACCTGCTGGTTCATGCATCTCTGCCGAGGCCTCTGCTACTTTTATTGATGCTGGTTTGGTTAAATCGTTCACTCGTACTCTCCATGTTTTGGACCTGGATCATGCTGATTCATCTAAAGTTGCACCTGGTATTATTAAAGCTCTTGAGTTGGTTACCAAGGAGCATGTCAATTTAGCTGATTCTAATGCAGGGAAAGCAAAACCTTCTGATCTACATCAACCTGGAAGACTAGATAATATCGGTGAGATGTCTCAGTCCATGGACATGACATCTCAAGCCAATCATGGTTCTCGTGAAGCTGACCAAGTTGGGCCTTACACAGGTCAGACCTATGGTGGGTCTGAAACTGTTACCGATGATATGGAACAGGATCAAGATCTCAATGTAAATTTTGCTCCTGCTAATGAGGATGATTACATGCATGAAAATTCTGAGGATGCAAGAGATGTTGAAAATGTAATGGAAAATGTGGGCCTACAATTTGAAATCCAACCTCATGACCCAGAGAATCTTGATGAAGATGGTGATGAGGATGATGATATGTCTGGTGATGAAGGCGAAGATGTAGATGAAGATGAGGATGATGATGAGGAACGTAATGACTTGGAAGATGAAGTCCATCACTTGCCACATCCTGACACCGATCAAGATGATCATGAGATTGATGATGATGAATTTGACGACGAAGTAATGGAAGAAGAGGATGAGGAAGATGAGGAAGATGAGGATGGTGTTATACTGCGACTTGAGGAGGGCATTAATGGAATTAATGTTCTTGACCACATTGAGGTTCTTGGCAGAGATAATAGTTTTCGAAATGAAGCTTTTCGTGTAATGCCAGTTGAAGTTTTTGGATCCAGACGTCCAGGGAGGACAACATCTATTAATAGTCTTTTGGGAATAACTGGTGATACTGTTATTCCTTCCCGTCATCCACTCTTGGTTGATCCGTCTTCCTCATTCCCCCCATCTATGGGACAACCAGGCTAGTTCCTTTAGAACTTTATTGCAATTGATAAATTATTCGAATCATGAGTATTTCCTTTATCTATTCATTGCTATTGGTTGTATATGTAGTTTTAAATGACTCTTCTTTTTTGTATCTTATTAAAAATTTCCAGATAGTTTACTGGAGAACAACTCATCAGGTCTTGATAATATTTTTCGATCACTGAGAAGTGGACGCCATGGACATCGTTTAAACTTGTGGACTGATAATAACCAGCAGCGTGGTGGATCAAACAGCAGTGTTGTACCACAAGGTCTTGAGGAGTTGCTTGTCTCTCAATTAAGGCAACGAAACCCAGAAAATTCACCTAGTCAGGATGTAGCAGAAGCAGGTTCTCATGGTAAAGTTGAAACTAGCGAGGCACAAGATTCAGGTGGTGCAAGGCCAGAAATCCCTGTTGAGACTAATACTATTCAAGGAGTTATTGCAATGACTCCCTCAGTAATTGATAACAGTAATAATGCTGATGTCAGACCTGCAGTGACAGGAGAGCAAACAAATGTATCAAACAATCACACACAGGCTGTTGAGATTCAGTTCGAGCATAATGATGGTGCTGTGAGGGATGTTGAAGCTGTGAGCCAGGAGAGTAGTGGTAGTGGCGCAACTTTTGGTGAAAGCCTCCGGAGCCTAGATGTTGAGATTGGAAGTGCTGATGGCCATGATGACGGTGGGGAAAGGCAGGTTTCTGCAGACAGGATAACTGGTGATTCACTGGCTGCACGCCCAAGAAGAGCAACTATTCCTCCGGGTCATCTTCCCCCTGTTGTTGGAAGAGATGCACCCCTTCACAGTGTTGCTGAAGTTTCTGAGAACTCAAGTCGGGATGCAGATCAAGTGAGTCCAGCCGCAGAGCAGCAGGTGAATAGCGATGCTAGATCAGGAGCAATTGATCCTGCTTTCCTAGATGCTCTTCCTGAGGAGCTGCGGGCTGAAGTCCTCTCAGCTCAGCAAGGTCAAGTGGCTCAGCCATCAAATGTTGAGTCTCAGAACTCTGGTGATATTGATCCAGAGTTCCTTGCTGCCCTCCCTGCAGATATTCGAGCAGAAGTTCTAGCTCAACAGCAAGCACAGAGGTCGAATCAGTCACAGGAGTTGGAAGGTCAACCTGTAGAAATGGATACAGTCTCAATAATTGCAACGTTTCCTTCAGATTTACGGGAAGAGGCAAGTTCATCAATTGACCGCCATTTATATAAAAGTGTAATTGTATCTGATTTGTGTCTTTTTTCTTTTATTTTCTTCAGGTTCTGTTAACTTCACCTGATACTATACTTGCCAATCTTACACCTGCCCTTGTTGCCGAGGCAAATATGTTGCGGGAGAGGTATGCACATCGTTACAGTCGTACCCTCTTTGGTATGTATCCAAGAAGCCGTAGAGGTGAGACTTCAAGACGCAGTGAAGGTATTGGTTCTGGCCTTGATGCTGTAAGGGGAACTATTTCTTCACGCCGGTCCAGTGGAGCTAAGGTTGTTGAAGCTGATGGAGCACCACTAGTTGACACGGAAGCTTTGCATGCCTTGGTTCGGTTATTTCGCATGGTTCAGGTAGTAATTTATGATATAAGAAACCCTACTAAATGGTTCCTTTATTATCTTCTATAATTTGTCTTACATTTTCGCAGCCACTTTATAAAGGCCAATTGCAGAGGCTTCTTTTAAATCTTTGTGCTCATAGTGAAACAAGATTATCTTTGGTGAAAATTCTGATGGACATGCTAATGCTTGATGTGAGAAGGCCTGTCAGTTCTGTTGGTACTGTTGAGCCACCATATAGATTATATGGTTGTCAGAGCAATGTAATGTATTCACGTCCTCAGTCTTTTGATGGTAAGAATACTTCAATTATCTTATTTATACTATCCTGATTATATAAATGTAGTTTTTTAGTTAGTGCTTGCATTCTTGAATCTTCCCAAGTAAGCAATCTCTGAAACAATCTTTTCCTTATTCTGATTTTTATTTTGGCTAAATTGTCCATTTATATTGTTTTGGGCACTTTTAGTTATTTAATGGTAAATTAGTTTGTATGAATACCCTTCATATTGTTTGATTACACAGGGGTACCCCCATTGCTGTCTCGTCGGATACTTGAAACCCTCACTTATCTTGCTCGTAATCATCTATATGTGGCAAAAAATGTGCTTCAGTCCAGGCTTCCTCATCCTGACATTAAAGAACCAAATAATGTTAGTGATGCACGTGGCAAAGCCATAATGGTTGTTGAAGATGAAGTTGATATAGGTGAAAGTAATAGAGGGTACATCTCTATTGCAATGCTTTTGGGTCTCTTGAACCAACCACTTTATTTGAGGAGCATAGCCCATCTTGAGCAGGTGATGGTTTGGTTGGTTTTATGGCCTACATGCCATTCAATTTAATGCTTACAGAAATTACTGACATGATTTACCTTGTACCTGTGCTTATGTTTTCAGCTGCTAAATTTACTGGATGTAATCATTGATAGCGCTGGAAGCAAGTCCACTCCATCTGATAAATCCTTGATTTCGGCTTCAAAACCACCATCGGCACCTCAAATTTCTGCTGTGGAGGCAGAAGCGAATACAGGTTCTGGTATTTTGACTTCTGTGGCTGATGCATCTACTACAGTTAATGATTCATCCAAACCCACACCCTCCAATATTACTACGGAGTCAGAGTCTCAGAGAGTATTGAGTAATTTGCCACAATCTGAACTTCGGCTCCTGTGCTCATTGCTTGCACAAGAAGGGTATGCTAAGACTTCCGCATGTTGATTTGTGTTAATCCTTTTGTTAGCATTTTTGTCAACATGCCAAGTTTTTATTTACCATGACTAGGAGCTCCTCCTGGTTCTGGGGGAGCGTAGGGATGATAAAAAAATAATGACTTCGGAACTCCTAAATAATTTTAAATTCAGCTGGCTGGTTTTTTTTATCAATAACCAGACCGGATTGTTTTGGCCTAGGTAGTTAATCCCAGATAGCGGTGCGTCACGGCCAACCCCAAAAGTGGGATAGCGGGATAGCGCGTTCCGGGATAGGCGGGATAATTTCTATTTTTTTGAACAAATTACATGTATAATATTATATAATTATAAACCTATATTTAATGTAAAATTAACAAATCACTCAAACTCTGGAACATTCATAATTAATAATAAGAATTTACATGTCTTACTCTTAATCAAAACATACATTGAAATACCAACAAAAGTCAAGGAAATAAAGATGATGCATATTGATGTCTTTGACACAATAATAAAATAACTAAATATTAAAACTCAAATGCATGTTCTAGCATAGGAATCAAAGATAAGCATCATCTTCATTGGCATATTCTACTTCTTCTTCTTAGGTGGAAGTAGAAACAATAAAACAAATAAGGAAGAAATAATAGCCGGATCTCGCTGGGAAATGTTGGGATTAACTACGCCGGGATAGCGGGATGTCGCCCAGATCTCGTCCGGATCTTGTTTCACGCTGTCGCGGTCAGGCACTGTACCGCACCGGGACAGCGGGATCTCGCCGGGAAATGTTGGGATTAACTACCTAGGTTTTGGCTATTATTGTTGTAGTGACATATTGACTATGTTAATGTTTTAGTGATGGAGTTGATCTGATACTTTATGCATTCCTCACAGTTTGTCAGATAATGCATATACTCTTGTTGCGGAGGTAGTGAAGAAATTGGTGGCCATTGCTCCAACTCATTGTCAACTTTTTGTCACTGAGCTGGCTGAAGCAGTTCAAAACTTGACATCATCTGCAATGGATGAGTTACGTGTTTTCGGTGAAGCTATGAAAGCTCTTCTTAGTACTACATCTACTGATGGAGCTGCAATTTTGAGAGTTTTGCAAGCCTTGAGTTCACTTGTCATCACTCTAACTGAGAACCAGGGTGATAGAGTTACTCCTGCTGCTCTTTCAGAGGTTTGGCAAATCAATTCTACATTAGAACCATTGTGGCACGAGCTGAGCTGTTGCATAAGCAAAATAGAGTCATACTCTGAGTCTACACCGACTGAGTTCTTCTCCCCATCTAGATCATCATCTGTTTCCACACCATCTGGTGCCATGCCTCCACTTCCAGCTGGCTCTCAAAATATCTTGCCATATATAGAATCTTTCTTTGTGGTTTGTGAGAAATTGCATCCCCCAGAGTCAGGTGCTAGTCATGACTCAAGTACTGCTGTTATTTCTGATGTTGAGAATGCAAGCACATCTGCATCTCAGCAGAAAGTATCTGGACCTGCTGTGAAAGTAGAGGAGAAACATATGCCTTTTGTTAGGTTCTCAGAGAAACATAGGAAACTTCTAAATGCTTTTATAAGGCAAAATCCTGGTTTGCTTGAGAAATCTTTCTCACTCATGCTGAAGGTTCCAAGATTTATTGATTTTGATAACAAGCGGGCCCACTTCCGATCAAAAATTAAGCATCAGCATGACCATCATCATAGCCCCTTAAGAATATCAGTAAGAAGGGCATATGTTCTAGAAGATTCTTATAACCAACTTCGCATGAGACCAACTCAAGATTTGAAGGGAAGGTTGACTGTTCACTTTCAAGGGGAGGAAGGTATTGATGCGGGAGGACTTACAAGGGAGTGGTATCAATTACTGTCCAGAGTTATTTTTGACAAAGGAGCACTGCTTTTTACTACAGTGGGCAATGAGTCAACATTTCAACCAAACCCTAACTCTGTTTATCAAACAGAACATTTATCATATTTCAAATTTGTTGGTAGAGTGGTGAGTCCATTAGCATCTGCTTTTAATGCTTTCTGTTGGTCATATACGGTTCTTTCTTACCCCTTTTTTACAATGACCAGGTTGGTAAAGCACTATTTGATGGGCAGCTTTTGGATGTCCATTTTACTCGGTCATTTTACAAGCACATACTTGGGGTCAAAGTTACATATCATGATATTGAAGCCATTGATCCCGACTATTTCAAAAATTTGAAATGGATGCTTGAGGCAAGTGCATTTCTCTCCTTTTTCACTGTCGCCACCACTTTTTGTTAATTGTTAATGTGAATGTCATCTCTTGTTTCTGGTATGATCACAGAATGATATCAGCGAAATTCTGGATCTTACTTTTAGCATTGATGCAGATGAGGAAAAATGGATCTTATATGAACGGACAGAAGTATGTGCCCTTAAACTTTTTGATATATGGTATATAATGGATAGTGCATTTTTAGTCTAATCTTGACGAATATGTCTAGGTGACTGATTATGAGTTGATTCCTGGTGGACGGAATATCAAAGTTACCGAGGAGAATAAGCACCAGTATGTTGATTTGGTTGCGGAGCATCGGTTGACAACTGCTATTCGACCTCAAATAAATGCTTTCTTGGAAGGATTCAGTGAATTAATTCCGAGGGAGTTGATATCCATATTCAATGACAAAGAGCTGGAATTGCTGATCAGTGGACTTCCTGATATTGATTGTAAGATTTCCATTTCCTTTTGTAATTTCTTGATGTGATTAATGTTAATTTTCTCTCCCTGCTTGCCGTAAACCAGTATTTAAATTGCATGAAACGGGAAGTTTTAACAGTTGTGCATTCATTTCAGTGGATGACTTGAGAGCAAATACAGAATATTCTGGATATAGTGCTGCATCGCCAGTTATCCAATGGTTTTGGGAGGTTGTTCAAGATTTAAGCAAAGAGGACAAGGCTCGGCTTTTGCAATTTGTGACTGGCACATCCAAGGTATGGTTCTATTTTCACTTCTTATCTCTTACTAATAATTATTAAAGTATCACCTTGTTTTACATTGTTTCTGGTTTTCATATTCACCTTTTCATGTAATTTTTTTTAAAGAGGAGATGAAGATACGATTTTATTAATATTAGTTATAAAACAAATACATAAACAGGAAATGATTTTTCCACAATAGACAGAACCTGTATCCTACTTGCTGCAAAATGAATGTCATTGACACCTATTATAGTGGTTAAAACATTTATAGTGCGGTTTGGGGTTCTGATTTTCATCACTGATATTTCAGGTGCCTCTGGAAGGTTTTAGCGCTCTTCAAGGAATTTCAGGCTCTCAGAAGTTTCAGATACACAAAGCATATGGAAGTCCTGATCATTTGCCTTCTGCTCATACTTGGTACATCTTTTTTCCCATTTCAATTCACTATATATATTTGCTTTCTGTTTGGATAATTTATATAGCTTGCATGCGTGATATCATTTGATTGGTCATCATCATCATCACCACTGTTTTTGTTGTTATTTGATTTGAACAAATTTAACATAAATTTTTCTTGGTGCAGTTTTAATCAATTAGATTTGCCGGAGTATCCATCTAAACAACATTTGGAAGATAGGTTACTACTGGCGATTCATGAAGCAAGTGAGGGATTCGGATTTGGTTGAAATGTTTCAGAGGGAGTATTGTATTACATTTATTAGATTAGGAGTTATTTCAGAATAGAATTGAGTGGTACAGGGGTTTGAATTTCTTTTTTCTTTCAAAATATTATCTTAACATATTGTACAGTAGTAAATTGCAATGGAAAATGCCGTTTGGCAGTTTTTCAACTAACCGTTTTGCCACGTCATGATATATTGTTCATTTCTGTGACTTTGTTTAGTGGTATTACGAAATCAAGCTGGCAGCTTCCATGCAAAAATTTACCCGTGTCTTAATAACAGATTACTATGTTCTATATTATATGGTCATTTTCCTAAGTAGACCAAGGTTGTGTTTGCGGTTAAGATCAATTTAAGGCCCCTAGTAAAAGATCCTCAATGAAAAAGACACTCTCAGATAGGCTTCAACAAGAATACTTAAGCTAATCTTGTTGTCTAAATTCTCTAGATGAATGGAACTTGGTTTAGGTCTCCGATATACGCAAGGATTGAGAAAATTATTAAATAAGGATAAAAATAATCGGATATTAAATTATTGTGCCAATAGTTTTTTAGTTTTGATTGAAAATAAAATTAGTATTTAATTAAACTATATATATTCAAGTGCATTTCGATGAGATTATTCAAATATCTTTTAGTTTAACTCACGGCCGGAAAAATAAATCTAAAAGTATAACGCAAAATTTAAATTGACGCTTTTTAAAAATTAACAAATATAAATAATTATTTCAACAGTATTAGATAAGTTTTTTTTGGATATAATTAAACAACTTACAAATAAATAATAAATACATTAATATGATTGAGTAATTTTTATATTGGACTATTTAGTACCAGATTTAGAAAATAAAATTTATATTATAAATACAAAAAAATTTTATAATATTAAATAAATAAAAAGTATAAATTTGAGGTTTAAAAATATTTGAGGGTCAAGACAATTCGACCATAACTTAATTAGAGGTTCTTAGTTCAATTAAATATTTAATTTTATTT
>JBBPBR010000008.1:45355875-45387246 GCA_037974775.1 Cicer pinnatifidum | reverse complement strand
CAAGTTTATTATGAAAATCATTATTATGTAAGATCCAAACCCTCCGGTAATAAATACCTCTTTATATACAATCTTTTACAAATTACAAAAAAATATTAATTAATTGCTCACAAAAATACCTCTAATTAAATGTAAGAAATTAAAATAATAACTATTTCTCTTTTATAATAACTAAAAGATAGTTTTGCAAAGAGAAGATACTTATTAAAAAAAATTGTTGTAAATCTCTTTTTATTTTATTTTAATATTTACACATTGATCAAATTTGTCTTATATATAAGAGGAAAATTATCGATCAAAAGTGTCTTTTATATATATGAAAGGAAAATTATTGATCATCTTTTATATATATATATATATATATATATATATAAGGAAAATTATTGATCAGAAGTGTCTCATATATAGGAGGAAAATTTTCTATTTACATACTTTTGTGCCTATGCGGTTATACATCCTAAATTACTTTACAACTATTAGACATAGATTATTGATCATTGATGTTATTTGCTTCCTTCGTTTGTGGATTACTTGCCATGTGTCTTAAATTTCTCCAATTCAATTATTGCTAACTCCTTCCTTGCCTGTATGCTCATACTACTTACCCGTACAATTTAAAAGATCACTAGAAAATTAATGGAAGGTATCTTAAATTCAAAAGATCACTTATGGACTCGAGCTTGGTTTGATAGACTTACACGAGTGATTAGGATATATGACTTCTCCTAATCAAATTGAGCACACAATGTTCTTAAAGCATTCAAAGGAAGACAAGGTAACCATTTTTATTGTCTATGTGGATAACATTATTATTACAAGTGATGATTATACTAGAATTAAAAGACTAAAAATGATTCAAGCTAAGGAATTTGAAGTCAAAGATCACAACAAGAATACATTGGTTTTATGAGAGCAAAAAACCCTCAAATGAGGGGAAACAGCCACAAAGGAGACCTTTGTGGCGGCATTAGACAGTCACAAATAAGGTGGTCAAAAACTTTTGTGGCAGCCAAAACGACCATAAAATGTGAAATATTCGTTGCCATTTGTGAGGACAAAGGCCACCACAAAGTCCTACTTTTCTGAGGACTTAGGCCGCCACAAGTGTCTCCTTTTGTGAGGGTTTAGACAGCCACAAATGTTAAAGCTGATTTTTAAAATTAAACTTTTGTGGGGTCCAGACCGCCACAAAGGATGAAATATATTAAAAAATAAATATTTTGTGAGGGTTTATGCCACCACAAAATTTTCACTTTATTAAAAAAATAATTTTATTAAATTCAAAATTAATACTAAAAAATGATATTATATATAATAAATTAATATCAATATAAATTTAAAATTTAAATTTAAAATATAATATATAATTTAATTAAAATTTAAATTAAATATAATATATATAATAAACTAATATCAATATAAATTAAAACAACATGGACATCTCATCCCCTTCATCTTCGACAATTTTCTGCACTCTCGCAAAATTGAGAAAGTCTTCAACCTTGTTAGCGAAATGTTGTCAAGGCTTTTCAACCACAAATAAATACCACAAATAAGTTTTTAAGTTTTTGTCAGGGATTTTCAACCACAAATAAAGACCGCAAATAAGCTTAGGCAGCCTCAAAATCCAGCTAAAATTTTAAGTTTTTGTCAGGGTTTTTCAACCACAAATAAAGACCAATTTGAATTTTTGTATTTGTGAGGGCTTTTTCGGTCACTAACTTGTGAGGGTTTTTTTCAGTCACAAAATATTTGTAAAGTTGGCCACAAATGAGGGGATTTCTTGTAGTGGATCTGGCACGGTCCAAACATAAAATCTATCTATCTCAAAGGAAATATATACTTGACTTACTTCAAGAAACATGAATGTTAGGATGTAGGCCAATAGAAACTCCTACGGAATCCAATGTGAAAATTGGAGAGGAAAAGGAGAGTCCATCCCCTAACAAAGAAAAATATCAAAAGTTGGTTGGGAAACTTATCTACCTAACCCACACACAACCAAATATTGGTTTTTCTGTTAGCATGGTTAACCGCTACATGAATGACCCTAGGGAGGCTCACATGAAAGCAGTTAACCGCATCCTGCAATATTTGAAAAAGGCACTAGGGAAGGGGTTGCATTTCAAGAAGGACACAAGCAGGAAAATAGAAATATTCATTGATGCAGATTGGGAAAACTCAGCGACTATAGGAGATCAACTAGTGGGTATTGCTCCTTTGTATATGTCAACTTAGTGACCTGGAGAAGCAAGAAACAATTTGTGGTTGCTAGTAGCAGTGCAGAAGCTGAACTTAGGTCCATGGCACATGGGATTTGCAAAGGGATGTGGCTACAAAGGATGCTTTCAGAACTACAAGTTTACACGAACCATGAAGTAAGCCTATT
The DNA here is from genome assembly GCA_037974775.1 of Cicer pinnatifidum. Taxonomy (NCBI): domain Eukaryota; kingdom Viridiplantae; phylum Streptophyta; class Magnoliopsida; order Fabales; family Fabaceae; genus Cicer; species Cicer pinnatifidum. The sequence goes on along the minus strand of JBBPBR010000008.1, from coordinate 45,384,857 downwards.
GTGCGATAACAAAGCTGCCATAAGCATTGCTAAAAATCCTGTGCAACATGACAAGACAAAGCATGTGGAAATTGATAGACACATCATCAAGGAAAAGGTTGACAATGGGCTAATTTCTCTCCAGCACACACCCTCAAGCCACCAAATTGTTGATATCTTGACCAAGGCACTTCCTAAAGCCACCTATGAAAACTTAAGATTCAAGTTGGGCATGATTGACATCTATGACCCAACTTGAGGGGGAGTGTTGATTACGATTTTGTCTATTAAGAGACAGTTGTACAACTTTCATTAGTTGTACTGTAGAAATATTCTCTTACCATTAATAGCCTCATAATTTCTATCTTTTATTGTAAATAATTGAGATAATTAAGATTTAATTAGCTTTCTGTTTTACTTGTTCTTCCTAGGCTATTTATACCATATTGTATTATGTACAAAATAAATAAGAAATACAATATATTCACATACATGTGATATTTCGATGTTTGAAAGTCCTATATCGAAATGTCACATGTATCAGTGTTAGATACGAGTACACAAAAACACCAACTAAAGTTTGAGATATCATGATAAGGAAAATATAACACATATGTCAATCTATAATTTACATTGCAAACTATAAATCTATTAGCATCAGTTATAGCATTAGTTTCTTCCTATGGTTTTCTGAGATCTTACATTCTAACATTACCTTTTCCACCAACCCCATCAAAATGGAAATCAAAAACAAAACTTTCAGACTTAGATATCAGTAACTATCACCGTCTTAGATATTTCGTTCCTTTGGCATCTTCTTGAATGATATTGCAAAGACTATGTGGAAAATCAACCGGCCATAAAACCACATCATTCCCCAAAAGAGCCATCTTTGCAAGATGATCTGCTGCTCTATTAGTCTCGCGCCACGAGTGCGAAATTCGATATTTATCAAACTTACTCAACAGTTTCCATATTTGTTCCAAAAAGCTTTCAGCTTTTGGACAAGGCTGCATTTTATTGATAGTCTTGACAACACTCATGGAGTCTGACTCAACCCATATTGATTTAATCCCAAGGCCGAAAGAGAGAACAAGGCCTCTCCATATAGCCCAAAGTTCAACCAAGAAAATATCTCCTTGAGGAACTTTCGAGACAAAACCACATATCGGTTCGCCACGGTGATCACGAAGCAGCCCGCCAAAAGCAGCAGTTTTTTTATTTACAGAACCATCGGTATTTAGTTTTGTCCATCCAAATTCCGGCTTTTGCCATTCACACCATATTGTGGATCTAGAAACTGGACTCAGAATGTTTGCAATTTGGTTGAGATTTTTAAGTAGAGCAGTTCCTTTGATTCTTTCTTGCGTAAAGGACAACATATACGGACTATTAATTAAACGTAACCCTACTCGAAGTTCTTTTTTCTTAGCTTTGTGTTGCTTCCCTTGAAGATGTTCCACTAAGCAATTTTCACTTGTAGTACTAATTTGACATAAAGCACAGCTCCATTCCTTTTGGACTTGCTTTTTACTTGCATAACTGCTTTTTGACTTGTCCCAATCAGCACGATCATCTCTTCCCTGATGCAAACAACTTTTTAGAAGGAAATGTATCATATCATATATCTATTAGGACAACAAAACAAAAGAATCGGATGGAGTAAAAAGCTTAATAAGTCTCCTAGTATGTGGTGGTTACCATAACATCTATATAAATTTGTGATACAGTTGCAAGCTATGAAGCACTGACACGGACACGACGCTAACACGTAGACATTGATAATAGTTTAATTAAAATAGAAGTGATTAAGTGTAGTCATATGTGCTGGTGTCATGTTGTTGTCAGTTGTTGGACAGTGACACGTGTCAGACATTGGAAATGACTTCCATCTGAAGTTTCAGTGCTGCATAGATTGTAAGTGAAAGCTTATTATCATGAATTATAGACTTTTGTAAGATTTAGAATGATGAATGCATATTTGGATTTGATGGATATTGAGAAATCAAAAGCAACAAACAAATAAGTTAAACTCTTAAAATCATCAAATGTCATCCTGATATACTAAGAGTTTATCCTGATATACAAATAAGCATAATCAGTCAGTATTATGTTCTGAATTAAGACAAAAACTTAACAACTAAACCTGATATACTAAGATTTTCTCCTCTTGTTCCGAAACTTTTTCAATGTCCTCATCCGATTCAAAACATGTGATTTTCTGATCGAAGATGTTCAATGTCCATGCACAAATGTTCCAAGTACAGTAGTGTTTAATTAAAAACTTGTAGATGTATGGTGCAACACCAAAATTAGGTATTAAGAGAAGGATAGTTGCCATGGCTTTTGCATGAGGCCACCATGGGAGCCTGCATCAACAAGTCAGTTCAAAATGAGGACAAATGAAAGTAGAAAATTAAAAATAAGAAAATTCAAACTGAAGTACTAGTGAGTAGTGATGATTGGTTATGAGCAACAGCCAATGATAATGGTCAGACGGATAAACTATAAGAATTTATAAAATTAGTAGACTACTTTTCCTTTTCCCAATGTCATCAATTGCAGATTGCAGAAAATAGCAATTTCTTCAAATCTGCTATGATCGCTACTGTGCTATAGCCAGTTTTTTATATCACTTTGTACTAAATCGCATCTTGCGAAACAATAATAGTTTGTTAACATTCTGCTATGCGCTATAGTCCTATTTGACATTACCGTGTTTTCATTCAGAACATACCGGATTACTTGAGCCAAAATCATTTTCATTCCTTGTATTTTGTTTCTAATTTCTTTCAATACACATGCCCTCTTAGACCTCTTAACTTTATTGCCATAAATGATTTCAATAAGAAGTTGAATTCAGAAATTGATCAAAAAATGTTCAAAGGTAATAGCAAAGTAAACCAACATGCATGTGAATGTGATACTCAATTATGCAATGTTAGGACTTGTTACCTTCTAGAAAAACCTCATATAAAATGCAATTCTGTTAAAGGTTACAGTGATCAGCTGTAAACACTCATGTTGGACAACCTAAAATGTCTCCAACAAGAAAATAAAATAAAATTGATAAGTTAGACGAAGCATCATATCATTGACTAAGACAATAGTCAACCACTCAACAATCAAGAAGCTACCTAAGAATTGAATTCTGAATTTAATGATTTAAGATAACTGCTGGGTTGTCAAGAGACCACGACCTACACAAAACTTTAAGCCATTGAGAATATAAGTTGGATTTGGATTTGTGCCATAAGCAATTCCACACAACCACAGCCACCCCGTTGGATCAAAGATCAAACAACCTAAATTCTAATGCAGATTTTCATTTAAAATAAAACTGAAATACTGAATTAAAATATGGACCATCCAATCTCAACCCAACGACTACCAACATATTGAATTCGTAAATGGGAGGATTGCTAACTGCAGCAATCCAAATCCATATATGTCACATCTCTTATATATCCTCCAGACATACGGCCAAAAATTAGTATTGTTAGTATTTTGCTGATGATACAGATCAAATCCACGATCTCCTGATGATACAGATCAAATCCGCGATCTCCTTGTCACTCCACTTTCCACTTTCTAACTCTCTCATCCCAGGCACTAAACCAACCTTATATCATTGGAGCTATAGTTGAAGTTAAAATGATTATTACACATCACAACGAATATTCTTTGATATCACTTTTCAACATCTCCATCAAATTTGATGTCAAAATATAAAATTGGCAGTGTTAGAGTACTTATAATAATTGGAAGATAAAAACAAACTAATAACAGTTATACATACTTAAACTAAAATTACCAGGTAAATAACACTCCAAGTTCACATTCCATGATCATAGACAAATAAAACAGAACCCAGAAAGCAAGACATCGTTGATTACTTGAACGGCAATCACTCTCCAATGCCCGAATAGAAACGTATCTACAACAAAAACACAATAAACTTCATAGTCCTAATTCAAAATTCTCTTGCATTTAAAAAAAAAAATTTAAAATTAATTTATTATTTACTTACAAGGGACAAAGCAAACTAATTGGAGGCCTGCATGTAATAATAAAAATAAATAAAAGCACAGATATTAATTTTAAATAATAAAATAAAAATTAACCATTAAGTACATGCAAGTTTCAACTCAAAAGGAGAATTATTTGAAAGGATCCAAATTCGGATTCTGAACGAAACAATCTATAATTAGACTTTACTTAACTTTATGCAAACTCTGAATTTCTAACTAGGGTATGATTCCACGAAAACCAGAGAGTTAAGACAAAAAGAAAAGAAAGAGAAGAGTTAGAATACCAGACAAGGACGGTGAGTGATTTGGTTAAGATTGTATGAAAAGTTTCCGAATCCATTTGTTACTAACTTTTCTTCAATTTATTTAAGCTCTCTTATTATTTTTTTCCTTTCACTTGAAGTCCAAATATATACTAGTAGCTTAATGGTAAAGAAAGTACACATAAGTGATTTTGTAAAAAACAATGTAACAAAAGCGCTTTGAAAGAAGAAACAAGGAAGGGAGAAGAGAAGAGCATACGTCAATGTCAATGGAACCTCTCCTTCCTTGAATTTCTGATGTCTTTTCCGGTTTGCAAAAATCAAAATTTCAAATAACTATGCCCATTCGTAGGGGAATCAAAAGGCAAGACAAATATTACAGGATCATACAATTATTATTATTTTTTTTTTTAGTTTAATTATATTTTTGTCTTCAATTTAATTTGATTTTATTTTTATCGAAATTTAACATTCATTTATTATAATTGATAGATATTATGTAGATAAAAATTATTACAATTTAAAGCTATGATAAAATCCAACAAAAAAAAAGTATTAAAAAAATTTAGTTCCTAAAAGAAAGGATGACAAGTGCAAAATAAGATGTATATATTGTAAAAAATTGGACAGCTAGAATATACATGCTATTTTAATTATAAAAAAAAAGATGAAAAATTGAAAGGAAAAGGGCTACTTAAGTCATAAGAACGTTATGCAAACAAATAAGAGTATTCTTATAAAAATTTCAAGAAGAGAGAGCGTTATGGAGATGGACCATAACATTCTTCAATAAGAAAATGCTCTTTTTGCTTAAAAATTTGACACGATGAATCACAGTGTTATTTTAAAAAATCTAATATAAAAGGAAAAAATAACCCTCAAGGACCCAAGATCAAATGGGTACCTAAAAATTATGGAACATCTAATCCAGGTTGGTTCTCGAAATATCAAGAAAAAGCCACGGTACTTGGACAGTGGTTGTTCAAGACATATGATAAGAAACAAACAATGTTTTATGTCCTTCATTAAAAAAGATGTGGAGTTAGTAACATTTGGGAACAATGATCAAGCAAAAATTAAAGGTAAGGAAATTTTTGCTAAAATTAGTTATGTTCATTATGTTGAAGGGTTGAAACATAATCTTCTTAGCATTAGTCAAATTTTTTATAATGACTTTGAAATTATATTTAAACCAAACATATGTGAATTCAGAATGACAAACTCTTGTGAGATTTTATTTTCTGCATCTAGAAAGAAAAATCTCTATGTTTTATATATTGAAGAATTATCAATTGAATCATGTTTCATGTCCATTAACAAAAACAAATGGATATGACATAAACGAACTAGACATATGAGTATGAAAGCAATTTCAAATTTATCAAAATTAGACCTTGTTAGAGGATTTCCCAAAATAAACTTCAAAAAGGATAAAATATGTGTTGCTTGTACAAAAGGAAAATAAGTTAAGAGTAATTTTGATTCAAAAGATTTTATATCAACTGCAAAACCTTTTGAACTACTTCACACTAATCTCTTTGGTTCTATCAAAACCACTAGCTTATGACGTATGAAATATGAGTTTGTTATTGTTGATGATTTCTCTCGAAACACATGGATACTGTTTTTAAAACATAAGGATAATGCATTTGATACTTTCAAAACTTTTTGTAAAAAGGTACAGAATTAAAAAAAAAAAAAAAAGATCTAACACAATCTTTGTAAGAAGTGATAATGGAGGAGAATTCATAAATGCTTCTTTTAAAATATTTTTTTGATGAACTTGATATCCCTCATAATCTATCTTGTGAAAGAACTCCTCAACAAAATGGAGTTGTTGAACGAAAAAATAGAACATTACAATAGCTGAGAAGAACAATCTTAGAAGAATCAAATATTGAAAAATATTTAGGGACTGAATTTATTAACACTACGTGTTATATCTTGAACTGTGTATCAATAAGAAAGATAATCAACAAAACACTATAATGAAATATGGAAAAACAGAAAATCAAACATTTCATATGTTCATATCTTTGGAAGCTATTGCTATATTTTGAATAACAAAGATAACTTAGGAAAATTTAATGCAAAATCAGACAAAGCCATCCTTTTAGGATATTCAACCAAATCTAAGGGATATCACATTTTTAATTTGAACACTAAAACTATTGAAATAAGCATGCATGTATTTTTTGATGAGTTTGATGGCATTGATTTAAGAAAAAGATATGAGGATGAGGAAGAACAATTTGGACAGCCACAACAGATTGTTCCCCAGAAAAACGAGATTGATAAACAATATTTGTTTCAAACTCCTCCTATAAGTTGGAAAATAATAGTTGATCATCCTCAAAATCAAATTATTGGAGATACATATGAAGGACTTAGAACAAGAATGTCATTTAAAGATGATGTAAATAGTAACATGGCAATGATATCCCAAATAGAAACAAAATCAATCAAAGAAGCCATAATTGATCAATTTTGGATAGAAGCAATGAAATAAGAACTTCTTCAATTCGAAAAGAATGAAGTCTGAACTCTTGTTCCAGATCCACAAGATCAAACAATCATTGGAATAAGATGGGTGTTCAGAAACAAGTTGGATGAAGAAGGTAAGGTTGTAAGAAACAAAGTAATGTTGGTAGCTCAAGGATATAATCAACAAGAAGGTATAGACTATGATGAAACCTTTGCTCCAGTTGCAAGGTTAGAATCTATAAGAATTCTTCTTGCATCTGCATCTCACAAACTTATTAAAAAATTTCAAATGGATGTTAAAAGTGCATTTTTAAATATGGTTTAAATGAACAAGTTTATGTCCATCAACCTTCTAGTTTTGAAAACCAAAAGAAACCAAATCATGTTTTCAAACTTACTAAAGTCTTATATGGATTAAAACAAGCTCCTAGAGCAAGGTATGATAGATTAAGCTCCTTTCTAATCAAAAATGGATTTTCTCGAGGAAAAATTAACACAACACTTTTCAAGAAAATAGATAAAAATAATTTATTTATTGTTCAAGGATGATATTATCTTTGAATCAAATAATGAAAAAATATGCGAGGATTTTTCGAATCTCATGCCAAATGAATTTGAGGTATTTTCTTAGATTGCAAATTAAGCAACACAAAGATGGAATGTTCATATGTTAAGAAAAATATATAAAAGATCTTTTAACAAAATATAAAATGAGTGAAACCAAAATTATGACTACTCTCATGCATCCATCCTCCTCATTAGACAAAGATGAAAATGGAAATATCCATTTCTAAAAAAGAATATACGAGAATGATTGGTTCTTTACTTTATTAAACTACAAGTAGGTCTGCTATTATTTTTGCAGTAGGATTATGTGCTAGGTTTCAACCCTCACCAAAAGAATTCCATTTAACTGCTAGAAAAAAGAATTTTTCGTTATCTTGTTGGTACTGATTTTGGCCTTTGGTATAATAAAGGTTTTCATTTTGATCCTGTAGCCTATTGTTATGTTGATTATGCCAGATATTCGATTGAAAGAAAAAGCACAAGTGGTGCATGTCAGTTCCTAGGAGAAGCATTAATAAGTAGGTCATGCAAAAAGAAAACTACAATTGCTCTATCAAACACTGAAGTTGAATATGTCTCAGCAGCAAATTGTCGCTCTCAAGTTCTACAAATTAAAAATCAACCTGAAGATTTTTCAGTAAATTATTCTAATATTCCAATTTACTGTGGTAATACTAGTGCCATCAATCTTTCTAAAAATCCCATTCAACATTCTAGATCAAAACATATTGAAATAAAATATAATTTTTTATTAGGAATCATATGAATTAAAAAAAAATAAATTAATCTTTGTTGATACAAAAAATCAACTAGCTAACATATTTACCAAGCCTATTGTTGAAGTAAATTTTAATTCAATCAAAGAAAGATTAAAAAAAACATAAACAATTGAACTAAAAATCATTAAAATCTGAAACCAAATCATTATGGTCATAACGGAGAACGTTCTCTGTTCGAGTCTGTTTTAACAAACGGCTCCAAATCACTATTCGTTTCTTCATCATGAAGAAGTTCAAAAACCAGATTTTGAAATTGTACCTTCTGTCACTCATCAAAAAGTAACGGTTATCCATGTCTATTACTACCACCTCATTTCCACTATCCTCCTTCCCAACGTATGCCCCTATCAAATCCCTTGCTTGGTGATCATAGCATTTGGGCACATGTTTTTAACTTTTTAGTTTGCTATTTTAAAAGCTCTTTATAGCTTAGATTAATATTTTTAGCTTGTTTCTAAAATTTGGGTCGAATTTGAATTATAATTTTATTATTTTCATTTTAATTTTCTTATTTATATTTTGACTCTTTCACGCTCTGTAGGTCATAACTTGAGCTCTGGATATCGGATTGACACATATGAGCAGACGTTGGAAAGATTAAAATCTGAGCTACAACTTTTGCGTTGGAAGGAAAGACCAATTCCGAACTTTACTGGGCTGAAAATGCAAATTTCGTAATTTGGATTTTTGTAATAATTTTAATTAGCGGCCCACTTGTTTTTAAACCCTAAACCCTAAAGTCCAATAACAAGTACTATATATTGGCAGTTTTGTTTCTTTTCTAAGTACGGAAAAATTAGGATTCAAATTGCTACAAGAAATAAATAGTGTTATTTTAATTTCATAGAAGACTAATTTTATAAGATTAATCCACGAGTTCAGAGTTTCATCAACACCTTGAGATTCATGTTACACTGTCAATTTCTATTAATGATTCTATTCTTGTTTATTTGATTATATTGATATTTTGATTGCTTAAATTGAATTTCAATAGGATTGATTAAATTTATTTGACAGAATTTGGTTTCGGTTTCTAATTTAATTGAATTATAATTTTGCGACGCTTGATCATTAATTGTAATATTTTAATGATTGTGGTGCTTAATCCAATCAAAGAAACCAAATTCAGATAAGATTGATTACGATTGTTTGATCAATTCTATAGTCAAATAAGAATAGAGTCATAAATTAGAAATTAAACTAATTGATAGAATCTGTGATAGGCCTGAAACTTGAATAAGTGGATTAATCGTTTTGCTCATCTGTTAAATAAAAAATCTAAAAACCCCTTTTAATTTCAATTTTCAATTTGGTTAATATTATTATATCAGAAGTCTTTGTGAAACGATTCGAGTTATTACCTCTATTTACATTTTATCAATTGTATTTGACCCGTGTGCGATAACGAATCAAATTGGCGCAGTTGCCAGGGACTCTCTGATAGTAACATTAATCCTGTTTTTAGGCGACTGTCTCAGATTGCACTGAAATTTCGCCAGAAAAAAAAAATCAAGGAATAGGACTCTATATTAGTTCCTTTGTTTAGACCATTTTTTGAATTTTTTTAATTTTTCATATTCTCCAAAAATTCCTAAAAAATTTGTGTTGCCTTTCTTTGATTTTTAGAGATTTTTGGTGGTATTTTTATATTTTTTGGATTTTATTTGATACGGTTTTTGATTTTTCACTTCAATTTTAGCATTCTGGACATTGTTTGAATTTTCAGAATTGTTATTTTGTATTGCATTATTAGGATGATGCATGACTAGGGCTAGTTCTGTGAAGCTTAATTCTCTTGAACCTGAAATAGATAGGACATTTTATTTACGTTGTAGACTTAATAGAGCTGCTAGTGTTAACGAGTTAGAGTCAGATACTGAAATTGACAACTTGTTGCAAAATATGGCTGATGCGAATAATAGAACATTAAGACAACTTGTTGCACTTAATGTCAAGTATAATGCATTATGTATCACATATCCTGAAGTTACTGTACCATTTGAACTTAAATCTGGTTTAATACACTTGCTTCCAAAGTTTAATGGTCTTGCAGGTGAAGATCCCCACAAACACTTGAAGGAATTCCATATTGTGTGTTCTACCATGAAGTCTCAAGGAGTCACAGTGACCACATTAAGCTGAGAGCCTTCCCATTTTCACTCCAAGATGCTGCCAGGGACTGGTTATACTACCTTCAACCAGGTTCTGTTACAAGTTGGAATGATCTCAAGATATTGTTTCTAGAAAAATTCTTCCCTGCCTCAAGAGCTGCTTCAATCAGAAAAGAAATATGTGGCATCAGATAGATTGACAAGGAATCATTACATAAGTATTGGGAGAGATTCAAGAAATTAGTGTCAAGCTGTCCTCATCACCAGATTTCTGAACAATTGCTCATCCAATATTTTTATGAAGGCTTGCTAACTATGGATAGAAGCATTTTGGATGCTGCTAGTGGGGGAACATTTTTCGATAAGACCCCAGAAGCGGCAAGGGCTTTGATTGATAACATGTCCATTAATTCTCAACAGTTTACGACTAGAAGCAATTCAAAAGTGTTGACAAAGGGTGTGAATGAAATTCAATCTTCTTCCCACAAGAATTTAGAAGGAAAACTTAATGAGCTTAAATCTTTAGTAAAAAAATTTGCAATAGGTAAAACCCAAGCAGTTGTCTGTGGTATTTTCACTTCTCCATAACGTCCTTCAGATTCATGTCCTACATTGCAAGAAGATCCATTTGTTGATGCTCCTCAAGCATATACAACAAATATATACAATCCTCAAGCCAACTATATTTAGCATCTAACAAGTACAATCCTGTTTGGAGAAACCATCCCAACTTGAGATGGGGGAATTCATCTGCACAACAACAACCTAGGCAACAACAACAAAATATTCCTCAACAGCAAAACAATACACCTTCATTAGAGGACCTCGTTAAACAGATGGTTGTCTAGAATCACCAATTTCAACAACGAACAGATTCCATCATTCAAAATTTGGAAACAAAGATTGGTCAGCTGACCACTTCAATCAATCAATTACAGACTCAGGGGTCAAACCAATTGCCTGCAGAGTCAGTAGTAAATCCAAATGCTCCCAATGTGAGTTCAATTACATTGAGGTCTCGAAAAGGTGTTGAAATACCAAAGGTACCTGAAATTGTAGTGAAAAATAACAAGGTTGTTGAGGATACTTCGATATCTGAAACTGTTGATGTTGAGAAAAATATACCACTTCCTTTTCCTCAAAGGCAGTGAAGACTAAGAAAATGGACGAGGCAGATAGGGACAACGAGATCCTGGATACATTTAGGAAGGTGGAAGTGAACATTCCCCTTATTGAAGCAATTAAACAAATTCCAAGATATGCAAAATTTCTAAAAGATATGTGCACACACAAGAGAAGGATAAAAGGTAATTAAAGAGTAAACATGAGGCAAAATGTTTCAGCCCTCATTCAGCTCATGCCACAGAAATGCAAAGATCCAGGAACTTTTTCCATTCCATGTACCATAGGTAATAGTCAATTTGAAAATGCTATGTTAGATTTAGGAGCTTCCATTAATGTTATGCCTACATCTATTTTTAACTCTCTTGCTCTTGGACCTTTACAAAGTACAAATGTTACCATTCAATTGGTGAACAGGAGCAATACTCGTCCCGCTGGACTTGTGGAGGATGTACTTGTTCGAGTTAATGAATTGATATTTCCTGCAGATTTTTAAATTCTAGACATGGAGGGAGAGAATAAGTCCAACAGGGCGCCTATCATCTTAGACAGACCATTCTTGAAAACTGCTATAACAAAAATTGACGTGCATCCTGGAACTCTATCCATGGAATTTGGTGATAGCATTGTAAAATTTAACATCTTTGATGCTATAAAACACCTCGTGGAAGAGCATTCTATTTTTCAAATTGAATTGCTTGCTAATTTGGTTGATGACACTTACCCCGATATGTTTGCCACTGATTTTCCTTCATTGTCTGGTTTTGATGATACTTATACTCATGAACTTTGTACAGATACTCAATTGTGCTCTGTGTGTGCTGAGATCGATATCGATATTTCTACTAACATAATTGATTTTGCAGACTTAGCTTCGGCCACTAGTGTTGTACCTTCCATTGAACAACCACTGACTTTAAAGCTTAAACCACTTCCTGAAAATTTGAAATATGCTTATTTAGAAGGAAGTGGCAAGTTACCTGTGATTATTTTAGCAAAACTTGAAGATGAACAGGAAGAGAAGCTGTTGCAGATTTTGAGAAAACCCAGGAAGGCAATCGAATGGACCTTGGCTGGTATTCCTGGTGTAAGACCCTTAGATTTTAAATTGTAATTTATGCAAATTTTAGTGTGTTTTGTGTTGAATTGTTGAGGCATTTAGCCAATTTTATTTAATTTTGTGAATTAAATATCAAAAGTATATTTTATTAGAATTAATAATATATTTAATATTTATATATATTTTAATATATATTTTGAGAATCGATTAAAATTATTTGTCGAAGAATAATTTAATTATGTTACGAAGAATTTAATACTGGGCATATTTTTTTAAAAAAAATGTCACTTATTGCTAAAAAAAAGTATCTGTCAATTGAGTTGCGACGATAGTAGATTTTTTTTTTTTTGAAAAAGTAATTTATTAGTTAAATATTTATTAGTTTGGTTTTAATTATAATATATTATTATATATATATATATATATATATATATATATATATGAAACCATCAGAGAAGGATTTCCACTTTTCCCCTTCTCTTCTTCATTCCCATTCCCTTGCCTTCTTTCTGTGTCGTTTTTTTAAAATAAAAACTAAAAGAACATAAACCAACCTTGTATTACGAAAGCCAACGTTATATCCTTTAGTTTGAGTGGGTTCCTCTTTGAGCTTCCTTCACTCCATCTTCCTTTCTTTCTTAGCAAAAGCAAACTAGTCTTGGTGATTTAAAAAAAAACACAACAAATACAAACCCTCATTTATCTTCTAGATCTAAGCTTCCATTCGAGAAGTGACAGAAGGGAAAGTTGTTCATTGCCACGCTACGGTGCTAGTGAGCTAGTTTTCGAAGCGACGACTCGAGCGAAAATTTTACCGTAATTAATTGTGGTGCCGTAATTGGTTGTTAAAACTACAACGGAGGTAAGGGCTCCTTCCAAATTTTTAGTTTGCATTTAGGACATTATTTGTGATTTTGTGAAAAAGAAATTTGATGTATTTGAGGTGTGATTTTGTGAAAAATGTATTTTAATTAGTTTATGTGTGAATTAGTTGAAATTGAATTTAGTTTATTTTGAGGTGTGTTGTGTAGTGATTAATGTTGGGTGTGAATTGTATGTTCATAATTAATATTATGAATTTTTTTTCCTGATGTGATTTATTTGTAGTGATTAAATTTGATGTGTTTTAGTTACGTAATGAGTTATTTTCAAATAAATGAGTTTGAACTGAAGTTGAAATTTTACGAAAAATTTAGAGTTGTTAAAGTTGTGAAAATGTTCAAATTTTAACTAAGTTAAAGAGTTTGAGCAAAAAGATAAATTGAAATTAACAATGGTTAGAGTTTAAAATGTTACTCTTTTAATTACTCTTGGATTGAGTTTAAAAAGAAAAAAAAAGTTTAGAGTATTTTATTAACTCAAAATAATTCGCTGCTTTAATAGTCGAGTATGTGTATGTGAAATTTAGACAATATTTGTTTTATTTAGTTTTAAGTAAATAATATAGATTATTTGGTTTTAAAAATTTGGTGTGTGAGAAAGATTTAATTTTGAGAATTTTGTTGTGTTTGGATTAGTTTTATTGTGAACAAATTGTTATAAATATTCATGTTTATGTAGTTAGCTCCTTGAGTCTCATAAAGGAATCGAGACCGTTGGCACCGAGTTAGCGGTAGGGAGAACTCTGATATATTAATGTGGTTTGTGGTGATTTATGGTTGAAAATTTTGGAGATTGAATATGGGTGATTAATGTTTGAAAATTGTAGTGACACATGTTTGGTGAAATTGACGTTATCATAATTAATATTATGAATTTTTGAGAAAAAAAATTATGTGTGGATTGGTGGCAAATGAATTTAATTCAACTTATGTGTGGATTGAGTTTAGAAATGTGATTTATGTGTGTTTGTGGAAATTGAAATTGGTGTGAATAAATATGTTTGAGTATGATCTGTGTTGTATATGAAAAATTAATAGCGTTAAATGAGTATTAAAAATGGGGAATCTTTTAATAGCTGCATTTACTTAATGATTGTGGTGAAAAGAGTCAGAGTATGCTCATGTATTTCATAGTACATGGTGATCACGATAGGGCCATGGTGATAGTGGTGACCATGATGGGCCACGAGATGATGTCATGTGAATTGTTGGCTCATCTTATCCTTGCGGGGATTGTCGCGTCGTGCTGATCTGTGAGAGATTGCACTCTAGAATATGATGATCTGTGAGCGATTTCACTCTAGAAAATCGTGCTGGTCTGTGAGCGACTGCACTCTTATACGTCGTGTTGGTATGTGAGAGACTGCACGCTAGTAAATCGTGCGGGTCTGTGAGCGATTGCACTCTTGTATGTCGTGCTGGTCTGTGAGAGACTGCACGCTAGTAAATCGTGTTGATCTGTGAGAGGTTGCACCCTAGTAATTAGTACTGGTCTGTGAGAGACTGTACAATTATGATTTACGCCCTTTGAGGAGGGTTTGGTTTGGAATTCCGGAATCATGCATTTTGGCATATATGCATTGCATTTGAGTGCTTGGCACGCAAGTTATGTTTGTTATACTATGATGATTGTATATACATATTCGGTTGTTGTTGTGATTTGCCATAATTGCTTAGAGGTGTAAAGTTGGGTTGATTAAGTTTTGATGTACTTATGTGTTTGTAATTGATGTTATGAATATTCGATGTGTGACTGAGGTGTGAATTTGTGGAGATTAATTTGGTGTTAATTATGTGTTCATAATTGATAATATTAATGTTTGAAGTGTTGATTGATTCCGAGCTATTTTAGAACTGAAAATATGCATTTTCTCTATTGTATTCGGCTACGACAGTGCAATTTGTTAAAACTTCATTTTTCAACATTGTTTATGCATTTTTGGACATATGAAAACCCTTTCGAGGAGTATGCTAAGAAGAAATGTTCTTTTGAGCCTTTGAAAATATAAGAATTTATCTAAGTCTTATTTGTTAATTTTAGTTGGTGACCCTTTACAGTTATTGGGGAAATTTGGGTTTTGCCCTCAGATGATACCCGAGTTCATTCCTCCAACTGTTACCTTGACGACGAAAACGTCGTTAGACTTCCTCGATCGAGACTCGCCGACTACTTGGGTATATGACCCCATCTCAAGCACGACTACTTATACGGGGAGGGTAGTCTAGTAGGAAAGTTGGGGAAGTATTTCTTGTGGAACTCACTCGCGAGAAGATCTATTATCTGGTACCTTCCAGATTAGTGCTTGGGATGAGTGAAGCTTGGGAAGATGCGAAGGATTCCTCAGTTAGAGTGGAGGTAGAGGCCACCGTGGTAGTTGAGGATACACTGGTTGGACCAGGGACTGAAAGAAAGGATAAGGGGCCGATGCCCGTGGAGCGAGAGATTGTAGGTCCATCTAGGCGGGTCGAGTCAGAGCTTCCTCTTCCAGTGAATGATCCCTTACCGACTGTCACTAAAGTAGCAGACTGTTTTGAGGTTCCGGCGCCGCCGAAGCCACCTATCTCGTGGGTGGATCTGACTTTTGAAGAGAGTGATTCGTCTATGGATGTTGATGAGGAGGAGGTTACCTCAAAGATGGATGATGTGTCAGACGGGACTTGTGGAGTGTGTGGAGGTCACCCATGTTATTGTAGTTGCTAGAGTTTGATCATATTAGTTTTGTTGTATAGGAACTTGATATCTTTCTTTTGGTGTTTGTACTTATTTAATTTTGGGATGACTGTAACTATACTTATACGGTCAGATGACTTCTGCCTTGGTGGGTCCATGTTCCATTTTTTTGACGCGACCATGGGGGAATTAGTATTTCTTGGAGTAGTACTTGTACATGTGTCTACCGAGAATACCCTAGGGGTATGAGCGATGCCTGATAGGTTTCATAGCCCCGACATATTTTATATTTGGATATTTTGGTTTATCGCCTCAAGACTATTTCAGTTTGTTATAATTATGATGTAATTAATTATGACAATTCTCGTTTGTGTTACGCTTTGGTATTTTATTGGTTGATTTTTGAAAAAAAAAATACACTAACGCTGTTAAAAATCGGGGTGTTACACCTGGTATTAGCCCATCCTTGTGTATGCATAGGATACTACTGGAGAACAGGATAAAATCAGCCACGCAGCCCCAAAGGCGACTTAACCCATTAATTTTGGATGTTGTTAAAAAAGAAGTGACCAAGCTCTTGCAAGCAGGCATTATATACCCTACCTCTAATAGTCAACGGGTGAGCCCGATGCAGGTAGTCCCAAAGAAAACTGGACTCACAGTGGTTAAAAATGAAAATAATGAACTTATCCCCACACGAGTGCAGAACAGCTAGAGGGTATGCATCAATTACAGGAGACTAAACTAGGAAACTAGAAAAGATCATTTTCCTTTACCATTCATTGATCAGATGCTTGAACGTTTGGTTGGTAAGTCACATTATTGTTTTCTTGATGGTTTTTCTGGTTATTTTTAGATCCATATTGCACCAAAGGACCAAGAAAAGACTACATTCACTTGTCCTTTTGGCACATTTACCTACAGGAGGATGTCCTTTGGCCTATGCAATGCTCCTGGCACTTTTCAACGCAGCATGATTAGTATTTTCTCTAACTTGACAGAAAATTGTATTGAAGTTTGCATGGATGACTTTACTGTGTATGGTTCCTCATTTGATGCATGCTTGAACAATTTAGATAGAGTTTTGCATAGATGTATTAAAACTAACATTGTGTTGAATTACGAAAAATGTTATTTTATGGTTGAACAAGGCATAGTTTTGGGACATGTGATCTCTAAAAATGGGATTGAAGTGGATCCAGCCAAAATTGATGTGATTTCTAATTTGTCTTATCCATCTTGCATCCGCGAGATTCGTTCTTTTCTTGGCCATGCAGGTTTTTACAGGGAATTTATCAAGGATTTCAGCAAGATATCTCTTCCACTGTTGAATTTGCTGCAAAAAGATGTCAGTTTCACCTTTGATGACAAATGCAAGAAGGTGTTTGATTTCTTAAAGGCAACACTAACCTCTACTCCCATAATTCAGCCACTATATTGGACCCTCCCTTTTGAAATTATGTGTGATGCATCTAACTATGCAGTGGGAGCAGTCCTTGCACAAAGGGTTGGTGAGGCTGCCCATGTTATTTATTATGCTTCTAGGACTTTAGATTCTGCACAGGCTAATTATACTACCACTGAAAAGGAACTTTTAGGTATTGTTTTCATCAGATTTTATGGTTGTAAATGTTGAGAGTTTGTTTGGATTGACATGATTAGATAGTATTTTTGCATTCTTGGTAAAATAAATTGAATTAAAATGCTAAATTATGTATCATTTGTGATAAGTCATTAACCTTATTATGAATGGAATACATTTTTCCATCCTTTTTTTTTTCTTGTGTGTTATCTCACTCATGATTGCTAGTTACGCCAGAACTTGATTTGACTCTTGTCCGCATGCATATATTGAAATGATCTAGGCATTTGTTTCTAATTAAGCTACTAGCCAAATAAGCCTACCCTACAATTATCCATTTGTTTAAGCCCCTTTGAGCCTAATTACCTCTTTTTTTTTTTTGTTATATAGCTCATTACAAGGCTAAAAGTGAAAAACAATGAACTGTCTCAATCTTGGGGGATAAAGGAGTCTTTCCTTACATAAGTGTAGGGGTGCTCAACTTATTTGTTTAAATTTGAGAGTGATGAAAAAAAATGAAAAAAAGGAGAATATATATATATATATATTTGAGGAAAAATGGTTGTGTTATGAACAAAGAGAGTATGAAAATAACAGTTAATGATGTTTTGTTGAGTTACTTAATGCTGTTTTTCTCTCTTTATCATTACTCCTTTATCCTCTTTGATTTTCAGCCGTAGTCTCCTTAGGATTATCTCGCCCTTACCTTGGCCATGTTACAACCTAAATAAAGACCTTTTAATCATTATATGCATGTGTTTCAATTATAGATTATAGAGGCTTATCAAGCCTATGGTAGTGCTAGCTTTCATGATGTGTTTTGAGTGTAAACAGTATCCTAAACACTTTGAGAGAATTTTATATCCTAGGAGGACTCTATCACTTATGATCCATATTTTAGTTAACGTGTCCTCTTGTTTGTCTAGGTTGTGATATCAAAACTATTCATAATTGCCTTAAGCTAGAAATATTTTTCTCTCTCACCACTTTGCATTCATAAGAATATTTGGAATCACATGCATTGTTTTGCTCGGAGTGCAAAAGTTTAAGTGTGGGGGAATTTGATCATAGAATTTGGGCACTTGTTTTTAGCTTTTTAGTTTGGTATTTTAAAAGCTATTTATAGCTTAGATTAATATTTTTAGCTTGTTTCTAAACTTTGGAGCGAATTTGAATTATAATTTTATTATTTGCATTTTAATTTTATTATTTATATTTTGACTCTTTCTCGCTATGTAGGTCATAACTTGAGCTCTGGATATCGGATTGATACATATGAGCAGACGTTGGAAAGATAAAAATCTGAGCTACAACTTTTGTGTTAGAAGGAAAGACCAATTCCAAACTTTACTGGGCCGAAATTGCAAATTTCGTAATCTGGATTTTTGTAATAATTTTAATTAGCGGGCCACTTGTTTTTAAACCCAAAACCCTAAAGTCCAATAACTAATACTATATATTGGCACTAAGTACGGAAAAATTAGGATTCAAATTGCTACAAGAAATAAATAGTGTTATTTTAATTTCATAGAAGACTAATTTTATAAGATTAATCCACGAGTTCAGAGTTTCATCAACACCTTGAGATTCATGTTACACTGTCAATTTCTATTAATGATTATATTCTTGTTTATTTGATTATATTGATATTTTGATTGCTTAAATTGAATTTCAATAGGATTGATTAAATTTATTTGACAGAATTTGGTTTCGGTTTCTAATTTAATTGAATTATAATTTTGTGACGCTTGATCGTTAATTGTAATATTTTGATGATTGTGATGCTTAATCCAATCAAATAAACCAAATTCACATAGGATTGATTACGCTTGTTTGATCAATTCTATAGTCAAATAAGAATAGAATCATAAATTAGAAATTAAACTCATTGATAGAATTTGTGATAGGTCTGAAACTCGAATAAGTTGATTAATCGTTTTACTCATCTATTAAATAAAAAATCTAAAAAACCCCAATTTCAATTTTCAATTCGGTTATTATTATTTTTATTATTATTATTATTTTATCAGAAGTCCTTGCGAAATGATTCGAGTTATGACCTCTATTTATATTTTATCAATTGTATTTGACCCATGTGCGACAACGGATCACTTGGCACCCTCTCTTCTCACAAACATATGCAAAAAGTTCAAAATCGTTCATCTCTCCACTAACAAACAACTACTCACTTTTCTGCAAAAATTAACCTTTCTTCCTCTTTCATCCTCACCTTTCTTTTTCTAAAAAAATAGTGCGTACCAAGGTAGCTGCATGCAAAAATCCACATTCAAGAACTCATTCACCATCCCCAACTCGTTCAGTGTCACCACCACCCAGACTAACATTGTAAGACCCTTAATTTTAAATCCTAAATTATACTATTTTAGGGTATTTTGTGTTGAATTTCTTAGGCTTTTAGCCCAGTTTTTGATATTTAGTGAAAAGGAAGGAAAACGGTCCCCTACCTTCGCGAGCTAAACCATTCTCGTTTTCCTTCTTCTTCTTTTGCTTTCTTTGGCTTCCTTTGCTTTCAAGAAAAGAAACCCAAGGCTTGGTGGGTGAGAAAGAGAAGATTTCCCAGCTCCCTTATTCTTATTTGATTCGAAAACGAAGAAAAACGGTGTTAGGGGTTTTCAAAACCGTCAAACACAAATCCCCACTTTTCTTCGACGTTTGAGCTTCATTTCGAGAAGTGATAGAAGGGAAAATTGCTCATCTCCCCGCTACGGTGCTAGTGAGCCAACTTTGGAAACGATATCGCTAGCGAAAATTTTATCGAAATTAATCGCGGTGCCGTAATCGCTTGTTAAAGCTACTGTTAAGGTAAGGGCTCCTTCCAAATTTTTAGCTTACATATAGGATGATATATGTGTATTTGTGGAGTTGGAATTTGGTGAATTTGATGTATGATTTTTTGGAAAAGGATTTAATTCATTTATGTGTTTTGAGGAAATTAAATTTGATGTGTTTTATGTGTGGATTTGTAAAAAATGAATTTAATGTAAAGGGTGGATTGAATTTGATGTGTTGAGGAGTGCTTTGTGAAAATTAATTTGGCTTGATTTATTTTTGAGGAATGTGGAAATTAATGGGTGATTGATGATTAGATTTGGGGTGAATTTTGTGGAATTTGAATTGATCGAATTTAATGTGAATTGTGGATTAAATTTGATGTGTGGTGGTGGTGGTGGAAAATATATGTTGAGTATGCTCTGTGTTGAATTTGAAAATCATTAGTGTTAAATGAGTATTAAAAATGGAGAATATTTTAATATATGCATTTACATAATGATTGTTGTGGAAAGAGTCAGAATATGCTTATGCATTTCATAGTACATGGTGACCGCAATGGTGCCATGGTGATAGCGGTGACCGTGATGGGCCACGAGATGATGCCATGCGATCTGTTGGTTCATCTTATCCTTGCGAGGATTTTCGCGTCGTGTAGGTCTGTGATAGACTGCACATTTTTAGTAAATTGTGTTGACATGTGATAGGTGGCACCTCGGTAAACAATATTGGTCTGTGATAGGCGGTACATTTACGATTTACGCTTTTTAGAAAATCTTGCCGAACCATGATAGGTGGCACCTCGCTAAAAAATACTAGTTTGTGATAGGCGGTACGCTTACGATTTACGCTTTTTAGTAAATCGTGCTGACCCGTGATAGGTGGCACCTCAGTAAACAATATTGATCTATGATAGGCAGTACATTTATGATGTACGCTTTTTAGTAAATCGTGCTGACCCATGATAGGTGGCACCTCGGTAAATAGTACTGGTCTGTGATAGGCGGTACAATTATGATTTACGCCCCTTGGAAAAGGATTTTAGTTGGAATTCCAGAATTCATGCATTTTGGGCATATATGCATTGCATTAGGGTGCTTGGCACGCGAGTCATGTTTGATATACTGTGATGATTGTATATGTATGCTCATTTGTGGTTGTGATTGTGCCCTAATTGGTAAGTGTGATTGTTTGGATTTGTGTGTAAGTGTTGATTGATTGCGAAACCATTTAAAAGCTGATTTATGTTGTTGTATTCGAATACAAGAAGGTTGTATTCGAATACATATGTTCTGATTTTGCTACTGACTTATGAGACAACATTGTATTCGACTACAAGAATGCTATATTCGAATACAGTTGAGCTGATTTTGGTACTGACTTCTGAAACAACACTGTATTCGAATACAAGGATCCTGTATTCGAATACGATAGTGCAGTTTTGTTAAAAACTTCATTTTTCAACTTTGATTATGCTTGTTTGGCATATGAAAACCCTTTCAAAGAGTATGATAAGTTGAAAGGTTATTTTGTGCATAAAAAACTTAAATACTATGTGATATTTGTTAATTTCGGTTGGTGACCTTTACAATTATTGTGGAAATATGGGCTTTGCCCTCAGATGAGAATCATGATCATCCGATCGGTTAGTACCCTGGAGACGGGAAGGTAGTTAGGCATACCTGACCGATGTTGTGTTAGAGGAATCTTGCGGGGCGCATGGAGATCACTCGGGTTGTACAGCGTTTTGTAGCATGATCAGATTAGGTGGTTGTATAGGGTCTAGCTGTCTTTCTTTTGTGGATGTATTTATTTCAATTTGGAAAACTGTACCTATACCTCATATTGTCAGCTTGACTTTTATTTTGATGGGTCCTTATACCACTTTTTGATGCGATGTGGGGAAGTTAAAATTCTTGGGGCAGCGCTTTTGTACAGGTGTCTGCCGAGAATACCCCAGAGGAATGAACTATGTCTGATAGGTTTCATAGCCCCGATCTATTTGCTATTTAAATACTTTGGATTTGTATTTCAAACACTATTTCCGTTGCTTGTAAATATTTGTTGGCTTTTGTCGTTATGTTACGACTTAAATATTTTATCCAAAAGTATTTTTTTTTGTCTCTTTATTTCTTTTCCTTTCGTAATTTCTTTGTCTTATGAATTTGTTTTAGGAAAAAAAAAACGGGCTGTTACAAACACCACAACAATTTTCTTTAGAGAAAACCTTCTCTAACTACTTGTCGTCATCCCTAGAGTCGAGCTCTCCACCTATTACATTTGCTCCTCTCTCCACCATTCTTCCACCCTTATTCCAATGTGCAACGCCCTCGATAAGCCAGGCTCCACCCCATCTTAAAAAATCATTCAACACTTGCTCGAGTACTTCATCTTCTAAATGAAGATCAATGCGAATCTTGATAGGTATTGGCACGTCCAAAACCAAAACCACAAACTCCACAATCTACACAATTTCTGATGATGATTCTAATCCTATGTCATCACCACAATTTCCCAAACAGAAATCAACACCTTCATCACAACCCTCTATACCCTCTAAATTTTCCAACATCCCAAAAATCCCCTTGCAAAGTGATTCCACCCAAATCCATCCCCTCACAAACTAAGCAAAATCTAAAAAATTGAAAAAAAATTTGCTTCCCAAAAATTAAAAACCCTAAAAAACCTACTAAGCAAACTCCAAACCCAGAACATTCTCCTTCCAAACCATCATCCCAAGAACGTTCTCCACTAAAATCTTCAAACCCATCAACTACAAAATCTGCAAAACCAGTAACCACAAAATCTTTTACCAAACCACATTCTTCCAAAATTCTCATTCCTCCACTTATTCCATCAAATGGCTCAAAGACCTATAGGCATTGGTCAGGTTTTCATTTTGGAAAACCTCCAATATGAAGGTACCTCATTCAAGCATCATACTGATGCTCTTGGATCTTTAAATTTTTTCAAATCTCTGACTTTTTTTTATCTTGATTTAATCTGAGCCTTTTATTGCAAAGCTCAAGCATTTGCAGATAAATCATTCATTGTTTCAAAACTAAAAGGTATTGAAATACAATTGACTCCTTGTATTCTTGCAAATATACTCCAACTTCCACTTGAAGGATCCACAATTTTTTTAGAAAAATTGGTATTCAACCCTAAACATTACCAAAGAGGAAGTGTTTCAAGAGTTGTTCATTGTTGGGTCCACAAATTTCTTTTCAACAAATCTAAAACCTTTCTAAAGATTTTCAATAGCATTAGTCAACATTCCATACTACGCCACAGTGGTAGTCATGAGTATGTTTCTGATAATGATGCTTCAACCATCTATCATCTCCTCCACTGCAAGAAATTGAATATGTCTTATCTCATCATTCAAAACATGATTGTTGCCATCAACAAAGACTATAAGAGAAACATTGTTCCATATGGTATGGTTTTCTAAAAAATCTTTAGATCTTTTAATATCCCACTGATACAGAATCATCCCGCATTAAAATATCCAAATTTTCATCCAAAAACATTTCTCATATAAAACAAATTCCATCTATCCAACCATCTCCTAAAGCTACCTTCACTCCACCAACCACTAAACGCAAAAGATTGCCCGCAACTCTGCAGTCAAACCCAATGATGAACAACCCATCAATCAAGAATGTTCTTCTCCTCCATAAAACATTCCCACTTCTCCTACTATTCCACAAAATTTTAATTCATCACTTGATCAAGTAACCCATACAGTTCCTTCCTCTCAAAATTTCAACAACTCAATTTTTCAAAGTGATATGTGTCCTCAACTTCTCGCTTAACAAACTTCGATTATGTCAGCAGCTTTCATCTCACCCCAAAAAACCAACTATTCCATTTTTGGAATCTATCAATATCCAGTTTTTCCAGATTTATACACTATTGGTCCATCAGTACCTCACAACTACGCTTGGCCAAGATCCCTTCCTCAAATTATCACATCATTCATCACTTTATCATCATTTTCCACCACTACAACACCTTCTCAGAGTATTCCTCTATATGCTCCCATCAAATGTGTCCAGCGCCCCTTCAAAAGAACAAAGATGGAGAAGGAAACATCCAAAACTTATAAAGAAATCCCCAAAATCTTTGTTGCTCTTCAAACCATAATTGCTAGACAAACTCACCAGGACAAAGAGGATGACATTTTAAGGGATTGGATGGCTAACCAACTTGCTCCAATGCTAGGTCATGAGCCTCCTATGCCTAATCCTTCTCCAACTTTTCCAGAAATGTCGCAGTCGTCTCTATCTTCATCCTCACCATCGTTATCTTTCTAATTTATTTGCATATATTATTATGTTCCTTTTTTCCATGACAAAGGGGGAAAATTAATTTTTAGATTTTGAGTATCTTAGAAGTCTTTTTGTATTATATACTTTTGTACTTTTTTGTTTTGTTTTGAACCTTGTGTATGACTAAACATTATTGAAGTATTAATGAAAATTATATGTTGGTTCAAAAGGTTAGCACATTTTGATAGGGAGTTTTAAAACTAAAAGCTCTCTATGATTATAATCAAAATTAAAATCTAAATTAACATGTTTGCCATCATAAAAAAAAAGGGAGATTGTTGAGACAAAATCCCAAATTAATGTTTTGATGATAATTATACAAAAGTTAATTAACACTTCTAATTATGATTATAAGTTTTTTGGGATTTAACATGTGTGTTTGAGTGTGTTAATCAAAGATAGGTACTAAATATTTCAAGCAAGATCATATTAAAAATAAGCAAGTAAATTTAGAGAAATGAAGAACGTTCTTGACAGAATTCTGTAAAACAAAGAACGTTCTCCACAGTTCGAAGATAACAAGAATGATAAGATTCTTAAAGTAAAGACTAGTTCTTTTATTTATAATTTTTCTCCATAATTTCACAAGAAATATACAAGGATCATTTAAGTAAAAGAATCACCCGAGAGAACAAAAGCAAAAGCTATGCTTCATAATTTATCAAGCAATATCATTCTCCATGTTTGAGCAAACATCAAGTACGAAATGGACAAATTTGATTGGACACCTCAGTTGTACTTCTGAGCATACTGCACACGTGATACAAAGTAAGGAATCACTTCAGACAATTCTCAAAGAAAGCTTAAACCTCAGCACCCCTCAAAGCAAAAACGAAGATCGTTATTGCCTTGCAAGAGCATTCATGCTTTAAGCAAGAACATTCTTGCTTTAAGGCCGATCTTATCCACTTACTGACACATGACACCTGGACCATTCTCAACAGAAAAATGATCTATCATAAGCCTTCTTGAAGTATATAAAAGAAGCCTCAAGATGAAGGATAAGACAGAGCTTCAAGTGCAAAGCAATACATCATTCATATAATCATATTCAAAATCTCTTGAGCTTCTCAATCATTTCAAAGATTCAGTTCTATTCTTAACTAGATATGAAAATCATTTTTGTTGAGTTCTAATCCAAGAATCTAATCGCAAACATGAGTTGAGCATAACCAAATTCTAACAATCTCTTTAAATCATCACTTGGTAACTCAAGACTATTGTGTTGTGATAGTTTGAGTAATTTGTAAAAATCATTTTATGTTTAAAAAGTAATGTGTAAAAATCATCTTTAAATATTGAAAGGTAACATGTGGAAATCCTTTCTAGGTTGAAAGGTAATACTTTGTAATAGATCAAGATTTATTTGGAAAGTCCGTGTGAAAACCAAGAACGATATTGCTTTGAGCTCTTAGTGGAAAATCTCACAATTGTGAGAACTGGATGTAACCTATTTTGGGTGAACCAGGATATATCTCTGTGTGATATATTTTCCCTTATCTCTATTTACTTCTTATCTTCTAATCATATATTATATAGCTAAGTCAAAATTGTGTGTTTTCACTAACCAAGAATATTTTATGTTTACAATCAAGATCCATCTTGAGTTAGATATTTTGAATTTTAATAGAAATTTTTAATAAGGGACAATTACAATTTGCACGCGCTTCCTTGTAATTGACATTGTTACTTCAATTTATTGTTATCATTCGATTAGAGTAAAGGAATTCTAGTTAGAAAGTTAAATATTAAGTTGACCTAACTCATTAAATCATAACGAGTGAAAGGGATAATTCAAGAGGAGAGGAAAAAAGGAGAATGGGATAACAATATGAGTTGAGAAATGAGAGAAGAGAGAAAGCAATATCCAAGAAAAGAGAGGGAGAAAGGTGGAGAGGGAAGAAGTTTGTAAAAACCTAAAGGTGTGGGGATCTTTTAACAACTTAATAATCTATCATTATTATATATAAAAAAAAGTCTGCCATAACTTCTCAGAAGATCTGCCACTATTTATGACATAACATCTATGTTTACGATACAATTGATCCATTTTAATGTTTGGTAAAATCATAAACTATAACAAGATGAAACTACTATATGTCTTCTTTCAAATCCAATTGATTTCATTCAAAAATAATTTTCTTAGCTCAAAATATATAAACTTCAAGATGACTAGTGCAAAGTAAATTATAAAACAGAAAATGTCACTTCATAAAATCACAAAAGTTTATAAAATCAATATAAACTTATAAAACTTTACAGTAACAAATTAATAAGTGTAATCTTTTAAACCCAATTGGTTTCACTCAAAACCGACTCCTATAACTCCTATATTACACTCATTTTAACTCAGTTATGCCATAATTTCTTTATGCATAATATACTTCAACTTTGACAATATAATTACACTATCAAACAACGTATGATTTGAGTAAACGAAAATCTTTTGAAACCTTAAGATTTCTTGGTTATAAGTATAGTTTTTATTCTGCATGATACGTATTCAATTAGTGCAGTTTAATAAAATACGATATATAGGTACAAAAAGGGAACACCATATTTTTTCCATCTTGTAGCTCACATTTCTCTATTAATTCTCAATGAAATTTAGTGACATCCGTGGATATTTTGAAGATAATTAAGTCTAGATTCTAAGGGATAGAAATCAACTTCAAACACTATATATGGAGAAAGCTAGAAACAAAATACCAAAGCTAAACCTATACAGATTCAGGGATAACTTTATATGTTTTTTTCATTTCAAGCTTTATATTCTCAAGTTAATCTACTCTACTAAGAAAATAACATTCAAAATTCACTATAAAAACCAATTAATTATTATAACTAAACAATTATCATCTCATCATCAACTCAATCACAACACTCAACAATCTTAATAAAACAACAACTCTTCATAGTTGTTAACACAAACACCTAACATGCATTTTTAATAATCAACAATATCAAATCAATAGGATTATCAAAATACTCAAACATGCAAATCATGAACATTTCTTAGCAGCATGCAATCAAGATCCCTAAACACACCTAAGAGAAGTTTTAAGAGGATTTTCTATGTTACCTTAGTTCTTTAATAATAAAAAGGTTACTCTAGCTTCATCTTCTTCCCTCGAACCTTAGCTTAATTTTAAATTTTTTTTTTGAAGATGCGTCATATTCTAAAATCTTCATTCATGATCAAGACTACAACTCCTTCTTTCATGAGTGAACCCTAATATCTTTAATCCCATTTTCCTTTTCTTCTCCATGATAAACCTCTTTTCTCTTTTTTTTTTCCTCCTCACACTCATCTCTCTTTTCTTTCAACTTATTATGATTATTAATTTTCTCTCTATTTTCTCTATTACTCTAGTGGTCAATGGAAGAGTATTTACTTTTAAATATAGACTTAAGAACTAATAATAATAATAATAATAATAATAATAATAATAATAATAATAATAATATTAATAAGTAATAGATATTTGAAGTGTTACACCATGACTATTGTGTTTAAATGAAAACAATGAAGTTGAAACTCGTAAGAGTGTTTGTTATAAGTGTAAATCGGTTAGGGGCAGGGGTGATGAAGACCCAATAGGTCGGGAAAGATGGCGACAATGGTTATGGAAGAGATGGAGATGGTGGAGGTAAGAATAAAGTTGAGGAAGAAATGGAGATGGTGGGGTGAGTTGGGTAGGTTAAGAGACGGAGATGAAAAATGTGAAATGTTTTTATTTTATTTTTATTAATAAATTATTATTAAACGAGTAAAATAAAAATTGACACATTAAAAAATGAGAACAAAGTTATTTGTTAGTCAAAGCATTTTTCCACATAAATATTTTTATATGAGCAGATATATCAAAGACTAAAAATTGATGAATCTAAAATTACAAGGATAAAATAAAATAAAAACATTTATAAGGACTAAAACTAGATTTAAGCTATATTAGAGAGACTGAAAGTCTTGATGTCTTCGATACATACTCATTAGAATTTGAAGGATTTGCGAGTCTATTACAGCGAGTGGACACTTAAAGAATTGGTTAAACATGTTTTTAATTTTTTAGTTTTTTTTTTTGTTTTTTGTTTTTTGTTTTTGTTTTTTTATAATTTTAATGTTTTGTTTCTATAGAAAAAAATGCAATTATTAATCCTGACAAAATTAATTTACAAACAATTTTAGACGATCTTAAGTCAATATTTATTTTTTTAATCATTTATTGCATGCATATTTGTAATATTATAAAAAAATTCTCTAAAAAAATAACTCTATAATCAATTTCAAAATTTATATTTTTGTTTTGTGTAAATACCACTTGTAG
>JBBPBR010000008.1:45282354-45355512 GCA_037974775.1 Cicer pinnatifidum | reverse complement strand
TATTTTGATAATTTAAATTATCAATTTTAAACACTTTGGTCCTTTCTATATTTTTGTTTTTTTAATCACTTAAATTATAAACATCAAATATTTTGGTCATTTAATTTAAAAAAACAATAAATATTTTAATTGCTTAGATTATAATGTTAAACATTATTAAAAATAATCTAAAGTATTTAATAATTATATAATCTTTATAATTTAAGGGACTAAAATATTTAATAGTTGTAATTTAAGAGATTAAAATAAAATAAAAATAAATTAAAAAAATTAAAAAAATTAAAATATATAATATTTATAATTTAAAATTTAAATAAAAAAATAAAATTAAAAGACCAAAATAAAAAAAATAAAAAACTTAAATATCAAAAGTAAATTTTAGGAAAGGAAAACAAATAAACCTAGCAAACATCAGTAACGGTCACTAGTCCTAAAACGCAGCGTAACCCCCTCCTGTACACGCGTCACACCCGATTATAATCTCATTTTCAGTTACACTAGCGCCATTACCAGTGGCATGCCTTCCATCACCGAGCACCTCACGGAACGGATCTTTGTTCTCAAACACAAACCAAACCTTTTGGATCCATTTTTTCTCCCTAACAAATTTCAATTTACTCTTTTTCTTTCCCTCTTTTCATTCCTCAATTTTTCTTTTGATGCAATCCGTTAAAGAGTTACGCTATAGAAGAATCGTGTTCATCAATTGATTTTCCCATTCGAAAATGGCAGTTTCTGCCGCCAATTTCCTCTATGTCTTCTCGCTCATTTGTATTGCATTGTCTGTCACATTCATGTAAGTCCAATGCGTCTTTCGTACCGAATTTCAGCATTATTAGCGACGATTTTCGATTTACTATTATTTTTTATTTTTGATGCACTTGAGTTTAGGATGTGTATTTCACTATTTTGTGATCAAATATTAGTTAGTTGAATTGAATTTTACATGCTTGTTTTACTTTTTAGGTTGATATCAATTTGAATTATAAACGTGGTGTTTGAATTTGTTGGAATTCAGATACCAGCGAGTGTGAGTGAAGAGTTACTGCATTAGTGTGAATCATAGAATAATTGTGTGTTTGTGTCGTGATGAGTAAATTTTAATATGATGAAAATCTAAATTAAATACACTTTAAATGAGTGCGTGTAAGTGGAAAGACATTGAAGTGAATAATGGCTAGAAATTAGAATTTTTAGTTTGCATCGATTTGATGTGAATAATACTTTTTTTATATGAAAACCTTGAAGAAAAAATCTCCATGGAGGTCCAACTTGGGTTTAAAGCTGAGGAAGGAAAGATGTGTAACTTAAGGAAGGCACTCTATAAAAAGTAAGGCAGGTTTACTACTGCGGTGAAGGCTAGGTAGAAGCATAGTCAAGGTGGCGATCCTAAGTTATTCATTAAGTTATCATTCAGGGTCAAGGGGAGTTACTAATTGTCTATGTGGACATAGTTGAAATAGGAAAAGATCAAGCAAGAATGGAAGAGTTAAGGAATATTTGTTAAGAGAACTAGATAGTAAGGAGTCACGTAGATTGAAGTGTCTTTTAAGCAGTGTGTGGTGGCCCATTCTCGTCATGGTATTTTATGCCTCAACAAAAGTATGTGCTGGATTGTTGGCTAAGACACCTATGGAACAAAATCACAATCTGGGTGAAATGGTGGAGGATGCATTCGTTGGCAACAATCTTAGCATAGATTGATTGAGAATTTGGTCTATTTGTCTCATAAGAGGCCAATCATAACTTATGCAGAGCGATAAGTCAATAATAACAACATAATCCCAAAACAAATTATTTTGGAACATTTTATAGTCCTCTACAATATTTGAAAGGAACTCCTAGAAAAGGAATTCTACATACAATAGTGAAGGAGATGATTATAGAGGCTTACAGGTTACTGGCTATGTTTGACCCATAGATGAGAGAAAATCTATCTATGAAAACTTCACTTTTCTTGGAGGAAATTTGGTAACTTGGAGGAGAAAAAAAAATGTTGTTGTGATGACAAGTGAAAAGGAAAAATTTAGAGAAAAAACCTTAAGGATTTGTGAGCTATTAGATTATGGATGAAAATTGTTGAGAGACACATATTGGATGGTGAAATGGCCTAGATAGGAGTTACTCGTGGTGGATATCCCACACTGAACAAGTCAGTTTTGTGGAGTTTTGTTAGGCCTAACCCATTTCTATAATGGTATAAGAGTTTATCTTAGATTCATCGAGTCATTCGTTATTAGACCTTTCAAGAATTAGGGTAAAAGTATATTTTGTTGAATTGAAATATGTTGACTATACAAGGTTACTATACACCCAAATCCCTATTAGTACTCCTATACAACCAAATCCCTATACTTGAGGGATATTTTTAATAATAAAAAAGAAACAAATTTTGACACTCCCACTTAAACTGGGGAGTAGGTGTTCTCCATTCCTAGCTTGGATACAACTCTTTCAAAGTTGCCATTGTTTACCCCTTTAGTTATAAGATATGCAAGGTTGCCTTGGGAGGGAGACACATGGAGTGCATATTAGGTCATTATCGAATTTTTCTTTGATGAAATGTCTGTCAACTTCAATATGCTTGATTTTGTCATGCTGCACTAGTTTATGTGCTATGCTAATAGTATATTTATTATCACAATAAAGTTTCATGGGTTCATCCCACTTTATCCTCACGTCCTCCAAAATGATTTTCAACCATAGTAACTCACATATCCCTTGTGCCATTGCCCTAAATTCTACTCCAACACTAGATCTGGTTACCACACTTTGTTTCTTACTCTTCCAAGTCACAAGATTCCCACATTGGAAAGTGCAATAACATGTGGTTGATCTTCTATCTACAATTGACCCTGCATAGTCAGATGCTTCGAAACCCACATTTCCATTTCGTCTAAACAAATTCCTCTTCTTGGGGTTCCTTTCAAATATTGCACGATTCTAAGTGCAACTTGCAAGTGTACCTCCATTGATTGGTGCATGGATTGACTAACTAGGCTTACAATGAAGACAACATCAGATCTAGTATGTGAAAAGTATGAGTCTTCCAACTAGTCTTTGGTACATTTCCTTGTCAACTACAATATCTTCTTTTGCATTTTCCAAATTTAAATTTGGATCTATTGGTGTACTAATTGGCTTGCATGTTGTCTTTCCCGTTTCTTGTAGAAGATCTGTGATGTATTTTTGTTGGGATACGAAAATCCTTTCTTAGAGTGAGCCACTTCAATTCCCAAGAAACACTTCAATTTTCCCAAGATTTTAATCTCAAATTCCTTGGCTAGGTGTTGTCATAACAATTGTTGCTCCTTTTCATCATCACCGGTCACTATAATGTCGTTCACATATACCAATAACACTGTTACTCCCCTGACTGAGAGTGTTCGATAAAGAGTATGATCTCTTTGGTTTTGTTTGAAGCCTAGACGTACCATGACTCTATCAAACCTCCCAAACCACGCTTGTGACAATTGTTTAAACCCATAAAGAGTCTTCTTTAGCTTACAAACGGTGTTGGTAGCAATGCTCACTATATCCAGGGGGTAAGTCCATATAAATCTCTTCTTCTAGATCTCTATGAAGGAAATCATTTTTTACAATGCCTTAATTCTAAGAGTATCCAATGGAAATCAACTTGTAGGTGTACTAACTAAAGGATTAATTAATGCTTCATTTTTGGGAAGATTTTGTGCTTTCTTTTT
Source organism: Cicer pinnatifidum (assembly GCA_037974775.1). Taxonomy (NCBI): domain Eukaryota; kingdom Viridiplantae; phylum Streptophyta; class Magnoliopsida; order Fabales; family Fabaceae; genus Cicer; species Cicer pinnatifidum. Next base: position 45,351,808 of record JBBPBR010000008.1, on the reverse strand, counting down.
TGTTATTAGCAGTAGTCTCTATAAAGTGTGAACCATCCAAGTACAAGAGAAGCATACGCAATTGGAGTGGTGTCGTTATGGAGATATACTGAAAGTTGTGTAATGGTGTGGGTGTGGTGGGGGGTTTAGCAATTTTGGTTGTCAAGAGAAGCATACACAATTGGAGTGGTGTTGTTATGGAGATGCTGCCAGAATTCCCAAAATTTGTTGTCAAATTACATCCCATCGATGACTCGTTGTCATTGTTTTTTTTGTTCACACGGAAATGATGATAGCACACTATGCTTTATGATTTAAAATTGAATGTTATGGTTCTTTACTTTGTTTTTACTATAATTAGTATTTACTGCTTTAAAGAACTGTAGTGTTTGGACCATGTTTTTATTGGTTTAGATGTTCCGTATCCGGAAATTGTACCTGTTACTTTACTCTGATTGCACATATTATTACAGATTTTCTTCTGCACTGCTGGCTTGGATTTTGAGCCGTATTTTTGGTGCATCTGTTGGATTTTGTGTTGGTGGATGCAACAGTTTAAGAGACGTGGTTGTGAAGTTTAAAAAGGTTTTTCTTTACCTTCATGCACTGCTCTATTTCAATTTAGCGACTTCAATCATTGTGCCAAGGCTCCTTTTTAGTATATACATGTTTTATCTTGAATATAACTTTTTTTAACAGATCCTTGTTGCTTCAACATCCCAAACTAAAATGATCATTTGGATTTTACCCATAATCAATTTATCATAGAAGAGATTGAGAAACCATAAAACAGAGTCTGATTACAAGCTGCATTGAAAGAAAAAGAAATAACTAAGAAACGAAAATGTATCATTGAAGAGACTTCACTGCCCAATGGAAATAGCCACACCTCAAACTATCCAAATAAAAATATCCCTTTCTCCTTTCCCCACCCTCCTCACATTCACGTTCCCTTGCATGAATCTCAGCATCCGAAACCAAGGTGGGTTTTATGACATCCCTTCCTCCTATTTATTCCTAAGTGGGCTAAAGAAATTTTTTCCCTCAGTATCCGAAACCTATGGGAAACTTAGTTCAGCTGATCTGGTTTTCTTTTTCTACCCACTCTGAATATCATAGTTAGTTCAAATTATTTGCTTTTATTCTAGTGAACTTCATGTTTGTGTCTGTAAGGTTCCATAGCAATATATTCTGTTGATTTATGACATGTACAGGGTCCTACTGAATCTGTATCTATTGGTGAAATTAAACTCAGCTTATGCCATTCCTTTGTCGAACCTGGTGTGGGTTTTCGTTCTTGGAACCCAAGGTTGCAACTATCAATATGTAACTTAGAAGTTGTTATGAGACCGACAAATAGAAGCTCTGGGAAGAAGAAAACTCAGAAATCCAAAACTCGTTCTTTAAGCAAGGGAAAGTGGAACACTATAGTCAATATTGCAAGATATTTTTCTCTTTCTTTGACAGAGCTAGTTCTAAAGGTTTGAATGTCTATATCGTTGTAATTTTTCTTCTTGTATGGCCTAACTTATGCTGATTTTTTGTACTGTTTTTTTCAGTGTCCTTATAGAGATGACTTGGAAGAATGTTTTACTGTGTATTATTGTATAATTACGGTTGATATATGTCGTAGATTATAGAGATGTGAAGGATATTTGATTTTGAGATTTGATTTGTATTTATTGTGATAGTCTATCCTGGGATATTTGCTGCATATTGGTAAATAGGAAGTTAGGATCCTATCTTCAGATTTGGCTTGATTCCTTTCTCGTTTTCAGCCTACCTTTGTTTAAGTTGTATCCATAAATTCTGAACACTCTTGTATAGAATCATTAATCAGAGATACAATTTCCTCGAGTCCCAGTTATTACAGTTGTACATAGGTAATTTACATTATACAGACTTGGGGCAATAGCTACTGGCCTCGAATAGGTTTATATTACGGGAAGCAAATCTGTCTTAATTAGAGGAAATGAAGCATAAAAAAAATGAAACATACTGTTTCAAAATAGTACAAACACTCAATGATACGCAATAATACTTCAGAAATGATTTCAGATATTCAAATGAAATGATAATTGTGAGAAGTAAAATATAGTTTAATACAACATATTTACTTATGTTTTTAAATTACCTTGTATTTATTTTGTTTATGTTCCTAGTGGGACTGGGATTTGGTTAGAAAATCTTCTTTGGGTTCCTGAGAGTGTTTTGATTGTTGCAGACACCTAAAGGTACTATTGTGATCAAGAAACTAAATGTTGATATATATAAAGGTGGTGGATCCGAGCCAAATTTGTTTGTTAGCGTACAGATATTGCCCATAGTTGTTCACATTGGTGATCCTAAAGTTAGTTGTGATGAATTATCTAAAGTTAGTGGTGGAGGATGCAGTGTCTCTAGCCAGGCATCTGTTACTCCTATTGAAAAGTCTTCTGCTCCTTTTTTTTGTGAAAAATTCTCCGTCTCATGTGAATTTGGTCATTATAGGTATTTTTCTTCACTTTATACTTTTTTTTCATAATATTAATTGCACTTCTTGTTGAGTCTTTGTTAAAGATTCACACGCTGTATGGTGTAAACCTTATGGCTTAAGTTAGTGAGAGTTTTTACAGAAGAAACTTCATCTGCAATGGGAGGTTCCAGTCAGTATACACATGATGCACCTCTCTACTGTGAGCTGAACCAATGGAACCAGGCTTTCAGTTTAACATATATTTCATGGACTCAATCCTTATTTATATAGATACATAGACTCAATCCAAAATAAATAGGAAATACAGAACAACTCATACTAAGAATAAGTAATATAAAATAAATCCTAAGAAATATCATAAGATAGTTTAAGATTATAAACTAATTCTTGGAAATAACTTAAGATGCTCTAATACAATATATATTAAGATATTATAAGATATTTAATAATATTTTAAAACTCCCCTCAAGCTAAAGTTTACTAAGTTTTAAGCTTGTTACAAGTATTCCCAACAATGTGTTGAGACACATTACCTAAGATAATAACGTGCACAAATCTGTCACAAATTGTAGTGATACACAGGAGGTAATGTTGTAGCCAGGATTGAAGTCGATCAAATTTTTTAAGGATACTCCAGCAAGACATGCATTCTGGATGATTTTGGGTTCTAATGAGGCCCGTCAGAAGACTATTTTGGACAAGGAAAATATTGCTTGTTTTCGATACTACCTCAACAACTTGGTTCGACCTAATTGGATCTATCTCGCCTTCTCTTGCAGTCTAAAGATGTGGTGTCCAATCTTCTTGTGTGGTTTCTCTTAATTTAATGTAATGATCCCTTGGACTTCGTTATGACCCAACCGTGATATTAGACTCACTTGTGTGGACTGTGTATCTTGTTGATGGTGAGTGCCAACAGTGGTGCAAAAGTGTATGTGAGTAACAAAGTTATTCACACTTGATATACCGACAATCTCCCTCTCAAACAAATGTTTTTTTTATCCATATACACTTACACTGCTGCTGACACTCAACAACAATGAGATATGCCTTCTGACCACCATTGTTAGGAAGACTTTCAATACAAGGAGATAGTCAACTACTGGCTCTAATACCATTGTTGGGTCACAAGGGGGTCTGAGAGATTATCACATTTGGTTAAGAGCAACTGCACAAGTGGATAGAACATCACATCTTTATCCAAAACCCTAAGGCATTAGGTATATGTGTCCTCTCACGTATATAATGCTCAATGTGCACTTTTCCATCCAACGTGGGACTCTTACTCACACTTGGTCTACCAAAAATCGATACGAAAGACTCAAAACTAAGCCCTATTTATTGGAATACATAAACTCAATCCTAAATTAATAGGAAATCAAGAACAAATCATGATAAGAATAAATAATATAAAATATAATCCCAAGAGTTACCGTAAGATTCTCTAAAATTATAAATTAATCCTAGGAAATAACTTAAGATACTCCAATATAATATAAAATATTTTATAATATTCTAACATCTTGTATTTCATTTGTTCTTGTTTTATGCCATGTTGCAATAGGGTTACTTGACTTTAACTTGGATGCTCTTATTCTTTCCTGGTTTTCATTTTATATTCTTCTATGGCTTCTAAGTTGTGCTTTATCTCTCCTGTTTGGAAACAGGGAAGGGGGTATAATTATTAAAAATGTGGATATTTTCTTTGGAGAAGTTACTGTGAATTTGAATGAGCGGTTGCTTGTGAAAAAAAAAAGGTCATCAGAATCTCCATCTGGCGCTGACAAAAGTATAGGGTCAAATGTTGATCCTATAAGCACAAAACAGTCTTCAACGAAGCAAGAAAAACTAGCAGGCTACAGTTCTTTGTTTCCGGAGAAGGTTTGGAATTTAAGCATTATTAGCTTTTCTAACCATCATGTATACTTCCTGAGCCTTAGCACAATGGAAATGTTGTTGCCTTGTAAACGGGTGGTCATGTGCTCTAGTCATAGGCTTTACCCAACATTAAGCTTTTTGCATGGTATATTATTGGCTTTTGGGTGCCTTGTGGATGGTTTTAGTTTTTTCAAGGAGCTTTCCATTTTTCAGAACTCTAGCATTTGACTTTGGGGATAGACATTTTTGTGATTCTTTCTGAATATCATGATTGTGTTCTTGGTAATTTTTGGTTTTATTTGGCTAAATTGGACAATCTGTTCGTGTTATATTTTCCTGAATATATTTGTTAGAATTAGTTGCATGTAAAATATGCTCATGTGTAGTTAGTTGCTATTGAGATATGTATTTATTGTAAATACTTTATAAAACAGCTTATAAAACAGCCTTGTGTAGTCTGATCAGATACACATAAATTACATAAATGACATGGTATCATTAGTGGTTCATCCTAGGGCTGCTGTGCGTTCATCATGATTGTGTTCTCTTTCGTTGCGGTGTGTTTTCGACACTTTGCCATAACCAGCTTGCCCTTTACCAGTGCGGACCACCACCGGCCACAACCACATATTGCTGCAGAATCATCCGGCGAGCACGGCGGTAACTTTCCCACCGCTATCCTCCACCACACGCGCCTCCATGTGTCGCTCTTTCTCTGTGCATGGGATCCATGTGCCATCGCCAGAAACACACGTGGCACCACTCCAGCCACCAGCTTCTTGTGCTGGCCACTGCAGAACCCTCTATGCCACATTAGGAGGTGTTTTTGATCTTTTGATGATTTTACAACAAACTTTCTTCTTCATCTCACATAGAACTTCATGTCCGACACCGGATTTGCTGCTTCCTCATCTTTTGCTTTCACTTTCTTTACTCTTTGATACTTTTTGAAAAAATTGGTAGGTTCTGCAAATTATGAAACTTGGGCTGCTGCCTTTGAGCTTTGGTTTCAAGGACAAGGTCCTGAAGACCGTTTGCTCAAACAGTACAAGGATACCCCCACCAAAGATCAAGCCCATTGGAAATAGGTGATGCCTCCCTTTGCAGTGTTCTTTGGTTCTTAATCGATGCCAAACATCAATCTTAGTATTGCTCGTTTAAGGCATGCTATGACGTTTGGGCTAAGGCAAAGAAGACATAGACCAACAACATCAGTCGTTTATACAAGAATGTCTCTAATCCTATCTTTGTAAAGAAATAAGACACAGACATGCAAAACTATTTGGGTAAACTTGATAGTTTGATCTTGACTTTGATGCACTTGTGCCTTTTGCTGACAGTGCCAAACAACATGTTGAATAACATGGGATGTTCTTATCGTTTTGGCATGTTCCGGTCTTATTCTGGCACATGCTGGTATTACAATGGACTTTGACTAAGTTGGCAACCAACTTATGTCCAGTTCCATTGTTCCTCATATGACACTGTTGGCGAACCGGTGTTGCGTCTTTCTGTCCTCAATCCTTTACTCCATCCTCTGCTTCTCTCAATGTGTCAGTGAACTCTATTGCAATTGTCTCTAACTCTTATTAGCATTACAGAAGAGGAGGAGGAGGATGTGGAAATAATTGGACTCGACCTCATTGCAATTATTGCTATCGCTTTGGCCATGTTGAGGCTTAATGCCGAACCAAAACTAATCAACTGCAAGCCAAAGTCGTGAATGTTGCTCATACCGGGGCCTTGACCAAAGCACCTTTGATCAAATGTCTGGTAACAAGTTGCTTTTCTCCCATCTCACTTTTATGGACACACTCCCTAGTGTTCCATTGGCTAATGTATCACAAATCAAATGTCAAGACATTATCCAAACTAGTCCCCTACCCATACTTATTATGGATTATATGCTTTATGTTCCTAGTTGTCTATTTAATTTAGTATCCATATGTAAACTCACTCATACCCTATTTTATTCTGTTACCTTTGCTAAAAAATTTGTTCTTGTGCAAGATCAAGGTACTGGGATGACGATTAGGGAAGGACATGAGTCTCAAGGCTTGTATTATCTTTCATCAGTTGCACCACCTATTGCTTGTTCAGCCATTGAGTCTCCACATATTGTTATTCAACATTTAGGGCATCCTAGCCATCCAAAAATGTAACTTATGGTACCGAGTCTCTCTAAAATGTCTACCAAAGAGTGTGAGTCATGTCAGTTCAGGATTATGTCTACACCCTATTATGCTTTTGTGGTTTCCTTGGATTATGTGTATTGTTAGAATTCAAAGTATGATTTGTTCTTTGACTGCACAATTTCCTAGGTTCAATGGTAGAACTTCTAGTCAAATACAAGTCCCTAGTATTTGAATGTAATTATTGTAACCTCATCATAAATAGAAGATGTGTGATCTTGTTTGACACACACAAGAAATACACAAATAACATACTTTATATGGTATCAGAGCAGGTTCATCCTAGGGCTGCTCTGCCTTTTCCAACTATGCCATAACCCTTATATTTTTTTTTCCTCTTCAAAATTATGTGTCTATTCCGAAAACTACAGGTGAAGCTATGTCTTATCCTGATTGGCGACAAGCAATGATAGATGAAATGACTGCTTTGCACTCCAATGGGACATGGGATTTAATACCTTTACCTGATGGCAAAACCACAATGGGGTGTCGCTGGGTCTATACAGTCAAAGTTGGGCCTGATGGAAAGATTGATCGCTTAAAAGCTCGTCTTGTGGCAAAAGGATACACATAGATCTTTGGTCTTGACTATGGGGATACCTTTTCTCCGGTTGCCAAAATCGCATCCGTTCGACTTTTTCTTGCCATAGCTGCTATTCACCACTGGCCACTTCATCAATTAGACATAAAAAATGCCTTCCTGCATGGAGAGTTACAAGAGGAGGTGTATATGGCACAACCACCAGGTGTCACTGTTAGCGGTTCCTCTATAACTTGGTATGTCGATTACGTCGATCTCTATATGGCCTGAAACAATCTCCCCGTGCTTGGTTTGGGAGGTTTAGTACCGTGCTCCAGGAGTATGGTATGACTAGATGTGAAGCTGATTACTCAGTTTTCTTCTTGCACTCTTCACCAACCACTTGCATCTACCTGCTTGTCTATGTTGATGACATCATCATCACAAGTAATGACCAGGTTGGCATTCATCAGCACAAACAACATTTGACTCAAAACTTTTAGACTAAAGATTTGGAACCGCTAAAATATTTTTTGGGGATTGAGGTTGCTCAGTCTAAGACAGGTATAGCAATTACTCAGCGAAAATATGCCATTGGTATACTTGAAGAAACAGGCATGCTTGATTGTCGCCCGCGTGATACTCCTATGGATCCCAATGTCAAGCTCCTACCAGGTCAGGGGGAGCCATTGCAAGACCTGATATTACATATGCTGTAAGTGTAGATATCGACGACTTGTTCGCAAACTTAATTATCTTACAGTAACTAGGCCTGATATTACATATGCTGTAAGTGTAGTAAGTCAATTTCTGAATGCTCCATGTGACAGTCATTGGAATGCTGTGATTCATATTCTTAGATATATCAAGAATGCACCAGGCAAAGGATGGCTTTATGAAGACAAGGGTAATACCGATGTTGTTGGCTACTCTAATGCTGATTGGGCAGGGTCACCATCAGATAGAAGATCCACTTATGGGTATTTTGTCCTTGTTGGAGGTAATTTGATATCGTGGCGGAGCAAGAAGCAAAACATAGTCGCAAGACCGAGTTCAGAAACAAAATATCGTGCTATGGCTGCAACGGCTTGTGAACTTACGTGGCTAAAACAATTGCTCAAACAACTCAAGTTAGGCGATGTCAACGTAATGAAACTAATTTGTGATAACCAAGCTGGAATTCATATTGCTTCCAATCCGGTCTTCCATGAGAGAACAAAGCACATAGAAATTGATTGTCATTTTGTAAGAGACAAAGTTCTTTCCAGAGAAATCACAACTAATTTTGTTGGATCAAATGATCAATTGGCTGACATATTTACTAAGTCACTTAGGGGTCCTCGAGTTGAATCTATATGTAACAAGCTTGGTGCATATGATATGTATGCTCCAGCTTGAGGAGGAGTGTTAGAATTCAAAGTATGATTTATTCTTTGACTACACAATTTCCTAGGTTCAATGGTAGAACTTCTAGTCAAATACAAGTCCCTAGTATTTGAATGTAATTATTGTATTTGAATGTAATTATTATAACCTCATTATAAATAGAAGATGTGTGATCTTGTTTGGCACACACAAGAAGTACACAAATAACATACTTTATATGTATATTCCCTAAACTATAGTGAATTTATGTCTGATCCTAGCTGGTTATAGAAAATGAAAGATGAGATGGATGCTTTTCACTCCAATGGTATATTGGATTTGGTGCCCTTACTTGATGGCAAAACCACAATGGATTATCGATGGGTCTATACAGTTAAAGTTTGGTTTGATGGAAATATTGACCGCTTAAAAGCTCCCCTTGTGGCAAAAGGATACACACATATCTTTGGCCTCAATTATAAAGACACTTTCTCTCCAATTGCCCAGATTGTGCTTGTTCGCTTCTTTCTCGCCATAACTGCTATTCATCAATGATCTAACCATCAATTTGACTTAAAAAATGTCTTTCTACATGGCGAATTACTACCAAGTTATACTATTGGTGGCACCTCTCACCTGGTCTGCTGGCTACGTCGATCCCTTTGTGGCTTGAAACAATATCCATGTGCTTGGTGTCGGAGGATTAACATTAAGCTTCAGGAGTCTGACATGACCAGATGTGAAGCTGATTACTTTGTATTTTTCTTCATTCTTCACCAACCACCTGTTTCTACATGCTTGTTTATGTTTATGAGATTATCATCATAGGTAATGATTAGATTGGCATCCATAAACTCAAACAACATTCAACTATACACTTTCAAATTAAAGATTTGGCGCCGCTAAAATACTTATTGACGATTGAGGTTGCTCAGTCTAAGGCAAATGAAGCTATTAATCAACGAAAATATGCTTTTGAAATACTTGACGAAACCAACATGCTTGATTGCCAACCAAGTGATACTTCTATGGATCCCAACATCAAGGTACTATCAAGTTAGGGGAGCCATTTGCCTACCCTGGTTGATATTGACGTCTAGTTGGAAATTTAATTACCTTACAGTGACAAGGACTGATAGTATATTTGCTGTAAGTGTAGTCAATCAACTACCGAATGCTCCATGTGACAATATCACTGGAATGTTTTGTTTCACATTCTAAGGTATATCAAGAATGCCCCAGGTTAGTGATCACTTTTTGAAGACAAAGGCAACACCAAAGTTGTTGGCTACTCTGATGCTAATTGGGAAGGTTCACCATCAAATAAAGGATCCAATTTTGGGTATTATGTTCTTGTTGGAGGTAATTTGATATCAACTTGTATCGTAAAAGTTGCAAGATTAAGTGAAGAAGTAGAGTATCGTGCTATGACAACAACTTGTGAATTTACATGGCTGAGGCAGTTACTACGGCAACTCAAGTTAGGAGATGTGAAGGCTTGAAATTAATATGTGATAACCAAGTTGTGCTTCATATTTCGTCCAATCCAATCTTCCATGCGAGAATGAAACACAAAGATCAACTGCCATTTTTTAAGAGACAAAGTTCCTTCAAAAGAATTCATAACTAAATTTATGGTTTCAACTGATCAACTTGCCGAAATATTTATTTAAGTGTCTTAGAGGATCTAAGTTGAATCTATTTGTATCAAGCTTAGTGCATATGAATTGAGGGGGTGTTAGAACTAGTCACGTGTAAAATATGTTGTTAAAAATAGTCACTTGTAAAATATTTTATATACAACCTTGTATAGTCTGATAAGATATACAAAAATTACAGAAATTACATAAATTATTGTGTATTATCATTAGAAATACAAAAATTACATAAATTTCAATATTTAACCTTAAAGTCGTTCAAAGTTTTTTCAATTAGTTTTAATTTCAGCTGTGGAATTATACTTGGCATTGATAGGTGGGCTTCAATCTATCAAAGCTGAATATGAGTTTTGAGCATTGTGAATATGGACTTTCTGTTGAAAATAACATCACGGGCATCCAATTTAATAGCATCAAATCCCGCTCTAATAAAGATATTGGGGAGAGTACACGCCTTCATTTTAAACTGGAGTTCAAAGAAATTCATGTATGTAGTGTGTTTGTTGATTTGTTGAAGCTCTTGTGGTATGATTTCCACTTTTTTGACTTTGCTTCTTGCTGACAAATTTTATTTTAAACCATTGGCACTATAGCTGCTTAGAGAAGCTGGCACTTCCATCCTAGAGGTATCGAAGGGGAATTTGATCTCCTTTGTGTATATCCCAGTGCAGGTAAGTTGTTTGAAATCCATATATGGCCCCTTTGAATCTATATAATTTGTATTTTTTAGTGCTTACCAGGAAAAATTACATACAATTAGGAGCAATAAAAGGACACTTTTAAGGTCCATTTGATGAATAGGATAAGAGACGGGATATGCCATAGTTATCATATCCTATCTAACTTTAATCATATTTTGACTCTTTTCTATCATGCGTATCAAATAAGCCCTTAGATTATTAAAAGTAACGTAAATAGCCTTTTTTACCCAAAAACTTTTAGTTTTTCCCTATGTAGGGATCTTCTGTTTTATTTCTCTTTGATGGAAATAGAACATTTTAGTATATTACCTCTTTTCTTTATTGATTGTTGTTTTAATTACATACCAAAGAAATCATTAAATTTTGTTAATATTAATGAAGTTATTTTATATTACTCTTAAATATTTATTACTAACATAAGTGACCCGTGCCAAATATGAGTTAATATTCACGTATAAAAATATACATTGTTTTGTACTATAATATGGACGTGTGTGTGTAAAAAAAGGCTGAGCTGTTAAAAAAAAAGGCAATTGGTAGTGGGAGTGAATGAACAACAATACTTATCTCTCAAGTATCGGGTTCGATTCCCACGGAAGGCAAAGCCTCGCTATTTCCAACGGGGGAAAGGGGGGCGAGAAAGTCGTAACTAACAATGCCGATATCGGTAAGGGTCGGACTGTTACAGTTTCGGTCCCCGAAATAGAATTGGTTATAGGTGAACACAAATAGTTATTTACATGTTTTAATAGGGATTATTAATATGGCTTATCCAAATTTATAATCGCCAATCAAAATATATATTTTGCATCTTTGTGATACAACATCATTCTATTTTGTGATATTTCACATTCACATAAATGAACAAATGTCAATATGAACCAAACTATAAATTTAAAATAATATATTTTAATCAATTTTAAAAAAAAATTAGATTGTCGCATCTAAATTTTGAAGCAAGATTTTGCATAATTATGAGTATAATATCAATATATATAGTGATTTGTTGTATATATATTTGTAAAAGAAGAATAAAATATCAAATTAAGAGTTTAATGGTAATGCACTGATGGTGTAAAATAGTTTTACACTGTCACTCAATCATAAACCATTATCTTACCATGTAATCATATTTTGTAATCGTTTTTTAAAAAATAACTACCACATCCTTAATTCTTATTGGACGTCAGTGTAAAACTAGTTATTTTTTCTCCTAAATCATTAAGAAAATAAATAAAAAATAAAATATAATTCTCATGTTGGGTGTTTAGAAAACGTATGCCAATAACTTTTATATTGCATACGCCAATTCCATAGGTATTCAAAGCAATAGTAAATATTTGAAAGGATCGCATGGGGGAGAAGCATGGATAAAGGAAATCCAATTCCTAAACCATTTATTTAGTTGAAATATTTTATAATATTGTTCATTTGATCCAGATTATTGGACTATCATTAATCTCTTTTGTTTTGTGTGTGCAAACTTATTCTCTTTTTTTGGGTCCTTCCCTCCAGTCAATCACGCTTGTTAGAGCTGAAACTGAAATCAAGCTTGGAGGTTTACAATGCAACATCATAATGAGCAGATTGAAGCCTTGGTTGATCCTCCACTCCTCCAAAAAGAAAAAAGTGGTTCTTCGAGAGGAAGCTTCTGTTGTAAAACCAAAATCAAATGATAGCAAGACAATCACGTGGACATGTAAATTTTCAACTCCTAAGATAACAATCATGCTTTACAATATGGCTGGTTCGGTGTATCATGTAAGTTTTTGTATATATATAATTTATCATTATTTTATGAACCAAAACTAGCATAACAATCATGCTTTGCAAATTGCAAAATAAATTTATTTTAGTTATACGTAATATTGTGCACGTTGTGATTGATATAAATTTAAAAGTTTAAGTGAAAATTAAAATTAGACAGTTTTGTCCTTATTTACTAGTTTACTAATATAATATTATTTGAACTTGTTAGTAGATATGAAAAAGAATCTCATAATATCTGAAACTATGTTAGCATACATTGAGTGATACCGTATCGAAGAAAAAAAGTCCCATATTGGCTAGAGACTTCGTCTACATAGAGACATAATTTATAGTCATGGACAATACTTACATTACAAGTCAGCTTTATGAGTGAGAAGTTGCAGGTTAATAATTTCAAATAAATCATGATATTAGTGTCAAAATTTTATAATGAACATCTAAATATTATATAAATGAAAAAAATGAATTATAGAAGAGGCATAGTGGCAATTAAAAAGATGTCACACCGTGGCCGCAAGTACGGTTCACTCAAGAATAAGAGGCGCTGAGTCAAAAAGGATTATAAAAAAAGTAAACTACTGATACCATGTAAGAAGAATATATTTGAACATATTTCCGCACATAATTCTTATTTATAGTCACATATTAGGGTACATTAGGATCGATCATAAATACATAAGAATCAATCAAATCCCTAATTTCTAGTTGATGAAATAATATTAGGATCTCTGTATTTATTGTATAGGAATATCATATTGTATCATATCATATAAAAAGGAATAAAATATCTTATATTTATTTTGTATTTATTGCCTTGAACTATGTAAAACTGACTCTGTTGCGTAGTTGAAACATTATACTTTCATCATCTAGTTCTCATGTCTTGTTGTCTCTTATTCAACACGAGTAATTGCTATATACATATTAAACATGTATACATGTGTTAAATATGCTATCCCATACTTTCTAACAAGTGTTTTGCTTGGTAAGTTTGACTCTAAATTCTTTTTATGAAGTCATCATATTCTATCTGTAACATTTGACTCTTCAATTATTATTGTTTTGGATGAAGTTATCCTTATTATGATTCTTTTTAATGTTAATTTAAATGACTTGAGTAAAGGCATTTACTGCAAAGCATCCCTGTAATGCTTTCCAACTCTAGGGTTGCCTACAATCACCACATCTATCTGCAAGCAACATTTCAAATATGGGGACTTCAGTACACATTGAACTTGGTGAGTTCGATCTCCAGTTGGCTGATGAAAATCAAGAATGCTCAAAAGAATGCTTTTTTGACGTGGAATTAGATTCTTGCTCCATTATTCACATTACAAAGGTTAGTTTGGATTGGGGCAAAAAGGATATGAAATCCTCCGAAGAAGATGGTCCGAGGTGTATGCTAGGTTTATCAGTTGATGTTACTAGCATGGGAGTTTATCTAACTATCAAGCGTTTAGAATCTTTCATATCAACAGCAATATCCCTTCAAGCTATAATGAAAAGCTTGTCTTCAAAGAAAAAACCAACTCAAAGCCGAGGACGTTCGTCAAAAACTTCGGGTAAGGGAACTCAAATGTTGAAATGCAATCTTGTACAGTGTTCAATATATGTATTGGGGGAGACTGGATTAGAAAATACAGTTGTTGCAGATCCCAAGCGAGTTAATTATGGTTCACAGGGTGGGAGAGTTATAATAGATGTGTCAGAAGATGGTACCCCACGAAATGCAAAGATAATGTCCACTGTTTCCAGTGACTGCAAAAAGCTAAAGTACTGCATCTCTCTTGAAATTTTTCAAATCAGGTTATGTATAAACAAGGTGAAACAATCCACACAGATAGAACTTGAAAGGGCCAGATCTATCTATCAGGAATATGTGGAAGAAAATAGGCCGGTAACAAAGGTGGCATTATTTGATATGCAAAATACTAAATTTGTAAAATGCTTAGGTGGCCTCAAAGAGAATGCAGCTTATTCTCTTTTCAGTGCTACGGACATTACCATGAGGTGGGAGCCTGACGTTCATCTATCACTAATTGAACTTGTTCTCCAGTTGAAACTACTTGTACACAATAAGAAGATTGAGGAGTATGGTAATGAACACGTGGAAGGTTCATCTAATGTAAAAGATGCTAATTGTAAAATTGAAGCTACCATGGAATCAAAGAATCCTGAAAAGAAGAAAGGTTCTATTTTTGCTGTTGATGTTGAAATGTTGAATATATCTGCTGAACTTGGAGATGGAGTTGATGCTATGGTTCAGGTGCAGTCAATTTTTTCTGAGAATGCTCGTATAGGAGTGCTCTTTGAAGGCCTAATGATTAAATTTAATGGGGCCAAAATCTTGAAGAGTAGTAGGATGCAAATTTCACGAATTCCTAGTATATCTGCTAGTGCATCTGATGCAAAGGAACCTGTAGCCACAACATGGGACTGGGTAATTCAAGGTCTTGATGTTAACATTTGTTTGCCATTCAGGTTGGAATTGCGTGCTATTGATGATGCTCTTGAGGATATGTTGCGAGCTTTAAAGCTTATTGTGGCAGCAAAGACTAATTTGATTTTTCCTGTGAAGAAAGAGAGTTCTAAAGTTAAAAAACCCAGTTCAACAAAATTTGGATGTGTAAAGTTTTTCATACGCAAGTTAACTGCTGACATTGAAGAGGAACCAATCCAGGGATGGCTTGATGAACACTACCAGCTGTTGAAGAAAGAAGTTGGTGAATTAGTTGTCCGGTTAAACTTTCTAGATGAATTTATATCTAAGGCCAAGCAAGATCCAAAATCTTCTGATGATTCAAACAATTCTTCTCAGGAGGAAAAAATTTATTTTAATGATATGGAGATTGATGTAAATAATTCTTCAACTATTGAATCCATGCGAGAAGAAATATATAAACGATCTTTCCGATCATATTATGAGGCATGCCAGAAGTTAGTATTTTCGGAAGGCTCGGGTGCTTGTATTGATGGGTTTCAGGCTGGTTTCAAACCTAGTGCTTCAAGGTCTTCTCTTTTTTCATTATCTTTATTAGACGTAAATGTAAGCTTGACAAAAATTGATGGTGGAGATGCTGGGATGATTGACTTTCTGAGGAAACTTGATCCTGTTTGTCTTGAATGTGATGTACCATTTTCCCGACTGTATGGAACAAATATTCTCTTAAATACGAGTTCTCTTGTAGTTCATCTTCGAAATTACACATTTCCTCTTTTTTCTGGAAATTCTGGCAAATGTAAAGGTTGTCTTGTGTTGGCTCAGCAGGTAATATTGAAAAAAATAATTTATTTCATTGTTCTATATGTACCTACTCATTTATTTTGATTGCATATTGACACACTAGTTCAGATATTAGAAGTAGAATATTACAAAAGATATGATTTTATTTATAAAAACTCCCTTGGCCCCAAATCAGCCCTGAACCCAGGTTAGGAAGGATGCATACAAACTGTTGCTATTGCTCTCCAGATTTCAAGGTCCCTGATATCACTCCCACCTAGACAAATCTTGCAACTGTCTAGAATGATCACAGTGCCTCAAATAGCTGCTATTACGGCACTACAACATAGCGGAATTTGATCAAATCACTATTGCTCCACAATATGCTAATTAGTACAAATTGTTGTCAAACAACTGCTATTGTGGTGCTATAGCATTGTAATGTAGCAGAATTTAAACAAACTGCTATTTTGCGCAATCTGCAATTGACAACACTAATCTTCTCTCTCACTTAATATATATGTAGGGCCATAATAAGTGAGAAAATCCATCTTATATGAGAGTGAGAGGAATTGTTTTCATCCCTTACATTAAAATGGACATCACATATTAGAACTCCAAATTAAAAAATCACTTGACTTTTTCTTTTCCTCACATCTATCAATGTTTATCTTTACAGTTTCCACAGCTGCTCTGTTTCATTAACTGCTTCTTCTTTTGCACACCCAGAATTGTAAGAATCAGAGTTTAAAAGTGTGGTGTGATGAATCATACAATTAGAGAAGTGTTAAATGGATTTCTGCACCAAAAATTACTAAACCCAACACACCATGGGTCCTTCGCGTCGGACGATCTTACTTAAAAAAATGGAATCTTGGTTTTATAATTACTTTGTCATACCAAGTTATAGATAAACAAGTCCTGGTTTTTTGTTGTGCCCAATATATATGTATATGTGTGTGTGTATATATAGATGATGGATCAAATTACATAAAACTAATTACACCGCGCAATAATGTTTTACTCGATACATATTTTATAAATTTAACCGTTGGGTTGAAAGATTATATCATATAAATCATCTGTACAAATTTTGATATAAATCTAAAACTGTTTCATACATTATTGAGCTGCATCAAAATTAACGTCTTAAGCACTTTTATTATATGAAGTTAATTTTGATGCACCTCAATAATGTATGAAATGATTTTAGATTTATGTAAACATTTATATAGTATATAATATAATTTTTCAAATCCAACAGTTAAATTTGTAAAATATGTATTGAGTAAAACGTTATTGTGCAGTGTAATATTACTTTGGTGTAGTTTGATCTCTCCTTATATATTTATATATATATACTTGTTGACTTGTTCTTGGCCTCTCATCTCCAAGAGTTTCACGCTTTATTTGTTTGTGAATTTTTGTTTTTGTTTTTTTAAAAAAATACTAGAAATAGATAGTGAGGATGTGCCACAAGATGATTTTGAGTAGTGGAAGAAGTTTGTTTCAACGTTTAAGTGGATTTGGGTTGTTCAAGCTGACACCTTTTTTTTTAATTTTTTTTATTTATAGCGTGCCGACGCCTCTTCATTCAAACAAGATGTGGAAAGATAAACATTGATAGATGTGACAACAAGAAAAAGTCACATGACTTTTTAATTTGGAGTTCTAATCTTTGCCGTCTATTTTAATCTAAGGGATGAAAACGATTTTTCTCACTTATGACCCCTATATATATATATATATATCATTTCTCTGCAAATGCTGTTAGAAAACCAGGAATTACTCCAATTTCCTAACTAACAGAACCCCTCCCAATTCCGAAACCAGCCTATCCCATTTTAACTTTCCTTAAATGTTCTGCTTCTCTTTATGTTATGAAGGTCCTATTAACACATAAACATGATCTTAAAGGGACCCAATAAACTATTAATTGTGTTGTAAATGTGCACTTGAATTTATATGGTTACTGTCACTTTCAATTAAGATAAATAAGCTGTGTGTAACTTAAACTTCATATTTGTTTGTTTTACATTATACGGGGGGATTAATTGCATCATGATCAACCTGATAATATTTCTTAATCATTATTCTTCTATTTATTTAAACTAGGCAACTAGCTTTCAACCTCAAATACTTCAAGATGTCTATGTTGGGCGATGGAGAAAGGTGTGCATGCTTCGATCAGCTAGTGGTACAACTCCACCCATGAAGACATACTCAGATTTGCCAATACATTTTCAGAAGGGTGATGTGTCATTTGGGGTGGGTTATGAACCAGTTTTTGCCGATCTTAGCTATGCTTTTACCGTGGTGCTACGGAGGGCTAACCTAAGTGTTAGGAATCCTGGCCCACTTATTCTGCCACCAAAAAAGGAGAAGAGTTTGCCATGGTGGGATGACATGAGAAATTACATTCATGGAAGAATTTCCTTATTATTTTCTGAAACTAGATGGAATATTTTGGCTAGTTCAGATCCTTACGAAAAGCATGATAAACTTCATATTGTGACTAGCTCTATGGAAATTCACCAGTCAGATGGTCGTATTCTTGTTTCTTCAGAAGATTTCAAGATTTTTTTGACTAGTTTGGAAAGTATGGCAAACAAACGTGGTTCTAAAATTCCAGCTGGTGTCTCTGGCACATTTTTGGAAGTCCCAGTCTTTACAATTGAAGTTACAATGGACTGGGGTTGTGACTCTGGAGAACCTTTGAATCATTATTTATTTGCATTTCCAATTGAAGGAAAACCTCGTGAAAAAATATTTGATCCCTTCAGATCCACTTCTCTTTCCCTTCGATGGAACATATCTCTTGGATCTATTCTCCCATTGTCAGAAAAAAAACATTCATCCTCTACAGCAAGAGATAGTATAGAAGGAGATGTTACTGTATCTCATCCTCCTAGCATTTGCCAAAATATTTCACCTGCTTCCCCAACAATAAAACTCGGTGCTCATGATCTAGCATGGATTGTAAGATTCTGTATCTTGAACTACCTTCCTCCACATAAACTGCGCACCTTCTCGCGATGGCCTCGTTTTGGAGTTCCAAGAATAGTCAGATCAGGAAATCTTCCACTTGATAAAGTGATAACTGAATTTATGATTCGTATAGATGCCACACCAATCTGCTTAAAGAACATGCCTTTACATGATGATGATCCAGCAAAAGGACTGACCTTCACCATGACAAAGTTGAAGCTTGAATTATGTCTTAGTAGGGGCCAGCAACATTTTACTTTTGAAAGCAAACGTGAACTTCTTGATCTTGTTTACCAAGGTATTGACCTTTATATGCCCAAGGCTTTCCTAATTAAAGAAGAATCTGGAACTGTTGCTAAATCAGTTAGTGCGATACCAAAAAGCTCACAATCTACATCCGAGGATAAAGCTCCATCTGAAAAGGGTTATTTGGCACAGAAAAATAACGATGATGGATTTATCTTTTCTTGTGATTACTTTACCATACGGAAACAGTCTCCAAAGGCTGATCCTGCTAGTTTATTAGCCTGGCATGAAGCCGGAAGAAGAAACATTGAGAAGACCGATGTACAGTCTAAGTGTGAAAAACAGAGCGAAACTGATGAGCATATACAATCAGACCCAAGCGATGATGATGGGTACAATGTGGTTATAGAAGATGATGGGTTCAATGTGATAATAGCCGACAATTGTCAGCGTGTATTTGTGTATGGTCTAAAGCTTTTGTGGAATATTGAAAACAGAGATGCAGTTTGTATCTGGGCTGGCGGTCTATCGAAAGCTGTTGAACCTTCCAAGCCTTCTCCTTCCCGGCAGTACGCACAGAGAAAACTAAATGAGAACAACAACGAGCAAGATGGAACTGAAACTCGTCAAGATGATGCATGTGAAACCCATCAAAATGATGAAACTGAAATGCATCGAGATGATGGAGCTGAAACCCATCAAGATGAAGTTAGTAAGTCCCTTCCCTATAAAGATGAAGGAGTTGAAACCCATCAAGATGAAGTCAGTAAGTCCCTTCCCACTGGTAACATCTCAGATTCTCCTTCTTCTCTGGAGGCCAGCACTTCTGAATTCCCTTCATTCCCATCACACTCACTTACGGTGGACAGCTTACCTTCTGGTATGTCATATGGTTCAAGATGTTTTTGAAACTGTTATCAAATTGGACTTTCAAATTAGACTAGAAACTAGTAATATACACAAAAATAATTAAATTGAAGGCAAAAATACACTTCTGTTAAGTTTAGTCGAACTCCACGCTAAGTCCTTTAAGTTTGTTTTCACAATTTGGTACTTTAAGTTACATTATATTTGCACCATTAGTCTTTTGTCTCATTTTCAACAAAGATTTGTGCAATTGAAAGCATTTGATCATTAGAAACTCTACCAAATGCTGCAACAATATGTTTCTCGTACTAATTCCTTATAAAAATCAAACCTTATAAATGGTCTACATTTCTTGATTTTCTCTACAACCATTTAGACACATGTATAACTTTCAAAACTTTGTTATGTATGTCTATCCACATGATTAATGTTATTAACTTCCTCCATTAGCAAAGTAGCTTGGACAGTTAACTCACTGCGATGCTTTGATTATATCTTAACATTTTATGACTGTAATTCGAGAACATTGTTAAACTTAAAGGATTGCATGCATAATTCAATATAACATAAAGGCTAATGGTGCAAACTGAATGTAACTTAAAAGACCAAATCGGGAGATAAAAAACCTTACAGTATCAAAAGCGGGAACTAAGTTAAACTGAAAAAACTAAAGGTGTATTTTTTCCTAAATTGTAAATATGCTTTCTATCACAACAAATATTTTCATTGTTTGCCTTACTTTTAATGATAGGTTTGTTTAACCGTTATTTATTTATGAAAATACAGACGATTCAGAGGAGGGGACTCGACATTTCATGGTTAACGTTATTGAACCACAATTTAATCTCCACTCAGAGGGTGCAAATGTAAGGTTAATTTTTTTTGCCTTTTAGATAGAGCTTACAATACGACGCACATGTGCATTTTAATTATTGTGCTTGCCTATTAGGCAGAAACTTCAACCTAGAATATCAATTTCCTTTTCCATGATATTATTTTATTATGGCTGAAGTACCCCTTATATGTGACTTAGACAACACACATAATAGAAATGGAAGTAATGATGGAAAGTGAGAGAAAACGAGAGAAAGTTCTAAACAGAATTTTGTATTGAATCATGTAAAATGAATTCTTGGAGAACAATATAATCGGATCTGGCATTATTACCAGTCCTTGTCTATCTGCCTTCAAATCAGTTAGTTACATTGACCAGTTAGCATAGGTGCTAGCTCAGAACTTGCAGTTACAATCAGTCCTGTAAATTTTCCATCAAGGGAGAATTTTGTGAATAAGGTGTGATCTGTTAATTAAATATGCAGCAGTTAGAATGACTTCAGCCCACAAATATTTTGGTACTTTATAATTATATGAGAAAAGTAAGGCTTTTGCCACCTCTAGTAAGTTTCTCTTTTTCCTTTATGCAATCCCGTTTTGTTGAGGTGTATAAAGACAAATTTTCAAGACAATATTCACCCGACATTGTGTTAAAATATTCTTTGCCATTATCACTTCTAAAGTTGAATGTTTGTCTGAAATTGATTTTGCACCATTTTAAAAAAACCCCTTACAGCCTGACAAGTATCAGATTTCCCTTTAAACAAGTACACTGATAGAAACCAGAATCGTATTGACTGAAATAGATGAGCTTTGAATCCCTTACAGTGATGGAAATCTGAAAATGTAGAAAAGGAATTAAACCAGAGTTCTAAGAACTCCTAAATCTGAGCACAACTGCTCCTAATCCAAAGAAATATTCTCCTAACTGTTTTCTAACTATATTTCTGAATGGTTTTCTCACTACCCTTCCATCTCTTTTATAACAGAAATATCCCATTAAATAAGGGAGGTAATTATCTAACTTTTAATTCCTCCCTCTCTTCATCCTTCTAGAAACTGTAAGTGTGTGAGGTGTGTGACTTGGGCCCAATGATTGGATCATCGAACCTACTGGACCTCAGTGTCCTACCATTACCTCCCCCTTCAGAATAAGTCTTGTCCTCAAGGCTTGCGTACGGGCACTGATTCTTCAACCATGCTCCAGGTTCCCAACTAATGATTTTCTTATTTCCTTCCTACTTGGTGATTTTTCTTGACTTTACCATGTCCATAGCAGCAATACTAAGTTCCCTCTCTTGTTCCATTCCCTCATCCTTAGGAATTTGACATTGTAATTTCACAGTGTCTCCCTTCCAGTCAAAACAAATTGCCATTTCCTCTCAATCGAACATCACCTCACCAAGCTTGTCTAGCCAAGCCACTCCCAAAATCATATCAACATCTTCCAATTCCAATATGTAAGCCTCCACAGTAGTGTTAAACTTTCCAAATAGAATGTCAAACCTTCCACACTTCTCTGCCGTAGTCACGCCGGTGCCATTCCCAAATCTCACATCTATGGCCTTGATTCTTTCTACTGAAAGTTGTAGAAATACTGCCAATTGAGGGGTCACAAAATTGTGACTAGCACCAGTGTCTACCATTATCATTATGGGTTCCCCCTTCACCATTTCCTGCAAACGCAAGGTAGTTGGAAGTGGTTGCTTGATTATTCCCATTCTTCACTTCGCATAGCTTCAAAGAATGACACTCTAATGGTGTTTCCCTCTCATCTTCCATCAACTCGATTGCTATCACTTCACCGACATCGTTGGTCGTTTCATCGTCACCAAGAATCACCAAACGAAGTTTCTTTTCAGCATACTAATGAAGAAGGTGGAATCATTCCCCTCATCGAAAACATAGACCACATGCCTTGCGATCCATCACTTTCAAGTAGGGAAGACGCTTCGTTCCTCTATTTCGATCGTCGTTCCTCTGTTCACCGTCGCTTCTTGTCTTCAGCGAATTCGAATTTGGGTTCGAAATTGTAGAACCAGATTGTCAATAGAATTGGCAGTTTCGTAATCATTAATTGTGCAGATTTGATTCTATTTGTAATTATGTAATTATTATTACAATTAATTAGTTAGCCGTTATAGTAAGACCCAAATCGTTATGTAACAACATTATTTAAAGGAGAATTCTCCAATGGAAATGACACACAGTTTACAAATCAGAAATTCTGAGTTTAACATGGTATCAAACTAGGTTGCGATCCAAATCAGATTTCTCTTTTTTTTGCGATCAAATCTCGAGTTCCTCGATTTTTTTTTTCTTGAAATCATAGTTCCTTGCCGAAGTCAATCATAGTTCCTCAATTTTTTTTTCTTCTTGAAATCATAGTTCCTTCCCTCGGCATCATGTTCACCGACAAGCATGATACCCTTTTTGTGCATCTTAATAGAAAAAACTACTCTACATGGGCGTTTCAGTTCCAGATTTTTGTCAAAGGAAAAGAGTTTTGGGGTCATGTCAATGGAAGCGATTCTGCCCCTGAGAAGACGCAGAAGGATGCATATGCCAAGTGGGAAGTCAAAGATGCACAAGTCATGGCATGGATCATAGGTTCTGTTGATCCTAATATCGTTCTCAATCTCCGACCTTTCGCTACAGCAGCAAAGATGTGGGACTACTTGAAGAAAATATATAGCCAAGACAACGCTGCTCGACGGTTCCAGCTTGAATATGAAATCGCAATTTTTCAACAGGAAAGTCTTTCCATTGCTGAGTTTTATTCTCATTTTATGAATCTTTGGGCTGAATACACTGACATTGTCTATAAAGATTTGTCAAGTGAAGGGCAAATCACTGTGCAAAAAGTTCACGAGATTACCAAACGCGGTCAATTTTTGATGAAATTGAGATCTGATTTTGAGGGACTAAGGTCTAATCTCATGAACCGAGCTACTGCCCCATCCTTGGATACTTGTCTCAATGAGCTGCTTCATGAGGAACAACGTCTTCTCACTCAAACAACCATGGAACAACAAAAGGTTGTTTCGCACCCTATGGCATATGTGGTACAAGGCCGACCTCGTGGGCGAGACACGAGTACTGTTCAATGTTTCTATTGCAAAGGACATGGACATTTTGCTTCCAACTGTCCTAAAAAGTTTTGTAATTACTGCAAAAAGGATGGTCATATCATTAAAGAATGTCCGACCAGACCACCAAAGAAAACTGCAACAGCCTTCACTGCATCTGTTGGTCCTTCTGCAGCTCCTATTTTGGTGAACCAGAATCCGCATTCCACCGTTCCAGCCTTAACCCCTGAAATGGTTCAACAAATGATCATTTCCGCATTTTCTGCTTTGCGTCTTTCAGGTAACGTTACTTCCCCTGATTCTCCTTGGTATTTTGACTCAGGGGCATCTAATCATATGACCAACAATGTTGCTGCCCTTACCAATGTTACAAGTTACTCTGGTAATCTCCAAATACAAACTGCTGATGGAAACAGTTTGCCTATTACAGAAACTGGTGATATTTCTTCATCTCTCACCAATGTTTATGTTTCCCCTGGTCTTACTAGTAATCTTATTTCAGTTGGTCAATTAGTTGACAATGATTGTAGAGTTGAATTCTCAAAATCTGGTTGTCTTGTGCAGGATCAACAATCAGGGAAGATGATCGCGATGGGACCTAAAGTTGGACGTCTTTTTCCTCTTTATTCACTGAAGTCCCCATGTTCTTTTATGTCTTTTATTTCTTGTAATTATGCAATTGTTGATTTTCAAACATGGCATAAGCGTCTTGGTCACCCAAACTCAAATGTCCTTTATGACTTGATGAAATCTGCAGTTCTTGGCAATAAAAATTCCCCATCTCTTAGGACTATTCAATTTGATTGCATTTCTTGTAAACTTGGTAAAAGTAAAATTCTACCATTTCCAATTCATCAAACAAATGTAAATCAACCTTTTGACATGATCCATAGTGATTTATGGGGAATAGCACCTGTTATATCTCATGCTCATTATAAGTACTTTATCACTTTTATTGATGACTATAATCGTTTTACATGGGTTTATTTTTTGCGCTCTAAGGCTGAAGCATTTTTTGCATTTAAATTTTTTTATGCCTACGTTCAGACTCAGTTTTCATCTACCATTAAAATTTTGCGTTCTGACAATGGAGGAGAATACACATCTTCTTTATTTCAAGAGTTCTTGCAGACAAATGGCATTATATCACAAAGGTCATGCCCTTTTACACCCCAACAAAATGGGGTAGCAGAAGGAAAAAACCGCCATCTCCTTGATGTTGTCCGTACTCTCCTGTTGGACTCCTTTGTACCTTCTCAATTCTGGTGTGAAGCTCTCTCTACCGATGTCCATCTTATTAATCGGCTGCCCTCTCAAGCCTTAAACAATGATTCCCCATTTTTAAGGCTATATGGACAACAACCATCTTATAGCAATCTTCGTACCTTTGGTTGTGTCTGTTATGTTCATCTTCATCCCGAAGAAAGCACCAAGCTTACAGCTCAATCTGTTAAATGTGTTTTTCTTAGTTACTCAAGCCACCATAAAGGTTTTATATGCTATGATCCTAATCTCAATAGGATACGGGTTTCTAGAAATGTTATTTTTCAAGAGAATGCATATTTTTTTTCTGCTAACCAAGATACTTATTCTCCTACATCAGCATCTATTTTGCCTCTATTTTCTAACAATTCTACAGGGGCATCAGCACCTAAGCCTCTTTTGGTGTACCAAAGACGTCCAAAACCTCCACGGCCTCCTCCCGATCATTCTCTGGTTACTGATCCGATACTTCAAAAAGAACCAGTAGTATTACGTCGCAGTAATCGCCCTCGTAATCCTCCAAAAAAGTATGATCCATCTTCACCTTTATCTTTGACAACAACTTTAACTTCTGTTTCTATCCCTTCTTCATATAAACAGGCTATGGAGCATAAATGTTGGCAAGATGCTATAGAGGCAGAACTTCTAGCACTGAAAGAGAATCAAACATGGGATGTTGTTCCTTGTCCCTCATCTGTTAAACCTCTTGGCAGCAAATTTATATTCACTATAAAGCTTCGTTCAAATGGATCCATAGATCGCTACAAGGCTCAGTTAGTGGTTCTTGGAAATAAACAAGAATTTGGCATCGATTATGATGAGAAATTTGCACCCGTGGCCAAAATGACTACAGTGCGCACTATTCTAGCCATTGCTGCATCTAAATCTTGGCAAATACACCAGATAGATGTTAAGAACGCTTTTCTTCATGGTGACCTCAAGGAGGAAGTTTACATCAAACTTCCTACTGGTATGACCTCCACTTTATCTAATAATGTTTGCAAACTAAAACGTTCTTTGTATGGGTTTAAATAGGCACCAAGAGTGTGGTTTGAGATCCATCTCTATTTACACAACGAACATTAAAAGGGATTGTGATACTCCTTGTTTATGTGGATGACATTGTCATCACCGGTTCAGATCAAAAGGCAATCCATAAAATCCAACAATTGTTGCATTCCACTTTCCACATGAAAGATCTTGGGCAGCTCAGTTACTTCTTGGGCTTAGAAGTACACTTCCAACCAAAAGACATCTTTGTTACTCAACACAAATATATTCAAGATTTAATTCATCTAGCCGGTCTTATCTATGGAAGTTAATATCAAATTAAGACGGGATGAAGGTGAACTTATGACAGATTCCACGTTATATGGGAAGTTGGTTGGTAGTCTTATCTATCTTACCATTACAAGACCCGATATCTCTTTTGCTGTCCATACAGTTAGTAGATTCATGCAAAATCCTAGACATTTGCATCTTTCAGCTGTACAACGAATCATCAAATACTTATTGGGTACTCCTAGTCGCGGTCTCTTCTTTCCTAATAGTTCAACAATACAACTTCAAGCATACAGTGATGCTGATTGGGCTGGCTGCCCAGACACAAGAAAATCTACCACCGGTTGGTGCATGTTTTTAGGTGATGCTCCTATCTCTTGGAAATGCAAGAAACAAGATTCTGTATCTAAATCCTCTACTGAAGCAGAATACCGTTCCATGTCTGCAGCATGTTCATAAATTATTTGGTTGTGCGGTCTTCTTTTGGAACTTGGTTTTTCACAAACAAAACCAACTCCATTGCATGCTGATAATACAAGTGCCATACAAATTGCAGCAAATCCAGTATACCATGAAAGAACAAAGCACATAGAAGTCGATTGTCATTCAATTAGGGAAGCCTATGACCGCAAAATTATTACTCTTCCTCATGTCTCAACATCAATTCAGTTGGCTGATGTCCTCACCATATCATTGACACGTCAGCAGCATAATTTTCTAATCAACAAATTGATGCTTATAGACTCACCAGCATCAATTTGAGGGGGGGTGTCAATAGAATTGGCAGTTTCATAATCATTAATTGTGCAGATTTGATTCTATTTGTAATTATGTAATTATTATTACAATTAATTAGTTAGCCGTTATAGTAAGACCCAAATCGTTATGTAACAACATTATTTAAAGGAGAATTCTCCAATGGAAATGACACAGTTTACAAATCAGAAATTCTGAGTTTAACACAGATTGGATTTGACCCGCTCAAGCATTTGACTTGTTTCCATTTTGCTGTAGACCCGGGTTTAATCAGACCCGGTTATAATTAGACCCAGAGTCACTTTTCTTATTGGGCCCAAAACCATAACAATTTGATCTAGTTCTATTAGATCCACCCTCTTCCGATTCTTTGACCCGTTTCCTCCTTTTCTGTGCGTAATTGACCCACGCAACTGTTTTTCAACATCACGAGCGAGCTTCATCACATGTAGTCTAGTTTGAGGACTGAACGTCCTCACACTCAATCGGAGCTTCGACTTGAGTCCTACCAGAAAATACCCAATGTACTGCTCCTCCGGTAACCTTTTCATTATTAGAGTATGCTTCTGTCCAGTTTTACTACACAACTCTGGCTTCTCTGTTTGGTTAGCTCTCTGCTTATTACTTTGTAATGGTTAGTTTACTGGGTAATAGCTTTGCTATAGACTCTACATTCTGTTACTTAGGAGGTTCAATTTTCTTTTATTAAATAAGCATTGTAACTGATCTCGTGTTTCCTCTGCTATATATACTGATTCATATACAGATAACAGTATCAATCAACCTTAACATTCACTTTGAAAATATGTTGTAAAGTTCTTTCTCTTTCTGACATTTTCTATCACACATGATATTCACTATTGAACAATCTGATCAGAGATGAAATTTTCAAAAGAATGCGTCAATTATGCATGTATACATTCATTTACAGGGTAGGTTTTTGCTTGCTGCTGTAAGTGGCCGCGTTTTAGCCCAGTCGTTTCACTCAGTTTTTCATGTTGCCCATGACTTGATTGAGCAAGCACGTGGTACAACAGATGAACATACTAAGGAATACCAGCCTGAAATTGCTTGGAAAAGAACGGAGATGTCTGTTATGTTGGAGCATGTGCAGGCACATGTTGCTCCAACAGATGTTGATCTAGGGGCTGGGGTACAGTGGCTACCAAAAATTATTAGAGGCTCTCCAAAAGTAATGCGTACAGGTGCTCTTCTTGAGAGAGTTTTTATGCCTTGTGACATGTACTTTCAGTACACGAGACACAAAGGTGGCACTCCAGAACTGAAGGTAAGTTCTTTTTTCCCAACATTAGTAATAACCTAGTTTGTAATATTTACTTTGAAATCCAAAACTGCTTGTAATTTGAAGCCTTTTGTCTGAAGTAAAGTACTGAATATTATTATGTTTTTTTGTGGATTATGAAAGTTGAAAAATATGAAATTGTCTAAGCAATCTTAGCATTAGGAATAGCAATAGACAATATAGAAGACTCAATACAAAGAAAGTTATAAATAGGATGAGGATAAGAAGTAGATGGTTTCCTTTACAAAAAGCAATAAGTCAATGGAAGGATTAGGTGGGGCTGCAGTGGGAGAAAGGATGGAATACGAGCTAAATCATCGGAACCAGTAGGATCGGTCTTTGTAGCTTCAAGCGTCGGTGCTTATGAGTAACACCAAAACAAAGCAACTCACGAACACCCTGTGAATGTGGAGAACTTTGAGTAGAGAAAGTTGTTTCAAGTAAGAGAATAGGTAGTAGCTAAGTAATAACATCTGTTGTAGAATTTGACGTAGCTAACTGTTGAAGTTGTGGGATTTTAGAGAAAAGGAGGAGAGAAAATAATAAGAGTTTGAATATTATTGATAATAGTTTTTATGTTGACTTCATTACAAATGATTCAATAATAATCTCTATTTATAGAGAAACATAGACTCAATTCTAAATCAGGAACAAATCATAATAATAAAGAGAGATATTCTAAGATTCTCTATAATTATAAATTGATCATAGAAAATAACTCAAGATACTCTAATATAATATAAAAGATACTATAAGATATTATAAGATATTTTCTAATATTCTAACACTCCGCCTCAAGCTAAATCTTACTAAGTTTTAGCTTGTTACAAGAAAACATTGTTCTGCTCCGTAAAATAGTAAAAAAAGATGGAAAGGCAACTCAGGGATGCAGGTGAAGTCGGATAGAATTGCGATAAATACAGCCTAGTCAGATAGCCGGAATGATCATCAGCATGAGAGAAATTCATGGCAAGCAGTTGAACAAAGCAAGGTTCGTCCTTCTAAAAAACTGCATTTGGAAGCTTCAAACCAATAATATCAGAGACTCAAAATATTTAAACTTGAATTTGCTTCAAGGAGAGAGAGGCATGCTTCAAGGAGAGAAAGGCAAGGCCAGTACATCTGGGACAAAGATAGGGTCAGTACATCTGGGATAAATTGTCTTGCTAAAGTGTGAGTCATGAAAATAAAAGACATTGTCAGAATGACCATCAATAAAAAAAGTAGTCATCACAAATATGATTCATTTGTGGGAAAAGGGACACCACCAGAATGATCGTCGGTGGGAATAAAAGCCATTGTTATAATCTATTAGTAAGAACTAAATTGCATGACAAACATCAAAGAGGAAGTAGCAGAATGATCGTCGGTGGGAATAAAAGCCACTGTTATAATCTATTAGTAAGAACTAAATTGCATGACAAACACCAAAGAGGAAGCAGCACGACTCTAATGAAACGAAGCCATAATCGATCAGCGGAGTGAGAAAATGCATCCAAAACAGAAGAGACAATGGTTTCAGAAAATTTGCTGGAATACTTTTCCAGCAGCGACAACAGATGGAAGGCAACAGGAGATGGCGGATCTTGAAGGTAGTAGGTGTAACCGTAGCCCGAAACTAGAATACTTGGGTATATTCAAAACCGCGAGGTTAAGGTGTGATTGATCGACCAAGCAGCAACTGAGAGGCGTCAAAACGCGTCGTCGCACGCTGTGGAGACGGCGGTGCGTGAGATCTACTTGCAGGACACATTAGCAACACATGAGAGCACATGTGACGGCTTTTGCCAACGCGCTTTCGGGCATGACCTGATATGCAGATGACGACGCTGTTTGCTGGAAAATTTGCCGGAAATAGTGGCGGCGGCAGCAGTAGCGAACAGAACGGAAAACAAGTGAAACGTGTCAGAATGTTGAAAAAGAGAAACTATGATTATATTCCCTAACCGTTGGGAAATCGGCAGCAGAATAGAAGCGAGATCGTTCAAGGAGAATCGAAATAGGCTCTAGATATCATGTTGAAGTTGTGGGATTTTAGAGAAAAGGAGGAGAGAAAATAATAAGAGTTTGAATATTATTGATAATAGTTTTTATGTTGATTTCATTACAAAAGATTCAATACTAATCTCTATTTATAGAGAAACATAAACTCAATCCTAAATCAGGAACAAATCATAATAATAAAGAGAGATATTTTAAGATTCTCTATGATTATAAATTGATCATCGAAAATAACTCAAGATACTCTAATATAATATAAAAGATACTATAAGATATTATAAGATATTTTCTAATATTTTAACACTAATGATGCAAAAGTGGATGTATCCTCAACGAAAGTAACTTCTGCGGTGACACTAAAAAAGATGTGCAAATGGAGAACAACAAAGATGTCCCTTCATGGAAGTGGTTGTGTCGGAAAACTTGTTGTAAAACTTTTCCAGGAGCAACGGTAGACGGCAGACAACAGCATACAACGAATCTTTGAGGTAGTAGGTGTAACCGTAGCCCGAAACTAGAATACCAGGGCACATACAGAACTAGAAGGCTGAGGCGAGTTCAATGAAAGAGGTCGTGTCTTAAACGGTTGTCGGACGGTGAGTCGTGTGTGGACACGTGCGGTGGCTTTTGATGACGCGCTTTGAGGTGTGGGCTGATTTGCAAGAGGTGAAGCTGATGGAGTGATCGTTTGCCAGAAAAGTTGTCGGAAACAGTGGTGGTGACGATAATAGTAGCGAGTGAAACCGATGTCAGAATGTGTCATGACAGTGGTTTGAAAAAAGAATGATCACGTTGGAAAAGAGAAACTATGATTATATTCCCTAACAGTTGGGAACTCGGAAGCGGAACAACGACAAGATTGTTCAAGTAGGATCGAAATAGGCTCTAGATATCATGTTGAAGTTATGGAATTTAGAAAAAAGGAGGAGAAAAATTAATAAGGGTTTCAATATTATTGATAATACTTTGTAGTAAATCAGATAATAGAAATGTTATATTCTCATCTGTTAAACAATAGGGTTACAAGGAAGGAATATATAGAAGAGGTAGGCACTCAGCCATCCTCATCATAAAAGAAATACAATTAATACAATGACTCCTCAAAAACTAGAATAAACAGAAAATGAAATAAATTAATGAGAAGAGATGTCAACATAATGACTAAATCCCTCTTATTCTAGGAAACAAATAATGCTTAATCAACCATATTAAACTGGCAGATTTCCACACTCCCCCTGAAGTTAGGTTGTAGATGTTTAGCAATCCTAGCTTTGATGTAAGATTCTCAAATGTTTTCCTTAGCACTGCCTTGGTGAGAATATCAGCAGTTTGTTGGCTTGTAGGGGTACACTGGAGGAGTGATATATTTCCATTTTCAATATTTTCATTGATAAAATGACGATCAATCTCAACATGTTTCGTCTTGTCGTGATAAACAAAATTCTTAGCAATGTTGATGGTAGATTGATTATCATACAACACCTTTATGGGAATTGAATTTAGGACTCCAATTTCATGAAGCACCCTCTTTAACCATATTCCATCACAAATACCTTGAGATAAAACTCTAAATTCGGCTTCTGCTGAACTATGAGACACAACAAATTGTTTTTTACTTCGCCAAGTGACTAAGTTTCCCCAAACAAAGGTGTACAATAGCCTGATGTTGAGTGTCGGTCAGTCCCAAAGCCTGCCCAATCAACATCGGTGAATATTACAATTTCTCTATTTGTTTTCTTATGGAAAAATAATCCATGGCCTGGTGTAACAATGGGAGTAGGGTCACAATTTGCTTCCATATGTTCATGATTGCTTCCATATGTTTATGATTGCTTCCATTACAATTTGCTTCTACAGTTCATGATTACTTCCATATGTTTGTCTGTGGGGCAGTTCATGAATTGGCTCATTGCAAAACTTATGTCTAGTCTAGTATGAGATAAATAAATGAGTTTTCCAACTAACCTTTGATATCTTCCTTTATCAATTGGTGCATTATCGTCTAGAGTCCCTTGCATCCAAGCATAAGAGTTACATCCATAAGAGTTTGAGATGGTTTACATCCAAGCATAGTTGTCTCTTTTAGGTGATCCAGGACATATTTTCGTTGAGAAACTGAAATACCTTTCTTAGATCAAGCAACCTCCATCCTAAGGAAATATTTGAGATTTATCAAGTCTTTGATCTCAAATTCTTTGGCTATGAGACTCTTTAATCTCTTAATTTCTTCATCATAATCTCCTGTTAGAACAATATCATCAACTTATACAATAAGAATAGCCTTCTCCCCGACGGTGATTGTTTCAGAAACATTGTATGATCTGTCTGACATTGAATGTAACCAAACTTCCTTACCACCTTTGTGAATCTGTCAAATCAAGCTCTAGGTGATTGTTTCAATCTATACAAAGAATTCTTGAGTTTGCAAATTTTATTTGTATCAGAAGTGGTCTCAAAACCTGAGGGAATCTTCATGTAAACTTCCTCTTCAAGATCACCATTTAGGAAAACATTTTTCACATCCATTTGATATAGAGGCCAATCAAGATTTGAGGCAAGTGAGAGTAAAATCCAGACTGTGTTGAGTGTTGCAACAAGTGCAAATGTCTCTTAATAGTCAATCCCATAGGATTGTGTAAATCCTTTTGTAACCAGTCGTGCCTTGAATTTGTTGATGCTGCTATCCGAGTTTTGTTTAATGGTAAAAATCCACTTGCATCCCACTGGACGTTTTCCTAATGGTATATCAGATAACTCCCAAGTCCCGTTCTTTTCAAGTGCATGAATTTCCTCCAATATGGCTTTCTTCCATTCAGGCTTTTAGGAGAGCTTCATGGACATAATTTGGAATCTAAATTTCATCAAGGTTGCTAACAAAAGCTAAGTGATGAGGAGATAATTTATCATAAGAGACAAATTGGCTAATAGGATGATTAGTGCAAGACCGTTTGTCTTTTCTTAAAGCAATAGGTCTTTCATCATATGGAATAACAATGGGAGTAGGGTCACAATTTGCATTACCTTTTGTGTTTTTAATCTCTAAATTCGAGTTGGATTTCTGACAGTCTTCGATTTGCTGCAAAGCTTTCCCTTCATGTTTGTCGTTCCTTCTAGTATAGACACGAAACTCACTTATTTCGGCAGATTCGTTTGAATCAGAAGGTTGAACAGGAGGCTGCTCTGAAGGCTGTTCTGACACTAGTAGAATAGAGGACTGAGAATTAGGCTGGTCTGACACAGGCAGAGGCAGAATAGAAGGTTAAGTATTGAGTTGGTCTGACATGGGCAAAGGGAAAGTAGTGGTAGGATCAAGGGATACATTTGGGTTAGTTTGGTTTGCTTGAGGTGACACATAGGAATTCTCACCGTAGGTTGACTCCAAGGCTCCAATATCCCAAAGCTGGTATTGTGTGAAACTCTCGCCCTGAATATCAGTTTTGGTATAAAATGACTGATTTTCAAAGAATGTAACATCCATTGAGTTATAAAATTTTCTAGTAGTTGGAGAATAGCATTTGTATCCTTTGTGGTTAGGAAAGTACCATATAAATATGCACTTGAGATCCCTTGGGTCAAGCTTACTGGCTTGTCGGTGGACAAACACAGAACAACCAAAAACTTTGGTTGGAAGAGTAGATAGGACACGGGTATGAGGAAAACAATTGGAAATCATCTGGTAGGGAGTTTGAAATTTTAGTACACAAGAAGGCATTCGATTTATTACTTATGTGCCTGTTGACACAGCTTCACCCCAAAAAAAATTTGGAACATGTGTGATGAACACAAGAGATCTAGCAACTTCCAGGATGTGTCTATTTTTTCTTTCTGCTACCCCATTCTGCTGTGGGGTGTCAACACAAGAGTTTTGATGAATAGTCCCATGATTGTCCAAATATTATCAAATAGACGTTTCAAAGTACTCTCTTGCATTATCTGTTTTTAGAACCTGAATTTTGGTTTGAAATTGAGTTTGAACCATGTTATTGAATTTTCGAAAAATTTGACCAAGTTCAGACTTTTCTTTCATAAAGAATAACCATGTTATTCTAGAATGATCATCCACAAACAACACAAACCATCTAGATCTTGTGATATTTTTTATTCTAGATGGTCCCCACATATCGTTGTGAATCATGGAAAAATGATGAGAGGCTTTATAAGGTAACATAGAATAAGAATGACGAACATGCTTAGAAAATTGACAAACTTCACATTGGAAAAACTTTGGATTTTTATTTTTGCATAATGAAGGAAACAATTTTTGAAGATACATAAAACTTGGGTTACCTAGACAATAATGCCGCAACATAATAGCACTATCCTTATTTGGTTGGTTGGTTGACTCAACACAAGCTGCATTGTGAGTTTGTCTTATAGGAGGATGATTTGTTTGAACAAGGTAGAGTCCTGAGCAAATCTTAGCACTGCCAATCGTCTTCCCTGAATCCAAAGTCTAAAATTCACACAAGTTTGAGGCAAATTTAGCAACACAGTTAAGATCATTAGAAAGCTTACTCACAGATAACAAATTGCAATCCAAGTTTGGAACATGTAGGACAAATTTTAACTCTATATCTTTTGACAGAGTAACCAAACCTGTACCTACAACTTTAGAGAATGAACCATCAGCAATTTTTACAAATAGTCCATCATAACATGGACTGTAATGATGAAATAGTGATTTATCCTCCGTCATGTGATCTGAAGCACCCAAATCAACTATCCATGGCTTATGATTTCCAGTTTCGACAATAAAATCAGTTAAGAAATTACCTTTGCGAGCTAATAATGCAACTTTGGTACCATTTTGGGAGGACATATGAGATAACATCTTTAAGAGGGCTTCAATTTGCTCTTGACTAAATGGAGCGGATTGGGGAACAGCTATATGATTTACTTCTTATGTTGAAACATGATTGCCTCGACTTTCCCAGTCCATGGTGGATTTTGAAGGTTTCCGATCAATAGGTTTCCCATGTATTTTCCAGCATATGTCTTTAGCGTGACCAGTTCTTTGACAATGATCACACCAATGCCTCGTCTTCTTCAACCGATTATCTCCAGAATGATGGTGGACTCCTCGGACAGCCAATGCTGACTGATTTTCCATGGCAGCTATTGTAGAGGACTCTCCCAACATCACTTTCTTCCTGCTTTCTTCTCTTCCGTACTTCAGAGAAGACTTCTCTGATACGCGGTAAAGGTTTGGTTCCAAGTATCCTTACACGTACTTCATCCAAGTTCTTGTTAAATCCCATCAAGAACTTGAAAGTTCTTTTCTTCTCAACAATCTCATTGTATTTCTTGGAATCAGCCATGCAAGTCCAGCTATGTTCTTCAAACACATTAAGTTGCTGCCATTGACGCGTGAGAGAGTTATAGAACTGTGTGACTGTTAAATCTCCTTGTCGCAAATCCTGCAAAGTTGTCTCAATTTCAAAGATTGTTGATGTGTTGTCTTTGCTCGAGTAAAATTCTTTGCATAATTCCAAATTTCATTTGTTGTGGTGTACAGCAAGAAATTCTTACCTTTTTCATTTGTCATGGAATTTATTAGCCATGACATGACCATGCTGTTCTCGATCTTCCAGTTTTTGTAAGTTGGATTTTCTATTTTTGGGGCAACTTTTTCACCAGAAAGATATTCATCTTTTCCTTTGCCACTGATGAACATCAAAATTGATTGTGACCATTGAAGGTAGTTGTTCCCATTCAATTTGTGTCGTGTAATGGGTAGATGGGTGGTGGTCTCCAATACTACACCATGATTGGCATTGACTTGAGGTGAGAAAGATCCATTGTTGTCCTCCTTGAGTATGTTGATTTCTATTTTCGGTACGTATTTGGTCATGGGAAAGATCGATTTGCTACTAATACCATGTAGTAAATCAGAGAATAGAAATATTATATTATCATCTATTAAACAATAGGGTTAAAAGAATGAATATATAGAGGAGGTAGGCACTCAATCATCCTCATCAGAAAAGAAATACAATTAATACAATAACTCCTCATAAATTAGAATAAACAAAAAAGGAAATAAACTAATGAGGAGAAATGGCAACATAATGACTAAACCCTTCTTATTCTAGGAAACAAATAATGCTTAATCAATTGTATTAAAGTGGCAGATTTCCACATAACTTTATGCTAACTTTATTACAAAAGACTCAATACTAATCTCTATTATTAAAGAAACATAGACTTAATTCTAAATCAGAAAACAAATCATAATAATAATGAGAGATATTCTCATATATCTCTGTGATTATAAATTGATTATAGAAAATAACTCAAAATACTCTAATATAATATATAAGATATTATAAGATATTTTCTAATATTCTAACAATTTACAAGAGAGAATTTCTAAGTACAAAAAAATAGGAAACTAAGAAAACTATATCAACGATAATAGAGAGAGTAATCCTAATTATGACTAATCATCAAATACAATCACCTATGACGAACATTGGATTTGTCATAAATCTTTAGAGACATTCTTGAAAATTAGGCTGAAGGGGTTTGATAGAAGAAAGGAGGTCTAACTGTTCTACCTTCATACTTCTTTTTTTCAATTTAAATCAAGAAAAATGCTTGAAACTTTAGGCATTTTCATTGTCTTTATAAATTTTATGAAGAATAAGGTTGCTTGAAATTTTAGGCATTTTCATTGTCTTTATAAATTTTATGGAGAATAAGGTTTTGGCTTCGTAATAGTGCTTCATCCATGGAATTTTTTTGGTTTTGCTGGTTCTTTTTATTTTTGTTAATTTTCATATGGATCACATCTATCCTGCTATGTTTGTATATATCTTATTTCTTAATGAATTTCTTCTATAAAAATGGATACCAACTGTCATCATCAACAAACCTGGCTTTTCCTTTTTGTGGCATGAAAGGTTTGTGTTGAGTGAGAAGATGAAGGAAAATATAAGAAGATGAAGGAAAATGTAAGAATATGAAGGAAAATGTAAAGAGAGAAACAAAATTTGTGATTTGCGAAATCCAATTTTTGAAAAATGATCTGTAGGGATTGAGTTCTCGTCATTTGAGAAATTGAATCCTTGGGTTGTTGTGTTGTAACAGTAACAGAATTTCTTGTCTGATACACGTGTTTCTAGATATGCATATCTTTTAAAGAGTATGTTTATCTGGTATATGTCTATTTTCATAACTATGGTAGTCAATAGTCTGGTTCAAATCCATACGTCACATCTGCAGGTGAAGCCCTTGAAGGAGCTCAAGTTCAATTCTCATAATATTACTGCAGCAATGACATCTCGCCAGTTTCAGGTCATGTTGGATGTGTTAAACAATCTTCTATTTGCACGACTTCCAAAGTATGGATGAACGCTCTTGCTTTGTTCACATTATAAATCTATTATTATCTGTTTTCCTTCCGCAAACAGTCATGTATGTTTACACCATTTATTACTCTATCAAATTTAACAAGACCATGTAAGTTTGGTCATTCTTTTGTGAAGTATTGCAGGTAAGATCACATTTCTTCTCAAGGATTAACGTGTCCGCTTTATTAGCTGCTATATTATGTGGAAGAAGCTTTTTTTTTTGAGTTATTTGGCATAATTAAATCATGTAGTCAGCATTAACTATTTATATATTATTATTG
This sequence comes from Cicer pinnatifidum, assembly GCA_037974775.1. Taxonomy (NCBI): domain Eukaryota; kingdom Viridiplantae; phylum Streptophyta; class Magnoliopsida; order Fabales; family Fabaceae; genus Cicer; species Cicer pinnatifidum. The sequence goes on along the minus strand of JBBPBR010000008.1, from coordinate 45,313,785 downwards.
GAATGTGGGTTGAGTTAAGTCAACCCCACAAAACCATTATTGGAATGTGGGTTGAGTTAAGTCAACCCCACAAAACCGTATTGTAAGGTAAATAATGTCCACTACTTGAGTGACACCTAAGATCGGACATCTAGAGTTTGACCTAAGTGGACTGATAGTGGTCGGCAAATAGGTCTTTGATATGCTCCGATTCTATCTTAGAATTTGAATTGAGTTTAACTCAACTCCACAAAACTCACTTGTAAAGTGAAGAATGTCCACCACTTAAAAACACTTTTTTAGGTTATCGAAGAAAATAAAAGACAAAATATTTTCATATCTTATTACTGCAGGCCTAAGTTGTTTATATAGAAAAATAAATTTCAATAATAATAATGATAGAATCATAAAATAAAAGTAAACAAAATAATATAAAATAAAAGAGAATCAAATCTGGTTTCTCTTGATTCTTCAACATCCCCCTCAAATTAGTGCATAGATATTTGTCATGCCCAACTTGACTATAAGTCGTTCCAAATGGGGTCTTGCCAATTTTATTGTCAAGATATCAGTTGTTTGCTGATTAAAAGTCACAAATGGCAGACATATAATTTTAACATCAATTTTTTCTTTTATGAAGTTATGGTCAATCTCTATGTGCTTGATTATATCCTATTGCACAGGGTTGTGAGCTATACTTATTGATGTTTTGCTATCACATAAAAGTTTTAAAGGTGAGTCAACTTTCATTTTCAATTCTTCCAAGAGTTTACGAATCAAGAAAAGTTCACATATTCCTTGAATCATTTCTCTGAATTTGACTTTTGCACTGCTTCGAGCAACAATACCTTGTTTCTTACTTTTCCAAGTGACTAAATTCCCCAAACACAGGCACAATATCTAGTAGTGAATTTTCTATCAGTAACTGATCCTTCCCAATCAGAATATGTAAATAAAGAGGCTTTTCTATCATTGGTTTTCTTGAAGTACAAACCCTTTTCATGATTGGATTTCAAGTACCTTAAGATCCAATAAACAGCCTTCAAGTGTTCTTTATAAGGAGAGTGTATGAATTGGCTTATAACACTCACAGAGAAAGCAATGTTAGGTCTAGTGTGGGCTACATAAATGAGTTTGCCAACCAACCTCTACTATTTTCCAATATCAACATGAACATTGCCTTTCTTCTAAATTTTAGCATCAATATCAACCCGCTCATCCTAGTCTACCTCCACGTGTTCACAACTTATCTCCTAGTCTCAGCAAATTGATAGTTCGATCACTCAAGTGTGTTTTTCTTAGATATCATCGGTCCTAAAAAGACTATCGTTGTTATTCTCCTGCATTACACTGATACGTCACATCAGCTGATCTTACCTTTTTCGAGCATGTGCCATATTTTGAACCAACCCATATAGTTATTGAGCCCCCCATCAGGATATTAATCTCGAACGTCCTCAAGTAGTTATCCCTATTCCGCCCACTCCTATTCTTATCGAACTTGTTGCGTCTGCCCCTCGAACTCCACGACCACTACAAACATAGCATTGGCGTCGCCCACCCTCCGTTGTACTTGTTCATGTTCCCATTACAGACTCTCCTCCGACGCCACCACCGGATCTGTCCCTGCAACCCGAGCATGACCTTCCCATTGCTCTTCGTAAGGATATTCGCACAACACGTAATCCATCTCTTCATTATATTGATTTGTGTTATCATTGTCTTTCTCCTTTGCATTAAACTTGCTTGTCTTCTTTTCTTTGTCTTCTGTTTCTATTCTTAAATCTCAAGGTGAAGCATTACCCCACCCTGAGTGGAGGCAAACAATGCTTGATGAGATGTGTGCTCTACAAAGCAGTGGTACTTGTGAACTAGTCCCTTTAGCTCATAGGAAGTTTTTAGTAGGTTGTCGTTGGCTCTATACGGTGAAGGTTGGTGCTAATGGTAAGATTGATCGATTTAAGGCTCACTTGGTGGCCAAGGGATATACTAAGATTTTTGGGTTGAATTACAGCAATACCTTCTCACCTATTGCCAAAATAGCATCTGTCAGACTGTTTTTCTCCATTGCAGCAATTCGAGATTGGTATCTTCGTCAACTTTACATTAAAAATGCCTTTTTGCACGGTGATCTTGAAGAGGAAGTTTATATGGAGCAACCACCAGGGTTTGTTCCTCAGAGGGAGTCTTCCACCATGGTTTGTCGACTACACAGGTCCTTTTATAGTCTTAAACAGTCTCCTAGAGCTTGGTTTGGCAGATTCAGTTCGGTAGTACAAGAGTTTGGTATGATTCGTAATGAAGCTAGTCACTCTGTATTTGATCGTCACTCAGCCCAAGGATGCATTTATCTTATTGTTTATGTGGATGACATTGTCATAACTGGTAGTGATCAATAAGGAATACTCCAGTTGAAACATTGTTCTAATCAGTTTCAGATTAAATACTTCAGTAAACTCTGTTATTTTTTGGGTATTAAGGTAGCCCAATCCAAGGATGGCCTTGTAATTTCACAAAGAAAATATGTTATGGATATTCTTGAAGAAACAGGTCTATTAAATGTCAAGCCAGTTGATACTCTTATGGATCCAAATGTCAAACTTCAACCTAATGAAGGGGAGCCTCTATCAAATTCAGGAAGATATAGAAGATTGGTTGGAAAATTAAACTATCTCACAGTCACCCGTCTTGACATTTCCTTCATTGTTAGTGTGGTAAGTCAGTTCTTAAATTCTCCTTGCAAAGAACATATCGATGTTGTAATCCGGATTCTTAAATACATCAAAAGTGCACCTGAAAAAGGTCTCATTTATAAAGATAGAGGGCATACTCAGATAGTTGGTTACTCAAATGTTGATTGGGCAGGCTCACCCATTGATATACGATTCACTTCTGGATATTGTGTATTTGTCGGAAGAAATTGAATATCTTGGAAGAGTAAGAAATAAAATGTTGTTGCAAGATCCAGTGCTGAGGCATAATACAAGACCAGGACACTAGTAACACGTGAGCTCATTTGGTTGAAACAATTACTAAAAGAACTTCAATTTGAAGAGGTCAGCCCAATGACATTAATATTTGATAATCAAGTTGCATTGCGCATTGCCTCAAATCTTGTTTTTCATGAGAGGACCAAACATATTGAGATAGACTGCGATTTTGTTAAAGAAAATGTCGAATTGGACGACATCATCACTAGCTTTGTCAATTCTAATGATCAGTTGGCAGATGTTTTTACAAAGTCACTGTGAGGTCCTAGAATTAGTTATATATGTAACAAGTTAGGTGCATTTGATTTTATATGCTCCAACTTAAGGAGGAATGCTAAAAATAAAAATATTAGTATGTAAATAAATAGAAAGTTTATAAATATTCATGTCATTGTGTATATTTATAACTCATAGTCTATATAAAGAACTTCCGTGTGTAGTTGAAACACACAGGTTATTCAACATGTCTCTCAATATTCTCTTCTCATTTGACAAAGTGCACAATAATCTTTGATCTCAAATTCTTTTGCCAAATTTTTCTTCAATCTTTCCATCTTAACAAAGTCATCTCCTATGAGTAGGGGTGAGCAAAGTTCAGTTCTGAACTAGAACCGTTTGAAAATTGAACCGAACTGATTTTCAGTTTCAAAAAACCGAATTGAACCGGTTTTCAGTTCAAAGAACCGAACCGAACTGGTTTAACTTAATTTTTTTGTTCATATAGGCCAAAATTTACATAATTACCCCTAATTACTTCTAAAAAAAATTCGGTTCAAGTTTTTTGAAATAAAAACCGGTTAGGTTCGGTTTTTTGAACTGAAAACCGGTTCGGTTCAGTTCTAGTTTTACAAAATCAGTTCGAAAACAGTTCAGTTCAAAATCAATTCGGTTCGGTTCGGTTCGGCAGTTTGGTTCAGTTTTTGGTTTTTTTGAACACCCCTACCTATGAGAACAATATCATCTACATATATAATTAGAATTGCAATTTTACCAACATTAAAGAACTTCATGAACAGAGTATGGTCTGATTGTCACTGCATATGTCCTTGCCTTTTAACTAACCGAGTGAATTTTTCAAACCAAACCCTTGGGGATTGTTTGAGACCATAAAGAGATTTTTGTAGTTTTCACACATTTGAACCAAACTTGACTTCAAAGCCAGGAGGGCCTATCCATGTATACTTCCTCCTCCAAATCACCATTTAAAAAACATTTTTTTACATCAAGTTGGTTAAGAGACCAATCTAAATTCACCGTCAAGGACAAAAGAACTCTAATAATTTTTAATTTGGCAAGAGGAGAGAAAGTCTCTAAGTAATCAATGTCATATGTCTAATTAAACTCTTTAGCAATTAAGTGTGTCGTGTATCTTTCAATTGTGTGATCAAAATTATATCTCACAGTAAATACTCGTTTACACCCAACCATATTCTTTCCTATATGTAAAGTCATGATTTTCCGAATTTGATTTTTCTCAATAGCTCTCATCTCCTCAAGAATAGTTTCCTTATACTTTGGAATTTATAGAGCCTCCTGGATATTTTTTGGAATTTCTATAGTAGACAACTGAGAGATAAACGCAATAAATGAAGAAGACAATTTTGAGTATGACACATAATTAAACAAAGGATGATTAGTGCATGATCTAATAGATTTCTTAATTGCAATAGGAAGGTCTATATCAGAATACCCAACATGACTCTTAAGAATAGAAGAAGATTTACCTGTATTAGGATGATGTGTTGGATCATCCATTGGTTCAGAATCTTGGAAGAGTCGGAGAATGGACCAATGGTAGTAAATTTGCTTTGTGTTTCTTTATCTGAGTCATTATTTTGTGGCATTTCAAGTGGTCCTTCATTATTATCAAGATCAAGAATTTGTTCATTGTGATTTTGATTTGAAATTGTCGCCCGCGAATCTGTCAAAATCTCATTCATAAGTGGTTGAGTTTCAATATAGATTCTTGGACATTTTCTTTTGGTGCATCAAGTCTCAGAATTTTGTGATAACATTATATCTTGTAAAGTAATGATGTTTTCAAAAGAAAAAGATGAATCTTCCTTAAAATATCCCCTCTGAAGATTAATGTAAGTAAAAAGATGTTGATTTTCAACAAAAGTAACATCCATGATTACAAAAATTATTTTTGTTTTGTTTCAAAACATTTAACCCCTTTTGAGTTGTAGAATAATCACTAAAAACACGTTTTATTGCTCGTGATTTGAGTTTGCCAAGTTTTTTATGTTCATGAACAAAAGTAGTGCAACTAAAATTTTTTAGTGGCAACTTAGTAGAGACACGAGTTAAACGAAAACAATTTCGAAAAACATCAAGAGGGGTTTGAAAAATTGAAACTTTAGATGCATATGATTAATTAAATATGATAAAAGCATATTAAAAATATTTTTTACGATTGCCACTTTTGAAAACTTGAATATTTGTTTGGTATTGAGTTTGTACTATTTTAAAGAAATTTTTTACAATCTTTCCAACTTTTGATTTTTTTTTTCAATAAATAAATCCAACAAATTCTAGTATGACCATCGATAAAAGTTATAAACTATTTTTTTATTAAAGAAGGTGTTTATTTTATTAGTACCCCAAACATCATTATGAATAACTATAAACGGTTTTGATTTTTTATATGTTGTGTAGAAAAAGAAGAACGGTGATGTTTAGCAAATTCGCAAGTTTCACAATGAAATAAATACGGTCCTTCTTAGAAAATAATATAGGAAACAAATGTTTTAAATACGGAAAACTAGGATGTCCTAACCATAAATGCCATAATTATTAGAAGAAACAAAAGTAAATTCAAAGCATGTACTTATTTGAGGTTGGTCTTTGAAGTCGAGTCTATTGTCAAGATAATAGAGTCTTCCACTATCCTTAGCATTTCCAATCATCTTTCCCGTGTTCAAATCCTTAAAAGTGCAATGAGAATGAAAGCAGTTAGCTTAAAAATTTATAAGAAGAAACATGTAAAGACATCTTTTAAGGTTAGCATAGGTGATAGAATAACGGAGTTTTTCCCTGCAATGGTTGAAAGAGAGTCTTCTGCAATTTTAATTATGGTTACCTGCACAAAGACTATAAGAAGAAAACAAACTCGACTATCTAGTCATATAATCTGTAGCACCAGAATTGATAGTCCAAGTATGACTAGGATAGACACTGAGTAGAGCAGTATTTGGAAAATTAGCTATAGAGCAAGAAGGAGTTTGAGACTCGACCTTTAGGGCATTAGAAGTTCCTTCATGGTCAAAAAATTGGAAAAACCATGCCATCCGCCATCGCCTAGACCGCCGCCACCGCCAGGGCCTGTCCCTTCTGGGCCGCTGCTACTACTCATAAGAGTCATCTTCCATGGGGTATTGTGCGCTATGAAAAAACGGGTCAGGTTGCAAAATGGATCCTACATTCTCAAGAATTAGAGTAAAATTATATTTATTGAATTGAAATATATTGGTAATACATCAGATAGGTATACTAGATTACTAAACAACCAAATCCTATTAGTATTCATATATAACTAAATCCTTGTTAGTACTCCTATTCAACTAAATCCCTATACTTGAGGGATATTAAACAGAAACAAATTTTGACACTCCCCCTTAAGCTGGGTGAATAGGTGTTCTCCATTCCCAGCTTGGATACAATTCTTTTAAAGTTGTAGTTGTTTAGCTTTTTAGCTAGAAGATCTGCAAGGTTGTCCTTGGAGGAGTTATATGAAGTGCCAATTATGCCAAAAAGAAATCTCAAGTTACTGCAATGAAGGCAGCAAAAAGGGCCACAATGAAGGTGGCTAAAGTTTTAGGAAAATAGAAAAGCAATTAAGGCGAAACCGAAATGAAGGCAGCAAAAAGGGCCACAATGAAGGTGAATAAGGTTTCAAGAAAATAGAAACCACAATGAAGGCGGAAAAAATGGTCACAATGAACGTGGCTAAGATTTAAGGAAAATAGAAACCGCAATGAAGGCGGTAGGTTTATGCAGAAGCAAGGGCCACAATGAAGGTGGCTAAGTTTACTGCCATATAGGCAGCTAGGATTTATGCGGAAGCAAGGCTCTCAAAGATCGAGAGTTTTGATACCATCACAAGAATTAAAGTAAAATTATATTTATTGAATTGAAATATATTGGTAATACATCAGATATATATACTAGATTACTAAACAACCAAATCCTATTAGTACTCATATAACTAAATCCCTATTAGTAATCCTATTCTTCTGAATCCCTATACGTGAAGGATATTAAACAGAAACAGATTTTGACATACATAAATTAAAAACAAAATATTGGTGCCCTTTTAAGTTCGGAGTCCTAAACCTCACTAGGTTGTGGAACCCTAACTAGGAACTCTAGATACTATGAAAAAAGTAAAAGACAAAATATTTTCATATCTTATTACTATATCCCTAAGCTCTTTATATAGGAAAAGGATTTACAATAGTAATAATGACAGAATCATAAAATAAAGTAAACAGAATAATATAAAATAAAAGAGAATCAAATTTGATTTCCCTTGATTCTTCAACAGTTATATTACACCTAATGTGGAACACCAACAATTATAAACATCTAAACTGATGCAATGTTAGATTTTGTTGACACTGCAACATATTTCTTTTTAAATTTACTTTTCAAATTGTGAAATTATTACTCTGTGAGATATATTTCTTTTCATGACTTTGGTATTAATTTAGATAATCCAGGTAGTTAAATTGTATGAACATTACCTTGGTTCAGTCACCTTTTTCCGCTTCAAGAAACTTAAATCCGAGATGTTCTGTTCTTTATGAAGAGTCCTTCAAATTAACTAAAGATATCATTCACAACTTAGGCCTAAAAAAAGTAGCCTGACACTTGCTGGTGAAGACGATGAAAATGTCGAAGAGGAAGCCGATGAGGTGGTTCCTGATGGTGTTGAAGAGGTGGAACTTGCAAAAATCAACCTCGAAAAGAAAGAGAGGGAACAAAAGTTGCTTCTTGATGATATGAAAAGGTTGTCTTTTTGGTGTGACCCGTCGAAAGATGTACAACCAGAAAAGGAACCAGAATTGTGGATGATAGATGGTGGAATAGCCATGCTGGTAAGTGATGAATCTTGTTAACCATCCTTTGAATTCTGGAATTGGATGGTTTAATTTCAATTATAGATGCTTGTTCTTTGAACTTAGGTGATTCTATCTGCCAAAAACTAATCAGGCTAGTACTTTACATAGTGATAATCACAAGGTTGTGTGGTTCTTAAATTGTTTTGTATCCAATGCTAATTAATGATAATTGTAAGCTTTCTTTAGAAGGAAAGTAGTATGCAGCGGTGTAAAATATACTGTGAAATATTATTGAATTTTGGGGTTAGAGCACAAGCACTAAAAGGAGTGTGTGATTGAGTTAGTTAAGCTTACTCAGTTTTCTATATAATTCAATATACAAAGTAACATATTCATCATCAGATAGGATTTTGTAGCATTAGGAACCATAGGGTTTCAAAAGGTTTTGCTTCAAGGGGACTTGTTTCTTTGAGAAAATAGTTGAATGTGATTATTTGAATTGCTTGAGAGAAATTACTCTTAGCTTTTGTTATTTATAATTCTCAATGATTACAACTAAATCCCGTGATTATAGAAGAAAAGAACTAACAAACCAAAAAGATAGAGAATTCACATAACAGAAAATAATTTAAATCTTTGTTGTTTCTGTGCAGTTTTTTCTATAATTCTTGTGAACAAACTTGTTTTGAGATGTGTACACTACTTTTATAGGTATATGATAATTTTAATATGAAAAAATTTACCTTTTATAATCAAAGTAGTCCAACACTGGCAGGTCCAAGGACTGAAGAGAGAACTTGTAAGTGCCCAAAAATCCAGGAAGGAAGCATATGCATCATTAAGAATGGCTATGCAAAAAGCTGCACAGCAGCGGCTAATGGAGAAGGAAAAGAACAAAAGTCCTACCCATGCTATGCGCATATTTTTACAAATTAACAAAGTTGTTTGGAGCATGCTTCTTGATGGTAAATCCTTTGCTGAAGCCGAAATCAATGACATGGTAAGAATTAATTTAACAAGCCTATAAATCCTTCTACCTTTTCTCCAGTTTTCCTTCCAAAACTCATTGAGTCCACTAAGAAATATGCTTCTCACCAAGTATGAACTGCTATCCCAATATCAAATATTCTCAATTCTGAGCCAGACTTCATATTTATTAGACAGATTACAAAAGTTTCTTACTTTAAACAAATTTTCTCCATGGATTTTATACAAAAGCATTTGCAACACCTCAAATAGTGTTTTTCTACCGTTTCCAAATTATTGAATCTGGAAATTTCTTATTCCTGAGTTAGCGGTCTTTTCTGGGTTAGTTGTTCTTTCTTCTCCTTTCTGTGCCTAGGCATATGATGGTTCCTTTATAATCATAGTTTCCTAACTTTCTTAATTCATTTAATTTTGTTTCAAATTTAAATACTATACTAATTCAGTTTCGTTGCTGAACACTTAGATCTATGACTTTGACCGTGATTATAAGGATGTTGGTGTGTCTCGGTTTACAACAAAGTATTTGGTTTTCAAAAACTGTCTTCCCAATGCCAAATCTGATACGATTTTGTCAGCGTGGAATCCTCCAGCTGAATGGGGAAAGTATGTAATTTTTCCTGACCGTTTTCTTAAACTTACTGGTGCTTCCAGGTTGAATTATTGATATTTATTGCTTTTTTATTCCAGAAGATGTCTTAATTTCCGCAGATAGTTTACTTCTGATTAGGTTTTCTGTTCAAGTTCAACTTCATTGTTCTCCCCTTAGGCTTCTATCTACTCTCTAAAATGGAAAAGTAAACACATACTGGAAGCACAAAACAGATGCACATTAGATATAGAAAAGTATATCTAAAACTACAACGTTCACCTACACCATTGAAATTATAGGTGTCGAGTGAAAGGCAGGAAATTTGGAGTCTCTGAATAATTTATTTGATGATCCAAATTAATGTAAATAAAGCTATTTTAATATAAAATAACTGTATATTCCTTTTATTTTTTAATCTTTTTAAGATAGGTTTAGCTTATATATTCCTTTATTGGCATAGTGCTTTCAAGATAGTGCAAAGCTGTCAACCTGGAATACTCTGTTCTCCCTTCAAAACTCTCCTCCACTGCTGCAAATCCTAGGCTGCCTTTTGATAAGACTACAAATGAGAAGGTGAGCCCAAAGGGCCAGTTAGCACATCATTTTCCCAGACCCATAGTGTGGAGAGTTTATGTTAAGAGAAATAGAGAAGGACAAAATAGAAATATCCACGTGACTGAGAGTGAGAGGAGAGAAACACAAGAACTGTGTAATGAAAATTTAGTTATAAGGATGCTTAGTGGAGAGAGAAAGATATCAAGTAGAATCATACATTTTAATAGGGACAAAGAGCATTGGTTCTCGACAGTAGGATCTTCATTCTATTGTAGTTTACTTTGATTTTTAGACATAATACACTATTTATTTCCCATTATTGGTCTGTTTTCTTCCATTTTCTGTTTCTATAATCTGGGTTAGCATCAAACTGGTCTGACCTGACGGATTAGTGTATAAGCAATTACTTTAAGAATGGATCAGCGCGAGAAGAAGAAGGATGAAGCGAATACCACCAAAGAACTTGGAGAAAAGAGTGGAAGCTCTAGTAAAGGATATGATCTATTTCAGAACGATTCCAAGAGATATGAAGATCAAGAAGATGAAAAATCATGAGAAACTAATGGCTCTATAATGGGGGGCCAAAATTGAAGAAAGGGCAAGAAGATTTCAGAGATTGACAAACCACAAAAAATGACCTTGTAAGAGGAGAACGAAAACTCACACAATTGTTCATCATCATAAACCAACATGGTAATGGGTTAAAGGGTAAGATGAGCTATAAGCTTAACCATCAAAATGCGTCACAGAAGAACCTTCAGAAAATGAATGGGAAATAGGTTACGGAAGAGCCCCAGATAGGGGAGACAATCCACAAGGGAGTATCTCAAAGGTAAAGTGGAGAAGAAGAGAGAAAGTCAAAGTTTCTGACGTTTGGGACTTAAACAACATAATCAATCAACTACATGCACCAGATATGTTGGATACCTTTCAGAAGGTCAACATAAAGCTATTTTACAGTTATAGGTTTAAGTTTGGTCACTTGAATAAGTAATAAATGAAATGTAGTTGTTCAGTAAAGCAAGAGGCCGAATTTCAAACTATGGTACAAGGTGTTTGTGAGCTATTATGGATGAATATATTTTTGGATGACTCTAATGTACAACCCCTTTACATCGACCATCACTTCATTGAGTAAGGTTGAATTTGGCTGAACAGTTTAGTTACCTTCCGTGAACCAGCCAGTTGATTTATTAACCAAGGGTTTGTCAGTGATTTCAGGATCATACTTGCAAGCTAGAATTGGTTGATATCGATTCATCAACTTCAGAGGTTTTGATGTAAAATAACGTAAATAACACTTTTAGCACATAATATTAGCTTTATATCTTTTTCTTTCATCAGGGCATATTTAACATTTATTTCCCCTTGTGGCATAGGCTTATAAATTGTAAATCACCTATGTACATATTTTCTTTGTGAATAGTATAGAAAATTATTGCTTTCATTTTTTTTTTAGTTTTCATTATAAGATTGATATGTTAGTTTTTCTATTGTTATAAAGATTGGTGTCTTTTTCCATTTCCCTTTATCTCTGAATATTTTGATATTGCATGTTTTCTTTTGTATTTTTTTCTAGAAAAGTCATGCTTCAAGTTGATGCGAGACAGGCAGCTCCAAAGGATGGAAGTTCTCCCTTTGAACTTTTCCAAGTAAGCGTTCCTTGAGGCTATTTTTGTTCCTTCAAATCAGGATATTTAAGTGCAAAGGAATAGAATCCATCTGGTATTCTAATTTAGGCGTTTCTTTTTTATTTTTTTTTACTTTTGCAACTTAAAATTGAGATCATATGTAGTTCTTTTAAGAGCTTTTTAAGTAGGCCTTGCCCAAGATACTAAATCTTATTTAGTATCAAAATTATTTTGCATTTTTGTTCTCTGATTTTTTGGATTTTTTTAGTTTAACAACTCAAACAAGCTTTGGCACTAGGAGATAGAGATCTCTATTGTAATTTACTTGTGATAATATTAAGGAGTCATTGTGGTGTTTAACTCATATTTCCAAAAAGATAGTCCAGGTTGCCAAGTTGCTTTAAAGCAGAAACTAATCGTAGTTTATCAACGATAGGAACAACTTATTTCCAATGAGGGAGATAGTATTAATATATAAACTGCAATGGTTTGTATAAGGAAAAACCAAAGATTTGAGTTCCCATGTAGGAATTCTTCTAGCTCAAGTTATTAGCCACTTACAGAAAAATAAGCATGGTCCCGTAAATATTTTCCCCCTGCTATTTACCATTCATCCCCTTGATTTCTCTCTCATCTAACTGACATGCTAAATGGTATATCCTTTCACTTTGGGCCTGTTAAACTATTATAAAATATCTTATAATATCTTTTATATTATATTAGAGTATTTTGAGTTATTTCATAGGATCAATTTATAATCATAGAGATATCTTAGAATATCTCTCATTATTATTATAATTTGTTCGTGATTTAGGATTGAGTCGATGTTTCTCTATAAATAGAGATTAGTATTGACTCATTTGTAATCAAGATAGCATAAAACTATCTTGCTCTATTTAGGATTGAGTCGATCCTCCTTGAACAATATTGCTCTTGTTCTACTTCTGAATTTCCAACAGTTAGGGAATATAATCATAGTTTCTCTTTTCCAACGTGATCATTCTTTTTTCAAACCACTATCGTGACACATTCCAACACGGGTTTCACTCGTTTCTGTTCAGTTCACTACTGCCGCTGTCACCGCCATTGTTTCTGGTGACTTTTCCGGCAAACAACCACTCCATCAACTTCGCCTCTTCCAGATCGGCACACATCTCAAAGTGCGTCGCCGAAAGCCACTGCACGCTTCCACACTCGCCTTACCGTCCACCGCGCGTCAGATCCATGCATTGCCGCTCTTCACCATGCACGACAACGCGTCTGGCAGCCATTTATAACGCGGCCTTTCTCGTTGCTCTCGCCTCGACCTTCTGATTCCAGCCCAAGTTTTTCAGTTTCAAGTTACGGTCACACATGGTAAAGTACAAACAACACTTTCTCTCTCCTTGACGCACACCCTCTTCACTACTATTTTTTTATTCCTCTCGCTTTCTTCTTGCACTTTAAGGGAAGGCAAGAAGAGGGAAACAAAAGGAGGAAATAGTAATTTTGCCTTGAAAAGTGATGGCCAAGGAGCAAATTCAAGTGCTTAATGCACTTGATGTGGCAAAAACACAATGGTACCATTTCACAACAATCATAATAGTTGGAATGGCCTTCTTCACAGATGCATGTGATCTATTTTTCATATCCCTTGTCACCAAGTTGCTTGGCCGCATATAATACCATGTTAACGGTGCAGCGAAGCCTGGTACATTGACTCCCAATGTAGCAGCTTTTGTAAATGGTGTTGCTTTCTATGGAACACTTTCAGGGCAACTTTTCTTTGGCTGGCTTGGTGATAAGTTGGGTAGGAAAAAAGTGTATGGAATGACCCTCATGATGATAATAATTTACTCCATTGGTTATGGCCTTTCTACTGGACACAATCCAAAATTTTTCATGGCAACTCTTTGCTTCTTCCGCTTCTGGCTTGGTTTTGGTATTGGTGGAGACTACTCGCTTTCGGCAACACAAGTTAGAGTATTCTAATAAGAAGACTCGAGGTGCCTTCATTGTTGCTGTCTTTGCCATGGAGGTTTTTGGAATCTTGGGAGGTGTTGTATTTGCAATCATAGTTTCAGCTGCACTCAAAGTCAGGTTTGATTCTCCACCTTACTCGGTTGATCCAGTTGGTTCAACTGTTCCACAAGCAGATTACATTTGGAGGATAATTGTGATCGTAGGAGCACTCCTAGCTGCATTGACTTACTACTGGCGGATAAAGATGCCCGAAACTGCTCGTTACACCGCTCTAGTTCCTAAGAACACGGTGAAGGTTGCAGCAGATATGTCTAAGGTTCTGCAGGTTGAGATCCAAGCTGAACCAAAGACAGATGAGTAGAAAAAATCATATGGTTTATTCTCAAAGGAATTCCTCAGTCGCCATGGACTACATTTACTTGGTAAAGCAAGAACTTGGTTATTGCTTGATATTGCATTTTATAGCCAAAATCTATTCCATAATGATATTTTCAGCGCAATTGGTTGGATACCTCCTGCACAAACAATGAATGCACTTGAGGAAGTTTACAGAATCGCAAGAGCTCAAATGCTTATTGCTTTATGCAGTAGTGTTTCAGACTATTGGTTTACAGTGGCACTCATTGACAGGATAGGAAGATTTGCAATTCAATTAATGGGATTCTTCATGATTGTCAGCATGTTTTCTCTTGCCGTTCCGTGTGAGCATTGGACTCATAAGGATCACCGTATAGGATTTGTCGCATTGTATTCATTGACCTTCTTCTTTGCAAACTTTGGGCCAACTGCTACCACATTTGTTGTGTCGGCAGAGATTTGTCCTGCTAGATTTCGATCTACTTGCCATGGAATATCATCAACAACAAGGAAATTTGGGACTATAGTTGGTGCATTTGGGTTCTTGTATTTGGCACAAAGCAAGGACAAGAGTAAAGCAGATGCAGGGTACCCAACAGGTATTGGGGTGAAAAATTATTTGCTTCTGTTGGGTGTGGTTAACATTTTGGACTTCCTTTTTACTTTCTTGGTGCACGATTATTCTCTCTCCGACGGTTCTAAATTTGCCCTTACTTTCCAATTTTGATATATGAAAATATGTGTCCTTGTTCAACCAGTAGTTATCTCTCCTGTTTTGGACGCATTTTCTCACTCCGTTGATCGATCATGGCTTCGTTTTGTTAGAGTCGCGCTGCTTCTTCTTCGCTTTTGTCATGCAATTTAGTTCTTACTAATGAATTATAACAGTGGCGTCTATTCCCAAACATATTCCCACCGACGATCATTTTGTGATGTCCCTTTTTCCACATCTGAATCATATTAGTGATATCTTCTTCTTCCGTTGATGGTTATTCTGACGGTGTCTTTTATTTTCATGACTCACTTTATCTTGGCAAACCCTTATTATTTTCTCTGCCTTTTCTCTAAAATCCCCAACTTCACACATGCTAAATGGTATCTCTTTTCACTTTGGGCCTGTGGGAATAGACTTGCTGGATTTTGGTCTTGGATACAGGTCTAGTGACCCAAAAATCTATGAACTACTAAAATAGGTGAAGGGACTACCAGTGATTATTATATGTAGTATAGTTATCATCTACATACGCATGTAGATAAACTTCATAAGATATGTAACTGAGAAAAGGCTATAAACTGAATAACAGACTAACTAAACATCCTGTGCAGTTGTTAATAGCGCTACTACTAATATCTAAAGAAAGTACTAATAATAAATATTGCATTTGTAATCTGATGAGTAGAAATGGAGTTCACTATAAAATGACACCTATTAGATGTTTGCATGGAATGTTTCCTGACATGAACTTATTTTCATTATAGGTAGAGATATATCCACTTAAGATCCATTTAACAGAGACAATGTACAGAATGATGTGGGGATATTTCTTCCCAGAGGAAGAACGAGATTCACAACGCCGGCAGGTAGGTTTAAAATTTCAAATCTCTCATTAACTTGTGTTCAAAACCAAGGTTAAACTTCATAGATTTATTATGTTAAAGTGATGTTTGTTTATGCAGGAAGTTTGGAAGGTCTCAACCACAGCTGGTGCAAGGCGTGTAAAGAAAGGTCCACCAGCCCATGAAGCTTCTGCTTCAAGCAATCACCCAGCAAAAGAGCCTGAGGCCTCATCCAAATCTGCAATATCTGCAATGTTATTTCCTGCAACCAATCAACCTCATGTCCAAGTTGGTTCTGCCCAGGTGATTACTTAATGAATTGTGTGATACATGATTATTTTTTTTTTATAACCATGCTATAAGCGTGAAATATTTTTTAGTGGTTCTCCCTTCCTAATTACATTTTTCCATCTGCAAGGCTCGAACCCAAGAACTAGCCTAAGACAACACAATGGAGTGTACATGATTCTAAAATAATGATATTAAGATAAATGTCAGCAACAAACTTACTGACATTCCTCTTTCAATGCATTTGGTTTTATACTATTGGGTGAAATCTTGAGTTGGCCACACTATCAGGAACTAAGTCCAAGTTATTTAGGAAGGCCGGTATAATATTTCATCCCATAATAGTTTGAAAAACAAGTATCAAATTGTCGTTGCTAGCTTTCCTTCTTACAAAATACCTCGTAATTTCCCTAGAGAGTCTTAGGCGATTTCTTAGGATTGCTTTTCGTATTTCCTTATATTTTATGTTTTGTTTCGTTGTTGAAGTTAAATTTTAGCAACCCGTAACAGGGATTATTATTTCTATTTTGCAACCCATCCTTCAAATCAATATCAATATAATTTAATTATTCTGAATCTCTTTCCTCTCCTTTTTCCTTACCTGACCTCCCTTTAATTTCAACGTTCTAATATTAATAATATCAAATAAGGCCAATGCCAAACTTTGTAATAGCTTATTTCCTCTGTTTTTCTTCTTGTCTGAGTTCATAATAGAATATTATGCAAGATAGATTTTCCGTAAGAAGTTTGGCAACATGCATGCAGGCATCCAAAGCACAAAATGTCAAAGTAGTTCCTGGTAATGGTCCAACCCCCGAGTTGAGAAGGACATCTTCTTCTGATAGGACTTGGGAAGAGACTGTGGCAGAATCTGTAGCTGATGAACTCGTCGTACAAAGCTTTTCTTCCAACAAAAATGGTCCATTTGGCTCTACTGAGAAACTAGATGAAGCATCTAAGAGTAAATTAAAAGATCCAAAAGGTGTAAAAGCTGGTCAGTCATCTCTTGAAGAAAAGAAATCTAGGCCACCAAAGATAATGGAATTTCACAACATCAAAATTAGTCAGGTTGTTAGTAGTTTTGTACCGTTTGATGAAGTTGTCACCTGTTAGCTGTTTGTACCGTTTCAGGTAACTCGTGTATTCTTTCTTGCAGGTGGAATTATGTGTTACGTATGAAGGGTCAAGGTTTGTTGTAAACGATATGAAATTACTGATGGATCAATTTCAACGAGTCGAGTTTACCGGGAGTTGGAGAAGACTCTTTTCACGAGTTAAGAAGCACATCATTTGGGGAGTCCTAAAGTCTGTGACTGGCATGCAGGTGATAAGTAGCTTTAACTCTCCTTTTCTCTTTTAATTTTATTGTTAGTGAGAATAATTGAATACTCCTGATATTGATATTTTCTATTGTAGACTATTCATACTTGCCACCGAAAATTTACGAAGAATTTATATAACAAACTTGAGTGAACTTTTTTTGCAATTCCTTTTGAAATGCCCTTTGCCAATCCAGAAAAGCATACTATGCTAATTACCAGGACCTATGTGGTGACAATATTTAACAGTTTATAATGAATTCATTTAAATGTCTTATTTTCATGGATTGTGTAGGGGAAGAAATTTAAAGACAAAGGTCAGAATCAGCCAAGTGGAGCTAGTGTTCCGGAAATTGACCTTCATTTAAGTGACAATGAAGGCCATGCAGGAAAACCTGATAAGTATCCACCAACTTGGCCTAAGCGTCCTACTGATGGAGCAGGCGATGGATTTGTAACATCTGTTAAAGGAATATTTAACACTCAACGACGCAAGGCAAAGAAATTTGTGCTCAAGACAATGAAAGGTGATGGAGAAAATGAAACTCAAGGAGATTGGAGTGAAAATGATGTAGAGATCTCTCCTTTTGCTAGGCAACTCACAATAATAAAAGCAAAAAAGCTTATTAAGCGGCAAACTCAGAAATTCCACTCTAAAGGACAAAAAGGTTTGTCTTCTTCCACTCCATGTAATTGCTTTTTTCCTGCTTAACAAGTTAGCATACTCCAAGTCATTGCTTTTTGACTACGTAACATTCATTACACAAATTGTGGACAACTTACACGCATCTGAAATTTAGGTATATGTTAGCAGCATGCTTCTTTTCTAAATTCTTGTTGGGTGTAAATTATTCCACTAATGTACACTTTGTATATATATCATAATATAATATTATAAAAATTGTGTCCAAATCAAATGACGAAATATTTTGATATTTTGTTTTCTAATCTTGCTGGTATGCTCATCAATTCCTTTCTTGTTGACTTCATAGCTTGAGGACTAATAGTCAATTCTTATAGGTCCGTCCTTAGTACAAAAAGAAGAACTATCATCATCTCCACAAGAGATAACTACACTACCATCATCTCCACAAGAGATAACTACATATGACAGTGATTCGTCAAGTGGATCCTCATCCTATGAAGCTTTTCTTGAATAGAAATGTCTATTTCAAGGAATTCTCACTTTTCAGCTGAGCATGAAGCACGTTTCATCTGGTTCTTAAATGACTAAAAGGAGACATATGATGAACACTTAATAGAAGACAATTGGAGAGGAAGAACCCTAAATGGAAGGACAAATTATGACTCAACATTAGACAATGCATGATTGATGCGGACTTCTATTCAGATAATATGATCATGGCTATCTCAGTCATTGTAGAGAATTGCATTCATCTCTTGTCTTACATTTTCTATCCCTTGTCAACCACATTTGCCAATCTAACATGCTGTATTTCTTGTCAATCTCACTCATTAATGTCTAGACTTACAATCTTTTGTGACAAACATTTTCTGGTTCATGTTCTTGTAGCTTCTGGTGAATGTGTAATCTTGGGTTCCTTTATTTTTAAGAAAATAGATACATAAAAGGTTGATTACATTTTCAAAATTAGAATATCTGCATTGTTCATTTTCTCTATATAATAGTGATACTTCAATATTTTATCTGGAGTATGAAATAGAAAAGTAGTAGAATAAATAATAAGCCATGGAGTATGTGCACTCCAAAATTAAAATTGTATTTGTATTAGTGCTCATTAGGATTTTCGAATTTAAATATATTAAAAGAACATCGAAAGAAAATTGTTCTTTATTATCAGATGATTTAAAGTGAAGAGTACAGGCTTTAATAAATCCTAGTAACTACTCAAATATAATAATGATAATTGGAGCAGATTTAATACGATACTTCCTCCTTTCTTATACATAAGATAATTTTTGGCGAATTTTTTAGTTTAATATAAAAGAAAAAATTACAATTTTGGAGGTGCATTGAATGTTTAAATTCTTGTTATATTCTTATTTAATTATTTTAATATTATTAGTGGATATTTAATATCTCAGTTTTTAATAAGGGTATATATATAAAAATAATCAAAAAAATTGAAACAATTAATGACTACAATAATTTTGATGTTTTTTTTTTTTTTTTTATAAATGAGATTAGAGGTAATATTAATTAATTTTATTATTGTGGGATCTAAATGGGCGCCAGATTCTCTCTAAAAGTTATAACGTTGCTCCATTCCAATGTTTGAGTTTGAACTCCAAACTTTACCTAAGCCATAAGTGATTTGTGTAATCTCATCTAAGTACTCTAGGATAATTCAATCTATTATGATATATTAAAATAAAATTTTAAACTATTTATTTGACACCAAATTATATTTTATGTCACGTAATTTTATTTGTGTCACTTCACTTATTTGTTTAATTGTCATTGTTAGAATCTTTCGTCTTTCTATTCTTCATATAAGACATAATTTCATTTCATCTATTATATTTCATTGCATCAACAAAATAAAATTCTTCAATAAACAAACATTAATAATAGTTCATAATACAATAAATATTTCTCTATTATCTATTTATCATTTATTAAATGTAAATTTATTCCATAACCATTTTTAATGTAAATCCAAATATCTATTCTTTTTTTTCTTGGCTGAACCAAAATTCAAGAAGAAACGATAACACAACTTCAAAACATGAATCACTATTTACGCTAACTTCTTTTCCAATTTAAGTATAACAAATTTGCTTTTGTGTTGTTTGATGAAATACTACTAATGTTTATATTTCTTTGATTAACTAACTTTGGTATATTTTTCTCCTTCCTGACCATTTTCTTCTTCCACATGGAATTGCTAGCCACTGGAAATGCGTGTTCCATTTTATGACTAATATTTAGTTACATAATTTTTATGTTATCTTTCATTTACAATATCAATAATAATTAAAAAAATTAATTTATTTAATTTATGTCAATTTCAATTATTGATGTTTCATTCAACAAATCGCATGTTTTGTCTCATTTTAGCCATTTCTTACTACGCCATTTGGTCTTCTTTTTTTAAACCATAAGGTTTTAATAGTTTCTAATTTTCATCATTCAAAGTAGATACATTGTTGCAATTCATTTTTTTTAGCGCAATAAATTAACTGGGCAATTGTTGGAATTTATACAATTCTTGGAAAATTAAAATTCCCACGGTAATTAAGGAACGACAATAACAAACAACATATTTGTATACAAGATAATTTGAAATCTCTTATCCATATTTTTAACTATACGTTCTCCAAATCAAATTTCAATATTTCTTTTTGGCGTTATAATTTTATCATGAGTAACATTGTATTTGTTGCTTTTGGCTCATATAACTCAACAAAAAAGACCCAACACAAGAGACATGTAAGTTGGAGATGAACAAATAGAGGCTACAAATTAGGTTTTCACCAAATATTTTAGATTTGTCACAAATTTATCAATTGTTATTATGTGATGACAAGTCAAGTTTACGAGGAAACAATTATGTCCTCCATCTCATTTTAAATACCTCATTTGCTATTTATTTATGTCTCAAATTATTTGTCATTTTACAATATCAATACTAATATTAGTTACATTTTTACACTAATACTCTTATTTATTATAATTCAACTCATCAAATTTTTTTGCTAACTGCAATTAATAAAAATATTTGAGTAAATGAAATCATTTTCTAAATAATTGTACACACCTCAAATGAGATATTTAAAATGAGACGGAGGAAGTACATTAGGGGTGGGAATAGGCCAGGTGAGGTCAGGCTTTGAAAGGTCTGAGTCTGGCTTACGATTTATTCTTTTCGGCTTACAGCCTATCATAGACTTTTTTTTCGGTCTGGCCTGACCTTTTTAAACGTCTGATTTGGCCTGGAAGCCTTTTTAAAAGTCTTATTCATATTAAAATATTTAAATATTCTACTCATACCACATGATGCTCTCCACATACCAATATCAATGTACATCTATATATATTAAACAAAAAATAAATTTTCTAACAAAATAATTTTAAAAAAAATCTAAAATAACCATTCTTTAAACCCTAAAAAATAATTTTTTGGTTTCAAATAATAGATTTTTTTTTCTAAAAAAAACACACTCATTATTACCTCTTAAACAAATATGGAACAACTACTGATTGACTAATTGAATGGTTACCGAATACGAAACGACTACCAAATATAGAATTTCTACCGAATATGGAACGACTACTGAATATGGAATGATTATTGAGTGATTGCTTATTTGATAGAGTTTAAAATAGAAAATAATATTATTAATATGATAATAAAAAATAATATTAATAAATAATAAAATATATATAGGTCGGCCTGTCAGGCTTAATAGATTTTTTTATAAGCTTGAGTCTGACCTATTTAAAGAAATAGATTTTAAAAACAGTCTAAGTCTAGCCTTTTTATTAAATAGGTCAGGTCAGGCCATAGGCCTGACGGACGGCCTAGCCTATTCCTATTCCTAAAAGTACTTATCTTGAAGAGAAATGTTGCTTTTCACACTATAATACAATGAAAACAAGGTTTCTATCGGGTTCCATAATTATTCTATTCTAAATACACATATTTTCATAATTAAAATTAATTAATGTTTTTTTTTAAATTGCTCTTACGTTATACATTTGTTTTAGTTCAAACTTTTTCCTTTAAGATAACCTATTATCGTAAAAAAAGAAAAGTAATTACTACTACCAATTCAAATCATTCAAGTGTTTTAAAAATTCTTTAGTTGTCTCGTAAATTTTATATATACTAATGTCACTTTTAATATTTTTTCAAATTGTTCTTTTGTGATGTGACTACCACTTTAGTGTCCATTTCCTTCCTTATCATTCATACATCTAATTAATTATTATCATTTTGAGATGATATTTATAAATAAAACTATGTAAATAAAATTGTGTAAAATAAAATTGTAAATACAACTATTGTGTTTGATTTGATATCTAATTTGTTGCATTTATGTTACTAAAATATAAAGTTTGTTTAATAAAAGTATAAATGAGAAATGAGAATTATAAATGATTAATTCTAAAGAAGACTCATAAATTATATATATTATATAATTTATAATACTTACTAATTTTTGAAAATGAACCTCAAGACACCATACACAATGCACGAATTGAATTCTAATATTAATTAATACAAAGGAAATAAATAAAATAAAAACAAAATAGTCCTTTAGTGAGAATATACAAATCGATTGTACTTTTAGTTCTATCATGTTACACTGGATTTTAGGCAATACTAATTGATGTCTTGTTGTTACAATACTTTCAATAAGGAATTCTATAATTATGGGATTTCTACATAGTGTTGGGATTATGTAACTAATGTATCCATTGTATACTTATGGGATTTCTACATAGTGTTGGGATTATGTAACTAATGTATCCATTGTTGTATATAAATTATAAGAATTAGTTAGAATTTATTGAAAGTAAAGTATTTCGTTTCTAGTTTGGTATATTCAAATCCTTCTTCGCTGCTCTTAATTAGTCGTTTGTGTTCTCATTCATATTTTCCTCTCGCTTCACCAGCAAAAACTACGTTGCATGAGAATTTCAGTTATAAATGTGTGTGAATCGTCTCAATGATGAACAAATTTCATGGATCCTTGGCTATGGGGAGGCATTCCGCAGTAGACACATTTTGTTTTCGAATTTGACCGCAAACAAGTGGTAGAGGACGTGTTCAAAGTCATATCAAATTTTACATAATATGATTCTATCATTTTCAATAATTGTTGAAATTTTTTTGTAATATTTGTTAGATCTATGTTGGTGACAATTGCTGCAAGACTTTAATTGTGAAGTTGTTGATGAAGATTATATGTAGCAAATTCCAAAGCGTGTTACTACACTAGCTTTTAGGTTCGATTCGCCCTCATCAATCGGATACAAATAAGATAACCAGCAAATCCCCTTCAGATTACTTTAGAAAACCTAAATGTGATTTGCACTATCACACCAAGAGTATCTTTCAATAGTATGTTACAAAAGAATGTTTTATATTCTTCACTCATGCATTAGAGAAGAATAAGATGACTTAGAATATAAAAATGGGTGAGAAAAGTGGATAGTAATCTCTAATTTTTTGTGTTTTCATTATGTCCAAAGTGACACTATTTATAGAAAAATAATGTCACTTGAGAAATAAGTACAATTCTTGGTTCTGTCATTTTGTTTAGTGAAATGATATATGCATATAATGTTCAGTAATTGGCTAAAGTATTTCAATTGTCTGGTGGTTGATTAGCGCCTCTTTTCGCGCATGACCCGTGTTCAAATCCTTCTGGTGTGCCTTTTCATGTTTCACATCTAAAACACTACCACTGAACCAACAACTAAATCATATCAAATAAAATCAATTATAAATACATATATTCACCAATATTTTAGAAATATCTCACAATACCCCACCATTTTCAAAATATACTTAGTCCCATAATTTTAGAAATATCATCGTTTCAGATAATGGTATCTTACGATTTGAACCACTACTTAGTAAGCTATGGGTTTTACTTGTCCCGAATAGATTGGTAGACAAGTTTTGAACCAATTATAAATTAGAACAAGTGTGCACAACTTACACATGAAATCTCGATATTATCAAAATAATTTTACAAATGATACATTTGATAAGGTCTTGTGTCATGTACTCTTTTGATGAGAATTTAAGAGTCAAACCATCTAACTCTTTGAAGCGACCTCATTTCATCTTCACATAGATAGACTATATTAGAAATATATCCATAATATGTATTACACCAAATTCATGATATATGTCTATTAAGAGTAAAACTCAATCTTCCAACTTTATACTTATGGTCCAAGTACTTTCAACCTTTGGGATGTATCTATATCCAAGTACTTGCAATCACTCTAATACTATACTTTTATTATTGAACTCAAGACTTCATGTTACTCAAGTTCGAGTCGATTTTCCACTATTGATGATTAATTAGATATAGGCTTGAGTCTCATCTCCAATGATGTCTTCAACACCATTTTCCTTGTCAGACCTTTCGTCAAATGATCTGCAAGATTCTTTTTAGTTCTTACAAACACTATGGATATTAGTCCATTTAAAATTAAATCCTCTACATATTTATCTCTTATACAAATATGTCTATATTTTCAATTATATACTTGGTTATATGTTTTGGATAGTGTGGATTAACTATCACAATGTATGGATATCGGTTTCATTGACTTTGGACAAATAGGTATTTCATACAACAAATTTCTTAGTCATTATGCCTCTTTACTACTTGCAACTAAGGCAATGCAGTCAGGGTGGAGTCAGCAATGCAAGTATGTTTCTTTGATCCCTAAGAAACTGCACCTCCACCAAGGTTGAAGATTCATCCATTTATGGAAGCATGATCCTCAACATAAGTTACCCAACATGATTTGTATATCCTTCCAAAACTGAAGGATATCCATTATAAACTAAACTATAGTTAATTGTTCATTTCAAATATTTTAATATTGTATTAACAGCTTGCCAATATTGTTTACTTGGATTGCTAGTATACCGACTTAATCTACCTACAACATATGTTATATCGGGTCTGGTGCAAGTCATGACATACATCAAACATCTGATTACCTTTGAATAATCTAGTTTTTCCATAGGACATCCTTTATATGGCTATAAACTAACATTTTGATCAAAGGGGGTAGAAACAGATTTGCAATTAAATTGATCAAATTTCTTTAGCACTTTCTCAATATAGTGAGATTGGGATAAACCAATATTTACTCCATCTCTAATAATTTTAATTCCTAAAACACATCTGTTTCACCTAAATCTTTCATATCAAAATATTTTGATAAGAAAGTTTTAGTTTTATCTACCTCATTTAAATTGGTGCCAAAGATTAACATATCATCCACATATAAACAAATCATAACATCATTTCCATTATGAAATATACTATAAATACACTTGTCAGATTCATTTATTTTGTATCCATTAGAAAGAAATACTTTATCAAACTTTTGGTGCCACTGTTTGGGTGCTTGTTTTAACTCGTAGAAAAATTTAGTCAATTTACACATTTTATGTTTTTGCCCTTTGATAAAAAAATCCTTCAGGTTGTTTCATATACACCTCTTCATCTTATGGTGCAATTCTTGCAACAGGTGCATAAGTATCAAAGTAGTTGATACCTTCTTTTTGTGTAAATCCTTAAGCAACAAGTCTAGCTTTGAATTTATCAATGGTACCATCAACTTTCATTTTCTTCTTAAATATCCATTTACAACCTATTGGTTTGGATCCAGGTGAAAGGTCTACTAATTTCCATGTTTTATTCCCCATAATTGAGTCAATTTCCTCTTGGATGGCTTCTTTCCAAAAGGCAGAGTCTTGAGATTTTATTGTCTCTATATGTGTTTGGGTCACTCTCTAAATTATACAAAATTGGTCCATAACTATTAATGAAATCGTTTGTACTTTCTACGAGGAACATAAAGAAGTCTAGTCCATAATTTTTCTCTTTTATGGCTCTTTTACTTCTTCTAGGTTCTTAACATGTTAAAGTACCATTATTAGATACATTATTTTCTAGACTTTGTACATTATAAATGACAATTTCCTTGGGACGTGGAATTAAGTTAAATCTATTTTCTTGAAAAATTGCATCTCTTGACTCAATCATTGTGTTAATAGGATATGAGTCATTAAATTAAATAACCATGAATCTATATGGCTTGCTATTTTCAGCATAACCCAGAAATACAATTTCAATTCCTTTTTCTGTTAAAACAAACTCTCAAATTAAAGTTTTGATAAAAATAAACAAAGGTTAATTAAGAATGTTAATTATGATTCTAAAATTTTATGTTAATTTAACATGTGCTTTTGAGCGTGTTAATTCAAATATAGGAATCAAGCAAAGCAAAGAAAAAATTTAAAAACTGAACAGACAAAGAAACAAGAACATTCTGGACAAAATGGAGAATGATCTCCAGCTCAATTGGTAGTGGGACTGTGTGGAGGCGGTACTTATCCCTTAGGTACTGGGCTCGAATCCCACGGAAGGCAAAAACTCGCTAGATTTCCAATTGAGGGAAAGGGGGAGCGAGAAGGTCGTGAGCTAACACAGTCGGTAACGCTGAATGGCCGGGGTGTTACACTCACTGTCACAGTATCTTGACCAATCAATCTCCACTATTTTAACGAAGCTTATGCCTCTAAATTTTATACTAAATTCATCAGTATATGGAAAGGAACAAATAGGTCTCATCTCAGTCAAAGAAGGCTTTCGAATCATTAAGATAAAAGGTCTCGAATCAAGCTAGTTGAAATAGTTTGGAAAACCTTCAGCCAAACTGTCAAAAAAGTTCAATCAATCTTGATCTGTAGAAAAGACATTAGGAAGACATCGAGAATAACCAAACTGAATCTCCAAATTGATCATCAATCTCCAGAAAGTTCAAACTGCCAAAACCAAATTGATAATCAATCTTCGTTTCTACTGAATTACATTTTTGATCTTCTTACTTCGGCAAAGGTTTAGAATCATTCATCAAACTTTTGGATAGATTCAAGGCTCCAGATCGAAGTTGTATCATCAGTGATTAAACGAGAAGCTTCAAAGCCTTTTAAACTCGAAGGCAAACAGATCAAGAAAGACTGTAACAGCATCAGTCAAAACAGATTCAAAATATTCAAAGGTTAGATTATTTTTAATCATATATATTGGTTTTGGTCAAAACGGGTAGAGCACTACCAACAGCTCTTTTGACCATCATTAAATTCTCCAATGACCTATAAAAGAAAGGTCAATGTCTAGGAAAAAAGTAGAGGTTCAACTTCTATCAAAATCTCATAAATCATTCACATTCATATACTTGAAATTCTCATTTTCATAAAGAAGAATTAGTTCTAAACTTTTATATCATACTATGTTATTACTACTGAATTCTTTGTAAGGAATCGAATCTCAAACAAGAGTTGAGAAATCTCAGATTCTATCAAAACAATCTCATCATTATTGTAAAACTCAAACTATAAGAGTTTAAGTATAGTTTGAATAGATTGTAACGAATTCTATCAAGAACGATATGTGATTAATTTACTTTCTGGGTGGAAAGAAATAGAGCTTGTACCAAATCAAGGTTGATCTAAGATAGGTGTTGTAAAACCAAGAAGGTTCTTTATTTTGAACACTTAGTGGAAAATCTCACAGTTGTGAGGACTAGACGTAGCCCGAGTTGGGTGAACCAGGATATATATCTGTGTGGTATTCCTTCTCTTATCTCTTTATTTATTAAGCTTAATTGATTAACTGATATAAAACATAAACTGAATTTCTGTTTTTTAAGCTAACCAATAACGTTCTCCGTTTTCTGGTAAAAACCAAGAACATTCTCCGTTTTCTGTTTTCCTAACCAACATCATTCTTGAGTTAAATCTTATCTCTTTATTTATTAAGCTTAATTGATTAATTGAGATAAAACATAAATTGAATTTCTGTTTTTAAGCTAACCAATAACGTTCTCCGTTTTCTGGTAAAAACCAAGAATGTTCTCCATTTTCTACTTTCCTAACCAATATCATTCTTGAGGTTTCTTCAGGAATTATTAAATAGGTACATTTACAATTCAAACCCCCCTTTTCTTGTAAATTGATATCGTTACTTCACTTTCTCCCAATTTCTTTATTTTTTTTGGTTCAGAAACCTTAACAATTGTTCTACACCCCCAAACTTTTATATAGTTAAGATTGGATTATCTTTTGTTCCAGAGTTCATATGGGGTTATCTTATTCCTTTTATTGGGAACTCTATTTAGCAAATTACATGTTGTTAGCATGGCTTCACCCTTATAACCTTTAGATAAACCAGAATAGGATAACATGACATTCCCCATTTCTTCTAATACCCTATTTTTCCTTTCTGCAATTCTATTTTGTTGTGAGAAATATGGTGCAGTTGTTTGATGCACAATACCAATGGACTCAAAATACTCAGGATGATAGAACTCTCATTCCCTATCACTTCTAAAACACTTCATAAAAGTTTCATGTTGAAGTTCTACTTGTGCTTTAAATATTTTAAATTTGTCTAAAACTTTATAGTGCATTAAATAAACATAACAAAATCTAGAGTAATCATCAATAAAAGTGACAAAATAGTTCTTACCACCAATTGTAGGCCAACCATGTAAATTGCATACATCAGACTGAATTAAATATAATACCTTAGAACTTCTTTCAACTCTTTTAAAAAGTTGTCTTATGATATTAGTTAGCATGCAAGTAGTACATGAATTTGAATTTTTATCAAAAGTCGGAATTAAATTTGATTTTATCATATCATTCAATTTTCTAAAGTTAATATGTCCTAGTGCAAATGTCATAAATCACCAGACTCAACAATATAAGCAGAAATCATATTATTATTATAATTACTAACAACATTACATTTGAACATATTCTTACAAAGGTGACTTTTCTCTACAAACATACCACCTTTAGAGAGAATAAATCCATCTCCCTCAAATACACATTTGAAACCAAACTTATTATGTAAAGGAACAGAAATCAAGTTCTTCCTAACTTCAGGAACATAAAATACATTTTTAAGAGTAAGTGTTTTTCCAGAAGTGAATTCAATCTCCACTATTCCTTTTCCTTTGACTTGGACAGTTGAGGAATTTGCCATGTTCCAAACACTTCCATCTTATTCATCAATGGTCTTAAATAGTTATTTGTTTTTGCACACATGGCAGGTAGCACCATAGTCTATCCACCAAGATTCAACATCTTCAATCATGTTGAGTTCAGAAATGACAGCAACAATATTATCTTTTGTTGCACTTGAATTATTCTCTTTGTTCTTCCTTTTCAAGAACATGCGCTCATTTTTAAAGTGTCATGT
Organism: Cicer pinnatifidum; assembly: GCA_037974775.1. Classification (NCBI taxonomy): domain Eukaryota; kingdom Viridiplantae; phylum Streptophyta; class Magnoliopsida; order Fabales; family Fabaceae; genus Cicer; species Cicer pinnatifidum. The sequence continues at coordinate 45,284,550 of JBBPBR010000008.1, read as the reverse complement.
TTGCCACAATGACAACAACTTAATTTTCTTTTATTTCTTTGTTCAACATTACCATTGTGTTTTTCATGAGATTTATCAAAATCTCGATTTCTTTTCTGAAAAGTTTTGCTTGAATTTCCTTCCTCAATTACATGGACCTTTTCATGAGAAAATTTTATGTTTAGTATCCTCTTGTTTACGATACTCTTCTTCTAAATGAAGGTGATTACCCAATTTCTCAAGAGATATGTCATCTTTCTTATGTTTCATGGATTTTTTGAAATCTTTCCACGAAGGTGGAAGCTTATCTATTATGCAGGATACAATAATAGTTTCATCCATGTGCATTTGATATTGTTTGTAGTTATTAAGAATATGTTCAATCTCATTCATTTGTTACATTTTTTATTTATTATCAACCATTTTATAATTATTAAATTGAGAAACATGAAACTTGTTACTTGTAGTGTCTTCTTGCATGTATCCTCTTGTTTACGGTACTCTTCTTCTAAACGAAGGTGATTATCCAATTGCTCAAGAGGTATGTCATCTTTCTTATGTTTCATGGATTTTATGAAATCTTTCCACGAAGGTGGAAGTTTATCTATTATGCAGGATACAATAATAGTTTCATCCATGTGCATCTGATATTGTTTATAGTTATTAAGAATATGTTCAATCTCATTCATTTGTTACATTTTTTATTTATTTTCAACCATTTTATAATTATTAAATTGAGAAACAAGAAACTTCTTACTTGTAGTGTTTTCTTGCATGTATCTTGACTCTAATTTCTCCTATAGTTCCTTTGCATAAATGCTACTTTGATATATATCGAACAAAGAATCAAACATATCGTTGAGAATATGACTCATGCATATATAGTCATCATTGTCCAACTTCTGTCTTTCTCTTGTTTCTGCTAATGTTTTCACTTCCTTCTCTAGTGGTCTTGTGGTGTTCAGAACATACACCATCTTCAAAGTTGTAAGAAGGAATTTCATCTTTTTCTGCAAACGAAAAAAGTTTCCTCCATCGAATTTCTCCAACTTCACAAAATTAGAAGTCATTTCTTTGAGTGATGCAGTTATTGATTAAATATAAAATCGAACTTAAAGATTGTTGGATTTGTGTTGGTGACAATTGCTGCAAGACTTTAATAGTAAAGTTGTTGATGAAGATTATATGTAGCAAATTCCAAAGTGTGTTGTTATACTAGCCTTTATGTTCGATTCACCCCCACCAATCGGATGCAAATGAGATAATCAGCAAATTCTCTTCAGGATACTTTGGAAAACCTTAATATGATTTGCACTATCACACCAAGAGTATATTTCAATAGTATGTTACAAAAGAATATTACATATTCTTCACTCATGCATTACAAAAGAATAAGATGATTTAAAATATAAGAATGAGTGAGAAAAGTGGATCGTAATCTCCAATTTTTCGTGTTTACATTGTGCCCAAAGTGACACTATTTATAAAAAAATAATGTCACTTGAGAAAAAGGTACAATTCTTGGTTCTGCCATTATGTTTTGTGAAATGATATATGCATATAACGTTCAATAATTGGCTAAAGTGTTGCAATGGTCTAGTGGTTAATCAATGTCTCTTTTTGCACATGACCCTCAAACTCAGGACATTACTGTTTCACGTGTGAAACACAACCATTGAACCAACAACTAAATCATGTCAAATAAAATCAATTATAAATACATATATTCATCAATATTTTGCAAACATCTCACAATTAAGTTACGAAACTAGTTTGATACTTGATGCAAAAACCAAAGCAATGCATAGAATTGCAAAGGCATATAATATGGATATGATTTCTACTCGAGCCCAAATTAACTTATGATGTTCATTATTTACAACTTTGCATTTTTATTTTATTCTTAACTACTTATTATTTAATTGTCATAAACAATTCATCTACTAGTTAGTCTAGATAGTAAATAATTTTAATTAATTTGATACTTACTAACTAATTCATGTGGATAGAAAAACCTTTTATACTATTTATGTGATAAAATACATCTGTTGTAAGTGTACTTTTGGCATAACAGCCACACTAAAACATAACTTGATCATTATAGTATCTTGCATGTTTTGCATAGTTCATTTTCATATATTTTTTTGTTTTAAATAATAACTGATTACTAGTATATTATAATTATTTTTATTTAGAAAATATAAAAAAGTTAAAGTT
>JBBPBR010000008.1:45203768-45250564 GCA_037974775.1 Cicer pinnatifidum | reverse complement strand
TTTTTTTAAAACACGATTAGAAACTGGACTTATGTAACAATATAATTAGTTTATTGGAAACAGATGTAAAACCAAATTACATAATTTGCGTATCTATGTTAAATCATAGTTTAATGAGAAAAATGATATGCGCCATTATTATAAATTTATTTTATTTTATATTTAAAAAATGTATTATTTTTTCACGTTATTTCACTTATTTAATAAAATTTTAAAATTATTTGTATAGAGCAATGATCGAGTTATTTTTTTGTAAATGTATCTACACTAATAATATACATCTTTTAACTTTTAAGTTAATGATGATAATAAAGTCCTATTTAAAGTGAATTTTTATTTTTATTTGTTTTGAAAATTTAAAAAATTAAAACCACTTTTGTTTTCAATTTTAAATTTTAAGTTTAAATTAAAATTTCACATATAATGTGAAACAGGTTTCCGTCTGATTCAATTAACAAAACTCCAATTTTGTGATGTCATTCCAAAGTGAGATAATTCATAGGAATATTATATATTTTTTTATTAGAAGCCTATATAAATACTAATTAAATAGCATTGTGTCTCAAAGTAAGGTAATACAAGTAATTTTTTACGTAAAAATAATTACTTTCAAAGTAAGGCAATAACTTTCAACTCTCAAAGTATGACCCCCATCTCTTCTTGACTGCTGTCAGTATATCTTCATATGTGTCACGAATTGTTTGGCTATAAGTTTGACGTGTCCTCTTATTACAAACAGTGTGCACTATATCACACAGCGTACATTAGCATACTTCGTTTATAGTACTATTTTTCGATTTCCCACCCACTGCAATATTCCACGATGCCTCAACTTGCATGCATAAAATATTAGCGTATTCATAATTTCACATTTACCCAACCAAACCACACACCTTACACCATTTTTTTAGACGCAGTCTCTCTCATACAGACACACCCTTGTTTTCTATTTCTCTCTCTCTCTCTCTCTCACTCATCATTGTCCACCGCCTCATAAGTAGATTTCCCAACTCAGTGGGTTTTGTTCACAACTTCGTTTATTATGAAAATACCGAAACTATCGTTTTCTCACGCTTCCTCTTGAAGCGGTGCGTTTCATTTCACAGAAACAGGTAGTAGACGGCGTTTAACTATCATTAAACGACGGCGATTATTATTTAGCGGAAACGGCGACGGAGGAAAGTGATTCGCACGTGTGTACGTGCAAAATAACCACCACAATTTTTTGTGCTAACAAGTGCAGGTTCGTGTGGGTGGGTGGTTAAAGAGAGAAAAAAACAGTTAGAGATCACGGTTATTTTGTGAACTAAAAAAAAAATGCCTCACAGAGCTACTTACTTTTTTCCTAGGCAATTTCCTGAGAGAAGGTTGGATGAATCGAAATTAGATCACGAAAAGAAAAAACTCGTCAACTCATCAATCAAATCAAATGATATTACTACCACTTTTGGAGTTGAAAGCGACACGCCGAAAAGCGCGTTTGTAAATAGAACAACTTCTATTTCCGTTACTAAAGACGACGTCGTTTTCACTCCTTCGAAAAGCTCCGCTGTTTCTGATCTTCTTAACGGCGGCGATAAGTTCCGAAGTGAACAGAAACAGATTGCTGCGTTTTGTGATTGGTTAGTTGATAAACGACATAATCATCATCACCGCCGCCGACATCACCGATCGGATCATCATATTTTACACGAGGAGGGGGATCGTGAGCTTCTACTTCCGCATCCGGATTCGACTAAAGCTTCTTCGCCGGAAAAGGATGTTGTCGATGACGTTGATCGGAGCTTCGACAGAGAAGTTTCTCTTCCGCGGTTATCAAGTGAAAGCAGTTACGCTGCGAGTTTGTTTGCTTCAGATATCACTGCTACATTCTCAAGCGACATTACGAATAAAGATACGACGACGTCTTCGTCATTTCGTGTTTCTTCAAAAGAGGTTACGAGAAGGAACGAACAAGAAAAAGAAGTAGAAGTGAAAGAAGAAGAAAAATGCGACGAAGATAGTTACGCTAAGAAGTACAAAGAAAGCTACGAACTACAACTAGCTTTAGCGAAGAGGCTTTCTTTCTTTTCAAGTCTTGCTTCTGAACCAGTTATCACTTTCGATACCGGATTAGAAACTTGGGACGCAGAATCGGTTTCTCGTCGTTTATGGGTACAATATCAATAACTTTGATACAGACACTTCAGATAGAACGTGTGTTTCGCAGTCTAACATGTACTGCCATGAGAGGATGTGATCAGTAGATCGATAATTAATAATCGTTTTTTGTATTTTTTTTTCTTCAGGTGACGGGGTGTTTGTCGTACACTGACAAGATATCCGATGGATTTTATAACATATTGGGGATGAATCCGTATTTGTGGGTCATGTGCAATGACGTGGAAGAAGAAGGAAATTTCCTTCCTACGTTGATGGGGCTTAAAGCGGTTGAACCTAATGAGTCTTCATTGGAAGTGATTCTTATTGATAGACGTGAGGATTCTCGTCTTAAGGTGCTTCAGGATAAAGCTCAAGAGTTGTATTCTGCTTCTGAGAATGCCTTGGGGCTCGTTGAAAAGCTTGGAAAACTTGTTGCCATATTTATGGGGTAAGAATAACATCACAATATATCCCTCCTAAATGAAATATAAGCCAACATGAAAATGGATATAAGCAGCTTAGGTGCCGTCAGGTGCAGCCATTCAAATCTTAACCTTTTTATTTTTGTTTGATAAAAAGTTTTTATGTTAAAATTTGAACCATCCGATCAAGATCGGACAACCTCAAGATTCTACACGTAATTGGAATCCAAGAAAACATGTAATTATTTAAAAAGATGATATATTTGATTTAATTAGATCAGATAGATAAATTTTTTAAAAGACCTTTTAAAATACTTTGTTTATATTTTAATTTAGGAGTATTTGAGATCATAAGAATAATCAGGGTTTTAATTAAGCTAGTGAAATTTTGGACTGAAACATAATAATTTTTAATGTTTTTGAAGTGATCTAGTGATACAATGATTGCTTATGTTTATGAAGCCTAGACCATGATATAATATTTTTGAAACCTAGATCGTGATATAATGGTTTGTTTATGAAGCCTAGACCATGATATAATGGTTTTTTATGTTTTGGAAACAATATCATATGTGGTATTTGACCACAGTTGACTGTGACTCTCTACAATACAACGACCATGTGACTGTATAAATGCAATTGCTATTTAACACCTTGATAATAGCAAGAATGAACATTTTATTTATTTGTGTGTGAGTTTATTTATGTCTTTGGTATTGGGTGTATGAAAAGGGGTACCTTCCCTATGGAGCAAGGGGATATGCATAAGAGGTGGAAGTTGGTGAGTAAGCAGTTGAGGAATTTTCATCAGTGTGTTGTGCTTCCCATTGGTAGTTTGTCTACAGGACTCTGTAGACATCGTGCAATTCTCTTCAAGGTGAATCATTTTGTTATTTAGTTGTGATTATTTTGGATGGATTAAGAAGAGAATATGGATTAATTTAATGATTTATTGCTTGCAATAATCTGAGATATTGGATACTTGTTAGTTATTCACTCTTGTTTTGGTTTTGTTGATGCAGAGATTGGCAGATTACATAGGTTTGCCATGTCGCATTGCTAAAGGTTGCAGGTACTGTGCTTCGGATCATCAATCATCTTGCCTTGTCAAGATCAAAGATGACAGGCAACTGTCAAGGTTAGTGCAATGGTTACTTTTGCTTCTTTCTTCAATCTCTTCATGTTTATTTGTTAATTTTATGTTTTCTCGACTTTAATAATCTTCAAGTTGTATGAATCACTACATCTCTCTGTTTAGAATAGATTGCTCACATATATTGGATTTTTGTTTGCAACTAATAACTTATTGACATTGTAGAAAAATTTTAAGTTCAATGTTGTTTGTAGAACTTACATTTGGTTATTTTTTTCAACGGTTCCTTGTTATTTTTAAACAGGGAGTATGTTGTTGACCTGGTTGGGGAACCAGGAAATATTCTTGGACCAGATTCCTCAATTAATGGAGCATATGTGTCTCCTACACCTTCCCCTTTTCAAATTTCTCATTTGAGAAAATCTCAATCACCTTATGTGGATAATGCAGTGTCTTCTCAAGTTATAAGTTTTAATCAGAGTTCTCCGTATTCAGGTATCTTCTGCTCTATATATCTGGCCATTTGATCCTCCAATTGTTTAGTACTTCTGATATTTCGAGTTCAGAATATATTTACCATTGATGCATTATTGGTTATTTAGGTGACTATTACTTGAACCTTATCTATAGTATGGTAAATAAATTGTTTACTAGGTAGGTTTTTCAGTATGAGTTGTCCTTCATAAAAATCTGTCTCAATTAATTTTGCAAATTATGCAGATGCAAACAAACATCAAGTGTGCATGTATAAATTGAGCGATGTAATAGCAAGTATTAGGAAAATGTTTTGTTTTTATTTCCCAGAAAATTCAGAGCTATACCTATAACAAAGATTTGATCTTCCTTTTGTAATTTAGGCCAAACCAAACCTGATATTTCATTTTCTACCAAAAAACCCTGATATTTCATAGTTCATGCATTTAAAAATGCTTTGGCTTTCTCCTTTTCAAACTTGTGGAGTATGGCTGGATAGGGAATTTTGATGATACTCATCATTAGCTCCTATATTTCTGTTTTTGTCTCAATAATTTTAAATTTTCGTGATCAGTCATTTTAAAATTGGTCTTAGCTGCTACTCCATCTTTTACAGGTCATGTTCAGGAAGATCAACAAAGTAAAGAAACTGATTTGCCCAAAAATAATAATGGCTTCATTTATGCTTCAGTTGATCAAACTGGTGGAGGTACAGAACCACCTGTAATTCCCATAGAAACATAATTCGCTCACATCCCAAACGATTCACACATAATAGGCATTGAAATCCATACCAAAAAGGGAAGACCATCACAATTTAATTGAGCAGAAAAATTGTTCAATAAAATATATGGTGCTAAAAACTAGTAATATTAAACTCATGCTCAAGGCATTGGGAAGTGTCAATCACATTATTCCAGTAAAATAATAGAGCCCCACTAGTGCACATAGCACGTAATCCACTAGTGCACCACACCTTAAGGTACTCCACTGCTTACTATGACAGTGCTATTTATAATTAACTCCACTTTATGTTTGCCAAAGATCCGATGTGGGACTACCGCTGGCAGTACATGATAAGAATTCATCTTTTCTTCACCTAAACATTAACCATGTGCTTCTCGTTTACTTTTTTACAAAAACTTAACTATGAATGCAAAACACAATTACTTAACCATGATAATATTTTTCATCATTTATCTATTTTGTTGTTTTTTAATTATATTATTTTTAATTATAACGTGCCAATCACATTACTATATTAGAACACATTGCAAACCAAGTGACTATGGTAATTCCTTTTGGCTTGAAAGGTGACGACAACAAATGTGCAGAATTTATTCAGGCTTGCTAATTTTTCCTTCTATTTATGAAGGTGTTTCTGAAGCTCTTCACCCATCCTCCGAAGCATTATTACATGAAATTCCCATTGTTGGTAAAGATTCAGCTGTAGTCCAAGAAATTTCTTACAATGAGATAATTGCAAAGGGAAATTTAGGGGTAAATGGTAGCCAGTCAAAGCAGGGACAAGTAGACAATAGACTTGAAAACCAGGGTGCTGGGAATATTCCAAAATACGTGAATCTTGAACCATCCCTAGCAATGGACTGGCTTGAGATATCATGGGATGAGTTACGGATCAAAGAGCGTGTTGGTGCTGGTAAATTTTATGTTTCTCCTGCTTCTTTGTTTTTCAAGGAACATAACTGATAAGATGGCTCTAAATGTCACTGCCCTTTTCTTTATTCAGGATCGTTTGGGACGGTGTACCGTGCTGAATGGCATGGATCTGTAAGTCTTATATTATGCACTTTTTTCCTTCATGCTCAAATTTACTGCTTTCTTTGCATGCTCATGAATTTTTCTTTGTAATGATGTCACAGTCTCTAGCTTCTTAAGTCTGTTTGATTGTAGACTTGTAGTTGACTGCATGAATAACGATTAGCTTCAGTGATTTCACTTGATATTTATTATTTTGATGTTTTATTTTTGTATCAATTTGGTGTATTTATCTGTTTCAAAATTGCAGGATGTTGCTGTCAAAGTTTTATCAGTTCAAAATTTCCATGATGATCAATTGAAAGAGTTTTTGAGAGAGGTTTGTTTTTCCATATATTGATTTAAAAAATGTATTATCGTGTCTATTTATTTTTTTATTTATTTATTTATTTATTGCATAGGATCTGAATTGCTTCGTTAAGTGCTGTTTACCTGGCATGCCATTGATTGTAAACATATAAGTTGTGATCATCTAGTATCCTCATTAAAATGAAACGTGTCTTCTGTGTCTTTTATAAAATAATGGATTTCTCTTTTATAAAACAATACTTCTATGTCTTTTATTACTATTTCTAATAGTCTGGTTGCTTTTTTTTGTTTTTCTTGTTCGGTATTCTTAATTCTACGAGGAAGTTACAATTCATTTTTGTATTTTAATTGCTATAGGTTTCAATAATGAAACGTGTTCGCCATCCAAATGTGGTGCTCTTCATGGGTGCGGTTACAAAACGTCCCCATCTATCTATAGTGACAGAGTATTTGCCTAGGTAAAGCCATCAAACTTTTTTCATAGTTAACTATCTGTGTTATAGGACTCTTGCATAAAGAAATAGTGTCTTACTGTTGTTGTTTCTTGGTGTATCTATGACAGAGGTAGTTTATTCCGCCTGATACATAGGCCAGCATCTACTGAAATTCACGATCCAAGGAGAAGATTACGAATGGCTGTAGACGTGGTTTGTAGTTTGTACTTAACATTATTATTATGTCACGTGAATAAATTAAATAAATTGTAAATGATGTATCTTTTATCTGATTGTAGGCTAAAGGAATCAATTATCTCCACTGTCTGAAGCCTCCAATCGTGCACTGGGATCTCAAATCCCCAAACCTCTTAGTAGACAAAAATTGGAATGTAAAGGTATAATGAAACTGACTGAGCAATTGAGTTTCTCTTTCAAACTTTAAAAATCTTTGTGCTAGAAGATGATTTTTTTTTCTCTTCAAATTTATGCTCAGGTGTGTGATTTTGGGTTGTCAAGATTCAAAGCAAACACTTTCTTGTCATCAAAATCTGTTGCAGGAACGGTAAATTACTCGCACTCTAGTAATGTGCATAATCATGATGATATACACTATCTAGTTATAAAGTTTTCTTTCAATTAATTCGGAAGTGGTACTCTGCTTCCCAAGAAAATTATGCGGGTAGAAATTTCAAGTTTGAACATAAATATGACTTTACATGCAAAGTATACCGTACATGAGTAAACCTTGATCAAGTAGACAGAAGTGCTGTTACTTCTTATTAACCTCGCAATATCAAGTTGGTCTTAAAATCAAATGATACAATCATGATTTCTGAAGTTGATTTGTTATCACTGAGATTGGGCTTTTAACCGTCAATTATTTGAAGTTGGCTCGGGTGCAAAGCATATAAAAATTTTGGTGTGCTTCATGGAAGCCTATTTGTATAGAGGCAAATTCCTTTGATAAAAGTAGCCATTCTACTTCACGGATCCTCACCTTCAATACGTGTGTATCTCTCTTAATTTTGTTTCAGCCTGAGTGGATGGCTCCAGAATTTCTTCGTGGAGAACCTACAAATGAGAAGTCTGATGTTTACAGCTTTGGAGTGATCCTGTGGGAACTCGTGACCTTACAACAACCATGGAATGGACTTAGTCATGCCCAGGTAAATTTGTTGAGTAAATAAGGTCTTAATTGCAGATGATTCTTGAAGTTTACTAAGTTTAATTAAACGTGTACATTTATTTATACTGTAATAAGGATCAATTTCAAGAAATTGTTATTGTTAATTAGGTACATGTGTGACCTTGCTTGTTTCAAACAGCTGCATGACAAAATGTAACCTGCAATGTTTTTTTTGTTATATAATCTTCATGTGTATGCTCAGGTGGTCGGAGCTGTCGCATTCCAGAACAGGAGACCTTCTATCCCTCCAAACATCTCTCCAGTATTGGCCTCCCTCATGGAATCTTGTTGGGCCGAGTAAGTGCTTAGTGCTTACTTACGCTGTATTTTCAGAAAAACACACATGCTAACTTTCATTCTTTCCACATACATTTTGTAGCCTTGATTCCTTTCTAATACTTGCTAATTTTTTTTTGCCAGTGACCCCGCGGATCGCCCATCTTTTGCTAGCATAGTCGAGACGCTAAAGAAGCTGCTAAAGTCGCCAGCGGATGCGATAAAGATGGGTGGAACATAAGGACCCATGATCGAATTTTTTGTAGTTGAAATTCGTTGGGTATGTATGGAGATATTTATTAACACGTAACCTGACCTTTGTTGGTCATAAACTCGTATTGACGAAACCCCTTTGGTTGTTTGCAACTGTATATCAGTTGCTTCATACTAACACATTTCATAAGGGCAATTAAAGCCATAAAGTCTAGTAACTTGAAGAAAAAAGAAGAGGTGCGAATAGGGCATTCCTGTAAGGGGTCCTTGGACTGCTGCCTGATAAGTGTAAACATGATAAGTGTAAACAAACTGATAACCTCAAGCTCTTTTATCATATAGCTTGAGATCTATAAAATATTCGAGCACCTTTTGCCTCTTTTTGAGGTCTATAATTATGCCATAATTATTTGTAAACGTGAATTACATATGTTGACACCTATTATGACATAGTACTTCATTTGATGACAATATAGTCACTTCTTTCTAGTAAGACAATTATGTATACTCAAGGAAAATGAGTAACTATTTATTTCCAAGCTTATTGACTGTCTTTAGTTTCCAAACTATAAATTGTGAATTCAACCCGCAATAGTAATGAATGGACGGAATAACAAAGTAGCGTTCAGGAAATGTTTGATTTCCGATTTGTTTTCAGTAATGTTTTGGATTTAAGTTTGTAAGATTAAAAAATGTGGTTGGAGAGGAGCTTCACTAAAGATGGTTAGATAAATTCTCTATGAAGTTTGTGAATGCCTCATTCGGTTGGTATATTGTAATTTGTAACATAATAAAATGTTTTACTCGATATGATCTCACCGAATAAAATTAAATCAATACATGTTTAACTAGTTTAAATCACTGATTTTTGTACATACAAAAAAAAAAAAACAATTTTTCGGCTTTAATTTCTGGTTTACCTAAAAAGAGTTAATATTATTTGGTTTATATTTTTTTCTTGAATTTGAACGTGAGATTATTTATTTTTTTCATAAATAAAAAATAAAAACAAAAATCATTTAGTTTTACGTCATACTTGGTATGTGCTAGAGTTTAGGGAGTAGATTGTTACAAAGTAGTACTTTTGCTTTGGGATTAAAGTGTTTCGTTGCATATACTAGCCATATAAAGTAAAGATGCTTTTCTCTTGAAATAAGAGGTAACTACATATATATTATGGACTTTGCGGACCATTGTTGACGTGAGAGATTAATCTTTGACATGAGAGATTAATCTCTATAGTTGTGTCCAACGATTTTACACACATCAATTAGAGACATATTAAGAAATCTCCTAATTAAGGCTCTATTAGGATTACAAGGTGGTATTTCTTTAGTGTCTTTGCTAGTTCTCTCCTTGTAGAGAGAAATATATAAAAAGACGGGAGTTTGACTTGCGTTTTGTTTCAAAAAATTAATTAAAAATAAATTTAAATATTAGTGATGTTTGAAAATAGGAATAAGTAAGATGATAAATAAAGAGATAAAAATAGAAATGTAAGTTAAATTATTATGGTTCACCATCAATAAGTCTTTCACATAATTTAATTCACTATTCGCCAATAGTATCACAACTTCATTGAACATTTTCTAGTTCAACTACTAAGTTCAACTCTTCTCAATTTTCTAATTTAGTACAGTCAAGTTCTTGAGAGCGACAACCACTACTGGATCACATTACAAAAGTGTTTAGATTGGTTCTCTGACGAACTCTCATACAAGAGTGTTTATATAAATTGCTCTAATAAGGAATTTTAGGTTTTTAAGCACTTATAGCTAACACAACAGTTTTTCACGAGCTTGTATATGTGACGACAAAAGTTTTATCTTTTTTATTTTTTGTGTTGTTTTGCTGTATTTTTAATTATGTTTACAAATTCTTTTATAGAGAAACTTTTAGTCCACTAGAGTCTATGATCGTTGTTGTGATTGCAAGAAATGAGCATGTGAAATAATAACTTGTATAAAATCTTTAGAGGTATTGAGTCAACATTAAAAACTTGTCCAAATCTGTCTTCATAACTGATTTAACATATCTTGATGAAAATGATAGGATGACCAAATGATGTCATGCCCTTCTCCAGTTAGAGAATAAGTCTTCAGTACTTTTATCATGACTTTTCTTTAAGCAATATACACAAACAATTTAAGTTAAGTTAAACTTTGGAGCTTCCTCTAGTTTATTAAAGCCAATACATTTTCTATTATTTTTGCTAACACCGTAGATCATGGAAGCTTGTTTTCTTCTGCCTATGTCATTTGCTAAAAAATCTTGAAATGTTTTTTTTTTTTTTTTTTTTTTTTTTTTTAATATTTAACAGAATTACAAGCTCTTGCTTTTGATATTTTTGAGATATTATCGTTCAGACTTAGATTTCTTTTTCATATGTTCTCAAAATAGTTTTTTTAAGGGAATTGTACTTGTTTGTTACGTTGGAATGAGCTTTTATAAGATTTTTTTTTATATTTGAGAAAACATTGTGATTCTTGTTCAGAAACTCATTTAACATAACTATAAGTTTATTGTCAGATAGATCATATAGTACCTCAATTTCCTCGTCAACAAATTTGTTTTTAAAGTTAGAATAAACAATTTATGTTAGAGCTATGTTAGCATGTTCTTCATCTTCATTAGAGTCATTCCATGTAGTCATTAAACACTTATTCTTCAACTAGTTCAATCTCATGGGATCTGAGTGAACTCATCAACTCTTTCAGAGGAAATCTGTTTAGATCTTTAGCCTCTTGAATTGCGGTTACTTTCCACTTGCTAGGTAGACTTTTAAGGATCTTCTTGACATGATCAGATGTAGTGTAACTCTTTTGGATAACCTTTAGCTCGAAGACTAGGGTTTGGAATTTAGAAAGTATTTTGTCAATGTATTCATCTTCTTTCATCTTGAAGAGTTAATCCTTCTTGACAAACATATTTTTCTTAGCTTCCTGACTTGTTTATACTCTTCATAGTTGAGGATCAAAGCATCGAATATGCTTTTTATTGTTTCCTTAACATTCATCATAAAAATTATGGATATATGATGCATCTTGTATTGTTATTTTTTTTTGTTATCAACATTGAGATATTTTCTAAATATTTCAACACCAACAACATCTTTAGGAGCTTCATAGCCATCTTCGACTATGTCCCAAAGTTCATGATCATGTGAGATGTAGAAACCTCTTAGCCGTTCTTTCTAGTATTTAAATGTCTCCCTATCAAACAAATGAGGTATATTTACGTTTCCACCTGTATCTTCATCACCATAGTTAGTCATAATAAAAAGATCTTTACTCAAACACAATTAAGTGCTCAACCTTGAGACTGACCTTTAATTATAATTGTAGAGAGAAAAATACAAACAATAGAGAGTTTGAATTATTTTTGTTTCAAAAACTTAAGTAAAAATAAATTTAAATACTAGTGATTTCAAAAAGAATTTAATTCACTATTCACCATTCACCAATAGTATCACGGAAGAATTTAAGGTACCTACATCCAATCCTTTTACACGGAAGAATTTAATTCACTATTCACCAATAGTATCACAACCCCAATGAACACCTTCTAGTCAAATTGAGTGTATTTAAATATTGTCAATCTTCTAACTTAGTACGTTCAAGCTATTAAAGACGACATCCCCTACTGAGTCAGGTTACAAAAATATTTAGATTGGTTTTTTGACGAACTCTCACTCAAGAGTATTTACATAAATTGCTCTCGTAAGGTATTTTAGGTTTTTAAGCACTTAAAGTTAACACAACAATTTTTCATGAGCTTGTATTTATGACGACAAAAAAACTTTTGTGTTTTTTATGATTTCTTGTTAGGTTTTTAGTGACGATCACAAAGCCTTTTATAGAAAAACTTTTAGTCCATTAGGGTTTTTGACTGTTGTTAACTCTATGAAATCAACATGTGAAATAATAATTCGTATCAAATCCAAAGATATTGAGTTAGTATTAAAAACTTGACTAAATCTATCTGCTTAATTTTTTCAGTGTATGTGGATAGAAATAGCAGGATGACTAGATGATGTCACTATCAAAGGATATCATGCGTTTCTTTAGTATAAGATAATAAGTTTACTAAGATGAGCATATGATGTTCGACTTATCTGAGTATTGACTTTATCAGACGGTCAATTTGTATATCAAGATTATTAGACACAAAATCATCATAATGAACTTCTATTAATAGATTCAGCAGAAGAGCATTGAGACCGCGTTTGTTAAAATCAGTTATATTTTAATAGATATTTCAAATGCATTGCATTAATTCCTTGCTTAACTTATCTTTTATTTATATGATGCAACGTAGATACTTTATTGGCATAATAAATTGTCTATAAATTTAAATAAATTTATTAACTTAATAATTCCTACGAAATCATTTTTATCATCAAAATAATTAACAATTATTGTTCTTAATTCTAACACTCCAATCTATTGTTGGTCCTTTGTGTTTCATTACCTTGAAAGTAAATAAGGAAATATAAGGTATTAATGCAACAAAAAACTTCAACCAATTAGGTGGCCCAGCTAAAACTACTAGCTAATGCTATATATTCGAACGAACCACTCCTCATTTTCTTCTCCAAGTCGATCAATTTCAGCAAGTTTACCATCCACCCACATATACAATGTACAAACAGCCAATGGGAAAAAACAAACAATAAAATTGAGTCATCATACTCCAAATTATAATATTAATTTAATCTCTTTAATTTTATCATTTTTTATTTTATTTTAATTCGTGTTTTTGTTTGGATTCAGTCTCGACAAATTTAAAAATAAAAGCTATTAGTCCCTTACGTCACATGTGGCCCAATAAACTCACGACAAAGACTAAAAAATATTCATTTTTGAATTTGAATGAATTAAATCCAAATAGAAAAATGTACATAGACTAAAAAAAATACTATAATTACATGAACTAAAGTCATATTTAAAACTACTAAAAAATATAAATTGAGTAAGGTAAAATAATTTAAATGTACTTATCATCAACACTTAATCAACATAGCACAACACAAATCAACAAATAGATTAATCCTAATGTAATGCCTGCTTATTCGATATACAACTTAACTATTAACTACTCCATGTTAGATCCACTACTTTGGATTGTGACAAGTAAAAAGGTCTTTTTTCTATCCAACGAAAAAGAGTGTCTAGTAAAAGTTAATTAGTACTTTAAGAATTTCTCTAGAGGTAATTATGCACGTTAACTCATCAAATCGATTATCTTATGTACAATTCCTTAATTGAGGACTTAACTTAGTAATTATTAATTATAGTCACATTTTGACACTTGTGAATTTTGAGTTCTCTAGTTACTACATGTAATGATCAATCTTTCATATGTAATTGAATATAACAACATATCAATAAATTTGATTGTTAGTAGAATCTCAAAAGAAATATATCAATCATCAATAATCATAACAATTCGTCAGGTGAACCTATTTCACATGTCTACACATAGAATTTGCATATGCAAGTAAATTAGCAATAAAACGATCCAATGTTTACCAATATAAGAATTAACATATCATAAAAAATGGTGTAGTTTATTTAGCCTAGTTCTTTGTTCCCTTCAGGGATTATTACTCATTTAATTTTGGTCGTGAAAATAGTAGAGATCATGAGATATCCCATCTTAAAATAGTTGCTCTAAAGAGTCAAACTAACTATGTATCTTAATAAGAAAAAAACGTGAATTCGAACGAACGATTAGATTTCAACGGTCTCCTCAGTATTTTGAAATCTCCAAAATCAATAAAAACGACAAGTCTCAAAAAAGAAAAACTATAAATGAAATATAAGAAAAACAAAATATTTAGTTAAATTGACCGACAAATTTTATCTGTAGAATAAAAGGTAATAGTAATAATATCTATGCTCTAACGATTCTACAACAACAAATGGTTTCAAAAACGATTGAGAAACAAAAGAGTTACACTTGTTTTAAGGATTAGAGTTGATATTTTGAAAAGTTGAAAATAGTTTATAAGTGCGAATTTTGATCATTCTTAAGCTTAAATAGACATTATTGTTACTTGAGATAGTAGCATTAATATTTTAATCCGAAAACTTAGCATAAAAGACCAACAAGATGGTTTCAATCTCATTTTGACATTAATTAATAGATTAAATAAATGAACTAATTGATTAACATGATTTTGTTGTGATAATCAATTAATAGATTAATTGTTGCTCATCAACTAGAAAATATTTTCTAATTATCCTATATTGATGTCTAAGCATCCAAACATCTAGCAAATAACACATATACCTTAAAATCTAATAAAAGAAAACTTGGGGTATTACATTCTACCCCTAAAAGAAATTGTGTCATAAAAATTTGACTAACTTGCTGCAAACAATTGCGGATGTAAGATCTTTATTTTGTCTTCTAACTTTCAACGTAGTAGTTTCATCTAACGATCCCCTCAAATCACTTTTACCAAAAGGATCTTCTCCGCTCTTAACTCTTGGTTCTTCTTGTCCTCAACTATTTTGAGGACATCTTCATAAGTAATATTGTTCATTAATTGTACTCAAGCTCATTCCACTACATGGTTAGGATTGAGTATGTACTTTTAAATTGTGATACATGACATACATTATACAAACTTGATAGAAACGAATCAAACAACAACAAAGCATTCTGATATGCTACACCTCCAATCTTCTCCAAAATCTTATACGGCTCTATGAATCAAGATGTCAAATTCTTTACCTTAACACTCTGCCAACTCCCTTGATAGGCATTACTTCAAAGAAAACATGATCTCGAACTTCAAGACTTATATTCTTAGACTTTTTTTTATCATGATAACTTTTATCTCTATCCTAAGCAAATTTCAATTTGATTTTATTTGTAGTATCCTAAACTACTCTTGATCCAAGTACGGTATTATCTCATGATTTGCAGTTCCTTCCATATAGGGTCTCACATAGTGCCATGCCAATACTGCATTGAAAATGATTGTCGAAAGTATACTTGATTGAAGGCAAAAACTATTGGAATTAAGTTGATTTTATACTTAGAGTAGTTTTGATGATAACAAAAATATTTTATGAGAACAATATATTTGATTTCATAGAGTGTGAAAGAAAATTTAAGTTTTTGCAGAAAATCTAAAATAAAATTTGATTCAAATTAATAATTGAAAAAAATTTAAAATAAAATTTGATTCAAATTTATAATTGAAGAAAATTTAAAATAAGATTGATTCAAATTTATAATTGAAGAAAATTTAAAATAAAATTGATTCAAATTTATAATTGTTGAATATCTAAAATAAAATTTGATTCATATTTATAATTGAAGAAAATATTTAACCAAGTTAAAAAGAAGATATGGTCAAAATTTGAAGAAGATTTGAAGATTCATCTACAACATACAAACTCAATTTAAACAAGATACAATTCAAAATTACACAAGGACTAAATTGTAGCCCAAATTTTAACTACAAATAGATACTCAAGGCTGAAGAAGAAAATCATTGAGAAATAGAAGAAAGTAGAATAACTCAAGCTCAATATTCCAAATTAATCTTAGAGTTCAAAGTGTGAAACACTTGCTCGAATGAGAAATATTTTCTTACTGTTCTTTTCTTAGAGTGTGAGAGGTATTATTATTAACAGTTTTGTTAGAAGCAAACACTTAAAGTTTCAATCTTTTGTACCCAACTTGATAGTAGTTTAGTTTATTCTTCAATTTAGGGTTGTCAGATTGTTAGAAGAAGATTTGGCTTGTAGGGTCAAAGTGGTTAGTTCCTCAAAAGTTTGAGGTTGACAAACTGTTTGGGAAGACTGATTTGGTGGGTCAGATTATTTTTAATTCAAGGTATTTGAATTAGTGGATTAAAGTCTTCTAGATGAGGGGATTGGATGTAGCCAAGTTAGTAGTGAACTAGGATAAATCTATGTGTCTAATTATTTATTGTTTCATTATTTGTTTCCTCTGAACCCGGTTACTTTTTATCTAAGTAATTCATTAAAACCAATCAACTTTCATCAAATTAGCAAAAAGATATCAATTTTGACAAACAAAATTCAACCCTCTTTCTCGTGTTTGCACCTTCAAAAACACCTTTCGATTTTCATAAAACTCTTCTAATGATTGAATACTCCTCTGTATTCGACCACCAGTCTACAATTTATAAGGTGGATTCAAGAGTAACCTTGTCCCCAATACTTCTTGCAGATATGTCCAAAATCTAGACATAAACCTTGGATCTCTATATGATACGATATTCAAAGGTACACCATGCAAACTTACAATCTCCTTGATGTATAGTCGAGATAATTTCTCCAACAAATACTTCATATTCAAGGAAATAAAATGTGTTGACTTGGTCAATCGATCTATAACAACCCAAGTTGTATTTCATGTAATAGGACTTCTTGGTAAAAATTTATAGATATGTTATCCCATTTTCTAATAGGCATCTCTAAAGGTTATAACTTTTATGACGACTTCTAATGTTAAATTTTAGACTTGATTCATGTCATGCAAGTTAACACAAATCATGCAATACTCTTCTTCATTCATTCCATGCCACTAGAATATCTTCAAATATTGATAGAACTTGGTAAATCGGAGCTGAACACTCAAACTACTTTTATGTCCTTTTTCCATTATTAATTTCCTTAGTAATGGGACATCGAGTAAACACACCTTGTATTTAAATCTCAATATTCCATCAGTTCCTTCTTGAAATTTTAATTATGTTGCCTTGCACAATGAGTGTTCTCTAGTTTTTCATATATTGATCATCTTTTTCACCTTTCTTGGTTTGCTCCATCAGAGTTCTTGTAATATGTAAGACTTTGTGTCGAATACTTTATGACATGAGTTCGAAGTCCAAACTCAAGTTTCTAAATTATTCCTGTATATGCATCAGCTTAATTAAAAGTTAGCACAAAATAAGGAATTGTTACTCAAATATCTACCACTACATTTGCTTTTCCAAAATGATAGCATAAGTCAAAATCGCAATACTTTAGAAATTTCATCCGTGTCTCATGTTCAACTCCTTTTTTTTTTGAACAAGTACTAAAGACTCTTCTGATCATTGAACACTTTGAGTCTTTCTCCAAAGAGTTAGGGCCTCCTCAACTTTAGAGTAAACATTATTGCTCCAAGTTCTATACACCATTGACACCTATTTAGGCACATCACAATACACCATAAGCGACTTCGAAGAATTTGGAAAAACTAGCATTGGTGTTGTCCTTAGCTTCTCTTTTAGTTTATTGAAATGCTCTTCTAACTTTGAGTCCCACAAAAAAATTTGAACCTGAAGGTGCAAACACGAGAAAATGGTGTTGAATTGTGTTTGTCTAAGTTGGATTCTTTTTACTTATGTATTCAAGAACTGGTTCGAGTTTGGTGATTTTAACTAAAAAAGAGGCAATAACAATCATGCTTAAGTAATCAGCGGCAACAGTAAAGTAAATAGTGTAGAAGTAAAGTGACACATACAGATTTATCCTAGTTCACCACCAACTCGATAGCTACATCCAATCCCTTCATTTAGAAGGATTTAACCATTAATTCAAATCCTTGAATTACACAACAACTAACCCTACAAGTCTATCTTCTCAAAACAACTTGACACCTACATACTTTTTGAGGCAAACAAATATTTTGACCCTACAAGTCAAGTCTTCTCAACACAACTTGAAAATCACAAATTGCTTGAGGAACACTAAAGCCACTATTGTGTTGGGTTACACAAGTTTGGAACAAATTGTATTTTACATCTACTAAACAGATTGTTACAATTGATTTCTCAAACTAAACACTTAGAAAATATTTCTTTGAGCAAATGTTTATCCTGGACTTAAACCTTTGAACTTTGAACACTTAAGAAATTTGAGCTCTCAATAGTTTTTCTGAATTTTATGGATTTATGAGTTTGTGTTTTCTTCTTCCACCTTGAGTACCTATTTATAGAATAGACTAGGGTTTCACCTTTGTCCTTGTAAAATCTATATCATATCTTTCTTGTGAAAAAATTATAAGTGTATCTTCTTGTGAATAATTTTTAGTGTATCTTTTTGTGAGAAAATTTCTTCTTGTGAACAAATTCTGAGCATATCTTCTTGTGAACAATATTTTGACCATATCTTCTTTTCACATTGGTCAAAGATTTCCTTCAATTATAATTTTAAATCGTATCTAATTTCATATTGTTTTCAAAAACTTATTAACATGAATATTTCTTCATACTCTTGATTGATTGGAGCATGAATGTATTTGGGCTTGTTCTTGAATATTCAGAAATTTTTATTCGGCTAAATCTTTTCTTCAAAATGAATTTTTTCAATCAAAGCCATTGACTTTCCATCAGAGCCATTGATTTTCTTGTTGGAGTGAGATGTTGTGTTTCTTGGACTATAAAAGTCAGAGGTAGAATTACGTGACTTAGAATTAGTGGTTTTGAGCAAATCACATTGTTGAATCATCATAGTTAATGCAACATTAGAGGTTGCATATTAGAGGCAACATTTTGAGTGTCTTCAACTTTTGATTAGCAAAATATGAGTTTTAAATGCATGTCTTGAACAATCTCTTCAGAGTTAATGATAGCTTAATATAAACTATTTAGAGGTATGTTGAGTTTGTGCAGATTAGAGGCATGCAAGGGTTTCAACGACATGTTTCAAATGCAGTCTTCAGACTATCTTTAGAGACAATCTTCAGACGCAACTTTAGAGTCAGTCTTAAGACCCAATTATCAGATCCAATATTCAAACCCAAACTTCAAAACCAAACATCAGAGGCTGTCTTTGTAACCTTTAGAGGTACATTGCTTTCAAAGACATATGTTCAGAGGCAGATGTGTATGCTTTTGTGTTTCTCGGGTCATTTCCTCTAGTACTTTTATATAATTTTCTTGTTCTAATTGTTGCACACTTAATAAAGTCATTAGTCCAAACAAACTACTCTCATAAAATAATTTTCTTTATATCAAAATCACAAGAGAAAAACCTATTTGGTTCCAATTGAACCTTCCCCGTCTAACGAGCTAACGATAACACTAGTTGCGAAAAATTTTCGATAAATCTTTTGTAATAAATCGCTAATTCCAAAAAACGTTCAATCTCAATGACAACATTATTTGACATCTCAATGAAATCAGTTGACCGATGGAAACAAAATGTAATAATGATCTTCACCCCTCAATCATTGTACAACAATAACCAGTTTCAAAAATATCATAGAATTATGGTATTTCAAAGGTTATTATTGATTTTTTGAAAAGTGAAAAATAGGTTAAGAATGCCTATTTTGGTAAGTATTAGACTTAAATAGGCCAAAGGTCACCTTCAAAATTATAGCATCAGGGTTTGAATTCAAAAACTTAGTCCAAAAGACTAAAACAATGGTTTCAATCTTGTTCTAACATTAACTAATCAATTAAATAAATGACATTATTGATTAACACGATTTTGCTCATGATAGTTGATTCACTTAGCAAATTTAATGGATTAATTGTTGCTGAATAGTCACACAAAAAAATGCTCTCTAACTATCTTAAATTAATGTTAAACATCCAAACATATAATAAATAACACATTGAACCCAAAATCTAATAAAATAAAATGTTGGGTGTTATAACTCTCACCCTTTTTTAATTTCGTGACAACTTTGATTTCCAAGTCTTTTTCTTTGTTTTGATTTTTTTAGAGTTTCTTTTACTATTTGTTATTATATTTTCTGTCACTCCACTTCTACTCTTTGTGGTTTCATGATATCTTTATAACAATGTTAGAGAAGTCGAGTCTCCTTTACTCCAACATGTTTTTCATCCACAATCACAATGAAATACTATCAATACCTGCAACAAACCCATTGATAAAACTCATCCTACAAATCATCATTTGAGTGCGATGATAAAGTTCTTTTGGAACTGCCTACAAATTCCATTATCACTAAAGTTATTAGATTTTGTATGTAATTTTAATGAATTTATTTGAGTAATTATCAATATTGGTGTATTGTTTTATCAAAAGTTACAATTCTTTTCTCCATGGAAGATAACTATTTTTCAAAGTTAAATCTTTTTGATATTTTCTTAGATTTCAAATGTAGGAAAGAAAACTCCTAAGAAATATTATTCATGATATTTTTATTTTAGTTTTAGAAATCCTTTATATTTTTCTTAACTCTTTATAGTCTGTTTATTACGTTATTTTTAAAAAATAATAATTTATTTATCTAAAAAATCATATTTTAAGAGTTTATATATGTTATAACTTTTGAAAATAATCTAAATTTTTTTAAAATAAAAATTATTTTCAATTAATCATAAAAATCATCTTTTATAATTATTTTCATATTTTAAAAAGTAATATTTTTTTTACTATAGTAGACAAACATCAAACAACCTCTATTTCTTTAAAATCTCTAATATATATAATTTTTAAAATTATTAAATGTTAAAATTGTTTTTTTTATATAATTTATAACAAACAACTCTTAATATGATTTACTAGAGGAAATTTAGCTGGTGTGCTTCTATTTTCATCTTACAAAATGTCATCCTAATTTAATATTCAACAGTTTTAGTTCTTTTATATTTTTTAATTAAAAGAAATAATGATTTAATATATTTTACATTATGTGACATATGATCTCATAATGTTAACTCATTTAGATGTATTAATTATTTATTCAAAAACTATTTAAAAATCACAATTTATGTTACCGAAGATATTACTGGGTTGAGTCGCGGACTAGGTCGCTCTCTTTAAGACGTTTCGCGGCACTGTCCAAATTGTGCAAGATAGACTATCAACCACGAAGTTCCTAGGATAAAACAGTCCAGATTCACTGTATCGGAGTTCCACTGCACCGTAGAAAACCGTTCTAGAATTACACCCTCAATATGGCACTTAAAGCCACTCTTAATATGATTGTTAAAGTCACTCTCAATATGACGATTAAAGTCATTATCAATATGATACTCTGACCACTCGTAACTACGACATTACAACCGCTCTAAAACAAATGGACTACGACATAACTGCTCTAAAAACCAAAGGGACTGCGGCATAACAACCGCTATAAAAACGAAGAAACTGCGGCATAACAACCGCTCTAAAAAAACCGGAAGGGACTGCAATGTAATAACTGATCTAAAAAACCGGAAGGGACTGCGGCATAATAACCGTTCTAAAAACCGAAAGGGGTTGCGGCATAATAACTACTCTAAAAATCGAAAGGGACTGCGGCATAATAACCACTCTAAAAACCAGAAGGGACAGAAAGAAAGGGGAGAACTGGCTCGAAATTAGGCGAGAAGAATATAAGAGGGAGAAAAGAGAAAGTTGGGAAAAGTATCAAACTTTGGTGTACTTTTCACAATAGTTTGAAGCTCATTATATAGTGATGGAAGTAAACTCACATTTATTTTCTAACCAATGTGGGACTTTACTATGTAGATTTGAAACTACTCAAAATATTAGAGTTTTCTAATGTGGGATTTCAAAAAAGCTCTTTCCAATGTGGGACTTGAATTTTAGAAAGCGTGTTTCTTTTTTCACTTGAATTTATTCAAAATATTTCTTTCAAATGTGGGACTTCAACAAATTATTAAATTCACACACTAACATACTTATGTTCCAACAATCCCCCACTTGAATTTAAAAAAATGTTTCTGAAATAGCGTCAAACGCTTCTATAAGATCGTGCATAAACAAATGTGTCTCTTGACTTGAACCTTTGCATAGTAAGTAAGATTCAGATTCAACAAGAGTGACTCGTAGTCTTGAACTCTATCTCTGGCATCAAACCCACACACAATATTTTTGTAGGGTGTATTCTTAAAAACTCGTGCATTAATGGCCTTGCACGTGTATCCCAGTATAGTGAACGCTCTAGGAATTCTGCCTCGAAATTCCATAGGAAGCAGCCCCACTTCCAAATTCACATAGGTGAGTCTATCAAGAGTACTCCTATAGCTAGGTACTCCCTCCACATAGAGTATATATCTCATTAAGAGTTTCTATTACCTCATCCTATCATCGCTTCAGGAATCATGCTTCTCTGATTCATAATAGCATGTTCATCTCATATCACTTCACGACTTGTTATTACCCATTAAACATAATTCTTGGGACCTCCAGTCTTTTAGGTTGGGTTACCATCATGACTGACTCTATAGGCATTAGTCACATCCTTCTATTTATGACTTTCTCTCTAGCTAATCCTTTCGTCAAAGGATCTGCTAAATTTTCATCAGTGCGTACATGATCCACTATAACAACTCTTTTAGAAAGTAACTTTCTAACAGCGTTGTGCTTATGACGAATTGGTCGTCTCTTATCATTGTAATAACGATTCTCAATCTTTGCAATAGTTGCGGTACTATTGCAATGGATCAACACAACTTTCAATGGTTTTTCCCACATAGGGATCTCTGCTAGCAAGCATCTCAACCAGCTTGCTTCTCCACTAGCTGTAGCAGTAGCTAGTACTATCATTTCAGACTCCATAGTGGACTGAGCCAATATCGTATGTTTCTTTGATTTCCATGATATAGCACCACCGGCTATACTAAAAACATAGCCACTAGTTGCTTTGGAGTCATCTGATAAGGTGTTCCAATCAGCATCGTTGTATCCTTCAAGGACTATAGGAAATCTTTGATAATGTAATCCGAGACTCATTGGCATTTTCAGGTATCTCATGATTCTTTCCATAGCGTGCCAATGCTCCATACTAGGTCTATTGGTAAACCTGCACAACAATCCCACAACATAGGCAATGTCGGATCTAGTACAATTAGTGACATATTTGAGGCTGCCAATGATGCTCGCATATTCAGTGTTGTATAACACCTTCACCCAGTGTTCTTGAAAAGTTTCACACTTGGATCGTATGGTGTGCAAACAGGTATACAATCAAAGTATTTATATTTCTTTAGGATTGTTTCAGCATAGTGAGACTAATCCAAAGAAATTTTATTTTCTAACCTAGTAATCTTGATTTCAAGGATTACATTCCCTTCTCCGAGATCTTTCATATCAAAGTTGTTACCCAACAATGATTTCACAATATTTACAGCATGAATGTTTGAATCAAATATGAGTATGTCGTTTACATAGAGACATATGATAGTGCAAATGTCATTTTCAAATTTGTAGTAAATACATTTGTCACTTTCATTCACTTTAAACTCATTCGATTTAATCAAGTTATCAAATTTTTGATGCCATTTCTTAGGAGCTTGTTTAAGACCATATAGAGATTTATCTAACTTACAAATCTTGTCTTCTTGTCCATGAATTACAAAATCTTTAGGTTGTTCCATATAAATTTCTTCTTCTATGTCACCATTTAAAAAAGTTGTTTTAACATCCATCTGGTGTATCACCAGGTTATGAATAGCCGCAAGTGATATAAGCACCCTAATGGATATTAGTCTAGTGACTGATGAAAAAGTTTCAAAGAAATCTATATTTTCTCTTTGTCTAAAATTTTTGGTTACAAGGCGTGCCTTGTATTTATCAATAGATCCATCGGGTTTTAGTTTCTTTTTCAAAATCCATTTACAACCTATTGGTTTGCAACCAAGAGGCAAGTCTACTAAATGTCAGGTCTTGTTAGACTCTAGAGAATCCATTTCAACGTTTATAGCTTCTTGCCATTGATCTGCATCCAATGATGACATGGCTTCTTTAAGATTTGTAGGATCCTCTTCTAAATTATAGGCCATATATTCTGGTCCATAATCTTTAGCATCTCTTACTCTCTTACTCCTTCGAGTTTATGTTTCACCTTGTTTGTTGCTTTCAGTGCTTCTTGTAGCAGGAACGTAACTTGGTTCGCTGCCCCCACTATTTCTCCATTTTACAGGGAATTTATTTTCATAGAAGTCAACATCATTTGACTCTATGATCACTTTTGCATTTATGTCATAAAACCTATACGCTTTGTTCTTTACCACACACCTAATGAATTCTCATTCATAGGCTCTACTTGCGAGTTTAAGTCAAACCACCCATGTTTGAAAATAAGACAAGTTCAATTGTCTTTTCTTCAATACCTCATAAGGAGATGTTTTGTTTTTAGATTTAAGAACTCTATTCAAAACATAACAAATAAGCAATATATTTTCTGCACATCAATTAGATGCAACAATATAGTTAAGCATACTAGCACCAACTAGTTCAATAAGAGTTCTATTCCCCTTCTTTTTCTTCAACTTTACCATTCACTCCAAGAAATTATGGTTCAGTTGTTCCACATATAATTCCAGACAATTTATAAAACTTATTTAAACAAATCAGAATCATACTTTGAACCTTTTAATCTTTCTACTAAATCAATTTTCAATTTCAATTACAAAGATTCTTAACATGTCAAGCATTTCATTTTTTGTTAACTTTCCCATCATTTTCACATATATCAAAGTGTAATAAATCTAAAGACTCATATTCTCTAACTACAAGTTTATGTGAACTCATTGTTATTTTAGCTTGACTAGAAAAACCACATTTTTCAAAATCATTTAACAATACCTTTGGAATTAAACCTAAGTTACTTAATTTTGAAATCAAATGTGTTCACATCACATAGGATAGCATGTCAAAAATTAAAATCACACAACATGTATGCAAAAAGATACATTTTATTGATTTCAACATTCAAATATAAAGAGACATTAAATTTCAATATTAAATTCAAATATGACATGAGTGACGTACCATAATAGATGATCTCATGAGTTATCTTCTGAATTTTACGGGAGTGTGCCTCCACGGATCTGTCATTAGTCATCTGATACTCTGGATAGTAGCTCACTAAATACTCATTCAGAGCATCTCAATTACTACCAGTATTGCCGGAATTATAGTAGTTATACATATCATCAACAAGTCCATTAAGAATATATAATTCTTCTCATTATTTTCCGATGGGTTAATTCTCCAGCTTTCTTATCCTTTTTGTGTTTGCTTTAAACTGAAACAGTTTATTGAAACCATAGGCAAGATAACCAAATCCAGTAATCTCTTCGGTTGACATGGCAGAATGAAACATCTTAAAATTGTTGGATTTTGAGTTTCAAAAACTATTTAAAAAACACAATTTATGTCACTGAAAATATTACTGGGTTGAGTCATTGACTAGGTCGCTCTCTTTAAGACATTTCGCGGCACTGCCCAAATTGTGCAAGGCAGACTATCAACCACGAAGTCCCCAGGATAAAACAACCCAGATTCACTGTATCGAAGTTCCACTGCACCGTAGAAAACCGTTCTAGAATTACACCCTCAATATGGCACTTAAAGCCACTCTTAATATGATACTCTGACCACTCATAACTACGACATTACAACCGCTCTAAAATAAATGGACTACGACATAACAACCGCTCTAAAAACCAAAGGGACTGAGGCATAACAACCGCTCTAAAAACGAAGGAACTGCGGCATAACGACCGCTCTAAAAAACCGGAAGGGACTGCAGCATAATAACTGTTCTAAAAAATCGAAAGGGACTACGTCATAATAACCACTCTAAAAACCGAAAGGGACTGCGACATAATAACCGCTCTAAAAACCAAAAGGGACAGAAAGAAAGGGGAGAAGTGGCTCGAAATTAGGCAAGAAGAATATAAGAGGGAGAAAAGAGAAAGTTGGGAAAAACATCAAACTTTGGTGTACTTTTCACAATAGTTTGAAGCTCATTATATAGTGATGGAAGTAAACTCACATTTATTTTCTAATCAATGTGGGACTTTAGTATGTAGATTTGAAACTACTCAAAATATTATAGTTTTCTAATGTGGGATTTCAAAAAAATTATTTCCAATGTGGACTTGAATTTTAGAAAGCATGTTTCTTTTTCCACTTGAATTTACTCAAAATATTTATTTACAATGTGAGACTTCAACAAATTATTAAATTCACACACTAACATACTTAGGTTCCAACAAAAACTATATAAAAAGTAAAAGTAAAAACAAAATTAAAGAACATTAAAAGAAAGTAAAATTTAAAGTTAATGTATCCAACAAAAAAATATCCCATCATCCGAAAATATAAAATAAGCCAACAAAACAATTAAAAAGTTAATGTGTCCAATAATTCACAATTGAAAATAAATCTAAATGTAATTATTCATTAGTTAATTGAATTAAGTTGATAATAGAAGAAAAATTGTAAAATAAACTAAAGATTGTGATAAAAAAAAATATTTAGACTCACGATCAATCCACTCCGCCCAATTTTTGTGAATCAACTAGTACTGGATTTGGATTCTCTATCTTTTAAGTTGTTAAAGGTAGAATAATTTTAGAAAAATTTTATGATAAAATAAGAGAATTTATGATGGAGATAAAACCATGAAAGAGAAACATAAATATAGATAGATATAGAGAATCGGAATCCAACTAAACGTTTAATCATATTTATTATTACCAATTTATATATCCTTTGTAAAGCCGTTCAAAATTTGATTTAAAATCTTAGATAAAAATAAAAACAATTTTTTTATACGAATTAAAAACAAAAAGCTTCTCTTAAAAAAATTAAAAATTCCCTTTAACGAAATTTGATTTGTTTATACTAGTCGGTTATTATTACTTACAATATTCCCTGTTCGCCCTAACCCGTTGCCACCCTCAATCACCGCCGCAACTCGCCGTCTAAGGGTTTTCCGAAAGTCTTCATTCGTCAATTCTCGCCGTCGAACTCTCGGCCTCCTCCCATCTAGTTAAAACCCTAACTCAATTTTTTTTTATCGATGTTGCAAAAAGTAACTTTAAAAAAATCGATTTCTTAGCATTCAATTGTCCTCTGTAATTTAATTAATTGATTTTTTGATACTTATAGTTACATGGAGGATTCAGAGCAAAGAAAGAAACGGCTTAAAGAAATGCGATTAGAAGCTGATCTTGCTGAAGATTCTGGTGGCGGTGGTGCTGCTGCTGAAGGTTCTGGAATACCTAGTTTACTTTCAAATCCATTGGCTGAAGAAGCTCCTTCAAATATGCTATCACAGA
Organism: Cicer pinnatifidum; assembly: GCA_037974775.1. Taxonomy (NCBI): domain Eukaryota; kingdom Viridiplantae; phylum Streptophyta; class Magnoliopsida; order Fabales; family Fabaceae; genus Cicer; species Cicer pinnatifidum. The sequence goes on along the minus strand of JBBPBR010000008.1, from coordinate 45,223,203 downwards.
ATAAATCATATGCTGCTCCACGATTTAATTATTATACAGATCCAATGAATGCATTCTCTTCTGATAAAAGGAGCAGTGTCAATGTCCGTCCTCCGCCTGATTATTTACCTCCGATGCCGCATTTTTCTTCGCCACACCTAGGTAGACTTTTATATGAAATGATGATTTATTATGCAATTGTTAAGAGTATTTATAGAGGACTGTAATGTATCAACTGAACTCTCATATTACCAATATTCCAAATAGTCTCTGATGTTTGGAGGGACTGTAATTACATTAGGTTAGTAATATTGAAGATGAATTTGAAATTAAGTGAATAATGTTAAGGATGCATTAATGCGAACAGAGGGACAAAATTGATTAATATACAACTCTATGGATCATTTTAGAAAATTGATAATATTGGGGGACTAGGTTGATATGTTCTTACAATTTCAGGGACTAACTTGGGTTTACTCAATGCATACTGGAAAAAAAAATATTGTGGCTGGATGTCATAAATAAATCTTCTTTTGCTTCTGCACAAAAAAACCTTTAGTTTACTCAATATTAAACTACTAAACCTAGTTTATGTTGATGTTATTCATATCTTATCAATGCATACTGGAATAAGGACTTCACAACCCTGCTTCCATTCTGTTTAGGGTAACCCTTCAAATACTTAGTTTGCTGAAGAATATTTCCATCAGTAGACTACAATCTGCACTATTTTATAATTTGATTTAATCAAGGAGAAGTTCTAGTGTAATAATCTTCCAGGGATATCAATTTAACCTAAGGGCCTTGATCATGTCGAGTCTGTGTATATTAGTTTAAATAACTTTTCAAGATTTTATTTGAGTAATCCCAATTTTTCCAGGAGAACAAAAATACCATCTTACTCGTTAATTTGTGACAAGTTTCTCGGGACTGATGTTACTGAAAACTGGTTGAATTGAGATCTAAAGCATTACTTATATGAGTTATTATTGGATTGTTATGATCTTTGTATTAACCAACCGAATTGCTCTTATAACAGAATCAACAAATCGACAGATGCCTCCCTCTCCGACTCAAGCATTGCCAACATCCTATAGAAACCCAGTTTGGAATGGACCCAGAGGCCCTCCTCAGTATAACTTTCCGTTCCGTCCATCAGGTGGTGGTACTTATCCAAGTCCTAGGTTTGAATCACCCAGCTGTCCTTCATTCAACTCTGCACCATTCATGAATCACTGGCCGAACCAGAATCCAAATCCTGCTCGAGCATACATGAACAATCCTCACTATAGTCAAGGACGAGGCAGGGGCTTCTGGAACAACAACAGAAGTCCTGATTCAGGACGTGGTCGTGGACGAGGATCAAGTTCTCATGGTCGCTGGTCGAATGAAGACAGAGGTCATGTTTCAAATCGATTTTACAAGATGTCAATGGTTGAAGATCCATGGAAGTTTCTGAAACCGATTATATGGAATTCAACATACTCTTATTCAAATACTGCATATACACCTGAAAATTCAAAACCGTGGATTCCTTCAAAATCAACAAGTACTAAACAGGAGGAATCACCTGCTGTTTTTAGCAAGGTCAGTTCTGGACCAAGCCTTGCTGAGTACTTGGCTTCCGCACTCAATGAAGCCTCCAGCACTGAAGAAAATGTATGATAACTGCATTCAATGCCTTGAACTCAGCTATGTTGGGTAGTATATGCAATTTATACATCAAACACCCAAGAAATGTGTTCGGGTTACTAACAGGAATGACTAGTTGTTGTCCAATTGTATTAGTGCCGACACAAGGTCCATGCATGATCTGTGTACGGTTAAAATTGTGTAACCACATTTTGAGCACTGTGGTTGCTTGACATTTACTCTTTCTGGAATGAAATATAAGCAAACATGGGAGGTGAAAAGTTAATGTATCTAGTCTAAATTTTAGACCAAAAAATACATTTACTTTTCAACTAACCTTTTTGTTTATATTTTATTTCAGAGGGAGTAAATGCTTTGGGATAAGTGGCATACTGAACTTGAGAGACAATAAGCATTTAATGGCCTTTCAGAGTAGGCTGCATAATTGAATGGTTTTATGTATATTAGAAGTGTGATTTTTCACACTGCATTACTAGAACATTGTATTTATGTCTTTAATATTATAGTCTTTGGTTAGGATTTCGGCTACTCCAGGCACCCACTTTCAAGGCACTTAGTGAAAGGTTTTTCTTATTTTATAGAACTGTAATTTTTCACATTACATGACTAGAACATTGTACTTTGTATTTGTATTTTATAGAACTGTTTGTATTAGTATGTGGCTTTCATAACTTATGTAGGGAATTTGTTGGAACAATTTATGCAGACATTATAATATTTTTAACAAGTTTCATTTTGAATAAATAAATAAGTTTCTTCTTTTTTTTAGTCAAATAAATAAATAAGTTTCCTAAACATTTGACACTTGTGTAAAAAAACAAGAATACAGAAACATTACAGTAAGTGATCGATCTTACTGGTTAATGATTTTCAATTAAAGTTAAAATGGTTGGGAGAAGCTGAGTGAAATCTTTATTAAGCAAATTATATTTATCTTGGATGAACTTTGAATTACTAAAGAATCATTTTCTTTGAGAACTACATGATTAAGGTATAAAAAATAATCACCGGCATAAGAATGACAAATTTTATATGGACCACCTTGATATATAAGTATAACAAATTTTATGCTGGATAAATGTTTAATTGTCATCCGAACCTCTAACGACAATCGATACTCATTGAAATTATAAGTTAACAATTCTTTTAATTTTTATGTGTAATTTGATTGTGTCGGTTTAATGAGTTGAGTTTTGAAGAACGCATTTATTTTCACATAGTTTTTATTAAACTGACATTGATCGTGTCATTGTCTCAATCGTAAATAATAGAAAAACTATTAACTTATACTTTTAAAAATATCATTGTCTTTAAAATATCATTTAAAATATCAGATGACTTTAAATATTGATAAGATAACCTATCATAGCATCTACCTACAAGTATATATATATATATTTAAATAAGTTATAAATATTTCCAAGTATATATATATATTTAAATAAGTTATAAATATTTCCAATGGCACCATCATCTGTTTAGGATTTTTTTTCTTCCTATTGTGGGCACACTTCACCAATACAAATAGCTGTTTACTGCTGCCCCCTTCCCCCCAAAAAAAACAGAAACACGTAGGCCAATAGACGTGGCAAATAAGAATTAGCGACACACACAAGTAAATGCTTCAGCATATTGAGCGGCTTATGTATCCAACAATCAATCCATAATCCAAGTTACGTTGGCCAATAATTAAAATATGTTTTTACTTCACTTCTTAGCAAGTTCTTTATAGGGATTTAATATATCAGGCATCTTACCAAATCTTATTCTCCAATTGGTGGAACCAACCAAGTTCATATTTGAAAAGACCATGCATGATTTCTATTTCAGCTCAGAAGATAAAAACTTGCGGGAATGTTTGGGATTTCGATTACATGCTGTCCAAATTTTAAGGCAAATTTTGATTATTTTTTTTAAATAAAATTTTCCAATCTTAAAATCTAGACCATCCAACCTTATAGCTGTGTGCTGTCACTCAGTTGTGGCTGCACAAAAATCTGATCCTAATATTTGATACGTTGGAATGCAGGTTTGAACCCGCAATATCCTTCTTCTCCATATTTCGTGTGTGAATTTCATCACTAAACTCGATGAAAAACAAAAGAATGCAATAAAAAGTGTTAGTTTGCATGCTGCTCAACTTTCTTTAAAGACCATCACAAACTAGGGCGCCGCATCACTTGCCTGAGGAACAATTGAAAAATCTGATCCATGTACTGACCCTACAACTCCTACAAAGTGCAAATAAATATCCAGTGCCATTTAGGTTCAGTGGACTCAAACCAAAAAACAAATATTCAGTGTAGAAACTATCCCTAGCCACTAAGATTTTTGCTCGCAACAAATCTCATCAGTGAAAGTGTGTATAAGCTGATCTGCTAAGCTTGCAGGGTCATCAATCAGTGCATCAATAAAAGCACTAACCACCCTTCTTTCCTGCTGATTAGCCTTGAGACTGAACCAAGTCAGAAACTTCACTCTGAAGATTTCATCTATGTGCCCTTGATGCTCCAACAATTTCACTACCCTCACAGAATACTCATAATCGTTTTCCTTCACACGCTTTCTAGAACTCAAACCAGTAATTTGTCTCATTTCATTGGGTTTAGAAGGCGTGACAGGCGAATCCGCTGCAAAACTTTTATGCAAAAAAGGTTCTATTGTTGGAGGCTTGGTGAGGAAATCTTCAAATCTGTCCCTGATGTTTAAAAGGATGTGTTTTTCAGGAAGGTTTCTCGGTGATAAGTTTACACGGGAGTTGGTAGAATCACCCCGATAATTTTCAGCAGCTATCTTAATTTGGTCTTGTGGATATATGTTGAAAGTTGAACGGTTCAGGCCATGTCTAATAACCTTTGAAGGTGGTTCACAAGGTGTCACCCATTTAGCCTCTGCTGCACCCAAAATCCCTGTGCTGCTGAATATAGAAGCCTTGCATGAGTACTCAGTTGAGGGATGGAGGTTTTCTAACTTGAACCTTTTCTCGGGCCGCAAAACAATGAAAGTCGGTTGTTCTGGGTAGTCCATTGTCGATATTCTGTGCCAAAGCCTGCAGCCTAGGAAGTTCTTTAAGAGTTTGTCTTCGTATTCTAGCCCAATGACCACAGAGGTAGGAAGGCACTCTTCAAACCGTAAAGAACATGCTGCAAAAGTAAAGTGACAAGGAAAGCCAAATTAGTGTAGGTTAGTAGAAAAGAAAAATTATTCAATACAAGAAAATATAATTAAATCAGTATTGTTTTCAGCCGATGATGTTCTCTCACACTATGAAATAAATGGATGTAGGGCAGTGATTGTGGGGCATTAAATAATAGCCAAAATTGTACTGTTTAATGGTTCAACTAATTTACTTCTATATCCTCCCACAGGATGATGATAAAGCATTAAATAAAAACAAAAACTAAACTATCGAGCAAAGACACATACACGGACACATAGACACTGTAGTAATTTGAGAAAGAGGAAGTAATTGAATGTAAGCACGTGCAACAGTATCATGTCGATGTTAGTCACTAACATGTGACAAACACAAAACACGCCTTCAATATGAAGTGTTAGTGCTATATAGATGAAAAATGTATATATAAAGAATTCAATCTCATTTATCTCAATGATATAGCCTACCATGGGATAGGAGTTGGAGACTTGGAGGTGTAATCCATTTAAATTTTCAGATTATCTATAAGCACTAATAATTGAAGAAAAGGTGAATAGTTTTGACTACTGTACTAAAGTGCAATTAAAATGAAAATCCAGATGAATTCTGGTTCTTCCTGGAAATTAAAAGCTCAATAGCTGACCTTCAAACAAAATTATAAAAGGTAAAAGCTTACTTGGTGCTTCTTTCTTTTCTACAGAACTAGAAAAGAGTTCAGAAAACTTTAAATCAAAACATTCAACTGCAGTAGAGCACAACTTCTGAACCTCAGCACCGCATGTGAGTCTGCTCACAATTCCGCGCGTCATCCTAGCATATACATGATCCAGAGGCCCTACTTCATTCTCCAGTAATTTGAGAGCAGTTTCTACAATCTTTTGCACTTCCTTGTAGACTTCTGTTCCACTGAGAATTCTGTGGGCCAAGGATACTCGCAAAGATAGTATATCCACTCTTCTTGCTTCTTTGGCCACCAGTAATTGCTTTCTCCATGTCCTATAAAATCGAAATATCCATTCAAATAATCAAAATTTAACACAGGGTGCCTTAAACAGCTGAAGATCAACTAGTATGACTCTAGCAATAACATGTCTTTTGACTGTAAGTTTTCCCGATAACATATGAAGTATGAACAGATAATGAGTAATTAACGAGATCAGTGTGCGTACAAATGTATGCAACTATCTATATATATTTTTTACTTTTGTGTGTGTAATTCTTTGTCTTAATCCTCTGGTTCCCATGGGAAAACCGGAGTTTGGCGGGGAGGTACATAAAGTTTGTCTTAATCCTTTTGTGTGTTGTTCTAAATTCAATCAAGGTTTGAACTCTGGTTCTCCTGGTTGATTTGTCCTTAATTGAAGCTCATCAACCACTTGAGCCAAATTCTTTGGTTTGTGTGTGACTGTCTATAAGATAGTTGTAAAATACTTACCTCATTAATTCATTAATTTTTCCACAAGAAACACAATAGAAGCTTCCATCCAAGGTTATACTGCAACTTCCCTTCAAAATGCCAGACATTTGATTACTCAAAGCACATTGCAAATGGCATGACATTCCACATGACTCTTCATTGGGATGATCGGAACTGCACGTCAACCACAAACTGGGATCCTTGTTATCATCGTAACAACGACATATACAACAAGAGCATCTCTTGCAAAACGAATCTTCTGGATTCAGCGTAGCTTTGCATGCAACATTCCGACACACTAAGGTTTTCACTGTTTCCTCATCTGTGGTCTCTAGATGAACATTATGTACATCTGGAGATGGAGGTCCTTTTTTCCTTTTAGATCCTACACAACTTTTGGCAGGAGAATGAGCAAGAGCATTTTGGTCGACGTGGAAGTTGGATTTCTTAGAAATTAACTTCAGAAGGTATTCTATCATTTGACCCTTGGTATATCCAGTGTACTTCCTCTCTTTGCCTAATTCAGCACAGATTAATTCTAGGAGTTCCCTGCGAGTAAATGATTGAAGTATAGTGGGGGCATCTTTGGATTGACGAGCAACCTCATGGACCAGTCTTTGCTTGTCTTGGAAATTCAGCACACCACATTTTGCAGGGTCAAGAAGAAAACCTGTAGTGAAATATGAACAGCATTCTTAAGTTAATATTATCTCTGGAGTGAAAATAAATGAAGTTCAACCTGTCCTCTATAGGAAACTAAACACTGTATTTATCATCTGCCTAAAATATCAACTTTGTATAAATAAATCACCTTAATTGAGGACAATTTTACCCTAAAAGGTGGCAACAACCAGTGTTGCTAAATATCGGCCATGGTGGATTGAGATGACAGATTTTAGACAACTGCCATGGCCAATTTGTGAAGGATGGTGCCGTCGTGGCAGCCTAAAATGATGGATTTTTGACTTTCCACCATCCGCAATCAATAACATTGATGACAACAAGTTGTAATGTTTATCACTGTGTGCAAAAGGTGTAGGCTAGAAAAGAAAATACTTGATTTGATTAACATATAGTTGGTCAAACTAAGCATTAATTATAATTTAAACCAGTGGTGTCGGCCGGCCAAAAAAACACCTTACAAGTATGATGTTGCAGCCTATGGTGGAAACAGGGCAGATACGATAGGGTTGCAGCCGGCACAGAATCCACCATGCCATAAACCCATGGCGACAATTTGACGACACTTATCAAAATGGTGAAGATAACAATAACAATAGTTTGTTAAAATTACAAGCCCCTCACTATGCCATGCTGAATATTTAAAAACAAAAAAAAAATCTATTTAACATTAACTTCTAAGACACTTTGAACCACTGCAGTTCCAATGCACATTGCATTATTGTGAATTTCAATAGATCTAGCTAAACACACTTCCTTGCTTCCTTCACTTTCCTTACACTAGCACGAGCTGGTAGGGCAAAGCCAGTTGGTATAAAATCTCATAATCTCTTCCTTTTAGAAGTGAAGTAGGTGCCATAAGACAAATCATCACAAAGAGAGGGATACAGAAAAACAACTTCAGAGATCAGTAACCATACTATTTCTCGTTTTTATTTAAAAGATCAAAATTACCCTGAACAACCCTATAACAGCCACATTATCAATTTCATAACTAAAATTAGATGTTTTAGAACTGTCAAGTAACGTCTATGAAATTTGGATCCCCAAGAAATATTATGCGGCAAAACATGCAGATCAATTTCACACAGGATTCACTAGAGGCATAATTTGAGATGTTTACATACAGGGTTGAAGGTTTCAAAATTGAATTTGTTTCCTATCAAATGCCATTTTAGCAAAAAATACCGTGTTTGAACCGAGTATTCAAAGGTTGAGAGGCATGTTGAAGACCAACAAACCGCTGAAGACCGGCAAGTTTGATTACTCCAAATCAAAATTGATTTTTTCCTCAACCTGAATTTGACTAAAAGTGATAAATAGTAACTTCGCATTAAATTGAAAATTTTACATCAAACATGCTTTAGGAGTAAAAATATCCAAACATGAACCACTTCACTTCAAGCTCATTTTTAAGCAAATCAATTTTTCACGTCAACAAATTCATTTAAAGTCACAAACACTCACCCAAACACACATGACGAATTAGATATGTCTCAGACATCACAAGTAAAATATGGATTATGCTCACAGCAATACTCGCTAGCACCAAGTACAAGTTTCAAATTTTCTATAGCATTATTTATTTTCCTACCCCACCCCCTATTTATTAAAACAGTTTATTACTATGTACTTTTTTTGTGAACTCACATATCTACTCCTACATGTCGCAACCTTTTCAAGCAGCTGTCGTATACTAAATGTGAACGCCAATCTCTGCGCAGAATCAAAGCTACCATGACCTGCAACATTACATGAGACTAACCCCTCTCACAAGAGGTTGAGAGTCCCACATCAGATGAGATCAACAATAACCAAGCTTTATCCTACTAAGTAGAGTCGGCTACATGGATCAATCATGTCAAATGAGATATTGTCAGAAAATGTATTTTTAAATGAGAGTCATTTCTCACCTTGTAAACTAACTTTTGCAGGGTTGCCTTAAGTCCAACCCAAATTTTACGATAGTATCACACAACTAATACCAGATCTATTGGATCACGGATCACCTGCTATCAGGTCACTCGATAGCTAATAACAAAATACTTGCAATAAGCATAGTTATGAACTAATTAGGTAGGCACATTGAGTAATTAGTACCACAATGAAACAATTACTATCGATTAAAAAAACTCAAGACTATATTTTGGTATTAATTAAGACTGCCAAAAATAAAATAAAAAATCACATTTCTTAAAGAAATTTCCTTTTCTTCCAAAAGTGGCGTGTGTGCGAGAGATACAAAAAGGTAGGTAAAAAAATTTCCAAAAATTTCCTCTTCATCGTTGCAAAGAAGAAAAAGCAAAGGCATAATAATAATAAAGAATAACCGAAAAAGAAATATAACAGAAAATATTGCATAACCTACATTGTTAATAGCAGAAGAGGCACGATATATAAAAGAAAAAACGAAGCGAAAAAAAAAAGTTGAAGGTGGTGTTATTATTATTAAGAAATAATAAATCGCAGAGAAGAAAAAAAAAACGGACCGGTGTTGGTTGCGGTGAAAAAACACGTGTTGTTTTGTTGATCTTGTTCGGTCATGATTCTTCTTCTTCTTCTTCCTCTGATGAAACCACGAAACAGTTTTATTATCTGAGATTCTGTAGCATTGCGCTGTGTATGAGAGAGAGAGAGAAAGAGAGGAGAGAGAGAGAGAGAAGAGTGAGTCACTCACTCACTACACACTGTCATGTAATTTGAGCATTCAATGTCATGATGAGTGATTTGGCATAAATTAATTCCCGAGAAACGAAACACCCAAGCACAATATTAATTAATTAATATTAGTAACAATAAAAAATACGGGTTAATTGTGTTTCATAGCTAATCGAATAATAATCATAATTATTCAAACCAGAATTTGAATTTCATAGCTAAATGTGATATGTTAAGTATTTTCTCATTCTCAAAATACAAGATAAAATTGGTTCATTTTTTTAATGTATTTAATTAAAATTTATTAAATATATTAATTTATGTTGATTAAATTAAATATAACAAAGTCTTTCTGCTCTAATTTTATTAATAAATACTCATATTATTATATTGAACGTTTTATTCAAATTCAAATTAAAATGAATTAATTATTGTAGAATTTATTATTTCTTTTAAAATAAAATAAAAATCAAATATAACTCAAATTTTAGTTCACTTTTACTTATATTTTATAATGATATTTGAATAAATTGAAAACATTATAAGATTACTTTGACTTATTCATTGTATGAAGGATTAGGTAGTTGAGGTCCTGAGATTTTAGGAATTAAATTAGGTATTTATTTAAATATTTACACAATTGCTACAAGATTTATTTTCCTCATTTCACTTCTCAATAAAATATGAAAAAATAAATAAATTTTGTTATTTATTTCACAAATATTTTTCTCTTCCTGTTCTACCAAACTAAGAATCGCCAGAAAGAGTATAACAGTTATATTTTTGGTGTTGTAAAATAATCAATTTTAATCATATAAGTGATATATTAACAAATATAAAATAACATTAAGTAAAAAAAATAGTTGTAAAAAAGAGTAAATACTTAAAAAAATTAGAAATGAAAAAATTATTATTAATTAAAATTGTATTAATAATTATTTTATGATATTTTAATTGAAATTTAAACTTTTTTCTTTTAATATTACAATATTAAACACTTAAAGTTGAACTTACACAATAACACGTTCTTTTAATTCATTTGCATGATGGCAACACCCCCGACGATGTACGGGAATTTTCTTGAAAATCAAAATAAACACCGTACATGCGAATTAATAAAACATCTTGTCGACTTATTTTCGATTGTAAAATGGATGATCTTTGGTGACTTTAATTTAGTCCTCAAACCAGAGGAAAAACAAAGTGATGACGCTTTATCTCATAACCTTATGCAACTTTTTAGGAATACTTTAAATTTGTGTTTATCTTTGTGATATAGATGAGGACCACTTCACCTAGAACAATCAACAAGATGAAGCTAATAATATCAAAGCATGTTTGGGAAGATGCATTGCTACACCAAACTAGATAACTAGGTGTATATAGATGCAAAAGTTAGTAATTTGGTTTGTCACACGTTTAATCACATGCCCATCTTACTTCACCTTCACGCTAGAAAGGGGCACAAACACAATTTTGCATAATCTATGAGATTTAAATAGCGTTGATAAATTTTTTGAGAGAAATGTTGTTTAACCTTGGAATTCTAGTAGTCTGAGTATAAATGAGAGAATATATGTTTGTATTGAAGACTTGTCTAGTTGGGTGAGGCTTATTTCAGTGAAGTGCCAAAAAAAAATTTTGTAAAGCCCTAAAAGATCCAACTGCTCTTAATGCTAAATTACTCTTGCTTTTGTAATATGGTTTTTAAAATTATGACAAAAACCATTGCAAATCATCTCAAATTAACTTACTAGAAATTATAGATGTTTCTCAAAGTGTCTTTGTCCCTCGTAGATTATTTATAGACAATGCTTTAGTTGCTTTCCACATTTTTCATTATATGAGGAAAAAAACTAGTGGAAAAAAAGATTTTGTTGTCATTAAGTTGGACATTTCTAAGACTTATGAATGAAATGAATGGTCTTTTTTGAAAGCTATTTTACATGGTATGGGATTTCCTAATCATCAGCTCTCTCATTATGAATTATGTATCTTTTGTTTCTTTCTCTATCCTTTTAAATAAAGGTCATTGTCAGTTTGTTAGACCTTAACGAGGATTGAGACAAGGCGACCTGCTCTCCCCTTGCCTTTCCATCTTATGTGCAAAGATTTTTTTTAGGTCTTATTTCCAAAGTTTGTGCTAATGGAGACATCCACGACATACAAATGGCAAAATGATTGTCTTACATTTTCAGGCAACTTAGACTAAGTTGATAGCTTGGGAAATATTATCTATATGGTCAATTCATTAATTTGGACAAATTTGAAATCTCTTTTATCTGAAATGTTCGTTTAGATAGACAAAATAACTTCCTAAAATGGATTAATTTTATGGCTATTGAAACTCCATCAAAATACTTGGGTCTAATATATTTTTTGGGCTGAACTAAGAGACATGTTTTTGACTTTGTTCAAGATCGTGTTTAGAAGAAGCTTAAATGTTGAAAAGAGGGTTTTTTATCAACTGTGGGAAAATAATCCGTGATGTGGCCCAATCTATTTCCACTTATATAATGAAATTCTTCCTTTTATCTGGAAGCATGTGTGACCATTGACCAAATTGAATCTATGATTAAGAAATTCTAATGGGGCTACGTACAAGGGGGAACAAAAAAAAAAAAGAAAATTCACTAGATTAACTAGAACACGTGTTGTCAATCGAAGAATAAATGAGGCATATATTTTCAATACTTTAGGATCTTAAACATTTCTCTCCTCATGGCACGCTATTTTCCTCAAGATGATATTCTTAAAGCAAGGATATTTGACGGGTTGCAACAACTCATTCAATTAACATTTGGGAAGACAATTGGCTACCTCTTTAGAAAGGTTATAAAATCTAGACCTCACAACCTACTCCATTGGATCTAACCTTGGTATCTCATTGATCCAATCATGACCTTGGCACTTGAAATACACAACTTATAAATTCTATTTTTTTGCCTTTCCAAGCGACTCTGATTCGTCATATTCCACTCCCCACTTCTGCTTAAAGCGGCCAAAGAATGAGGTCCCAATAAGCGGGTTTTTTTTTTTAGTTTCGAAGTGCTTACCATTTGCGTCAACTATTGGGAAGAAGCGACTTCCTCACAAGTCTCTTATATTTATATGGAAGTTCTAAAATGGAACAAATTATGGCACCTTAAAGTTTTTTTATGCATGTTATCCTAAAATGGAACATTTTTCACAATGGTATTTTTATAAAAAATAACCTCATCAAAAGAGATGTCCTCATCGATCCATTTTTCCCTAGATGCAATATGGAAGAAGAAGACATTAGTCATGTGTTTTTTAGATGTCCTTGGGCACAACAAGTTTGGTTACACTCCTCCTTGGAAATGAGGTTTGGTTATACTTTCCTCCCTTTTAGTGATTGGCTCAAATCATGTATAAACTCTTCTGCCTATAACATTACTAAATTTATCCTTTCTATTATTGACTTTCTTTGAAGGAAAAACTACTCTTGTAGAGGAGAGTGCCTGCAAAGCTTGAAAGAGTGTGGAAGAATATAGAGTCATCCTCAACACCAAAACTACAAGAGTCAATAACATTCATGAAGAATCACTAACAAGATGGTCCCCTCCAAGGGAAAATGTTTACAAGATCATGCAGAAGTTGCAGACACTGTCCAAGGTAAGTAGGCAATCAGAATCGTCATTAGAGATTCAGAGGTTTATGTCATGGTTATTGCCACTTGGAAGATTGTTGGACTACCAGATGTGGATATTGCAGAGGCGTTGAGGACCTGAGTATCCCTCCAATTTGAACTAGACATTGGATCCAAAACATTATTCTAGAATGAGATTCATTTAATGTTTCCAACAATTTGAAACCCAAATCACGATCGATCATATTTTGGATATATTATTGTTGAGTGTTACAATTTATTAGTTTTGTTTTCAGTTACGAGATCACTCATGTTAAGCTATCCTAATTCTATGTTGATTGAAGGATATCTTCCTTGTATTTTGTGTTCGATTTCATCTAATTTGTGTGATTAATGAAGTTTCTTTTGTGTCAAAAATATATATTCAAATTTCAGTGAAGGTATGAGGACCTTGTTTGATGGTTAGTACGTAATACATTATAATCATTTTTTTAACTTTGAAGATTTTTTTAATCTTGGTGAATATATGACACCCGATATACCTAAATATTTTTAATAAAAAAATATACAAATACATTTTGTTATTTTGTATACATTCTAAATATTTTAAGTTAATCTTTATTTTTAGGAAGAACATGATGTTTTTTTACTAAAAATGTTCTTGTGTGAAACATGAGATTAATCATTGGTGATAGTGGTATGAATTTCAAGCTTGATATTGTGATGGTGTTTTGAATTGTAACCTTTTAAAATTTTAAATCAAAAGCAACTATATCATAATAACCATTGGATAAGAATGTAAGTTTAAAATAAGGAGAAAGTTCTTTATCAGAAATTTGTAGTAAAAAATGTAAATGGCAATGATGCTGTGTTGTGATCAATGTATAAAATTAAAAGAGCAAATTAATGAAAATCACACACAAATGTATCCTAGTTTGAAGGTGCGTAAACACGAGAAAGGGGATTGAATTGTATTTTTATAATTTTGACACATTTTTTCTTAATTGTAATTCTGATTCTGGTTAAATGTTTGGACTAATCAGAGGCAACAATAAATAGACTGAGCGAAGATAAAAATAAAACACCAAATTTTATCCTGGTTCACCATCAACTTGGTAGATACGTTCAATTCCCTCACATAGAAAGATTTATCCGCTAATCCAAAACTTGAATTACAACAACACTTGACCTTACAATTCAGTCTTCTCAAAATAACAGGAACCTACAAAATTTTTGAAACAAACTACACATTGACCCTACTAATCAAGTCTTCTCTACACCACCTGAGATCCACATATTGTTAGAGGCAAACTAACCGCTTAACCCTACAAGTCAAGTATTCTCAACACAACCTTTGATCGAAAAATTACTTCAGACATGTTAAAGTCACTATTGAGCTAGGTTACAATGAGTTGGAAACTGTTTTGGTTTTTGCTCCTACTAAGCAAATTTGATACAATGATTTTCACACACTACATCATTTAGAGTATTTTACTTTGAACGAGTGCTTTGCTAGAACTTAAAACCTTAAACTCTAAATACTTAGAAAATCGAGCTCTTGATGTTTATATCAATAACTTTGGATTTTAGGATTTCTGAGTTTGTTGTTCGTTGTATGCCTACTCTTCTTCAGCCTTGATCTACTATTTATAAATGAAATTAGGATTAGTGAATTTATTACCCAACTTCTGAATCGTATCTCAAATTCACCTTGGTCAACAAAGATTTATTCCAAATATAATTTTGATTGATACGATCTTTATAATTTGACTGTTAGACAATCTTTATTTTCCAATTTGATCTGAGCAATTCTTTTAGAAATATATTGTGTATATTTTCTCCATATTGCATTTGGACATTATTCAGTTGAGTTTTCATTCATACTCTTGACTGGATTTTGGGGCGCAAACAAATTTGGGTTTGTTTTGGACATTTAGAAGTAAGAATATGTCTAAGTCCAATCCAATATGTTTCTAAATCTATCAGAGCTTTTGACCTTCCATTAGAGTTGTTGAATTTTTTTTCATCAGAATCATTGACTTGATTATTGGAGTCATATATTGTGATGCTCGAGTAATTATAGTCACAAGCAGATGCAAAGTTGCATGACTTTAGAATTAGTGGCTTGGGCAACTTCACCTTTTTTGCTTTATCAGAGTCACTTTAACTTCAGAGTGTGTTGTGTATCAAAGGCAACACTTTGGAACGTGTTGCAGTCTTTAGAGTCGGTGAAATATATGCTTTAGTTGCAGACTTCAACAATGACTTCAGGCTTTAGAGGCATGTTAAAGTTACTGTTCTCATAAGCATGCTAAAATTATTGTTCATTAGATGAAAGCTAAATTTATTGTTCAATAGAGGCATGTTAGAGTTACTCATCAGAGACATGCTAGAGTTACTATTCATAAAGCCATGGAACATTATTGTTCATTAGAGGCATGGAACAATTACTGCTCATTAGAGATATGAAAACTCCAGGAGCAGGTTGAATCTTTATAGTCATAAAATTCTTCAGAGGCACGTTGATTTACCAGAAACACGTTGAGCTTTTAGAAGCACGCTGAACTAGAAGAAACACATTATCATAGGCAGATGCACGTACTTTTCCAGGGCATGCATTTGTTTGATAATGAGGATTTCTTTGAATGATTTCATTTCATGACTTTTTTACTTCATATGGTCACTTCCTCTGGTGACATTATCTAGTGACTTCCTCTGCTGATGCCCTTTGGTGGTATCCTCTAGTAGTTTCCTCCGATTTTTCTGTTCTTATTTCTGCATACTTAATGAGGCCATTAATGCAATAAATTATTTTCATAAAGTACCTTTGTTAACATTAAAACCATATAGAGGAATTTTTCCTGAGACTAATTTGGTTCCAACATGGTTCACCCTTAAACTTGGGCTATGGAAGGCACCCTCTAAAATTTTCCACTATTTTGCTGAAAAAAACGTTCTTTCATCATTTTTACAACTTTCCTTATATCACCACTTGATCTAACACAACTTGTATTTTTAAAGTCTCACCAAACTTATAACTTATATTATTATAACAACCTCAACATGCCTAATTATAATCTCAGTGTAAATAGACTTTACACAAACTCACTTTTAACGATCACAAAGGAAAAAATATGAGATATTTTTACAATATAAGAATAAGTGTATAGATTCTTTGCTTATAAAAACTCAAACAAAAGTTTGAGAAGAACAGGAAATGTATCAACACACTTGGACCTATAAAACATGAGCTTAAAGAGTAGAAATTGAAGTGTGTATGATCAAAACGAGCCTTATGAGAAACTTGAGGATAAAATTAGTTGATGATGGTGTAGCTTAAACTTTTGCTTTTCATGATTAGTAAACATCTTTATTTATAGATGAGAAGAGCTTCAGATTTCTTGTAGAAAAATATAATCGTAGGGCACACCAATTTATGCAAAAAAATAATCCATTTGATGAGTTATCTTCACTTTTAGTGCAATTCAAAAAGAATGTTCTCTTTACAAAGAAGAACATTCTTCTGTTTTTTGTGAAGGGGTGGTTATGAAATATGAAGTTTGTGCCACCTCAAAGTCTTTTAATGTAGCACAAAAAAAAATGTTCTCTTCCAATTGTAGGTCATATTTTGTATGTCAAATTGTGGATTGGTTTACTCATTTTTGTGTAAATAAAATCCCAAAACAGTGCTAGCATTAGGGTTGGATCATTCAAAGCCTCTATGACATAACCCCTTTGTGTGGTGTCATAAAGAATGTTCTTTCATTATTCTTCAATCAAGCTTGTTCATACATATTATCTTAAATGCAATATTTTTGAAATTACTTCAACATCAAAGTTGTTCTTTGTCTGTTACCGAGTTGGATAAAATGCACTTAAGGTGCTCATTTTAGCTTTAACATGTGAGAAACATTTATGTCATAAATTCCCGGTAAGGAAAACGTTCTTCTTTAACAAACATAATGTTCTTTGTGTGTATTTGAGTGATACTATGCTCTTTTATGAATAACATGCTTAAATTAAAATCAATTCTTGTTTTCGATGTTAAAAAAGTCCAAAGCACAAGTTAGATCACAAAATGATTAGAATCTTAAAAATATAATTTAAGATGTTTATTATCTTTAAAACATCAAATTGGAATTTTGTGACGAGTATATAGAAAGCGTAACCAAGGAAGAAAGCATAGAGGATATTATCTTGGAACTCCAATGATAAAAGAAAGGTCAAAGAAGACAAAAGAGGTTATAAATAACTTTGATAGCCACTTTATTTGAAGCAAGTCCAACTCATTAAGAATTGAAACCCTAGATAGTAAATTGCTTAATTCAAATTGAATAAATTAAAGACTAAAGGTTTCATCTATGTGTTATCAAATTTTAATATAATTTTTAATTGAAGTAGTAGACTGAATTAGTAACTACATTTGGGTTTAGTGATAAAAGCTTGAGTTGGGCCAAATTTAGAGAACTTGTAAGGTGGTGTTACTATAAAAAGCATACCCCTAACTTATGCATAGAAGATTTTGAACATATTGTTATTTTGTGAGGTTTTGCTCTCTAGAGTTCTTAAAAGAATTCATTTTGAACTTATTAAGGGTGTTGATTCTTGTGACGTTCTTTTTGACTTATCAATTATTAAATTGTGGTGTCATTTTGTTCTTGGTTCCTTTGCTGAATTATAATTCCTAATTTCCTTTACATCAAACCCTAATACACAAATTTCACCAATTTGTGTATTCAATAGCCCGAGCTCATATATCACGTTTTACATAATTTTTTTCAATTATTCAACAGTCTAATTTGCGTTTCAGAACATCTTTTTTCACCTCGTTTTGGAATTACTCCATTTTTAGTTGTGTAGCTTGAGTTATCATGTTCTCCTACAAAACGTGATTTTGACTCCAATCTGTAAGTTTCCAACCTAGAACGATCCTAAAAGTTATTCATGACAAAGAGGATCATATCATTTTGCTTCAACAGTTTGAAGCGCGTCGGTGCTTCTAGATTCTTTGCCTTATGGAACATGTGTTTTTAAGGATGATGTCGAGAAAGTTTATGCATTGTGTCATCCCTTTATTCAAATGTTATCGCTTCAGATCCTTGCTCAATTTGAATGTCGCAATTGAGCCTATTTTCTCTGTTTATATTGAGTTTTTTTGGTGGTCGATCCATAACACATTTAGGGTTAGACCTCTTAGGTCCATATCATTACGAAACATAGATAGAAATTTTAAACATTTAATTATATGCCAATATATAATTTTATTTATTTAAATTATATGAGCAACATGCTTATTTGTCCTGATATGCTCTAGTATAATTTTTTTCACTTAATTATATTTTTTCTCTCCCTTTTTTAGCCATATATAATTTTAGTCCCTTAGCAATTTTATTCTGTCATATTTTCAATTATTACAATTAAATTATCCATTCTGTTTTAGTTTTTTAAATCTATAAATTTTGATAATCTTACATAAATTTACAAATTAAATTAATCAATTGATTTAAAAACTACTACCTCCATCTCTATATATAATACCCCATTGATTAAATAACGAGAATTAAGAAAGTTAATTGTAATATAAATTTGCTGGTAGTTTGAATTGTTTTATTAATTTACTCTGTAAAAGAGAGAATTAATTTATAGTTTTATCATAGTATTTATTACATATTATAGAAAAAAGATGAAACATTATTAGAAGTAATTTAGTAACGAAATAATTAATACTGTTGAAAAATTGAAAATGATCTCATAAAAAGAGACAAAAAAAAAATTTCAAGAGGATCATATATTTAAGGACGGAGGTCATATTTCACTTGAATTCAATTAAAGCCCAATATCTACCATAATCATAATAATAAAGAATGTCATGAATTTCTATTTCTAAGTTCCGAAGACTATAATCGATTATCGTAAAATTTTAATTAACTTTTAAACATTAGTCCACCGAATGATTCGCTAGTCTTACATCTCAAATCCATTGTCAATCTGCTAATATTTAAATAATAATAATAATATAATAATATAATACTACTATATATTCTAGAGTTTGGTGAAAGAAAAATTGAAAATATTATATTTGCATACTTTTTAAAATTGATGAACGAATATAACTTTAAGAAACTTGTGAGAAGAAAATTGCACTTCTACTATCCAAATATATCACTAAAAGATACAATATAAACATAATAAGATATCAAATTATATAAGAATATAATAACACTTCATATTATGTGTTTAATGTGCACATTATAATATTATTTTGTTATAATCATGGTTT
>JBBPBR010000008.1:45182454-45201242 GCA_037974775.1 Cicer pinnatifidum | reverse complement strand
TTTTTTATGTAAAAAAGTCATTAAACGTAAAATGAATAAAACAAATGTGACTAAAGCATGAGAGCAACAAACAAAAATTGTTATACTTGAAAATTGTGGTCTCCTAAAATTAGAAAAGATGAATATGAAATTGAAACTTTCTGCTCAATATATCATAAATCCACAACAACGAGATGATAAAAAAGAAGCATGTTTAAAACATAAAAGCAAGAAGCGGTAAAAACCAAAATGAAAGAAAGAATAAAAACCAATGAAAAAGAAAAGAGGAACAGAAGAAAATGACAAAGAGAGGTGGAGAGAAGAAGAATTAAAAGGATAAAGGAAACTGACATTTGGTTATTAGCCACTTTTACAAGTTGTAAGAGAAAAAAAAACTACCTTGCAGTTATTTTTGAGCTTGGGCTAGTTTTTATGTAAGGTATTAAAGTAATAATAAAAAATTCTAAAGGATAATTTTGGTGGTAAAATAGGTCAGACAAAGAGAAGTATTTGTTGAGATAAAATTCCAAATCAAGTGTTTCAAAGATAAACAAATAAGTTAATTAATTGTTAATCATGATTTTGATTGTGTTGCTATTTAACATGTATTTTTTAGTGATTTATTCAAAGATAGATGATCAAATACAATCATACAATAATCAACGATTTCAACATGATATAAATCAAAGAACATCATGCCTCAATTGAACTGGAAATTGATTGCAAGATCATTTCTTGGTAATCAAGATAATTTTGATTTATCAAAGATCATTCAAGTTTATTGGTATTAAGGACGAAAGTAACACATATCATTCTCCGTAGTCCAAATCTCAAGATAACAAAATATCAAAATTACTCAAAACTATAATCAAGCCCATAATTCAAGTTGAAGGCCCAAAGAAACAAAACAATGTCCAGATCGATCTCCATATTGATGAGTGGTGAAGCAAATACAACAAAGACAAAATAACATTGATGTTACACTTTTTGCAGAAAACTCAACATGCCTCAAAGACAAAGGGTTGACACTAGACAACTACTAAGTCACTCATTCACATTTTTCATACAACACATAACCAATAACGTTCTGGTTTCGAAGAAGAAAGTTTTGGATTAACTAGCACACATGCATATTACATCTCATTATGAACAAACGTTTTTCCTCAAGATTAACAATGACTATAATGAGTCTTTCCTAACCTTTTCCATCCCAATAAAAAGAACATCAAACTGAAGACAATAGCAAGAGTTTTCAGTGCAATGATTCCAATACTTAAACAATCATACTCAAGAAAACAAAACTCTCCAATCAAGCAAAAACTCCAGCTTTCTCTTACTATATTCAAGGATTCATTTATCGAGTTATTGCTGACAATCGATCTCAAAAAGTGTTGAGTAGATTCTGATCCTAAAACTTTTGGATCATACACATCATTTAAACTCAAGTCTATCTTTTAAGATAGTTTGAGTATGTTTTAATAATTCTTTTAGTGATTAAAAGGTAACTTGTAAAGATCCTTTCTACACTGAAAGGTAACGGTAGAAAGCCTTTCAAGGTTGAAATGTGAATCATGTAACTGATCAAAAAAGATAATGTGAAAGCAAGAACGTTCTTGTGCAAAACACATTAGTGGAAAAACTTACAGATTGTGAGGAATGGATGTAGCCACCATTGTGTGATCTTCTTATCCATATCCTTTTTGATTTCTCACTCATTATCACATATCACCTATAAGTAATTTTCTTTATCCGTTTTTAACTTACCTAGAATGTTCTAGATTTTTATTCATAACCAAAGTTGATATGAAGTTAATTTAAATTAAAAGTAGGAATTCATATTTTAAAAAGGGATCACAATCCCAACCCCTCTTCCTTGAGATTAATATTGCTACTTGAATTGGCATCAGAGTTCTACCTCTAAGGTTAAACACCTAACAAGTATTAGAGGAAAAGATTTAGGAAGCAATGTCAAAAACCAAGTATATTATTGAGGGAAAGATCATCAAATTGACCACCATATTTTGATTGTACATATTACTACTTTTGAAAAGGAAAAATGAAACTATTCTTTAAATCTCAGGATACATTAATATGGTACATCATCAAGAGTTTATCAATGTGATCCAACATCTGCTGAAAAGAAAGAAGTAGACTGGACAACAAAAGACAAGACTAAGGTACTTCTAAACTCTAAAGCTCGATTGTTTTTGTCTTGTGCTTTGAGAAGGGAGGAAAGAGAAATAGTTGATGAATGTCAAAGAAACAAGAATTGATATTGGTGTACGAAAATTTGAACTATTCGAGATGAATGAAGGAGAAACTATAGATCAAATGTATTCAAGATTTACAACCATAGTAAATGAAATGCATTCTTTCGGCAAGGCATACTCAACCCAATACATAATAAGAATTCTGAGATGTCTACCAATGGTCATAACCATAAGTGAAGCAAAAAAATCTTGAAATACTCAAATAAGAAGAACTCAATGGAACTTTAAGAACATATGAAGTACTACTGCAAGAAGATAAACCCACAAAGAAAGGCAAAATAATAGCCTTAAAAGTTTCACAAAATCTTCAAGAAATCTCATCTTTACAACAAGATCAAAGAGAAGATTCAGAAGAAATTGGTCAAGAAGAAGCTGATGAAGAAACATTTCTTTTTACAAGAAAAATTCAAAGAATAATGAGAAGAATAGATTAAATCAAAATAAGTTTTCCAAGCAAAAGGGAAAACTCTAGTACAGAAACAAATAAGAGTCAAATTACACGATATAGGAGGAAAAAACAAGAACATTACAAAACTGAATGTCCTTTCAACAAAAAGGCATCAAAGAGATTTTCATTCAAGAAAGAAATCCATGATGGTCACTTGGATGATTCTGAAGAATCAATAACAACAGAAAATGAAGAAACCAACATGTGCCTAATGAGAAACTCAACAAAATGATGAGATAATCATTTATGAACTTTGTTCTTTATGTGAACAAATGAAGAAATAATTTGATAATATGTTAAATGACTCAACTTTCTTGCTAAAAATGTGGTTCATTAAAAGAACAAGTTTGTAATGAAAAGGAAGAAAAAGAAAAAGCTTAAGCTATCAATGAGGAACTTAGAGAAGTCATTCAAAGCCTACAAAATACTCGTTAAAATATCTGAAAAATCTGAGTGTTAAAAACATTCTACAAACCAAGAGGAGAACATTCTGCTCAGAATATAAATTGAGAATGTTAAAAATGATTTGTCAAACTTTATTAAATTCACTAAAACTTTTCAAAAAATTATGGGATCTCAGGTAGGAATATTTTATAAAGCCATACATGGTTTTGACAAATCTCAAAAACAAAAACTCTATGAAAACTTTTTTATTGTCGGAATGAAAAGAAGATAAATGCAAAACAAAATATTCTATTTGTAATAAAATTGAACATTTTGATTCGACATGTTTTTACAAAAAATGGATGAAAATTTTAAAGCAAGACAAACTCTCAAAAAAGGAAGAACGTTCTGGTATCATATCATAACCTTCTCCAAAAGCAATAAGAAAATGTTCTTATTATTCAAAGATTAGTCATTTTGAACCAAACTGCTACCTTAAGAAAAAAAAAATATTTTTAAAGAAAATCTAAACCTCTAGGATCCAAGACCAATTGGGTACCTAAGAATTTCTTAATATCAAATGCAACTTATTTTCAAAATATCAAGAAAAAACCACGGTGCTTGGAGAGTGGTTGCTCGAGACATATGACAGGAGATAAACAATGTTTGGGTTTGCTTTCATCATTGCATATAGAGTGTGAAACTATTGTGAAAAACACACCAAAGTTGGATGCAATTCTCAACTTTCTCTTTTGGTTTTCTAGATGCAATAAAACTCTAATACAATTTGTTTGAGTTGTTTTCAGTGTCTTAAAGAGACTGAAAATTTGTTTTGAAATAGTTTCTTGAAAGAGCGATCTAGTCAATAACTCAATCTAGTAATATCCTCAATGGCTGAAATTTTGAATTGAAACAATTTTTCGGAACTAAAAAAATAATAATTTTAAAACGTTCTTTTTGTCATGTCAACTGAAGAGATTACTGGATCTGGCTCCACTGCTTCTGATTTCAATAAATCTTTTCGGTTTGAGGGATGTCACTTCAAATGATGGTAACAAAAAATGTTATTTTTCTTAACCAAGAAAAAAGTTGTCAATATTCTGAAAGATGATGATTACCTCTATAAAAATTATATTCATAATAGACTTGTTGATGATCATGTTGTGTGTAAGACCCTTAATTTTAAATTTTAATTTATGTATTTTTGGGAATTTTGTGCTGAATTTCTGAGGCTTTTTAGCCAATTTTATGGCATTTTGTGAGTTAAATGCCAAAAATATCTTTTTAGAGACCCGATTAAAATTATTCGTCGATGAGTAATTTTATTTAATTACGGTGAATCTTTGGTCGAAGAATTTTTTTTTTTGAGATGCAGCATTTTTCAGAAAAATTCATCTGCCGATAAAGTTGCGGCGAAAGTAGATATTTTTCTGAAAAAGTAATTTGTGATATGATGTGAAGTGACAGGCGTAATGATGATTTTTTATAAAAATATCTAGATATTTGTAAATATCTAGATATTTGTTTAGATATTTTTTATTATTATTATAATATATTATTATTATTTTAATATATTATATATATATATATATATATATATATATATATATATATATGTTTATGTAGTTAGCTCCTTGAGTCTCGAAAAGGAATCGAGACCGTTGGCACCGAGTTAGCGGTGGGGAGAACTCTGATATATTAATGTTGTTGTGGTGATTTATGGTTGAAAATTTTAGAGATTGAATATGGTACTGATCCGTGAGAGATTGCACCTCGGTAATTAGTACTGGTCTGTGAGAGGCTGTACAATTATGATTTACGCCCCTCGAGGAGGGTTTTGGTTTGGAATTCCGGAATCATGCATTTTGGCATATACGCATTGCATTACGGTGCTCGGCACGCGAGTCATGTTTGTTATACTTTGACAATTGTATATACATATTCGGTTGTTGTTGTTGTGATTTGTTGTAATTGCTTTGAGGTGTGAAGTTGGGTTGATTAAGTTTTGATGTATTTATGTGTTCATAATTGATTTAACGAATATTCGATGTGTGATTGAGATGTGAATTTGTGGAGATTAATTTGGTGTTAATTATGTTTTCATAATTGATAATATTAATGTTTGA
The DNA here is from genome assembly GCA_037974775.1 of Cicer pinnatifidum. Taxonomy (NCBI): domain Eukaryota; kingdom Viridiplantae; phylum Streptophyta; class Magnoliopsida; order Fabales; family Fabaceae; genus Cicer; species Cicer pinnatifidum. The sequence goes on along the minus strand of JBBPBR010000008.1, from coordinate 45,196,035 downwards.
AGTGTTGTTTGATTCAGAGCCATTTTAAAATTAAAAATTTGCATTTTTTTCAATTGTATTTGGCTATGACAATGCAGTTTGTCAAAACTTCATTTTTCAACGTTGTTTATGCATTTTTGGACATATGAAAACCCTTTCGAGGAGTATGCTAAGACGAAAGGTTCTTTTGAGCATTTGAAAATATAAGAATTTTGCTATGTGATATTTGTTTATTTCGGTTGGTGACCTTTACAATTATTGTGGAAATCTGGGCTTTGCCCTCAGATGAGAAACAAGATCATCCTACCGGTTAGTACCATGGAGATGGGAAAGTAGTTAGTCATACTTGACCAAAGTTGTGTCAGGAGAATCTTGCGGGGCGCGTGGAGATCACCAGGGTGGTGTAGTTTTGTAGCATGATCAGATTAGGTGGTTGTATAAGGACTAGATGTCTTTCTCTTGGGAATGTATTTATTTCATTTTGGAAGATTGTATATATGCTTAAACTGTCTGATGAATTTTTCTTTTAATGGGTCCATGTTCCACATTTTGATGTGATGTGGGGAAAGTAGAGATTCTTGGGGCAGTGCTTTTATTCAAGTGTCTACCGAGAATAATTCAAGGGTATGAGCTATGTTTGATAGGTCTCATAGCCCCGTTGTATTTTTCTATTTAAATACTTTAGATTTTGTTTCAAAAACTATTTCCGCTGTTTGTAAATATTGTTGACTTTTTTTCGTTGTGTTACGACTTAAATATTTATCCAAAAGTATTTTCTTCTTTAGTTCTTCGTTTTTATGAATTTGTTTGTAAAACAAAAATACACTCGCACTGTTAAAAATCGGGGTGTTACATTGTGAGCCATTACCTCAAGTATCAAATGATCGATGAAAGATTCATGGAGGCTCAATCCCATAAAATTTAGAAGATAGCTCATGAGATCATCTCTAAGGGCATGACTTTAGATGAACATTTTCAAATTGTTGTAAAGAAAAATATTGTTTATAGTTTTCATTTGAATAAGGTAGGGTTTACTTACTCTGTAGGGGAATATTTGTACACTATTTCTAAATATGATATATGTGAACTTGGTAAGACTTTAACAAGAAATGAAAAACATCATTCTATCACTTTTATTGCATATTGTTCTGACTATATTTTTGTATATCTAATGAAAAATAAAAGCAAAGTGCTTGACATATTTTGGATCTTTGTAACTGAAATTGAAAATCAACTTAGTAGAAATATTAAAAGGTTTCGCAGTGATAGAGGAACAAAATACGGTTCTTGTGTATTTAATGATTTTTATAAACCACACGGAATTATACATGAAATAACTACGCATATTTGCTTGAATTGAATGGTAAAATTAAAAAAAAGAATGAAACTCTTACTGAACTAGTTGTTGCTATCATGGTTAACTATAGTGCTACATCTCATTGGTGCCGGAAAATTTTACTAACTATTTGCTATATTTTGAATGGAATTCCTAAATCTAAGAACAAAATATCTCCTTATGAGATTTTGAAGAAAAGACAACTGAGCTTGTCTTATTTTTGAACTTGGGGTTTTTTGGCTTATTTCATAATCCCCGATCCCAAGTGAGTTAAACTCGCCAGTAGAGCCTATGAATGTGTGTTCATTAGGTATGCAGCAAACAACAAAGCATATAGGTTCTATGACCTAAATACGAAAGTGATCATAGAGTTAAATGATGTAACACCCTTTATTTTAATTAATTAATTTAAAATCCTTAGTTTTGTTTATCTGGGGCGTTACATTGATGTTGACTTCTATGAAAATAAATTATCTCTCAAATCGAGAAATAATGGAGGCAGGGAATCGATTCACGTTCTTGTGATGAGAAGCACTTAAAGTAACAAAAGAGACGAAATAAAACCTTGAAGAAGTAAGAGAGCTAGAGTTGCTAAAGATTGCGGAACCGATTATACGGTTTATACCTTAGAAGAGATTCCTACAAATCTTCAAGAAGCTTTGTCTTCTTTGCATGCATATTTATGGAAAGAAGCTATAAACGACGAGATGGATTCTATAGAGTCTAACAGGACCTGATATTTATTAGACTTGACTCCTTGTTGCAAATCGTTAGACTCGCCTTGTAGCCAAATGTTATAGACAAAAAGAAAATATAAATTTCTTCGGCACTTTTTCACCAATTACTAGAATTACATCCATTAGAGTACATATTTAACTAGTTGTTGTTCATAACTTGGTGGTACACCAAATGGATGTCAAAACTACTTTTTCAAATGGTGACTTGGAGGAAGAACTCTACACGAAATGACACTTCTTAACAAATGCAATAACTATCATACAATGATTTTCACATAAATGTTGGTGGTGGACTTCTAAGTAGAAAAAATGTTTGTGATTGGTTAAGTGATAATGCGACGAAAACCAAGTTAAATTTCGAAGCAATTACATATTCTTTTTCTGGAAGTGTCATCCAATTAGTTTCAACTTGTTAAACATATACATTGTATATAAGTTGTTGAACAAAATTTTCTCCACTATATATTCTCTCGTAATAAGACATGTCTTGAAGCTTTATCACGTATTCTTGACGAATGAATGCCCAAGAGTTCTCACTCATTCAAAGTAAACCTACAATTGCATGATATCCACAATTACTATCATCGCCAACATCAATAATGCTATCTATGAATTTATGAATTTCAACAAGCAACCAATCATTGAAGATAAGAACTCTGGATTGTTGAGCCTTGCTGACTGATGATCGAGGTGTGAGCTTTTTGACTAATGATCGAGGTTGTTGTACTTTATTTGATGTTATAGTGCTATACGCAATTGTGCTGCTGCATCGAACACTTGCATCCACATACTCCCTCCAAGATGGGTCACACTTAGTTGATTTATCTATTTTTGATACCTTTTGCCTTTTTTGGGTGCACCATTTATTTTAACCTTGTCAACAGGTGGATACATCGACGTAACGGATGGATACCGATCTCTCGTAATTTACCTATAAGTGCAATTTTATTAGGTACATCAAGTTCATCAAACTTTTTCACTATCACATCTATTTCATGTTTCACAGATAATTCTGAAGGTTTACCCGATCCATCATCATGTTTCATGCTTCACAGAAAAGTTAATTTTGAAGGTTTACCCAATCCAAACATGAATAATGTCTAACATAATAGAATGTGGGATCATACTATGGTACCGAGTTATTTCACGTGCAACGACATTCAGAATTATCAATACCTACATACTTCACGCAATCAAACAGTGCAGCAATGTGATCTATTACATTTTAGGACACAACACCACACAAATTGGCATACAATTTGTTACTAAGTTGATGGACCTTTTGAATTATGCTTTTTTCAAATGATGTTATTGTCCCACTATGTTATAATATAATCATGATATTGATGGTTTCCCAAACACAACATATATCACCAATACAATCTTGTAATATCATTTTCAAACTCCAATACGCCGACTCAACCCTTTGTGTTGTGGTGTTCCCAAACTGCGTAACTTTAATTGTCCACGCCTCAACAAATTTTTCCTTGGGAGGAGTTAACCACTACTCATGTACATAATCATAAAAAAATAGAACAACTACTACAAATTTTTTCAAAAATAGCCAACTTCATGTAGTAATGAGCCTCATCATAACTATAAACAAGAGCCTCTCATGCCTCCATTATTTGCACTTGCTTCTTTTTTGAAAATACAGTCATCTTGCACTTCGCTTTGACATTTTTGCATAAATGAAACAAGCATAATAAATTGACTGCTTTTAGAAAAAATATATTGAACTACGTTCATCAATATATATATATATATATATTAAATTAATAATTAATAAAACACTACCCCATCAACACTCACTATCTTTTTATGTCACTCATATCCACCTCATTTTTTCACCTTACATTTTCCCTTCTTATTCTCCCTCTCTCGGCTACAAAATTTACCGTCCCCATTTTTTTTTTCTCTCCTCTTTTCTCCTTGCTTTTTCTCACTCCACAACACATAAACTCTTAACCCTTATAATGAATTTAACATCCTCAAGAACATAATTTTTCATACTCCTACAAAACGCTCTTGGGTAGGATTTTGGGTTACAGTTTATGCTCTAAGGAAGGAGAAGAATACCCATTTCTTGAAAGTTGTTTATTGAGACTCTTTGAGGCAAGTACACAACTCTTATGCTAATAATTAATCTCTAGAAAAATGTAGTTTTGTTTAAAAATCTTATTTTATGCTTAGAGTAAATTTAAATGACTTTTATAGTTTCCTAGAGTTAGCTAAACTTTAGAATAATTTTTCTAAAGTCTTGAGAATATTTTTTATACTCAGATTTTCCAGTTGAGGTCTTGTCATGGAGAGTGGTTGCTTGAGACATATGACAGGAGATAAACAATGTTTTCTCCATTTGTCAAGAAGGATAGAGGACCTGTAACTTTTGAGAATAATGATCATACAAATATCAAAGATGAAGGTATTATAGGTAAAAAAAACGAATGCAAAAATAGTTGATGTTCAATATGTTGAAGGTTTAAAATATAATCTACTAAGCATTAGTCAAATGTGAGACAATATTTTTGAAGTTATTTTTAAACCAAATATATATGAAGTCAAGCAAGTATGTTCTGGAAAAAAAAAATCTTTTTCTAGGTCAAGAAAGAAAAATCTACACATTTTATATCTAGAAAAATTACCCATTGAATCATGTTTTATGTCTATAAACAAATATAAGTGGATATGGCACAAACAAACTGAGTATGTTAAAAGGAAAACAATCTCAAAATTATGCAAACTTGATCTTGTTAAAGGCCAGCCAAAAATCAGTCTTGACAAAAATGAAATATGTGAAGCTTGTGTTAAAGGAAAACAAGTCAAGAGCAATTTTAATTTAAAAGATTTTTTTTCAACTCAAAAACCTCTTGAATTACTTCACATTAGGCATGGCAACAGGGCGGAGCGGGGACGGATTTCGCCTCCTCCGCACCTGCACCCGACTAATCGGAGATAATCCGCATCGGACTCTGTTTCATAGCGGGTGTAAAATTTAGACACTCATCCCCACCCGCACCCGCACCCACTCATATATATAAAATTATAAATATAAAAATCATATTTATTATAATAAAATAATAATTATTAAACAATAAAAAAATATTTTATATAGAGATAAAATTATAATTTTTAATATTTAAAAAATATTAAATATGTATATATATATATATATATATATATATTTATATATATATATATATATATATATATATATATATATATATATATATATATATAAAATTTAAAAATTACAATAATAATATTTGCAGGAAGGGTTCGGGTGCGGGTGCGGAGTGAATATCACCACCCCCCAAACCAGCCCCCGCCCCCGAATTTTAATGTCGGGGAAAATCCGCACCCGCACCCAATTAAGCGTGTTTTTCCCGTCCAAATCACGCGGGTTCAGGTTGGTACTTGCGGGTGCAGATTTTATTGCCATCCCTACTTCACATTGACCTCTTTGGTCCTATCAAAACTACATGCTTAGAAGGAATGAGATATGACTTTGTTATTATTGATGGTTTTTTAAAGATTCATATGGGTATTTTTAAAAACATAAAGATGATTCGTTTGAAGCCTTTCAAACCTTTTGTAAAAATGTTCAAAATGAAAAATGCTCTAACATAATATCTATAAGAAGTGATCATGGAGAAGAATTCATAAATGTTTCATTTAACAACTTTTTTTTGTTGATGAAAATGGTATTTCTCACAATCGCTCTTATGCAAGAACTCCTCAACAAAATAGAGTAGTTGAAAGAAAGAATAGAACTTTACAAGAAATAGCAAGAACAATCTTGGAAGAATCAAATGTTGTGAAATATTTATGGGTTGAATCAATTAACACTTCTTATTACATTTTAAATCTTGTACCAATAAGAAAAATTATCAGCAAAACACCTTATCAATTATGGAAAAACAAAAAGCCAAATATCTGATACTTTGATGTTTTTGGTTGCTATTGCTATATCTTAAATAACAAAGAAAATTAGGAAATTTTAATGCTAAATCAAACAAAGCCATCTTCTTAGTATATATAATCTAAAAACAAAAATTGTGGATGTAAGTATGCATGTGTTATTTGATGAATTTGATGATCTTGATATACAAAAGATAGATGATGATGATGATGAAGAAGAAAAATCTAAGCAACAACAACAAATCCTTCCTCAGAAAAACAAGAATGACCATCAATCTCCATCTCAAACTCCTCCACGAGCTGAAAAACTGTAGGAGATAATCCACAAAATCAAATCATTGGAAACACAACTGGTGGAATTAGAAAAAGAATGTCTTTTAAAGATGACAACAACAACCTGACAATGATCTCACAACTGGAACCAAAACCAATCAAAGAAGCCATAGTTGATAACTCATGGGTTGAAGCAGGCAAGAATAACTTCTCCAATTTGAGAAAAATCAGGTTTGGACTCTTGTCCAAAATCCTCAAAATCAAACAATTATTGGTACAAGATGGGTGTTTAAAAACAAACTGAATGAATAAGGAAAAGTAATAAGGAATAAAGCAAGACGGGTTATAATCAACAAAAAGGTATTGACTATGATGAAACTTTTGCTCTAATTGCAAGGTTAGAAGCTATAAGAATTCTTCTTGCATATACATCTCATAAGCTTATTAAACTTTTTCAAATTGATGTTAAAAGTGTTTTTTTAAATGGTTTTATAAATGAACAAGTATATGTTCATTAGCCTCGTGGTTTCGAAGATCAAAAGAAATCAAACCATGTATTCAAACTTACTAAAGCTTTACATGGACTGAAACAAGCCCTTAGAGCCTGGTATGAAAGACTAACTTCATTTTTAATCAAAAATGGTTTCTCTAGAGGCAAGATGGATACTACACTCTTTAAAAAATCTGATAAAACTAATTTATTAACTGTTCAAGTGTATGTTGACGATATCATGTTTGGATCAACAAATGAAAAATGTATGAGGAATTTGCAAACCTTATACAAATTGAATTTGAAATGAGTATGATGGTAGAATTAAGATACTTTCTTGACATACAAATCAAACAGTATGAAAATGGAATCTTTATTTGTCAAGAAAAATATATCAAAGATCTTATAAAGAAATACAAAATGAATGAAGGGAAAACAATGACAACTCCCATGCATCCATCCACAAATTTGGACAAAGATGAACAAGAAAAATCCATCTCTGAAAAGAAATATAGAGGAATGATAGGTTCATTCTTAGGTGTAACTACAATCTGGCTATACATTGTTTTTGTAGTAGAATTATGTGCTAAATTTCAATCTTTACCTCAAAAAACTCATTTATCTGTTGTAAAAAGAACTCAATTTGAGGATGGTATTACTCAATTCACCTAAAAAATTTCAATTTTTCATTATCTTGTTTCTACTACTGATCTTGTCTTTTGGTATATCAAATGAACTCACTTTGATCTTGTAGCCTACTTTGATGTTGATTACGCTGGAGATAAAATTGAAAGAAAAAACACAAGTGGCACTTTGATGTTTATACTACTAATCTAGTCATGTAGAAAACCAAATACAATTGTTTAATCAATAACTAAAGCTAAATATGTCTCAGCTGCAAATTGTTGCTCTCAAGTCTTGTGGATCAAAAAACAATTGGAAGAATTTTCTATAAGTTATAAAAATGTTGCAATTTACTATGATAATACAAGTGCAATAAATTTGTCAAAAAACTCCATTCGACATTCAAGATCAAAACATATTAAAATAAAACATCATTTTATTAGAGATCATGTTAACAAAAAGGAAGTTGAATTAATCTTTGTTGACACCAAAAATCAACTTGTTGACATTTTTACTAAATCCCTAGTTGAAGATAATTTTAATTTTGTTAAAGAAAAATAAAAAATCATAAAAAATTCAAACCATCTTTGTTTCCTTCATTTTAATTTTATTAAAGAAAAAAATGACCAGAATGTTCTGGTCAATATGGATAACGATCTTCGTTTCCTTCACCTTCACACTAGTCTCCCATTTATTGTCAAACTTAAGTAAAGTGTTAAGTAAAATAACAAACTAATTTGACACCAAGAGGCAAAGTAGCAGTTTTTTCTTTCTTCTAAAAACAACTACTCTAGCCTCATCAAGGCATACTTTCCTCTTTCCCAATATCACTACTCACTTCTCAACCACCCACTCCTATAATACCCACATGTGTCATTTCTCCCTCATCTCTTCCCAAAAACTATTTCTTCCTCTTTCATCAAAAACTTTGTATTCTTATTTTCTACAACTCACTATTCCATTTGTTTTTTCAAAAATCATGGCTCATACCAAATAATCAACAAGAAAACATCAAGAACTTCACAACCTTCAACACCTCGATCATCATCTCCTCCACCATGACCTATCCCCCCAGAAGTTTCTCCCTCTAAAAATACCTTATCTAATTATCTTTCATCATCTTCTAAAACCACCTCACCTCCCATTTCGCTAGCCCCACTCACCATTGTACTTCCTCCTCTCTTCTAATGTATTCTCCCAAACACAAGTCTAGTACCACCATTTAAACGGAGATCAATGAGAATCATGGCTGGAGTTGGTACCTCCAAAACGATCAAAAAGTGTGGAAACAACCTTCTACACCATCTTAGATGATGAATATGGTTCCCCACCTCCACTCTCATGCCTTACTTCTTCTTCTAAATTACCACCAAAATCTTCAAAACCCTCCGCTTCAACACAAATATCTTGAAAATGCTCTACTTCACCATCATAATATGTATAACGTCTTTTTACCACTTCAAAATCACCATCAATGAAATCAAAATACATTCCTCAACATACCCCAACAACGTCAACTTCAAAATCAACTAAATCATCACCCACTCTATTACATTTTTTAACAAGACAAAAACTTAAACAACTCTCCAAACAATCTACACACAAAAACTAAAAGTGCAAAACATTCTCCATCAAGACCCATTCCACCCATAACGTTCTTCACGCAGAGCTAAAACCCAACCAAAACCCCTCAAAAAACAACTTCCAAATCCTTATCACCTCTTTCATTGCAAAAGATTCAACCTTCCATAGATTATCATTCAGAACATGATAGCCTTCACCACTCATGATTACAAAATAAATATTGTTCCTTATGGTATGGTTCTCTTCCAAAAACATCTCCCACATGAAAAAAAGATTCACCGTTTCCACTAACTCTGCATGTCCCTCAAGATTAATCTCCTCATTCTCTTGGTCTTAGCAAAAGGAAACACTATGAAAGGAAAACATATTTAAACCCAAATACTAATTTTTTTTTGAGATAAACCTTCCTCAAAAACGTTCTCCATCCAAAACAAATTCTTCCCTTCACCACTCATCAATATGAATCCACCCCACTTGATAATGTTCATGTTTTGGTATCCTAACACCACACTCACTATATAATCCAATTCTTCAAAGTCATATTTGCTCCCAAATTCATTTTGCGATATCATCTCAAATGTCTCCAACTTTTTTTCTCCCCTTAGAAATACATATCTTCTATGTTTGGAATTAACAAATACATTTCTTTTCCTGATATGGACCTCATTGAATCCTCAATTCCTCAAGCACATTATATGGCTAGCACTATCCCTAGTGTTGGTATGCTTTTGCCATTCTTGCATATTTATGCACTAGTGTTATTACTTCTCCAAGTCAAACTTCTCCAGCTTCTCAGCATATGAATGAAGACCATCGTCATCCAAAACGCACCAAGATAGAGAGAACAAAATTTTAAGGGATTGAATGGCTACTAAACTTGCTCCCAAGCTGGGACTTGAACCACTTCTACCAAATGTGCCTCCAACCTTTCCTGATCTACCCAGGCCCTCCACCTCTTCATCCTCTAATGGCTCTTCTCCATCTTTATCATTTTGAATTGCTCTAGCTTTAGATTCCTCTCACCTCTTTTTTCTAATAATAATAATCATCAATATAAAAACCGTTGTATTGTATGCATCAATTTAGACCGGTTGATAAAAACCGATATTTAATATAAACAACCCTCCTATAATCACCAAATTTGAGAAGATCATTCAATTTTGACCACATCAAATTTTAGACCGGTTGTATGCATTTTTGCTTTTGACCTTAGTAAAAATAAAAATAAAAAAGTGGAAATCAGACATTGGTTTGTCTATTTATTTACTTCAATTTAATTTTATAAGATCACAAAAATTAATATGATGAAAATAAATGGTAGTACTCATTGGAGTAATAAAATGATGTTTGGTCTAAATAATATTGCTAATAATGGTTAATTTATTAATATCAAAATTAGAAAATAATGATGGGTGAGTTTTATTCCATATTTGATTTTGTTACTATTACTTCTATATGTCATATAAATATTCATATGGATTTTATGGTTAAGTAATAATATTGGTAAATAATCTTTTATAAGTTTTAATTTCAATTTCTAGATTATGGGCTTTTAATAATAATTTAGTATTAACATAAATTATAAAAAATTTGGCCATTCTTAAATTTATGGATCTATCATTGTTTCTCGCTTTCGATCCACATATTTCTCATCTTCTATTGATTTGAATAAGTGAGACACATTTGTTCTAAGACCCCTCACCACTATTCATTTTCTTATAAATTTGAGTAATTGTCGGAGTTATATTGTCTTTGTCTTTGTTTTGCAATGAGAGTAGTATCTATTTTAGTGCAACACGATATTTTGTCAAGCCATTTACATATTTTTTTTCATCTTCAATTAAACATCCAACAAATACATATCTCTCCATTATATCAGTTAATATGTGATTATGAATTCTACGTATTACTTTAAATTCATCTTTGACCATCTTTCGATGGTCTTGATTTAATATTGAAGGGTCAACAACATTTTGAAGTTTTACTTTGGGTTGAACTCTTTATTGACTTGTATTTTTCACCATTGTTACAACCTACAATTAATTTTATCTTCATTTCTTTCTTTCATGTCTATATCACATAAGACGATTATAATCACTTTATTTTTAATCAAAATCTTCCTAGCCTGTAAATTACAGCATCCCGTGTAAATTGCAACATTAATAATATTGATTAAATTTAGTCATACTTGATCAAGTTAAATTCACCTGTTGTATTTACACATGGTATATCACACAATAATAGCATATTCATATCTATTAAAAAAATAAAATTAAGAAATAAAATTTTCAAATTTTTAGAAACAAATACTTATTCTTGAAAACATTCCCCCATGAACGTTATACTTTTTAAAAAAACTTAAACATATAAAAAAACTTGAAATAATGTAAAAATGAGAGTAAAAGTAAAATGATAAAATAGTAAAAGATGAAAATGATTAAAATTTCTACTTTTGAGAAGGTGCGAGGGTAAAAGGCTATATACTATGGAGTAATTTTTGTGTGCGTAATTATTGGATATATTTGAATTTGTATAGACAATCTCTTTAGAACATTTCCACTGATTCTCACATTGTTACCGACATGTGCTTGTGTTCTTTACCGTAAAATTATAGTTTATAGATTGTTTTATGAATGTAGTGTCAAATACAAGGAAATATGTGTCAGGTTGTGGGGTGTAGATAGCAACCTATTATTTTCATGGCCTTGTTTACATTGTCATTCACGAAAATATTGAGTTGCTATTAATATCTCTGCAATTGTGACACATATTTAGTTTTCACGATTACAACTTGATAATTATCAAAATTGTTGCTCAATGTTTTCCTCGATTAGCTCGATTATTCTAAAAAAAATTATGGGGAATTTTCTTGATACTATTTCACGATCAAGTATTGTCGTAGGTTGTTGAGTTTAGAGAGAAATTGAACTAGGTCAACTTGCAAGCGGTTGCGACCCGAGTGTTAAAAAACTGAGTGAAGAAGATGACGATCAACTCCATGTAAAAAAATCAAGTCTTCTCATCCAACCATTTATACTACCTTAGGTCTTTTTTATAAATAGACAAATATAACTCAATTTGACTGCAATATAAATCAAATATATTCATTTTTGTTGACCAAATTATAATTCAATTATCTTTTATAAAAAGAATCGAAAAGAATATTACTCTATAAATTTTGACCGTTTAATCAATAATATATATATATATTAACAAACTTAGTAATTTATATAAGAAACTTATAATTGCATTTTTGCTTCTCCTATATTGATATTCCACTAAGTGGAAGGTGAAACTACAAAGATGTGTTATTAAGAGGGTTACACCCTATTTATAACAATTTTGAGTTGAGTTTTTTTTTTTAATAACTAAAGTCGCTGTAACTAATGGACAATTAGTGATTTATGCTTCTGGTGATGCCGACCCTTGCTATTTTGATCTTTAGATGATCCATCGCACTAAGTTATAGTCTAAAGTGATTTGCATTCGTAATGGTCTAAAATGCAAAGTATGAGAATTTTGAAGTAACAAATTCGAGGCGGATTTCTTATTAAATGTATTTCATCCTAGCTCACCGAGACCAGAAGTCTTGGAGAGAGTGACATATCTAAAATATGGGGTGACCATGTGGCTACTTACTTGTTACAACCAATTGTATCAAGTCAGAATTGTAATCCAAAATGAGTCTTTCTTGGTCCTAGGCTTTTGGTAACAAACATAAGCTATCAGATGAGGGAATTAAGGGATGGTAGTTGCAGAGTTTATCTCTATTTGACCTAAAAGGCTTTCTTTTAAAATTCCTATTTCTTTGATCATCATTTATCCATCTTTTCTATTGGTTGTGCCCTACCAACATGCTTTGGAGCTTCAAGATCAAAGTAGAATTCTTTCATCAGTGAACATGCTTTCGTGTTCAATTCCATTAATCAGATGATGTTGGGGTTTACTTGAATGATAGTTAAGATCATACTCTAATATAAATAATTCATAAAATAACTTAGTTGCAAAATCTCTTTTCTTCATCATAGAAGAGAACTAATTTGAAAGTCTATTTTTCTTTGTTGAGAATCACCTCTTAACATTATTTTTTTTTAATCGTTTTATTTAAATAAGTGATTTTTACATATATCTTTTTATTTATATTTTTAGTTATTTCGTATTTTGAATGCAGACATTATTTTATTCGTCATTAAATTTCATCAAATTTATAGATAGTGTCATTTTATGGATTGTTTCTTTTTATCTGAAATAATTTATATAATTTATATTTGTGGTGTTTTCAATAGATGTATTATGTTAATTTAAATAAATATATAAATATGATTTTTTTTAATTTAAAATTAATGCATAAACAATTAAAATTTAAGTATTTATTTAAAATTTATTATTTATATTAATACTATATATTTGTGTGCTATTTATTGTTAGAAGTTTAGCGAGAATTAGTCACATTCAATTAAAATTCATGACATTAATATATCAAAAATATCCCTCATTAAAATTCATGACATATCAAAAATATCTCTCATAAACGTAACCAGTGCATTTTGAAAATAAACTATTATATATTCTCATTAAACATTAATATAAAACTAATTCACACTCTTAATAAAAATAAAAATAAGTACTTTAAATTA
>JBBPBR010000008.1:45169199-45182084 GCA_037974775.1 Cicer pinnatifidum | reverse complement strand
AAATCAATTATTAATTTAAAGAGAATCAATTTTTTTTTTTGAAAAATAGCATTAGTATCACTCTCTATTATTAATTTATATATAAATCTCAAATAAAATCAAGAATGATAATAGGGTTGTTACCGTCAAATTATCTTCCCAATCTTCATTATTAGATAATAAATAAACATTTCCCGTCTTTATTATAAATAATACCTAAAAAGTGTATTTTGCTCAACATTCCAAAATTTCATTAGAGATGGAGAGAAAATATTCTTTCTACAACAACACTTTGAAAGATACAATGAAAATAAAACAAGAGAGCAAGAAACAAAATAATAAACATTCTTTCACTGAGGAAGACTCTCTTGTTCTTTTAGAAAAGTATCTCTCATTCTTTTTATTTTTATCTTTTATATTCACATTATTGATGTGTTTTGATGTTCACTGTTGTTTTCTTATATATTGTGTTTGTTTCATAGATACAACGCAAGCACCGTGTTGAAGTTGTTGCAAGAAATAGCGAATAATGCTCATCGAAAAATTAATTGGAACGAATTGGTGAAAAAATCTTCAACCGGTATTTCGAGTGCTAAAGAGTATCGAATATTATGGCGTCATTTGGCATATGGTTATCCCTTGATTGATGATTATTTTGAAGATAAATATTCTTCACCTATGGTTTGTATTTATTCAACTTTTTATACTTCTTTTTCGATTTTTAAAATCATCGATTTCTTTTTTCTTGCGTAAAATAACCCTTTATTTTAGACAAAATATCTTGAAAATATACCTTTTACCGTGTAAAATTGTATGTAATTAAACAAATTAGTATTTGTGTTTTGAATAAATTATTTGTAACATGTCTTCCAAGAAATATTGAAGTTTCGCCCAAATTTTCTGTATCATTCACCGTAATTTTAACTTTTCAAATTTGAACCTCCAATTTGAAATTTGGTTCAATATGTTTTGACAAAACAATTTTGTTATTAAAAATTAATTAATCAGTGTATTGGTTTTAAAATTAGAAATCATGTTGAGATATATTTAATTTTAAATGTAGATTTTCTAGAACATGAAATTTAACCATAATTATGGCAGACAATATTACTTTTTTTCAAGTAAAAATTAGTACGTTTTTACAGTACAAACGTATTGAAATTGTTATTGATTGAGTTCAAATACTTAATCACTTCAAATCATAACTAAATTAATTAAGAATCTTACTTTATTTGCCTTTGATTGTACTCTAGATTACTAAGATTTATTCTTCAGAGAATCATATAATTAAAAAAATGTTATTCAAAATAGTTAATCCAATTAACAAAAATCAAACATACCGGTAGTTATTTACCAATTTTTTTTTTATTTTAAAACAAATTTAATAACAAAAGTTGTTTTAAATAGTTAGTTACAATTTATTATAACACCTATTCTTTCGCTCATAATTCGTTACAAATTCTAGTAAAAAAAAATGGTTACAATTTTAACGGTACAAATCAAAAAATATAGAAATAAACTTATTTTTTGTAAAAAAAAACTTAGTTTTATTTTGTGAAAATATTTATAGAGTCTCGTATGAATTTTGCAGTCACTTCATGGTGATTTTTTTCCACCTAATTGATAAAATATTTAATTTGTACTTTTGAATTTTGTTTGTAGGATGATGATAGTGATTTGGAATGTGAACGGGAAACATTACAAGCCATACCCCAGCAAACTGCATTGCAAGCTGCAGCATGTGTGGAGGTACTTTTATAATTCAATAAATATATAATTCAATTTTTATCCAAATATCTTGACCATTCTAATAATTTTATTTTGAAAATACTAACCATTAATTAAGAAATCAAATTATAATTGTACCATAAAAATAATAAATCAAACTATAAAGATTTGATTGAAAATTTAAAATTATTACCACAATGAATATATTGTCTTTTTTAATAAAAACGGACTTTCTATTTATTGATTCTATAAGTGAACCATATCAGAGCAAGATACTTTATATATCTTGTGTTTCACGGCACATTTTTTAAATTTTGATGAAATATTTCGAATTGTGTGACAATTTAATTTAATCTTTTTAAAATATGATAATTTAATTTAAACGAGCAAATTATCGCATTTGGTTGCCCAATAATGGCATATATAATTGAATTGGATGACTAAAAAAAATATACAAAATAGAGAATTATAAAAAAATTTGGTTGAACCAACTGAATATCAATCAAACAAAATTCGGTTGAACCAAGTGTTTGATTGATTTTTCGGTTCTAAAAACACTTGTTGTTATAATTTGATAATAAAAAATTCATTCTCAAATTACGTTTTTGTTAATTTATATTTTATATTTATATTTTAAAATAGACATTACACTAATGTCACAATATGTTATTTTAGAATTTCAAAAAAAATTGAGAAAACAATTTATGCCACCGACAATATTACTGGGTTGAGTCACGGACTAGGTCGCTCTCTTTAAGACGTTTCGAGGCACTGCTCAAATGGTGCAAGACAGACTATCAACCACAAAGTCTTTAGGATAAAACAACTCAGATCATTGTATCGGAGTTCTATTGCACAATAGAAAACTGTTCTAGAATTACACTCACAATATGACAGTCGGATGACTACCATTCGTAATATGGCACTAAGACCATTCAAATAAATAGAAGAAGTGAGTAAGGAAAGTGAGAAGAGAGAAAAACCTCATATATAGAGAACTTTTTATGTGCTTTTTCAACTGATGAGAGCATTGTATTTATAGATGAAATTCGTAACTAGATCATAGTGAAATATGTGATCCATTAGTTCTTATTGACTAAACATGTGCTAGGGTTTTGACCACAGAAACGTGCGCCACGATTTATTTGACTACCAAAACGTGTGCCACGTATTGTTTGATCACAAAAGTGCCCTCAGACTTGAGTTAGGTTTTTGATCGGGCAATAATAGATACGCAAGACCAGTAATTAGGATTTTGACCAACAAAACTGAAGCGCGAAATCGGGGGGCAAGGAACTGACTAGATCAGATGTTGAATGTTGACCCGATGGAGGGTAGTTACGTAATTAATGTATCAATTAGAGAAAAAAACGCAAGCATTTATTTAATTAAATAAATAAATAAATACATAAATAATTTTCATAAGCTTGTGTGGTGGTCAATTTTGCTTGCATTCTTCCTCCTTCACAAAATTGGGGTACCTCTTGGAGCACGCCCCAAGTACCATTCCTCCACCTTATATACTTTACTAGTGTGTGATATCCCTCCTATGTGGGATTTCCTTATTTTTTCAATTCACAACAACACTAGCTTTTATAAATATCATCATTATGTCTAACAAACTTCTACTAAAATCATCATCATTTCCAACAATCCCCCACTTGAATTTAAAAAAGAAGGTTTTTGAAATAACGTCAAACGCTTCTATAAGATTGTGAATAAACAAATGTGTCTCTTGACTTGAACCTTTGCAGAACAAGTAAGATTCAAATTCAACAAGAGTGACTCGTAGTCTTAAACTCTATCTCTGACATCAAACTCACACACAATCTTTTCATTTGGGTGTATTCTTAAATGCCCGTGCATTTATGGTTATGCACGTGAATCCCAATATGGTGAACACTTTAAGAATTATGTCTCGAAATTCCATAGGAAGCGACCCTACTTCCACATTCACATAGGTGAATCTATCAAGAGCACTTTTGTAGCTAGGTACTCCACTCCACAAAGAGTATAAATCTCATTAAGAGTTGTTATTATCTCATCCTTTTATTGCTTCAGGAATCATGCTTCTTTCATATGTAATATATCATGTTCATTTCTTATCACTATGACTTGTTATTACCCATTGAACCTAATTGTGGGGATCTCCGGTCTTTTAGGTCGGGTTACCATCATAAGTGACTCATTTATCTATAGACAATAGTCACATCCTTTTGGATGTATTTAGTACTTTCTCTCTAGTTAATCCTTTCGTCAAAGGATCTGCTAAATTATCATCAGTGCGTACATGATCCACTATAACAACTCCTTTAGAAAGTAATTCTCTAACGGTGTTGTGCTTACGACGTATTTGTCATCTCTTACTGTTGTAATAATGATTCTTAATTTTTGCAATATCCACAATACTATCGCAGTGGATCAACATAACTGGTAGAGGTTTTTTCCGCAAAGCGATGACTGCTAGCAAACATCTCAACCAACTTGCTTCTTCACTAGCAGTAGCTAGTGCTATCATTTTAGACTTCATAGTGGACTGAGCCAATAATTTATGTTTCTTCAATTTCCATGATACAACAACACCGGCTATACTAAAACTATAGCCACTGGTTGCTTTGGAGTCATCTGATAAGGTGTTCCAATCAGCATCGTTGTATCCTTCAAGGACAACAGAAAATCTTTGATAATGTAATCCGAGATTCATGGACATCTCATGACTCTCTCGATAGCGTATCAATGCTCCATACTAGGTCTACTAGTAAAAATGCACAACAATCTCACAACGTATGTAATGTCGGGTCTAGTACAATGAGTGGCATACTTGATGCTGTCAATGATGCTCACATAATCATTTTGTTTAACACCTTCACCAGTGTTCTTGAAAAGTTTCACACTTGGATCATATGGTGTGCAAGCAGGTTTACAGTCAAAGTAATTATATTTCTTTAAGATCTTTTCAACATAGTGAGATTGATCCAAAGAAATTCTCTTTTCTGACCTATTAATTTTGATTCCAAGGATTGTATTTGTTTCCCCGAGGTCTTTCATATCAAATTTGTTGGTCAACAAAGATTTCACATTATTTACACCATGAATGTTTGAATCAAATATGAGTAAGTCGTCTACATAGAGACATATGATAGTGCAAATGCCATTTTCAAATTTGTAATAAATACATTTGCCACTTTCATTCATTTTAAACTCATTCGATATAATCAAGTTATCAAATTTTTCATGTCATTCCTTAGGAGCTTGTTTAAGACTATACATAGAGTTATCTAACTTACAGACCTTGTCTTCTTGCCCATGAATTAAAAAACTTTCAGGTTGTTCCATATAAATTTCTTCTTCAAGGTCACCATTTAAAAAAGCTATTTTAACATCCATCTGGTGTATCACCAGGTTAAGAATAGCTGCAAGTGATATGAGCATCCTAATGGATGTTATTCTAATGACTGGTGAAAAAGTGTCGAAGAAATCTATATTTTCTCTTTGTTTAAAACCTTTGGCTACAAGGCGTGCCTTGTATTTATCAACAGCTCCATCAGATTTTAGTTTCTTTTTCAAGATCCATTTGCAACCTATTGGTTTGTAACCGGGAGGCAAGTCTGCTAAATGCCAGGTCTTGTTAGACTATAGATAATCCATTTCATCATTTATAGCTTATTGCCATAAATCTGTATACAATGATGACAAAGTTTCTTTTAGATTTGCAGGATCCTCTTCTAAGTTATAGGCCATATTATCGGGTCCATAATCTTTAGCAACTCTAACTCTCTTCTTCGAGTTTCTATTTCGTCTTGGTTGTTTCTTTTAGTGCTTCTTGCCATAGGAACTTGACTAGGTTTCTTGCCCCCACTATTTCTTGATTTGAATGAGAATTTATTTTCATAGAAGTCAACATCATTTGATTATATGATTACTTTCGCATTTCGTAGAACCTATACTCTTTACTGTTTACTGCATACTCAATGAATACACATTCATAGACTCTACTAACGAGTTTAATTCACTTGGGCTCGAGGATTCTAACATAAGCCAAACAACCCCATGTTCGAAGATAAGACAAGTTAGGCTGTCTTTTCTTCGTTATCTCACAACGAGAGTTTTGTTTTTAGATTTAGGTACTTTATTCAAAACATAGAAAACAGTCAAAATAATTTCCCCCACTAGTGAGATACAGCACCAAAGTTAAGCATAATAGCAACAACTAATTTAGTAAGAGTTCTGTTCTTTCTTTCAGCTTTTCCATTCATTTCAGGTGAATATAGTGCAATAGTTTCATGTATAATTCCTTGGGTTTTATAAAACTCATTAAATAAACTAGAATCATACTTTGTTCCTCTATCATTACGAAACTTCTTAATCTTTTTACTAAATTGATTTTCAATTTCAGTTACAAAGATCTTAAACATGTCAAGCGTTTCACTTTTATTTTTCATTAGACATACAAAAGTGTAATCAGAGCAATCGTCAATAAAAATGATAAAATAACGATTTCCATTTCTGGTAAATGTCCCATCTAGTTCACATATATCGAAGTGTATTAAGTCTAACGGTTCAGATTCTCTAGCTACTGTTTTATGTGAACTCTTAGTTATTTCAAAATCCTTTATAGATACTTTGGAATTAAACCTAGGTTACTTAAGTTTGAAATTACGCATTTGTTCATATGACAGAGTCTAGCATGCCAAATATTAAAATCACACAACAAGTAAACAAAAAGAGACGTTTTATTGATTTCAACATTCAATTTAAATATGCCATCAGTGGCGTATCATTTCCCAACAAAAATACCATTTTTAGAAATGGTGTACAAATTTGCCCCTATAGACTGAGGAAACCCTGCCTTATTGAGAAGAAACCCAGAAACCAGATTACAAGGTGCTATTGTCAATCCACTATCCATCTGATCCACCAACAAAGTTGATTTCAGTTATCATAGCAATGAAGGGCTAGGTTTGCTTCTACACTTACGTGCCATATGACCCTATTTGGGCTTGATTTGTCATTTGTCACTTAATATTTGAGGTAGCGGCTAACATCATACTTTTTCACTCCAATAATTTCAAATGTTGACTCGGTAGAAGGCACTTTTACGTAATACACCATGTACCAAAGTCAAGGCCCGAATTTATATATCTTGTGCTTTACGCCACATTTTTCAAATTTTGACTAAATATTCTGAATTGTGTGACCATTTAATTTAGATTTTTAAAAGATGGTAATTTAATTTGAAAGAGCAATTTAGGGCAATTGGTTGCCTAATAATGGCATATATAAATGAATTGGATGACTATCAAAAAATATTAAATACAAAAATATTTGTTTTATAAAAAAGTTGGCCAACCAAATATCAACCCAACTGAATACGATTTTCTGAAATCAAAAATTGGTTGTGGTTGAATCAAATAATTGATCGACTTTTTGGTTCTAAAATACACTTGTTAAAATTTGATAATAAAAAACTCATTCTCAAATTACATTTTTGTTAGTTTATATTTTATATTTATTTTTCAAAACACACCTTACACTAATGTCAAAATATTTAGTATTAAGTTTTTCTTTTATCTCACTAATATTTTTGTTACTAAGTTTTACATTACACACACATTAAAAATATCCTGCTAATGAAAAAGAAAAGAAAAATGGATCCACAAATTAAAAGTGGGCCCTATGTTCTAATATGAGATTTAAGCTATGATTTATTAAGATAGTAAACTTTATAGTCATAAGTAGAGTTGTCAATTTGACAAGCCTCTTAATTATTGGCTTCAGACTATATGTTAGAGAGGTCAAGAATATCTATAACTTAAAAGACCTAAAAAAACAAAGTTTCTTAAAATTTTGTGGGTTTAATGGGTAGGTCTACTTTTTTAAAAAAACAGAAATCAATTATTTTTTGATAAATCAAGTTATTCACAGATAATTTTTTTTTTTTGTTATAAACATTTTTTCGAAATTTTTTTATTTGAAAATAAAATTTGATTTTTTTAAGATTTTTTTTTTATTTTTAATTTTTTTTAAAAAAAATCTCAAAATTAACAAAATTGATTGAAATTTTAAAAAAATTATTTTGTTAGAGGACCTAATATTAGGAGTTTAATAACAAAAAAATTTAAAGAGGCCTTACATTTCGGAGGTTTGTTGACACCTCTAGTGATAAGTTGATTCTTGTTTGATGTTCACAAATTCTGATCTATATGTGCTTTTATGAATTGTGAATTCAATAGATAATGATTGCATCTGTATCAATGAGCCAATCTGCACCAACTAGCTTAACAATTGAAGCTCCTTTAACTATAAATGTTCCAACACATGCTTCATGTAGTACAATTTATTCACAACCTTATATACAAGAGAAAAACATTAATTTTCCAGTTATTGTTGAGAGACAACAAAGGTCAAATATCATCAATGTACCTTCAACAACAAAAGACATACAAGAAAATGAATTAGTTAATCACAACACACCAATTCAAAAGAAAAGAAAAATATGGTCAGAGGAAGAGGATATGCAATTACAAGCTGCTGTTCATAAATGGGGTGAAGGGAATTGGGCCCTTATAGCTGGAAGAGATGATTTTCCTGTTGATAGAAATGCTGCACAATTGTCTAAGGTAATTTTTTTATTCTAAATTTGTGAAATTTTAATTTCCTTTATTTACTAAAATATAATAATAATTTATTTAATTATAAATTTTTAGTTAAAAAAAGTTAATAGATAAGTGGATCTTTTGATATTTGACCAGTTCGTATTAAGAGAAGTCAACCTGTTAAATAGATTTTGTATCTCAAATGATTAATCTCTTAGTTTCGGCTAGAAGAAATCTTGTACAATTAAAAAAATTATTTTGACATATATTAGCAAATGATAAATTGTTTCAAATTAAGGTTGAATTGATAAGAAGTATTTGAATTTGATCCCTAATTAAAATAATTATTGTCAAAATTTAGTTATCTTTTAATCGATCTAAAAAAAATCAGACGATTAAGACAAAACAATTGATGAATTGTTTAGTAATGTGCATGTTATTTTTTGTTTTCATTTATTATTGGAAGTACTATTCCTCATCTTGATCCTTATTGACTTAGTTACAAAGAAAGTATTGTAATTGTTGAAATCTAATTTTGCTTCTCTTTTTTTTTTATTTGGTCAACTTAAATTGTTAATGTAGCTAATGAAATTGAATATATGTGATAAGTAACTAATTTTTGTTCTTATCTATTATTTATTCTACATGTTCTCATGTTTATTCAAATGTTGGTTGCAGAGATGGAGAATCTTAAGAAATAAAGCTGGAAGCACTAATTGATAAACCATTTCATCAAGCTCACTCAGTATCAGTTACTTGATAAGCAAGTCAAAAAGTTAAATATTATTTCACTAAATTATATGTATGAATCTCTACCATCTTGTAATAATTTATAATTTATAATGTAATCATATATTAAATTACCTAATCTAATAGTCAATGTAGTTGTTACTCATAAACTCTCTTTTGTTTTGCAACTTTATGATAAGAATTTGGAGATAATATTTGATCATTATCAACTTTTTGATTTATCCAAATTTAACATCCTTAATCTATGCAAAATTATTTCAACTATTATACATGTACCTTTGATTTGCTAATGTTTCCAAAGGTTATAAACACTCCAAATTTTTGTAATGAAGGGAGGCATCATACTTTTCCATTCATGTGTACTGATCATGCCTTGTCCATGTATCAATGTTCTTTCTTGATGGTTGAATAGCGTTCATGCATCACAAGTTAGTAATGATTTTGGTACACATATTTGTTTGAGTCCTGATGGTTAGTATATCTTCTTTTAGAAGATTTTTTAAAACTTGATCTCTTTTTAAAAAAACAAGTTGACTCGAAGTGACCATTCTTGAAACAATAGGAACACTTTGTTGTTGGTCTTGGAGAAGATTTAAAAATATGAGTTTTAAATGTCTTTGAGATTGATTTTGATGAAATTCCATAACGTTCTCCTTTTTACAAACTTTCTGGAGGAAATTTTGTTTTTGTTCCAGAACGTTCTCCCTTTTTAAAGCTAACTGGAGAACGTTCTCCCTTTTTCAAGTTTCTTAGAGAAAGTTATGTTTTTGTTTCAAAACGTTCTTCTTTTCTAAAGATCCTTTTGTTCTTGATTTTTTCATCTCTTTTCTTAAAATAACATGCAAATTCCAGATGTCCAATTTTACTATAATATGAATATTTGGTTTTGCATTTGTCTACTTTACTTTCAAGAACCAAAAAGTTTTTAGTGGTATTTACCAAATTGGTTAAGTAATTTTTCAATTCATGAACTTTTATTTTTAAAGAGGTATTTTCTTCCTTTGTTTCAGAACATTCTAGAAGATGATTTTGTATGAGTATCTCAATGAAAATATTTTGTTGCTCTAACATTTTTAAATCAGATTGATGTAGGCTTTGAATGACCTTTCTTAGTTCGTCACTCATAGTTTGTGCTTTCTCTTTTTCTTTTTTCTTTACGAATTTTTTCTTTTAATAAACCATATTTTTTAGCAAGAATGTTTGAATCACATAAAAGATTATGATATTCTTTTTCCATTTGTTCACAAATAGGACAGAGTTCATAAATGGTTACCTCATTAGTTTTTAAGTTTTCCATTAAGCACATGTTGGCTTCTGGCATTACTTCTTCTTCCTGAATCTTTTCCTCTAACACTTATTAGGTGGTCAACTTTAGAGACCGAGCTCTGATGTCAATTGAAGTAGCAATTTCAATTTACAAAAAATGGGGGGTTTGAATTGTAAATGTTCTTATTTAAAATTTCCTGTTAAAAACTTAAGAAAATAACTCAAGATTGATCTTGGTTGTAAAAACAGAAAACGGATAACGTTCTTAGTTTCTGACCAGAAAACGAAGAACGTTCTTGGTTAGTTAAAATCAACCGTTTAACTTATCTATTTAACTTGATAATAAAACAGAATGAAAGTAAACAGATAAGGGAAGATATATGACACAAATATATATCTTGGTTTACCTAATTCGGGTTACGTCTAATCCTCACAACTGTGAGATTTTTCACTAAGTGTTCAAAACAGAGAGTGTTCTTGGTTTTTACACCACCAGTCCAGATTAACATTGATCTGTTACAATCTTCACCATTCAACCTAGAAAGAATTTTTACAACCACCTTTCAGCCTTGAAAGAATTTTTATAAACACATTCAATCTAACATAAAAGATAGACTTTAGTTACAAATGATGTGTATGATAAAAGTGTTTGGAATCTTGAAACTTCTCAACACTTGTTTGAGACAAATGAAAGACAAACTCAGTAAATAATGATCCAAAGATATAGTGAAGATAGTTGGTGTTTGCTTGAATAGTTTTTTTTTGACTTGTTACTTGAACAAGTGTTGGTAGATTTGTAAATTGAACTTTTGCCTTCATCTTTCAATTGATCTTCAATTTATAGATGTTAAAAGACTTTGAATACTCAATTTAAAATGAATATATTTGTTGGACACACTTCTCAAATGTCAGATATATTTTAAAGCAATTAAATATGTGTTTAGTTTCTGTCTAGAGCGTTCTTGACAAAACAGAGAATGTTCTTGCTTTTGGGTTTCATGGAAAACGTGAATGAGTGAGTGAATAAGTTGTCACATGTTAGTTAGCACTATTTTGAGTCAGGTTTATGCAGAACTTTCTGCAGAATAATTTAAGTACAATGTACTTGTGTTCTTACTCATAAGTCATCAATTTGGAGATCAATCTTGAGACTGTTTTTCACTTTTGGGCATTGATTTCGAGTTCTTGGCTTCACCAGTGATTTAAGAAATCTTGATACTCTTTAATATGTGGTTTATAATGTGGAAAATTATTTCTTTTAATTATGTCTTTAATAGAGAATTAAAACCAACAAGTTCTTTTGTAAAATAAGAACATTCTCCGTTTTTCTGTTTTTTATGGGTGTTGAATTTTGACAGTTGTTGTGTTTCATATTTTTGTCTCAAAAATATGATGTGCTTTCTGCAAAAAGGTGCAACAATAGTTTCCTTGATGTCATGGATGTCCTTGCTCATAGCTCATCAATTTGAAGATTGATCTTGATATTTTGCTTTGTCGTTGTTGATCCTCTTTGATTGAATCTATCCAAAATAATCTTGTGTAGATTATTAACTTCCTCTGTGATGAATATTAATGTTTTGTATTGTAGATAGATGTATTTTTGTAGCCCAAGTTGATATTAAATTACAACATATTTTGCTCTTTGTAAACAAGAACATTCTTGGATTAAAGTTGTGAAAACGAATAACATTCTTTGTTTTCTATTTTGAGTGATTTGTTGCTTTTGTTCTGATATGAATTCTATTTGTATACCAATTGTTCTATAGATGTTCAATAGTATTTAAATAAAAAAAAAAGTGATGTATCTCTATCAATTACTAATTCATATATGAAATCTCAAATAAGATCGGTCATTACTCAATAATCTTTATTATTAAATAATAAATAAATATTTTCTCAGTTTTTGTTAGTGGTGGGTACGGGTATCAACTCGATGATCCAACTCAATTCGATTTTTACTCGTATTTAGTTACTTTTGAATTCGAACTATTGAAATCTATTTATATTTTGTTCTGGTAATAGTTTCAACAAGTTGAACCCATAGATTCGACGACCTAATAACTAGTTATATATATATATATATATATATATATTTTTTAAATTTTGTTTGGCAACCTAACAGCCCAGTCCAACAACGTTTCATTACATTTCTTCTTCGTATTTTCAGCAGACTTATGTCTAAAATTTATATTAAAAATATTTGGATTATATATTCGGTGTATTTTATGACTTAAATTGTAATTGTTGCGTTATTATTATTGAAACATATGTTTGAGTCTAATATATGAAAGTGACATGCTATCTATGAATACTTTCTTGTTATATGAATTAATGTGACCAAATGATATGCATCATGTAAATTAGTATGTGTACTTAGATTGGTATGTGTATATGGACTAAAATTTATATTATCCATTTTTGTTAATTATTAAAATTGCATTTTTTTATTAGGCTCAAATTTTAAGATTACAGTAGAGCCTCCAAAATTTTTAAAACGACTCTGAGCTAAATACATTGTAGACCAAATTATAATTTAGATGTTTATTATTAAAAAATCGGAGGGAAT
>JBBPBR010000008.1:45149918-45160406 GCA_037974775.1 Cicer pinnatifidum | reverse complement strand
TTCAAAAAAAGAATACCAAAAATATAAAATTTGATAGCTTACAATTATATATTTCAAAATTTTAATTATATGTACATATCTTTTGAAAGAACTACACCTTGTATTCTTAACAAGAAAAGGAAACTCATACAATAAAATAATTAAAATACTATTTGTTGATATTATATTCTGAATACATTTGAATTGATGTTTATTTAATCTATTAAGTGGTGGAGTTTCATTAAAAAATTTGAGTGGCCGACATAAAATTTTTCTTTTACTCTCATAAATTTTTTTTTTTCATTCTTCATCTTGTTCACTCTCACAAATTTTTTTCTTGAAAAAAGAATTAATTATTTTACTTTTCTTCATTTTCACAAACTTCTCTAAATTAGCTAATTTAGAAAACATAAAACATATTTTCAATGAAAATTAAATAAAACAAAAATCAAACACCTTATATGCAACAAAAAAACTCCAAATGAACAAAACTCCAAATCAAAACTCGAACCTTCGATACAATTAATTCTTTTACTCTTCTTCATTCTCACAAACTTATCTAAATCAATCAATTTAGGAAACATAAAACATCTTTTCAGTAAAAAATAAACACCTTATAAGTAGGGGTGAGAATAGGTCAGGCCAGGCCAGGCTTTGAAAGGCCTGAGCCTGACCTATGTTTTATTTTTTCGGCCCAAACCTAGCCTACGGCCTATCATAGGCTTTTTTTTTTTGTCTGACCTGACTTTTTTAATAGTTTGGCCTGACTTGGAAGCCTTTTTAAAAGCCTTTTTAAACACAACCATTATTATCTCTTAAACAAATAAGGAACAATTACTGAGTGATTGACTAATTGAACTGTTACCGAATATGAAACTACTACCAAATATAGAACCGCTACCGAATATGGAATGATTACTGAATATGGAATGATTACTAAGTGATTGTCTAATTGATAGAATCTAAAATAGAAAATAATATTATTAATATAATAATAAAATATAATATTAATAAATAATAAATATATATAGGCCGGTCTGTCAGGTATAATAGGCTTTTTTATAAGCCTGAGCCTGATCTATTTAAATAAATAGGCTTTAAAAACAGTCTGAGCCTAACCTTTTTATTAAATAGGTCAGACTATAAGTAGGCCAGGCCATAGGCCCCAACGGACAACCTAACCTATTCCCATCCCTACTTATAAGCAACAAAAAACTCAAATATTTTATATGGATATAAAATCAAACACCTTATATGCAACACAAAAACTCTAAAAAAAAATCAGCACTAACATCTAATTGAAACTCCAAATCAAAATGACTCAACCTAATGCCTATAAAAATGAAATCTTTAACTAAAAATTAAAAATATAAAAAATGTAATTTAATGTATGAGAATAATAATATAATTAAAATAACAATAAAGTATAATAACCTATATAAGAGTAAAAATATATCAATATCTCATTAATCTAAGATCAATTTTGATATTTAGATAAATAATAATCTACTGATGTTAATTCAACAGTACAATAAAACAATTTTAAAAGATTTTTAAACATTTCTATGATGCAGGTTGGTGAATTTTGTTTGTTGCATGGGTCTGAATTGTCAGGTGTAAATACCCCATTGTCGAGATCTTTGGCCTCCATATCTTGACTGAAAGTTGAGCATTAGTTGCCAAGGATTGAACCTCAAGGTTAGTTATAAGTGGTTTGTTTATATGAAAACTCAGGGGATGAACCCATGTACAATTGACGATGTGTACCTAAACTTTTAAAAATTATACATATATCACTATATATTTACATTTTGACCACTTGAAATTATGTCTTTTTTATCTCTGACCCAACATACCCATACTCATATCATAAATGAGTTTGAATTGATAGATATAAAATTTTATTAGAGTGGTTTAGTTAAGTAAAGTTAAAGAAGATTTTTACAAGTGTGTTTGGTTATATATTAATGTGTTTGAAGACGAAAGTGATGTATTCTTTTAAAAAAAAGTCAAAGTTGTGAAGTGGAGATTTTAATGTAAGTGAGTGAATGATACAAAAGAAATTGATTATTTTTCTTGAGTAATGTAACCTTGAATAAAATTTTATAATTTTTAATTTTTATATAATTAACTCTTTGAGTCTCAAAAATGAATTGAAATTGTTTATAACAAAATAGCCGTGGGAAGAACACTGAAATTTTTGTAATAAGTTTCGAAATAAAGAGGTAAATGAATTGTTGTGGTTTGTTTTAATTCAAAACTATTTGAGTTGTAGAAAATTTATGAACTTTAGAGAAGTTAGGAAAAAAATTCTCTTCTGATTTTTAATTGTGGTATAAATTAAAATTGAGTCGTTTAAAGTTTGAAATCATATGAGTTGTTGTCCTTGATTATTTAAGATGTTTTAAACTAAGTTTGGATTTTAATTTTTGTGTTTGAAGATTTCCATGAATAAAATGGGTTTTAGTCGTGTTATTTATATGTAGATAGAGAGTTCAAAATTTTATTTAAATGTTGGTTTTAATTTGATTTTATTTATGATTAAGATGTTAAAAATTCTATATATAAAATTTTGGTAAAAACAAGGTTTCCATTAAGATGTTATTATTTTAAATTAATTTTCTAATTTTTATGAAGATGTTTAACTTTGGTTTAATTAGGAATGAAGATTTTAGTTGGAGACCTAAAAGAAAATTGGGAATTTGAGAAATATTTTGTGTTGACGAGAAAATGTGGATTATGTGTGTAGGTTTATATACAAGCATTGTTGATAAAGATTAAGGTTTCAAAAATGTCAAATTAGAAGAATTGTGCCTTTGAATAGTTAGAATTTTGAAACTCTTTGTATTTGAGTTTTTTTTATAAGATTTATTGATACAAGCCCTCTACTAGTTTTTTAAATATTAAAGTGTTGAAATTTGTGAAGTTGATTGATGATTTAATCCAAATTTCAAATCGTGTGAGTATGTGCCTTTGATTTATTTTGTTAAGAAAATATTTTGTCCTAAGTTGTTAAAGATAAAAATTTGAGTTGAACTTCAATAAGCTTGAAAAATATTTTTTAATATTATCAAAGTATGGCATAAGTGTTTTGAAAATGATTTTAATTCACTTTTGCGAAGTGCCTAAACCAAAATCTTTTTAAATTTAGGGAACTTAATTAGGTATGAAATCCTAAGAAAAAGCCAAATCCTAATTGATTTGGATAGTGGCCAAAGCTAGGGTTGATTTGGGGGTTATTTTAGAAACTTGTATTGATTAAGTCAATTGATTTGTTTAAGGTACAAGAAAATTGAGATGTGCTATTGGTAAGCGTCAGATATGTTATGTTGGCGTAGTGTAAGTTGCTTATGTAATAAAGTTTCGTCGAGGTAATGACACTTTCTAACGATATTATATATACTTGAATGTAAAGTGTATCTGTTTACATGTTCTTTGTGCTAGTGTTAAATAAATGTGCACTAAATTATTTACGTATTTGATGAGATTATGTATTAATAACTAATAACATATGTGTTATAAATTTTGTTGATAAAAAGCTATCATGAGTATGCTTTGTGGAAAAAGTATTAAAAAATTATGAATGTTCTATGAGTGTTAAAATTAGAGTATTTTAATAATTGCATTTACATAATAAATGATGTGAAAGAGTCATACTATGCTTCTACATGCCATAATTAGTGGTGACCGTGATGGACCACGGTGTTCTTCTATGTGTTGATGATCAACCTTGTTCTTACGATAATTATTGAGTCGTGTTAGTTTGTGAGATATTGTACCTTAATAAATTGTGTTAGTTTTTGAGAGATTGCTTCTTGGTTAATAATACTGGTCTATGAAAGGTTGTACATTTATGATTTACGCTCATCGATGAAGGTTTTGAAATTATGGAATCATGTGCACTAACATATAAACATGGAATTAAGGTGCTTTTCCACATGAGTTATGCTTATTATATGATGATATACTTTTATGCATGCTCGTTTATCACTTGATTTCATGTCATGTCATGCTTTTGTGCTTTGTATTTTCGTATATATATGTTGTTATTAGATTGTGGATCGGGGTTACACCCTAGGTTCTTAGAATTTTGAGTTGTGTCAGAATTGCAACGACGTCGATGACATGGTAGAGCAATGATTTGGACTGGCGTTTGGAAGCAATGAGACTTAATGTCATTTGTGGGTCCTCAGTTAGTGTTCAAGATCAACTTAGAGTTTTATTTTAGGATTTTAATTATTTTACCTTCCTTATTGCAATTTTGTTGTTGCAATGGAAATTATGTATCTAAAATAGTTCTTAGTTTTTTTTTTTGGTCGATATGAATTATTCTGTTTAAAATCATTTGTGTCGAAAGAAGAAGACTGAATAATTAATAATAAAACTAAGGTACTCATAAACTCTAAAGTTCAATTATTGTTATCGTGTGCTTTGAGCATAGAAGAAAGTGAAAGAGTTGATGAATGTACAACTGATAAAGAAGTACGAGATACACTACAAACTCATCATGAAGGAACAAACTATGTTAAAGAAACAAGAATAGACATTGGCATAAGGAAATTCGAACTTTTTGAAATGTAAGAAGGAGAAGCTATTGATGAAATGTACTCAAGGTTCACAACAATACTGAATGAAATGCGTTCTCTTGGCAAAGCTTACTCAATACAAGAAACAGTAAGAAAAATCATGAGGTGTTTCCCAATCATATGGAGACCAATGGTAAGAGCTATAAGCCAGTCCAAGAACCTTGAATCACTTCCCCTAGAAGTATTAATTGGAACTTTCAGAGCACATGAAGTATTGCTACAAGAATAAAAACCAGTTAAGAAAGGAAATGCAATAGCTCTAAAGACATCTCAATAAAGTATCACAGTACAAACAGAGGAGGAATCAAGAGAAACTGAACAAGAAAATGTTGATGAAGAAATTGCTCTCTTCACCAGAATGATGCAGAGAATGATGAGAAGAAGTGATCAAATCAAAAGGGGAGGAAGCCAACATATGCTTGATGGCAAAGACATAAAAAGATGAGGTTGAAGTTCCAAATATAAAGAGAAAGCCTTAGTTCTTGGACAATGGCTATTCAAGACACATCTTGTGGCGTTTCATCCGTTTGAAATTTGTTCATCAAAGTTATTAATTAAACAAGGCAGATTTGATTATTCCATCTTGATTCATACCAATTTCTATCATAAAAAAGCATCAATTTATGCTTAGTTTATAGTCAAATTGATAGTTAAGTCTATTCCATTTTTAATTTTTTTTTGCTATTATTAGATGCAAGACAAGCATTTTTTAAAGCATTTTTAAAGCATTTTTGATGGATGAATATTGAATCATTATGTACAGGGTAGGACATAGTGTACATTTAGTACCACAAAAAGTAAATAATTATTTTGAGAGCATGAAAGAAATGAATTTTAACCATCGATCAAATTATGAATTGTTAAAATTAAAATTAAAAGTTATGTGATTTTTTTAAATAGTTATATATCACTTTTAATTATATCTACTTATATATAGTTGTATGGTCATGATTTA
Source organism: Cicer pinnatifidum (assembly GCA_037974775.1). Lineage (NCBI taxonomy): Eukaryota > Viridiplantae > Streptophyta > Magnoliopsida > Fabales > Fabaceae > Cicer > Cicer pinnatifidum. The sequence continues at coordinate 45,154,886 of JBBPBR010000008.1, read as the reverse complement.
ACCTTCTTAATCTCTCAATAGTTAACACAAACATAACACAAACACATCGACTATAATGATGTTAGAATTAAACACTTATAGTTATGCAATTTAGAACAAACAACAAATCCAACAATAGTAACAACTTTGATGTTATATTATGACAATGGCACAACAGATTTGAACAGTTTTTGCCAAGAGTATTCAAACAAAAGAGTGAAATTATGTTAATCAGTTTATATTGGAGCTGGTGCTTGATCATTGACACTATTTTGTTTAGACAAAGCAGGATTAACACAAGCAAACAATGATTGATGATGTTTTTGTCTCTTCAACTTAACACCAAACAAGAAAGATCTCAATGGTATTCTAGCACCTTTAGAAGTAGTCCTCTTTGTGTCACTATGAACACTACTAATTCCAATAGCTTGATCAAGTTCATCAAGTGTTTTCTCAACATCATTTTTCATTCCTTTGACAAGGCTAAGACCAGCTTGTAACTCACTAGCAACTTTACTGTTCTCTTGTTTCATGTTGAGAATCTCACCTTGAAATTTAGCAACTTGATAACCGCTTATTATATCGGCATTTTGGACACCTGATACTGAATTACCAGCTCTTGCTATTTCATCTTGTATGTTGCTTAAGGATGAATATCTACCTTGTAGTTCATCCTGCAACACTGCATTGTGTTCAAGCCAAAGTGATAGTTCAGTTCTAATCTCTCTTAGGTGTCTGAAAATAGGCCTAAGTTGTGATTGTATCGGTTGATGCTGATGATGTTTAGAATGTCCTTCGGATTTTTTGTCGTTTTCCTTTATGGTTTTTAGTTCTGCTTTCAAGTCCTGAATTGAGTTTTGGAACTTTTGAATTTGATGAACTGATGTGCTGAATCTTAGCCAAAACTCGAGATTTTCCTCGAGGAGATCATCGATGTCCGAGCGGAATTTCTTTTCCAAGTCGGATAAGTCTTGCCGCCTGTCTTGGTCTGCCATTAGCTTCTCAAGGGTCATCCTTAGGGCAAACTTGCTCGTGTTTTCGTGTTGATCTGCGAAAGGTGTTCTGTTTGAACTTGTTGTATCTATGTTTTCGGTGTCCGGAATGTTGGATCCTTGACCTGATTTTCTGAGAAGTGCTTCATGTGGTGTGTATTTGTATTCTGTTCTTGTTGTGTATGGACTTTCATCAGGGTTTGAGTCTGGACAGTTTAGTTTCTCATGTAAAAATTGTATCTCTTTGTCCTTTGTCTCAATAGCATTCTTCATTTCTCTTAACTGCATCATGGACAATAATACATTACTTTAATCAAATAAATTCAATTCTACCTTTTTTGCCTATATTTTATTACCAATATACTCAAATAATTCATAATAACATACCTCAAGTGCCAACTCAAAAATACTGTCTCTATTTTTCTTTTCCACATCATTAAGCTTCACCCTAACATCTTTATAGTTTCTCAAAACTGATGTATACTCTTCCAACAATATTTTCTCTCTATCATCAAGTCCATTCACAAACATCTGCCTCCAATTAGGCTGATCTCCCTCACCACTAGTCTCCAAATCTGGTGATTCAGCATCAGCATTACTATCAAACAAATCATCCTTATCTTGTCCTCCAATCATAAAATTAGTATTTTTACTCATAATAGACTTGTTACCATCATTCACATTTTCCTCCTCAATTGTTGTTTTCACAACACCCTTATCAGATACACCATCATTATTTTCAACAGTACTTTTCTTCTTCTTGTAAAGTACCAAATTCACATCCTCAACATCATGCTTCATATTATTCAACTTACCAGATAAATGCTCAAGATTACAACTAGCTTCTGTGAAATGTGTTCTGAGACTATTATCTTGTTTTCTAACACTTTTGTTAAGAATTTTAATTCTCAATAACTCCTCTTCAAATTCTTTAAGCTTCTTATTAGTAACTTTTGAGCCTGCTATAAGCATTTCTTTGTCCTCTTCCAATTTCTTTATATTTGTTTGAAGTTCATCAGTTTCTGATCTCAATCGGTTCACCATACCAGTTTGAGACGAAACCGCAGTTTCCAAAGTTACAACTTTATTCACAAGCTCATCGATGCATTCGGCCATTTCGGTCACAGTAAAAGAGTTTCCACTATCTTCCTCCAATTTCTCCTTAATCTTCTCTCTTAAAAGCACAGCATCATTCTCTTGTTTTTCCAAATTAGCCATCTCTTCATCAATGTTCTTTTGTTCTTCTCTTATGCTCTTACATTTTTCAAATTCTTCGTCATGCTCATGCTCACTCATGAATTTAGATATGAATCCATCTCTAAGATTTTCAAACATCTCATGAGCTTTTCTTACCCTTTCATACTCAACTTTAGCTTCTATGGAAGATTGTGCTTGAATATTTTGCAGCTTCGAAAGCGTCTCTTTGCATGAATTCAATGCTGTTGCTGCCATTAAGGCTCTAGCATCATCATCTTCAATGACAGTGCCAACGCCGAACTCATCTTGTAGGCTGCAAACGTTTTTCTGCATTCCTGTTATCTGATCTTCGATTTCCCAGTACTTTTCGTATGCACGTTCGTACACGCTTCTAACAAACTCTTTCTCAGTCTGCAATGCTAAAATATCCTTCTGAAGCTTGTCGATTTCACTTAACGCTGCAGCTTTCGTAAGACCTGATCTAGGAGTCATTGCAAAATGACTTGATGGACTACTAGAGTTAGAAGTTCTCTTGATTAGACCTTTTCGGGATAGCAACATCGATGGACTTCTAAATTCTTTCTTTGGAGTCTTTGGAACTTTTGGAATGACTGATTTCTGAATTTGGTTATTGTTGTTGTTAGGGTCAGGAGATGGTGAGTAGTTTGTTCCTGTGTCACTTTCGTCGTCGTCGTCTTCATCCATTTGGCACGGAACTTGGTCAGGAAAAACACTTGCAATAGTTCTGTTAGCACTTTGAAGTTCTCTTGATAAATGGTCATATCTTTCTGCTAAGGCTCTATAAGCTCTAAAGGCTTCTTCTACAAATTCAACAAGCTCTGGCCTTTTCCTGTAATACATTTCTGCCCTTTGAGAGAATGAGTCTCCATCATTTTGCAAGACTCTCAGTGTATCAGTCACCTTCTCCTCCATATCTGTCATTAGCAATGAATTTTTGTTTCATAAGTTAAAAGTTAAAATAGAATAATGCAGATGATAACTTCAGCTATAAGAAACATGGGAATGGCTTATGAAATATTTTTTGGTCCTGACGTGACCCTCCGGTTTTCAGGAGAAAGGGGCCTGGTAATCCGGAGTTCAGTGACAAAGCAAGTAAAGTCTGGCAAATGAGTGTTCCAATCATGGTTCAAAACTTTGGTACTCCCAAACGATTTGAGAAGGGCTTATGCTAGAAGTATTTTGTACACAATCTGTCAACTTGCAAAGCTAGAATGCTTCCACTAGGATAATCCTATTGGCTAGGACAATCTTATATCATTCCTAATGACACTAAAATGTGTGTGAATTTTGAGATCATTGTGATTTGAGACTTTATCCATTTTCATGTATATATTCCTCCTACATTTTGCTTTACTTCTCTAAAATATTTCAATTAACTCTACACTATATATTGTTATGTAGAATGAAATGTATAAATTTCATGCATGTAGATTGTCTATACCATGTATAGATAGATCAGCAAATTTTCACAATTTGCAAATATTTAGTTTGGGAAAACAAGAAAAATAAAATAAAAAAGAGAATGTCGGTCATTCTTAAATCACATGACCTATTGTACCAAATGGCCAACAAAATATACATTCTTTGATGGAAATAATGATGATGGAAAACATCTAGATTCATTCATAATTAAGGAACAATTATCTAACATATATATACTAAGAAAAATACCTTGGAGGCATTGATCCAACCATTTTGATTGTTTTGTTCTGATGTGGCTAGCCCACCACCATGAATATGCATTGCTTGCTGCCCTTTGCAACATTTTTATTTTTTATTTTAGGTAGCAATCATACAAATCCAACCCATTGAGGTAAAACCTTGACAACAACAATGTTAATTCAATGTGACAAACAAATTAAAAAAATGTCACACAAAAGGTTTGATTTTGATGAACATGGTGATTAATGAAAATTATGGTGAAAATAAAAACGTGTTGACCAAAATGCCCTTTTAATTTTTAAGGGGTACACAAGGAGAGGAGCATAAATCGCCACATGCATACGTGTAAGGTGTTGGGTCCTTTGAAGTGCTCAAAATTTGTTAGAAAAAAATTGCCCCACTTGGGAAGATTTTGGTTTGGCCAGTTTGACACTTGTTGGCAACCTAAGAAAAGATTGTTTTTAACAAACTTTTTAGGAATATGCTACATGGAAAAAAGGGAAGATTCAAAATACTTATGAGTTAGTTTTTATAATTACAACAAGAATATAAACACTTAACTTGGCAAAGTTATTAGTTGTTGTAGTATTAATAACTAAAAAAACAGTTATTAAATTATAAGCTAAAAATAGGAGAATGAATTCGATTAAGCAACTTCACTTGTGAGAAAATATAATCGTGTATTAAAAAAATTATAAATAATATGACTACAAGAATATTTCTGATAATCAGTAAATATTTTAAAGCTTTTTTATTTTGAATATGGTTTTTGCCTACTGTATAATAATATATATAAAAATGTACTTATATAATAATTTGATATTGTTGCATCATTTAATAACATTGAATTGGATAATTATTTTCAAAAATTTATAGCTGAATTATAAGTTACTATCATATTATATGGTAGTTATAAAATTTTATACTAGTCTAAAATTATTTAATACTACCTCCGTTCTTTTTTAATTGTTATTTTTAGATAATATGCATATTAAAAAAAAACTAATAAAGTTTGATAATTCGTCTTAACTATAATACTCTTAATCATTTATTATCTGATCTTTCATTTTTCTTTCTACAATAAATAATTAAAGATAATTTTGACAAACCAATAATC
>JBBPBR010000008.1:45098585-45141362 GCA_037974775.1 Cicer pinnatifidum | reverse complement strand
CTAATTGATTAACATATTAGAACATGATTGAAATTTGGATATATATCAATAGTGCTTTGTCATCACTTTGTTAATCATTATCAGCACAGAATAAAACATAATTATCTGCTTGTATATATGTATACATATCACAACAATTTAAACATTAGAACAAATGTTAGATATAATTGAGTATAGTTAGAAATGTGTTAAAAATAGATTAAGGTAGGTAGAAGATAGTTATGATTAGATGGAAAATATCTATGATAGTTACTTTAGGAGACTATATATTGATGTATTTTACTAATTGTATTATATTTTTTCACATTATCGTTACAAATTTTATTTTTTTCTTTAATTATTTTTGATTTTTTTAGACTTAACTATGATTCTTAATTAACATAGTATCATAGCAATAATTATTCCGCTACATTATTTCTCACGATTTTCTTAAGAAAATTTTCATTGGAGCTTTATTGATTCATTTTTACTTTTTCATTTTCTATTGAGTTTTGGAGATTTCTGGCCAAGATTCTAGTTGGTTATAGATAGTTTCCTTGTTCATCATCTTGTTCCCACAAATATTCAAGGCTTCAAATGGACTCATCCAATTTTTGCTAAAGAAAGCACTTGCAATTTTATTGGTTCAAAACAGGATTATATTTTACGTAGCTCTTGATCCTCTCTCGGATTCGTAGTAATTTTTACTTTAATTGATTTTTCTCTTCAAGATCCCAACTTTTTTTTTTTGGTTGTGTCAAAGAAAGTAATAGTCTTAGAGAAGTTTGAACTGTTGAAGGAATACTCTATCCATCAAAATATTACTCTTTAAGATAAATAAATGACTTTGATTTCTAATTATATTTGGTTAGATTTTTTGGTTAATCATTTGTCTCTTGATCAAGCTATTGGAGTTAGTTCGTTTTTACACAGGTTATATATTTTTTTGAAAACTTATTTTTAAGATTCAAATTTAAAGATGTTCGAGATTTATGATATGATTTTATGAATGTTTTATTGTTTAAGCCGTTATTTTTTTTAGTGATATATATCACTATCATTTCATTTTTTTAGTTATGGTTTGTTTTCTCTTTGTGCTTCTATCCTACGGTAGTAAAACAATTATCTTTGTATTTGTTATTCTATCTTATGTTAGTTATTCATTTCTCATTCTCTGGGTTTCCACCCTATACTGGGTGGTTAAGCTTATTAGCCAAATTTGAACTTCGAAAATCCAAGATTTAGATTGTTGATTTTAAAATTATATAATAACTTAAAAAAATTTGTTATCAATAAAAATTATATAATAATTTAAAATTTTATTTTATAAAATTAACCAAATATAAATACACAATAATATATATATATATATATAAGAGTCAAAATAAAATAAAAAGTGTCTATCGTATATATTAAAAATTAACATAAAAGTTTTACAAGGATAAAACAATAGTTAAACAATGTTCACTGCAGTGCACTGTAGAGTATTTTTACTTAGTAGTGGAACATATTTGTCCAAATTAATGAAACGGGTAAGAGTTGTTCATTCATCACCAATGGGTCGACCATATTTGTCCAAATTAACGATTATTAAATTACCATCTTCCATTTCCCATACATCTAACATCTTTGTAGGACCTCTAGCCCATTTAGGCTCTACTTCTACAAACAAAACAAAAGGAAAATATAACTATGTGTGCATATAAGTCATAATAAAAAACAAAATAAATAAAGATTTAAAACAAGAGTATATAATTAACATTGTTTTCAATTTGTTCTTCTTCAGCTTCTATATCCGAGGGAATTGAGTGAGATTCTACAAACTCATGTATGACCCCTTCTGCATGACAATGACTAGAACGAGTTTCTGCAACATTACTTCTTTCTACATTGGTTGAGTTGATATTATTAGAAGTAGACTATATTCCTTCATTATCACTTGTTTGATGTCGAATATTTAGTTTTCTTCTTTGAGCGATTGCTTCTCTAACACAAAATTATAAATGAACATTGGACAAATTTTAGAAAACATGGACAAGTCTAAAAGTATAAGAAAAATGTAATGTATAACATCATGCACAACTAGAAAACATTTCATTTGTCTTCCTCATCATCTTCATCATCATCCATATTATCAACATCAACAACTTCAAAAAAAAAATCATTATCATCTTCAACTTCAAGTCTAACCAAATCATTAACATTATGAGTAGCTTCACTTGTATCGCTCATTAGTTATTCATGAATTTCTTCAATTTCATTAGATTCCTCATCACCCATATCGTAAATGTTCTAACTTTTCATTGAGAATAACAAGTCAATCCTTGTTTCTCTCATTATATATATAAAACTCCTTTTTAGCTTGTGATGCAAACACAAATGGGTCATCACAAATATTTTTTTCAATATGTTTTAAAATTTTGAAATTGACAAGTGTCATGTCAAACTTATCTTTCTTTACATCTTTATTAATATCAACCCAATCACATTTAAATAACACAAACTTGTACTTTCCAAAATAATACAACTACAATATATCAGTTATCACTCCATAATAATTAATTTCATCTTTTGAGATCTTTGTCTTTACAACTACTCCACTATTTTGTGTTTTCAAAAATCTCTCTCTCTCTTCTTTGTGTGGAACCTAAAACCATTAATTGCATAACCTTTGTATCTTCTTACTACCTCAAATAGTCTACGGGATAACCATCTAAGTTCATAAGTAACGTCTGAGCTCTATTGTTCATCCATACATGGAATCTAAAATATTTCATGAAATATAGTAAGTTCCTTTTCATAACTCTTCATCATAAGCATATTTTTCATTGTGTTTAGTCTTATTTATCATTAACCATTAGTTAATTTAAGGAGTTATTTGACATATTTTATTGATTTTAGTTCTTCGATTTAATGAAATATTTATGTTCTTATTTCCTTGTTTAAGTAAATAATTTTTCGTAACTTTACATTGCTTTTTGTTTTAGTGCAGTGCTGAATTTTGGCAAGAAATCACATTACCTATATGGGGTATTTCAACCAAATCTGGAGTTGTAGATGTCCAATTGGAGTCAAACCAAGTGCAAATGAAAGCTAGGATTCATAACTACTACTTTAATGAAGACATCAGAACTCATATCAGAATCAAAAGAGGAGAAAAATGAAGCAAACATCGAACCAAAGAAGTTGTGCGCCTGAAGTGCAACAGCTGCGCTTGAGGCGCATTTTCAGGCTAAAGACATTGTCCAGGCGCACCCGAAGTGCAAATCCCACGCAAGGGGTGCACGATGCACATCTACATTCATTAAAATGCATTTTTTTTCTTCACTTTCTAGGGATCTTTTTTACTATTGGGAAGTTGGGAGACTTGTGTCCTATTATAGAAACTCAAAGACGGTCGTTTCTAACACCATTAAAGTAGTTTTATCAAGAATCATTCATGAATCTTTCTTGCAATTCTTCTCTAATCTCAATCTTTTCTATCTCTGTCATGAGTAACTAAACCCTATTTGTTAGGGATGAGTGAAACAAGAAGAAATACTTTTTTTTTATTAGATTTCTAGTTATATGAATGAGTTTACTGAATTATTTTTCTCATCTATGTGCTTAATGTTTTTTATTGCTTGATCAACATTAAAATGTTCTATGATTCGTATTTTGAAACGGAAATGGACTTTACGAATACTTGAGATGAGAAATTCATGAATTTGTAGTCTAGGGAAAGATGCAGGTAATGAAACCAATTAAATTATTTGCAAAGGCAATAGTTTAACAAGAGAATTCCTGTACGGTAAGGCTTAATTTTAATCTTAAATCCACTAAGGAAATAGGGATTACTTTGGAATTAAAGGTTATGTCACGAACACATTAGGGCAAGAATAATAAAGATAATTCGGTAATAATTCAATAAAGGAATTCAGTAACCAGGATCAAACTAGACACCAAGGTTGGATTCGAAGTGAAACTCATCCCCGACATTTTCCATATTATAAAACATCAATTTTATTACTGTTGTTAATTTTAAATATTATTTCAATCAACTAAGAAACCTTTTGTTCAATTTAGGTAATTAAATATAATTCATTAGTAAATCGATATCCTTGAGTTCGACACTCAGTACATTTGCTGAAACGCTATCAAATTTTTGACGCCGTTGCTGGGGATTGTCATATCACTATTGAATTTAATTTATTTACTCAATTGAAATTTTTTGCTCTACAGTAAAATTTTAACTTTTATTTTATTTTTAATTTAAAAAAAATTAAAAATTTATATTTTAAAACTCTTTAATTTCTACTTAATTATTTACCTTTCTTTATTTTAAAACTATTCATTACTCACAATTTGTCTAACCTTGTATGTGAGGCCAGTCTTCAGCTAAACTTTTCTTTGATCTAGAAATCTAAAAAACTGCGAAAGCAAATCGAAAAGAGGTTCGAGAAAGGAGACAAAAGGAAAGACAATTAGTATTGGAGGAAGAGGATTGAGGGATTTTTCCATATTTGCGGAAATGGCTGATCCACCACCACCTGAACGTACCCTCGGCGGGTATGGAAATGGAAATAGAAACCGTACTCGATTGGCCATCCATAACCAACTGGTTACAGTTAACAAGTTTGAAGTGAGCCCGCACTATTTTGAGGGTTGAAAGAGATTCATTTTTCTGGTAAACATAAAGAAGACGCCAATAGACACTTCACAAACTTCTTTGAATTATATTAAACAGTAAAAGTGGATGGTTGTTCTGAAGAAGGCAAGAGATTGAGATTATTTCCATTGTCATTGATAAATGATGCTAAGGAGTGGCTTAACTCCTTTCCTGCCCATAGCATCACCATGTGGGATGACCTTGAAGATAAGTTCTTAGAACAATACCTTCCCCCAGCTGTGTTCGTTCGAAAGAGACAAGAAATTTCCAGTTAAAAATAGAAAGATAGAGAATCTCTTCGTGACACTTATAGGAGGTTCAAGAGTTTACTAGCAGGATGCCCCAATCATGCTAATGACGACACTGCCCAGATGCAAATATTTTGTAATGGTTTGAGGCCTAGCACTAGAATTATGTTGGATGCTATAATAGGGGGTTCTTTGAATTACAAGACCACATCAGAAGCACGGAAAATTATTGAGATCATGGCATCAAATGAACAAATGATGTTGTATGACAAAGGTGGTGAGTCAACAAGTGGTATATTGGAACTGAATGTTATGGATGTTGGGTTGGCTCCAGACAGGTTGGTCTCAAAACAGATAGAAGATGTTATTGTGCTGAGATAAAGAAAGGGATGGCACCCCTAAATATACAACCCCAAGTGGCCCCTGTCAAATTATTGAAACATATTGGTTGTAACTTTTGTGGGGGAGCATATAAAAATGGCTGAAAATGAAAAATGATATAGAAGAACTAGAAGAGGTGAGTTTTGTGGGTAATAACGGGAAGCAGAACAATCCCTACTCTAGTACATACAACTCTAGTTGGAGAAATCATCCAAATTTTACTTGGAGAGATCAGTAGGGTTGATCTCATGGTCAACAAGGAGCTCAAGCAAATCAAGTTCCACCTTGTCGCGGCCTAAAATTTCGAGTGTTTCTCGAATCCCCAGTGGAGTCGCCAGCTGTTGCGGCCTAAAATTTCGAGTGTTTCCCGAAATTCAATGGAGTCGCCACCAAAATTTATTTTAAAATAGGGAAAATATTGGGAAACCCTTAAAAATAAAAATAACTGAAAGCAAATGGTCTTTGAAACCAAATTTGAGTTCGGGAGTCGATTATGCGTAGAGAAGGTATTAGCATCCTACGACATCCGTTAAAAACGGTTACCTATAATTAATTGTGCAAAATTAATTTTAACTTAAGTATATTTATTTTTTTTATTATTAAATATGAATAACAATCATTACTATTTTTAAAATATGATTTTGAAATAAATACGTACTTAACAAATAAAAGACAAAAAAAGAAATTTTTATTTATTTGCTTGACAAGAATGTGATCTTGCTCCTACGTATCTCCCGATGCGATTGAGAAATCAAAGCTACGTAGTTCTTGGTTAAAAAATACGGATATGTTTAGTGTGTTTTAAAGAAAATTTATTTTGTGATAAAAAATGTTTTGACAAAAAAATAAATAAATAAAAAATAAAAAAATAAAAGAGTTTGATTTGAGTAAATATTTTAAAATATGAGTTTTAGGACGATCAAGTTGTACACTTTGTGTCCCAAAACTCAAGGAATAAAGAAGATGTCACATATAATTTAATCCTCTAAAAAAAGTATTTTATTACTCTTGATTTTTAAATTGAGTTTCAAAACCATCAAGTAGTACAACTTGTGTTTTAAGAACTCAAAGATAAAAAGAGTTACATCTAATAAATAAGTCGATTTTAGACTAGTGAATTAAAATAAATAAATAAATAAATAAACAAATAGAATAAAATATATAAAATAAATAAAACAAATAAATAAAATAAAGAGAATTTTAAAACTATCAAGTTGTACCACTTGTGTCCTAACAAGTCAAAAATTAAAAAGAATTACATCTAATAAATAAGTCGATTTTAGATTAGTTCATTAAAATAAATAAGTGATTGAATAAATAAATAAATAAATAAAATAAATTAGATAAATAAATAAAATAAAGAGAGTTCTAGAACTATCAAGTTGTACCACTTTGTGTTCTAACAACTTAAAGGTTAAAAAGAGTTAAGATCTAATTAATTTTTAATATAATGTTTATTTGTATTTTTTTAATGATGAAATTGATATTTAATGATAAAGGAAACTAACCACTTTTTTTTAATAAATAAATAAAAAATGTTTAAATGGGCTAAGCTTAAACAGATTTTTGTTGTTTGATATTAGAATATGGGCCCAACTTAACTTAGAAGACAAATTTTGAGTGAAGCCCAAACCCAACTTAACAAAAGAAGGTTGAAATTTGAAAAGCCTAATCTCAAACTTAAGGAAGGCAGCTACAATAGTAAGGGAGGCGGCCACACAAACCAGAATTCAATGGCTAGGCAGCAAACAAGAGAAACGAAAAAAGGAACGAGGACGACGACGGTAGAGATGATCTCCGGTGACGACATGGACAACACGATGGCAACGGTGGCAGCAAGGCCATGTCGAACGACATGGTTGCCGTTGACAACGACGGTGGTGATGTAATCGTCCAAGATGTGAGTTTTTTTTCTCATTTTTTATTTTACTTTCAAACACAAATCTTATTTTTAAACAAAATGGGGATGTATTTAGAGTTTTTTATTTGTTTAGTTGCTTTCTTTGTCTGCCTTGGTCCTTCTCTATCAATATCATGTTTGATGTTTCGTTCTCTTTGCTCATCATCTGCATTTTTCTGCACCTTTGATGCCTTCATAATTTTCGATTATTTGTTCTGATCTGTTCATTGGTGAGCTTTTATTTGTCTTTTAGTTTCTTTTTTTTTAAACTAAAAAATTTGTCTCTTTGTTCTTATCATGTGTGCAAAGGCTGACTAGTAAAAAAAATGTTTTTTTTTTTTGTTTCTCCAATTAGTTAAAACAGGTACAGATGTATCAAAGAGCATGGCTTGTGCATCAATGGCAGTCAGCATCAACATAGCAGGGTTTGGCAGTGAACAAAGTCAACATAGCATGGCTTGATCTGATTTAATTTTTATTGTAATTTATTTTTGGCTTTATTCTTATTTTGTAATTTGATTTGGTTTTAGAATTGTAAATAGATTTAAAATTGTAAATTTAGGAGACATAATGAAAATATTTATCGTATTTATTTTTATTTCCTTTTTCAAATACATATTTCCATTTTTTTATTTTTTTTTTCTTTTTTGATTTATTTTTAACCAAAATGGACAAAATTGGGGTACTACAGTTGCCCCTATTTAATTATATTTTACTTGAAAAATATGAAAATATGAATAACAATGGTATTTGTTTTCATGTTATCAGGTAAAATATAAGTAAATATAAGGACCTAAATTTTGTCCAATAACAAACACATGTATTAAAGTGCATTTGAAATGTTAAAGTGAGAATGATGCAAAAAAATTTTAGATGTGCAAAATAATCGTCTTCGGATTGGTTACTGATGCGTTGATCGACAAAAATAAAGGTGATCGTCTTCGGATTGGTTGCCGATGCATAGATCTATAGAAATGAAAGTGATCGTCTTCGGATTAGTTACTGATGCATGGATCGACAGAAATAAAGATGATCGTCTTCGGATTGGTTACCGATACGTAGATCGACAGAAATGAAGGTGATCGTCTTCGGATTGGTTGCCAATGCATAGATCTATAGAAATGAAAGTGATCGTCTTTGGATTGGGTACCGATGCGTAGATCTATAGAAATTAAAAATGATCGTCTTTAGATTGGTTATTGATGCGTAGATCTATAGAAATGAAAGTGATTGTCTTCGGATTGTTTACTGATGCGTAGATCTATAGAAATGAAAGTGACCTTCTTCGGATTGGTTACCGATGCATGGATCTATAGAAATTAAAGTGATCGTCTTCGGATTGGTTATCGATGCGTGGATCTATAGAAATTAAAAATGATTGTCTTCGGATTGGTTACCGATGCGTAGATCTATAGAAATAAAAGTGATCTTCTTCGAATTGTTTACCGATGTGTAGATCGTAATTGGTCCAATCTTGAAGGTAGATAAAGAGGGGGAATACGTATATGATATTTGCAATTTGGATGATAAGGTATGAACGAATTCATCCGTGTATGATGCATTGAGTAGAGGTAAAGTGTCAATGAAGATGCATGAATTATGTGAGTATGAGTAAATTATGTATGGTTTATGTGTCATGTATTATAGATAAATTTTTGTTCTTTTATTTGATTACCCGATCGTTATGCTTTTCTCCGTCCCAAGATTCAATGAATGAATAAAGACAAATATTGTTTCCACAGGATGACTCTTCGTATCTATCGAATGACCGCTTTTTCGAAGTGAAGCAAAAATCCATTGTTTAAAATGACTACCCTCCTTATTATTTTTCACACACTCATATATCTTGAAAATCAAACGAGTTCCCATGTATATTTTCAAGTGTCAAAATGTTTAAAATATTTTTATAGTTTCACATATTTCAAATTCCAACATTTATTATTATAAAACAAAATTTGAAACAATAGAACACTCATTAATGAAACTGGATTGGTATATAAAGAGTGTACCGTACAACATCAAATGATAATATTGGAAAATGTACATTCGTTACATTAAAAGCAAAACAATTGAGGCAATGGTTACAATGCGGGAACGAGTATGTTTAATTTGAGTGGAGACATAACAAACGTTAGTCATTCTTGTAATTTAAGAATCCTAATAATCAGCTTCCAAGAATAATAATTGCCCCAGTTTGAAGTGCTTGATTTTTGTTATCCCTAACTTTTGCATGGACCGCTCTTCCGAGTTTCCAATCCATCGGGATGCTCTAATTTTTCTTAGGTCGCCTTTTCAGGTTCTCAACCTAGCGAGCCCATTTTTTTTTAAGCATAATATTTTTTGACTGCATATGAATTTACTAGAAGTGGAACGTCATATCCATCCATTTTTGGGAGTATTAGAGCTCCCCCATAAAAAGCCTTTTTCACAACATATGGTCTTTCGTAATTCGGGGTCCATTTTCCACGAGCATCCTTTTTTATAGGCAGTATTTTCTTTAACACTAAGTCCCCTTCTTGAAACTCTCGAGGACAAACTTTTTTCTCGTATGCCTTTTTAAGTCTTTTTTGATATAGCTGACCGTGACATAGAGCTATCATTCTTTTTTCTTCTATGAGATTTAATTGGTCAAATCGTGATTGAACCCACTCATCCTCTTCCAGTTTTGTTTCCATCAAGACTTTGTTCGAGGGAATTTCAACTTCAATGGGAAGTACCGCTTCCATTCCATACACCAATGAGAAAAGAGTTGCCCCTGTTGAGGTACGAACAGAGGTTCTATAGCCATGTAATGCAAAGGGAAGCATTTCATGCCAATCCTTATATGTCTCTACCATCGTTTGTATGATCTTCTTGATATTCTTATTTGCTGCTTCTACAGCTCCATTTATTTTTGGACGATATGGCGAAGAATTATGGTGCTGAATTTTGAAACTATCACACAACTCCTTCATCATTTTATTATTCAGATTGGTCGCATTGTCAGTGATTATCTTATTTGGTAAGCCATATCGACAAATCAATTCTCTTTTGATGAATTTGACAATAACATCTATCCCCCACATTAAAAACGGCCATGGTGATGTTAAAACATTCAGAGAGGTGGGTGGTATATGTATTTTATCAAGATAAATTTGACATTTATGACATTTCTTTACGTAACTAAAGCAATCAGATTCCATAGTCAACCAATAATAGCCAGCCCTTAAGATTTTTCTTGCCATTGCGTGCCCATTTGCATGAGTTCCAAAAGAACCTTCGTGAACCTCTTGAATAATTTTCTCTGCTTCAGCTTGATCCACTCATCTGAGGAGAACCATATCACGATTTCTCTTGTAAAGCACATCACCATTTAAGAAGAAGTTCATTTAGAGCCTCCTTAAAACCCTCTTGTCGTTTTCTAAAATACCTGATGGATATTCCCTATTCTTAACATAGGATTTGATATCATAAAACCATGGTTTGCTATCAAGCTCTTCTTCTATCGATAAGCAATATGATGGTTTATCCTTTTGTTGAATTTTTATGATCGACACATCCTGACCGACAATGTGGCCAGGACATCAGCCAATTGGTTTTCTTCTCGAGGAATATGGTGAAAAGTGATATGCTCGAAGTTTTCTACCAATTCTTTGATATGTGTATGATACGAAATCAATTTGGAATCTCGAGTTTCCCACTCTCCTTTTGTTTGATGGATGACCAAAGATGAGTCTCCATATACCTCAAGAACTTTTATCTTTGATTCAATGGTTGCTTTAATGCCCATGAGACATGCCTCGTATTCTGCAATATTGTTTGTGCAATCAAAACACAATCTAGCCGTAAATGGAGTGAATTCGTTCTTTGGGGAAATCAAAATGGCTCCAATCCCATGCCCCAATTCATTAGAAGCACCATCAAACACCAAAGTCCATTATTCATTATCAGGTGATTCGATCTCTTCAAATAAAGTCATGATACCTTCATCGGGGAATTCGCATTGCATTGATTGATAATCTTCTACAGGTTGTTGGGCCAAATACTCCACTAGGGCGCTTCCTTTGATATCTTTTTGAGTAACGTATACCAGATCGTATTCTGATAACAACATCTGCCAACGGGCAATCCTTCCAGTAAGAGCAGGTTTCTCAAAGATGTATTTAATTTGGGTCCATTTTAGACACCAACGAAGTTGTATGACATAACATATATTGCCTCAACCGACGAGCGGCCCATGCTAATGTGCAACATGTTCGTTCAAGCAGTGAATATCTTGTTTCACAGTTGGTGAACTTTTTACTCAAATAATAAATAGCATGTTCCTTCTTACTAGATTCATCATGTTGCCCTAGTACACAACCCATTGATTCGTCAAGTACTGTTAAGTACATGATAAGTGGTTTTCCAGGAATTGGAGGCACTAATATTGGAGTTTTTGAAAAGTATTGCTTAATCTTTTCGAAAGCTTTTTGACAATTCTCATTCCATTCAACCTTTTGGTCTTTGCGCAACAACTTGAAAATTGGCTCGCATGTAGCAGTGAGATGCGATATGAACCTGACAATATAATTCAATCTGCCCAAAAAGCCGCGAACTTCTTTTTCCGTGCGTGGAGCGAGCATTTCTTGTATTGCTCTTACTTTATCTGGATCAACTTTTTATCCCTTTTTGACTAACGATAAACCCAAGTAACTTGCCTGATCTTACACCAAAAGTGCATTTAGAAGGGTTTAAATGGAGTTTGAACTTCCTTAATCGGACAAACAACTTTTAAAGGTTAACAACATGGTCTTCTTTGGTCTGAGATTCTGCAATCATATCGTCCACATAAACCTCTATTTCTTTATGCATCATGTCATGAAACAAAGTTACAATTGCTCTTTGGTAGGTTGCCCCAGCATTCTTCAATCCAAATGGCATCACTTTATAACAGAAAGTCCCCCATTGTGTTATGAATGTAGTTTTCTCCATATCTTTGGGAGCCATCTTGATTTGATTATATCCTGAGAAACCATCCATGAAGGAGAAAAGAGAATATTGAGCAGTGCTATCTACTAGGACATCAATGTGGGGCAAAGGAAAATCATCTTTTGGACTAGCTTTATTTAAATCCCGATAATCAACACACATTCGAACTTTTCCATCCTTCTTTGGAACCGGAACAATGTTGTGAGGATATTTTGCCACAGCTAAGAAACCAGCATCAAATTGCTTCTTGACTTCTTCTCTAATTTTAAGTGACATATCAGGCCTCATCCTCCTCAATTTTTGCTTAATTGGAGCACATTCAGGCTTGAGTGGTAGCTTGTGTTCAACTATGTTAGTGTCTAGTCTAGGCATATCCTGATATGACCATGCAAAGACATCCACATAATCAAATAAAAGTTTGACCAACTTTTCTCGTTCACTTTCTTTCATAGACATACCAATTTTAGTTTCTTTCTTAACATGTTCAATCCCTAAATTGATCACCTCAACAGGTTCTTGATAGGGTTGGATTATCTTAGCTTCCTGTTCAATTAATTTTTCCATCTTGATAGGGTTCAATTTGAATCGGAAGGTCAATCTCTCCAACAACTTGTCTTCTGGATCCATCAAACGCTTTCACCACCATAGTACTTGGTTTCAAGCAAGCCCCGTCAACAAATAGTTTTGATAGTTTTGATTTTGGCATGACATTTAACGATGAACCGTTATCAACTAGCACTCGTGCAAGAATATGATCATGACACCTTATAGAGATATGTAGTGCTTTATTATGCTCTGTCCCTTCAGCTGGTAATTCAACATCACTAAAACTCAAACTGCTACTGGCGGTGATATTGCCGACAACCCCATCAAATTGGTCGACAGTGATATCATGAGTCACATGGGCCTCATTTAAAATTTTCATCAGTGCCCTTCGGTGCGCTTCAGAGTTTAATAACAAAGAAAGAATAGATATCTTGGAAGGGGTTTGATTTAACTGATCTACCACCTTATACTCACTTTGCTTTATAAACTTCAAGAATTCGTTAGCTTCTTCTATAGGCACTGTCTTTTTGCAAATTTCCGATCCTTTTATGGCATGATACACAGCCTCTTTCCCTTTTTCTCCCTGACCCTCCTTTTTCCTAAGTTGCTCAGGAGCGTATACTCGACCACTCCGGGTCATCCCACCAATCCCTAAAATATTGGTGACATCATCACCTTAATGTTTAGAGCTATCGCCTGATTGGTGGTTGACTAAATGGGATGTGACTTCATAACTCCATGGTACCGCCTTGTTATTTTCATAAGGAAAAGAAGTTGGTGCTTGGACAATTATTGCATTTTTTTCACTATGAGTTGGCTTAGGATTCTCTTTTCTATAGAGGATTTCCAATGGTCTTGGAAAAGATCTATCATTTTCCATGCATGGCTCTATGCTCAATACATGATTATCTTTTGTATATTGGTCTATCTCTTCTTCAATGAGATTGACAGCGGTATCGTCGTGACCCGGCAAAGGATTATTCCCCACGTTGGGACCATCTTCCTTGAAGGTAAGCCATTTTGCATTGATCAATTCTTGCACTTTAGTTTTTAAGGCTTGACAATCTTCGATGCAATGCCCCACGGCTCCAGCATGGTATTCACATTTGACGTTAGGATTATACCATTTCGGGAATGGTGGTTCTAAAGGTTTCATTGGCCTCAGGACTACCATTGAGTTTTGGAGTAAGTGAGGCAACAATTGGCTGTACGTGACAGGAATTGGGTCAAAACGGGTTATCCTTTTTTGATTGACAGATGGTCTATAGTGATTTGATATTGGACTTTGGTTCCATTGACCTTGTTGGGAAAATGCGGTAGGTGGTGGTTGATAAAAATGTGGTCTTGAATGGTGATATTGGGGGTATGAAGCTTGTGTGGTTGCGGCCACATATGGATAAGGAACATAAAGAGTTTGTGATATTGGGGGCTGGAAGTTTGGGGGTCGATAAGAATTGATGGGTGGAAAATAGGAGACTTTGGGGTTTACCATTACAGCGTTAGCATCCCCTTCTTTCTTTTTTGTGAATGTCGATTGGGGTCTTTTTATGTCAGTCACTGGACCTATGATCTTGACACTCCTCATCCCACTTTCTATCCTTTCTCCTATCATGACAAGGTCAGAAAAGTTTGATGACACACTCCCAATCATCTTATCATAAAAAGGTGACTGGAGAGTATCCATAAACATACCAACCATTTCTTTTTCAGATAATGGAGGTTCTACTTGTGATGCCATTTCCCTCCATCGTTGCGCGTATTCTTTGAAAGTTTCATTGTCCTTTTTCAATGCATTTTGCAATTGCATTCTGCCAGGGGCCATGTCAATGTTGTACCTATATTGCCTCAAGAAGGCATCAGCCAAGTCTTTCCACGAACGAATACGACTTCGCTCAAGATGCATATACCAACCTAACGATGCCCCACTCAAACTATCTTGAAAAAAATGAATGATAAGTTTATCGTTATGAGCATGAGAAGCCATTTTTCTATAATACATAGTTAGATGATTTTTAGGACATGTGTTGCCTTTGTATTTTTCAAAGTCGGGAACCTTGAATTTTGGAGGGATAGTCACATCAGGAACCAAACACATGTCGAAAGCTTCGAGACCATAGACATTATGCCCCTCAATTGCTTTGATTCGCTCTTCTAAGACATGGAATTTTTCCTTTGATTGTGTATCATCCCCAATGTGAGATTGATGCCAATTCCCGTTAGCATCAAAATGAGGAACTTGAGGTACACTATATGGAATATTTTCTGTGGGTATAGTGTTTTGGGTGGCACATATCCCATATGAGGAGGGATTTGTGATTGGTTTAAGTTTTGGGGGTTGACGGCTGAGTGGTTTTGGTTATTTTCTATGGGGTTGATGACTACAGGCGAAGTATAACCAGGTGGGAGACCATATATAAGAAATTGCATAGCTGATGTGCGGAATTGTTGGTTAGTCGGGGTAAAACCCGGTGGGTGAGAAGGAGTAGTTTGGTGTTCTTCATTTACAATCGGAGGATCCCCATCTGTATTCTGCTTCCTTGTCAAAGCCTGTATAGCTTCTAGAATTCGATCGACCTTTTCCTTCAGTTGGTTGACATCCGCTCTTATCAGCTCTTGGTTTTTCTCGAGTTCATCCATGATCTTAGAATTCGCGCGTGTTGGATAAAGGTGTCGGGGAATCAGCTTTATTGATTTTTTTCTATTTTTTTAAATAAATAAATAAATAAAAAATAAAGTTTCTATGAGTATTAAAATATGAATGTGATGGAAATGAAATTAATTAGTGAATTATGATAGTTGGATATTGGGGAATCATTAGCCTTATGTAAACTTTTAACAAGAATAAATTATTAGTGAAGAAAATATGGGGATCAAAAATCGAAATAGCAAATCCTTCATTGATATTATCAGGTTGCTTGAACTTTAAAAGTAAAGTTTTTTTTTTCTTTTCAGATCCCATTGTCCACTTTAATTTAACACGTGACTAAGGTTCTTATGATTCCCCCACAATCCTGGAAATTGATGCTAATGCCATTTCATTTTCAAAAGAATCAATGTGATGATATATGAATGCAATTATGTAGAATGACAGTTGTGAATATATAACGTTTTGAATGAATGTATGAGGTAGTTTTACTTATATAGATATTATTATGATGAAAGGGTCTATTGGCTTATGTAGTGAAATTCTCACAAGGGTGGCTCTATAGTTCTAAACACGGTTCCTAGAGCCAATAATCTCATTTTGGAATATTTCCAACAACAATAGGTAAACTATTTGGAGTGACAATGCCCTTAATAAGATCAAACTCTATGTGAGATTTTCATGCTAACCAAACAGGATGTACATCCAGAAGGCTACCACTACACAACCTCAAATCTAAACTTAAGTTTTGTTCAAACCCGGGTGTAAGGTTCCACTCATAAGTGTGTATCTTAGTAAAAGTGTAGGGTGTGGAATAAGTATAATTTAACAACTCCGTGACGATAATAAAACATATATACATAATAAATAAATAAATAGATTAATAAATAAATAAATGAATAAATAAATAAATAAGAATAATCAACAAGCTTAAAAAAATATTATAATGCCAACTAATCCTTATTAAGAAATAATAAACGCATAAAATAAAAGAAAATAAAAAACAAACAAAAATAAAAATAAAAATAAAAAGTTAAAAATTATGCACAATTAATTTATTAGGCCTGACTCTCTAAAATGTCCCCAGTGGAGTCGCCAGCTGTCGCGACCTAAAATTTTGAGTGTTTCTCGAATCCCCAGTGGAGTCGCCAGCTGTTGCAGCCTAAAATTTCGAGTGTTTCCCGAAATTCAATGGAGTCGTCACCAAAATTTATTTTAAAATAGGGAAAATATTGGGAAACCCTTAAAAATAAAAATAAATGAAAGAAAATGGTCTTTGAAACCAAATTTGAGTTCGGGAGTCGATTATGCGTAGGGAATGTATTAGCACCCTACGATATCCGTTAAAAACGGTTACCTATAATTAATTGTGCAAAATTAATTTTAACTTAAGTATATTTATTTTTTTATTATTAAATATGAATAACAATCATTACTATTTTTAAAATATGATTTTGAAATAAATACGTACTTAACAAATAAAAGACAAAAAAAAGAAATTTTTATTTATGTGCTTGACAAGAATGTGATCGTGCTCCTACGTATCTCCCGGTGCGATGGAGAAATCAAAGCTACGTAGTTCTTGGTTAAAAAATACGGACATGTTGAGTGTGTTTTAAAGAAAATTTATTTTGTGATAAAAAATATTTTGACAAAAAAAAATAATAAAAAATAAAAAAATAAAAGAGTTTGATTTGAGTAAATATTTTAAAATATGAGTTTTAGGACGATCAAGTTGTACAATTTGTGTCTAAAAACTCAAGGAATAAAGAAGATGTCACATCTAATTTAATCCTCTAAAAAAAATATTTTATTACTCTTGATTTTCAAATTGAGTTTCAAAACCACCTAGTACAACTTGTATTTTAAGAACTCAAAGATAAAAAGAGTTACATCTAATAAATAAGTCGATTTTAGATTAGTTAATTAAAATAAATAAATGAATGAATAGATAAATAAACAAATAGAATAAAATATATAAAATAAATAAAACAAATAAATAAAATAAAGAGAATTTTAAAACTATCAAGTTGTACCACTTGTGTCCTAACAAGTCAAAAATTAAAAAGAATTACATCTAATAAATAAGTCGATTTTAGATTAGTTCATTAAAATAAATAAGTGAATGAATAAATAAATAAATAAATAAATAAGATAAATAAATAAAATAAAGAGAGTTCTAGAACGATCAAGTTGTACCACTTTGTGTTCTAACAACTCAAAGGTTAAAAAGAGTTAAGATCTAATTAATTTTTAATATAATGTTTATTTGTATTTTTTTAATGATGAAATTGATATTTCACGATAAAGGAAACTAACCCCTTTTTTTTTAATAAATAAATAAAAAATGTTTAAATGGGCTAAGCTTAAACAGATTTTTGTTGTTTGATATTAGAATATGGGCCCAACTTAACTTAGAAGACAAATTTTGAGTGAAGCCCAAACCCAACTTAACAAAAGAAGTGAAATTTGAAAAGCCTAATCTCAAACTTAAGGAAGGCGGCTGCAATAGTAAGGGAGGCGGCCACACAAACCAGAATTCAATGGCTAGGCAGCAAAGAAGAGAAACGAAAAAGGAACGAGGACGACGACGGTAGAGATGATCTCCGGTGACGACAGGGACAACACGATGGCCACGGTGGCAGCAAGGCCATGTCGAACGACATGGTTGCCGTTGACAACGACGGTGGTGATGTAATCGTCCAAGATGTGAGTTTTTTTTCTCATTTTTTATTTTACTTTCAAACACAAATCTTATTTTTATATTAGCCTTACATTTATATAACACTAGAACTATATAAAAAGAAGAAAAAACATACCTTCTCTTCTTCTTGCTCGTTTCCTTTTGCTACTGCTTTTGTTTTCTCCTTTTTCTGTTTAAGTATTTTTTTCTATTCGTGTTTTTTTTTCTCCTTCTTTGTGTGTTTTTTATCAGTGGTGTTAATCTTAGATCCTCCATTTTTTTAAACAAAATGGGGATGTATTTATAGAGTTTTTTATTTGTTTAGTTGCTTTCTTTGCCTGCCTTGGTCCTTCTCTATCAATGTCCTGTTTGATGTTTCGTTCTCTTTGCTCATCATCTGCATTTTTCTGCACCTTTGATGCCTTCATAATTTTAGATAATTTGTTTTGATCTGTTCATTGCTGAGCTTTTATTTGTCTTTTAGTTTCTTTTTATTTAAACTCAAAAATTTGTCTCTTTGTTCTTATCATGTGTGCAAAGGCTGACTAGTAAAAAAAATGTTTTTTTTTGCTTCTCCAATTAGTTAAAACAGGTACAGATGTATCAAAGAGCTTGGCTTGTGCATCAGTGGCAGTCAGCATCAACATAGCAGGGTTTGACAGTGAACAAAGTCAACATAGCATGGCTTGATTTGATTTAATTTTTATGGTAATTTATTTTTGGCTTTATTCTTAGTTTGTAATTTGATTTGGTTTTAGAATTGTAAATAGATTTAAAATTGTAAATTTAGGAGACATAATGAAAATGTTTATTGTATTTATTTTTATTTCATTTTTTAAATACATATTTCCCTTTTTTATTTATTTTCTTTTTTGATTTATTTTTAACCAAAATGGACAAAATTGGGGTACTACACACCTCAAAAAGCTGCTTGGGAGAGTGTTATGGAGAAATCAGTAACAAGCACAAGTTCTTTCATTGAAGAGTCAAGAGCCATCTAGAAAAATCACTATGCATCAATAAATAATTTGGAGACCCAACTAGTTCAACTTTCTCAACAAATGTCACAAAGAACACTTGAAAATTTGCCTAATGACACAGTTATGAATCCACGAAATAATGCTAATGCAGTGACAATAAAGAGTGGTAAGGTCAGTGAACAAGTACCACCTAAAGCCAAACAGAGTGGAAGTACTTCGACTTCAACCCACCTAGAGGAACTGGTCACACCGATATCAGTTAAGGAGCACATCGCTCTTAAAAAGGAGGAAGAACATCTGGTACAAAAAAAGGAAACATTGCCAAAACCAGAAATTCGACTTCCATTCCCTCAAAGATTAAGAAAGGAACGAGCTGAAAAACAATTCGATAAATTTCTTGATGTTTTTAAAAAATTGCAAATCAACATTCCTTTTGCAGAAGCATTACAACAGATGTCGACATACGTCAACTTCATGAAGGAGATTATTTCAAAGACAAGAAAAATTGACGGTGAAATAGTGATGCTTACCGAAGAGTGTAGTGATATCCTACAGAGGAAGTTGCCACCAAAGCTTAGGGATCCTGGAAGCTGTTTTATCCCTTGTGCTATTGGATATAGAACTTTTGGGAAGGCCCTGTGTGATCTTAGGGCTAGTGTAAGTCTTATGCCTCTCTCCATATACTAAAAGCTAGGCATTGGAGGAGTCAAAGACAAGCAACTAATGTTACAGTTTGTGAATCGCCCAATGAAACACCCATATGGAGGAGAAAATGCAGAAAACATCGAACAGAAGAAGTTGTGTGCCTGAAGCTCAGCACCTACGTTAGAGGCTCATTTTTAGGATGAATACACTGTCCAAACACGCTCGGAGCGCAAATCCCGCGTCTGGGGCACGCGACGCGCAACAGCATTCATTAAAATGCATTTTTTTAAACTTGCTAGGGATCTTTTTGACTATTGGGAAATTGGAGACTTGTGCTCTAGTGTAGAAACTCAAAGACGACCGTTTCTAACACCATTGGAGCAATTTTATCCAGAATCATTCATGAATCTTTCTTGTAATTCTTCTCTAATCTCTATCTTTTTTTATCTCTGTCGTGAGTAACTAAAATCTATTTGTTATGGATGAATGTAACAAGATGTAACTCTTATTTTTCTGATTTAATTTCTAATTATATGAATGAGTTTATTGAATTTTTTTCTCATCTCTGTGCTTAATGCTTTTTATTTCTTGATCAACATTAAAATGTTCTACGATTCGTATTTTTAAACGGAATTGAACTTTACGAATGCTTGAGATGAGAATTTCATAAATTTGTAGTCTAGGAATAGATGCAGATCATGAAACCAATTAAATTAGTTGCAAATGCAATAATTTAACAAGAGAATTCATGTACGATAAGACTTAATTCTAATCTTAAATCCACTAAGGAATTAGGGGTTACTTTGGAATTAAAGGTTTTGTCACTAAGATATTAGGGCAAGAATAATAAAGATAATTTCGTAATAATTCAGTAAAGGAATTCAGTAACTAGGATCAAATTAGACACCAAAGTTGGATTCGAAGTGAAACTTATCCCTAACATTTTTCATACTATAAAAGATCAATTTTACTAGTGTTGTTAATTTTAAATATTATTTCAATCAATTCAGAAACTTTCTGTTCAGTTTTAGTAATTAAATATAATTCAATAGTAAAACGCAATCCTTGAGTTCGACACTCGATACTACCATTTTAATTATTACTTGCAAGATTCAGTACATTTGTTGAAACGTTATCACCTATATAAAAACAATCAGTAAAATTTAAATAATTAAATTCTTATATGCTCACCCTGAGTTTAAACCACCCAATAAATTTTTGACCATATTGCTTGTCAATTTAAAGTTGTGTCAATCGTCGCGGTCGATACTATCTCTAAAGATGTGAAATGTGTTCTCTAAAAATAACATTAATAGAGTTAAAAAAAAAAGTAATAAAAATTTAAATAGTATAAAAGTGAAATATAATTTGTGACTTACTTTATGAATGGAGCGATTGCATAACAATTAGAAAGCACATATCTACGTGTACTCTTTCTTGGCAAGTTTAGTTCTACTCATTTTCTTCCTTTTTCCTAATTGTAACTTTTCTTGTTTCTTTATCCCTAATGGCCTTCCAGAGATTTCACCGTCATTTCTGCTAGGTCAATTGAACCTAGTTTCTATCCCAGATAGATATTGCGAACAAAACATCCTTCTTGATGGACTCTATCACGTACAAAGAACTTAAGAGTAAGAAGAAACCTGAAAGTGAAGAAAATGTAATATATCTATGTTCTCAACATACAAAAATTTAGAGCTTGCTATACTTCTTATAGTTGGAACTTAAGAGCTTGCTATACTTCTTACAGTTGGAGTAAAGCATTTTCCCATTCTCCTTCCCAAATTCGTAAAATTTAGAGTTTTCTCTAACTTCGGGAATTCTTTAATCTTCACCACAAATTGGCTCTCATGTAGAATGAATTCCAAATACATCATGAACTAATCCATCCAATGCATGCTCCATTTCTACATTTTGTTTAGTAGCGCTACTTGAAGTTATAGGTTTTTCACCATGATAAATTAATTGTCTATAGCCTCTAAGAAATCCACGGTGTGGATTTGTTAAGTGTTCATAAACACATACACGAGAATAAGAGTGACAATTGGCACATTTTGTATAGGGCACATTATTTTTCCATTGATTTGTGAATTTTGAAAAGAAAAATCAAGAAATTCATTAACTCCTCGAATATATTCTTCACTTTGTTTTGATAGATCACATTTATTCTCTATAAGCCATTTGGAAAAATTAACTGAAAATAGATGATGCAAATTTTAAAAATCAATAAGTTTTTTTTCCTTTTTTTTTTGTTTTAACACGAAGAAAAATTAAAGACAAAGATAACTAAAAATATAATCAAATTTCAAGCACATAATGCATGTACTAAAATAGAATCAAATTCGAATTCACGCTTGCTAAGTACAATCAAGCCATTAAAAAAAGAACTCTCATGGTGTCATCTGATTTTTTTTCTTTTAAAAAATTGAAGATCATGCAAACATTATCATTAACAAAGCAACTCAGCCACAATATCAAAGTTCCACAAACATACTTGCTAAATATAATTAAGCCATTAAAGATAATAACCAACACAAACCACCTAACTATAATCCAGACATCAATAGAAAGCTACAAGTATCCTTTATTTTTAAGAATCAACCAAGACACAACATATAAAGTATATACAATACTATGTTGTTTCAATATAAACTTCAAAGAGACTTTTAACCAATTTTAAAAGTTTACAGTACCTGATTTTGTGGCGATCATATAGATACAAATGTGATGAAGATGTTGCAAACGTTGAAAGAAAGCACCACAAACAACAATCAACGCAATATAGAAAAATCCCAAAAAGTTGGCTCAAACACTTAGGCAACTTTGTAACAGCTTTTAAAAAATCCCAAAAGACAAAACTGAAAGAAATATGCATTAACTCAATGTAATCAGGGAAATATTGAACTATAGAAAGGTTAAAAAGTTTGCTTAGAAAATAGTGCAATAAAGAAAACAGCGTAATCAAAATAAAATTTGCTTAAACTAACATAGATTACATAGATCATACATGAAATGAAATGGCGAATAGAAAAATAGAGAAAATAAAATAAAGTTTGCTTAAACTAACTTAGTTATGTATCGTAAGTATCTTAAACATGGCGATATAGAAAAACAACACAATCAAAACAAGGAATTCATTAATAAAAATTCTTAATTAAAAATCATTTAACATTGAATATAGTTGAGGTTTATTAAACAAATATTTCTGACACAAAAATATGTTCAAAACCTAGAGACAATTAATTTTATCTTTGAATAAAAAGATCGAATATAACACAATTGATCGATAAAGTTTACAAAACAAAAATTAGTTTATAACTAAACAAAACACAACAAATTAATCCCACCTAGTATCACCTATCAGAGCATGGATCACCAATCGATAACTATAAATATTGCGCTCTCGCAAGCGCCAAACACAAGCAACGAGGGGTGAGTTTCGAAAATATGTAGTAATATAAAATAATTAAGAAGAACACGTAAAACATTAATTAAAAACCGTATCATATCAAATCACGATTAACAATAATAATTAAGGTAAAACATTGAAACAATCCACAATGTCAAGTAAGTCATCACATAAATCAAGTAATGTTATGCATGCTCTTATACTCTAGACTCTTTCTCTTTCTTTGGTATCATTCTAACTCTGAAGTATTTGGTTAAGAGGTTTGATACTATGCCACCATGCAAGTTGACAAACAATTCAAATTGGTTTTGTCCTCATAGATCCCCTCAACCCAAGACACATATACGCGACACTCAAGGTTAACGTGTGTTGCATGGTAGCTCCCGATATTTGGAGTGCTATCTCCAAGTCACTAAGGAATTCCCCACCCCAAATACCTCCAAGGTCTAACAATCTTGCCGTAAGACTCAACAATAGAATGTCACAATCAGACTCATTCAGTTGTACTTCCCTAAATGAATTGGCACAGGCTGAATTCATCATTATTCAATTAAACACAATATTTATTTCATGATATTCATCAAGGTGGTAACATCATAAGTCAACAAATACAGTTTATAAATTCACATTTACATAGTCACATATGACATTCAAAATTTATCATCATAATACATAATCTCCAACAATACATGATTTTCACTCAAAAATAATAATACTAGATCATTCACACACACCACGTCAATTGCAATGCAAATAATTACAGTTCATCACATTTTGTATCGTATAACAATATAAAGGGTGGATATAAACATACACAAAATTTGTCAAAACACAATTCTACGATAATTCAACTACAACACGATCTTCAAAATCAAATCAAACAACACCCTATAAAAGTTTCTAACTCGTATTTTAACCTCGCCAAATTCAATTTTTCTCATTAGTTAATTATTACTCAGAAGGTTTCATCCGTACGTAGCGAGTCTCGAATGAATTATGGGGAAATACAGTTTTCCCATTCATCTCACTTAATTTACACTCATGAATTTGAATTCACTCTCACTCCATAGATCAATATGACACTTTCATAAAGATATAAGGATCAAAATGATTTTCAGCAATCACGAGATGTTGATAACGTGCAACGAACAACTCTAAAAGCATCGACGAATTAGTAGAGTCAATAAAACATGTATGATAATTTACACAGGGCATAAAAATCAGTAATTAATAAAAATATTAGGCGAAGAAACATATTCAAAATACCTGAAGCATGTTATTAGAAAAGGTCTCACTAACGTGCTAGAGCGCCGACACAGTCTGATGTCAACTTCACTTAAACACGCAAATTAATAGTGCTTCTTGAAGGTTTCGATGAGAGAAATTTAAAAATTCTATCGGTTTTCCAAGACTGAATGTGCTGGCAAGAATTCGACAACACAACTGCTTCGAGGGTGAAAACCCATATTTTTCAGTATAACGGTTGGTGATTTCAAATATAGGTCATGGAATAGGGTATTTCATGAAGTCAAAATATAGTCTAGGTTTTCGTTGGTGATAGTCGTGGTGGCCGGAATCTTGAACAAAAGGCGGACATGCAATTTTTGACAAAGTGGAATAGGGTGTTTCAATTTGCGATTCAGACTGGGAATGAAAGAGTAGATCACAACGATCACAAATATAATCTCCATTTTGCATGACACTCACTATAATAGTCATTGTCAACGAGAGAATAAGAAGAAGAAAATGGTGGAGGCGGAGGCTTATCCGAAGAAGAAGATAAAACCTTTTTGTTCTTGGTCTTTCTTTTCTCTTTTTTTCCTTTATTATTATTATTATTAGTATTATTATTATTATTATTATTATTATTATTATTATTATTATTATTATTATTATTATTATTATTATTATTATTATTATTATTATTATTATTATTATTATTATTAATTAGATTTTACTTTTGCATAGAGACCTAACCGATAAAACACATTTTACTCATTTATTTTGTTTTTTATATTTTTAAACAACACTTAATTACAAAAATATTACTAATATTTCATAATTAAGATTTTATAAAATAAAGTAATTAATCGTTTAAAATACATTAATAATCAAGACTCTTATATTTAAAATAGCCATTCTAATTATATTTAGTTTTTTTTTTCAAATACTCACATTAAAATACTACCACTAGAGATTATTCAAAATAAAATAAATAAATAAATATAACATCAACATTTTATATTAATTACTAAATAAAAGAAATCAAAGACAATAGTACTATTATCTAAAGATAATTATTTATAAAATAAATAACTAAAAATAGAAAATAGTTATAAATAATCAAAATATAACATTAATTGTGGACGTGCATATTTAATTACGCAATTAACTTCAGTCAAGCGCACAGGAAAATATCACATTAATTGTAGACGTGCATATTCATGTAAAATTGACTGAAATTTTATTCCTTAAAATATTATACTTAAATACTATATTTTTATAGAAAAATATATAAAATAAAATAATATAATATTTGTTGTTTATATAACTCCTTTAGTCAAATATGTACAAGAATAACACATCATAGAAAACACACATATAAAGAAAATTAATCATACAATTAACAAATATTCTAAAATAATTTTAACACAAAATTAATTATTTAAAATCCTACTTCATTAATAAAATAGTTTATTATAAAAATTAGGGTGTTACATATTCAAGGAAAACACAGAAAGATTTCAATGCACATACTTAGAAACCGACAGAAAGCACAACGATTTGAGGAGAAAATCTCGAAAGAGTTTAGACTTTGACAACGATAAAACGGCGAGAAGGAAGAAATAATCACGCATGAAATATATTAAGGATTCTCTATTTTATTTTTTAATTGAAAAAGAAAAAGTCCATCATGTCATGGCAGGTTAATAGAAAGTCCACATGGCATGCCATATCAACAAAAAAATTGGAAAAGACGAGTCGGGAATTGCAAAATCAAAAAATAGATAAATATCAAGGACCTAAATTGTTCGTTTTAAACTAAGGAGACCAAAATTATTCGATTGAGAAATTAATTGGGTCAAAAATATTACTCATTCCTATTTATAATTAAGCAATATAAAAACATGTACACAAGTGATAAATATACAATGTTACCTAAAAAAGAGACATGTAACGAGTCATCTGCCTCTTCATATATAACCTTACTTCTCACAAGTAACAATAAAAGTACAATTTTGCTTCCCACACCCCTCATATTACTTCCCACACCCCTAAATTTTTTTTTAAATTCAAAATACCTAAATTGCCCTTGCCTCTTTATTCAATTAAACACCACATTTCTAAATTAATCTCCTTCAACCCACCTTCATCTCCTTCATCTCCTTCAACCTTACACCTTCATCTCCTTCAACCTTACATCTTCATTTCCTTCATCTTCAACAATTTACATTTTTCAATCATTTTAAACACCATTCTTCAATTTACATTCTTCATTTTCTGGGTTTAGGAGTGTTTTCTGGGTTTAGGGGTTTATGGGTTTTCTGGGTTTATGGGTTTTCTGGGTTTTCTGTTGAAATGAAGTGAGAACGTGAACCGTTGAAATGATGAACGAGAACTGAGTTCACGTATTCTGAATCTGCTTTCTTAAGTGAACTGAAATGCTCTACGTGAACTCAATTCACGTATGTGGACGTGAACTCAGTTCACGTAGGTTGGGAAAAATTGGGAAGGAGTTCACGTACCTGAACTAAGTTCACGTATGAAGGAAAAAATGGCAAGGAGTTCACGTACGTGAACTCAGTTCACGTAGGAACAATGTTTTTTGAAGGAGTTCACGTACGTGAACTAAGTTCAAATTATGATTTCAAAAAAATTAAAATATCTATTAATGAAGGTGTAATAAATTCTAATTTTTCATATTTTGTGTAGAGAATTGTTGTTATTTGATATTTTTTTATTTATTTTCTAAGTGAATGGGAATCCTTTATTTAGACATAAATTGTTTGGTTAAATATTTTATTTTTTAATTTTGTAATATCTTTACTTTATGCATATTATTGTAATGAATTCCCATTTTTTGGTGTGTATAGAAGTGTTTGCTCAAAGTTTCTAATTTCAAATTTTGTAAAATCAATTTTATTTAATGCAAAATATTATATTTAATTTCCATAAATGCATTTAATTCTTTCTTTGTGTGTAAATATTTGTACTGACTAGTTAATGAGTTATGCATATGCATATTGAAACGTCTAAAATACATTTATTTTATTTAATATCTTTTATTGCATTTAATTTTCATTTTTATGTGTTAGAGAATTATATTGTGTGTTTACAGAACTGCACTGATTATTTATATTGGCCTCCATGATTATTTCAACATCTTTATGAGAATAGTATTTTTTTTGTTCAACTTCCTATTTCATTCATCATTGGCACCATCCCCACTAATTATTATTCATGTGCTATGCATAATTTATTCTCCTAAATTAAGAGTAAAGTAGTTTAAATAGTTTATAAAAAATAGAATAATTTAGTTACCTAAATTAACCAAACTAAAAATATTCAAAAAACTAAAATATTGGCCTACGTGAACTCAGTTCATGTATCACTTACGTTTCAAATTTAGGGACTCTACGTAAACTCAGTTCACGTATGTATAATTTGAATTTTTTTTCCTTTTTTACGTGAACTTAGTTCACGTATGTTCACGTGAATTCAATTCACTTGTCAGCTACGTGAATTGAGTTCACGTACGCCTACGTATTCTCAGTTCACGTATGTTACATCAACATACAACCTCCATTACCTTGCGCAATCTTAATTCACGTAGGTGTACGTGAATTAGATTCACGTAAATTGAAATTTTTTGGATTCTTATCAACTACGTGAATTAAGTTCACGTGAGGGTACGTGAATTGAGTTCACGTACGAAACTCAGATCTGGAAAAAAAAATCAGTTTCAAAATACATATCTACTTGATTTGAATCACTATAACGATGAGGATGATGAAAATGATGAAGATGTTCAAAGTAATTCCAGCTTATTGAACATCAAATGTATCAAAATGATTGAAGATGGTTGAAGAATATTGAAGAATAATCAAGAAGGTTGAAGTTGGTTGAAGTTGAAGATGAAGGTAATGAAGATGAAGGTGGAGTGGTTAATTGAATTAATAGGAAGGACAATTTGAGTATTTTGTGGTTAAAAAAAAATTGAGGGGTGTGGGAAGTAAAATGAGGGGTGTTGGAAGCAAAATTGTAAAAGTAACACCCTCATGATCACTCCCCAATATACGTCTTGCGATATGTGAATTGTAGCATATTGGAAACGTCATCCAATGAGACAATTATCTCACCAACTCTGATATGGATGTTTTTGGTCTCTTTTGCAACTTCTCTACAACTTTGACTCTTGAATGGGGTTCAAAAATTATTTTTCATCAGTAACATTAAGTGATTGGATTCTTCTTTCGTTATTGACACACAGTGCAACATGATATTGCAAAAAATATTATATAATATAATTAAAAATAAAAAGATATTTGGTACCAATTAATCAAATTTATAAAAAATTTAAATAAGTTTTTTTTTTCTATAAATATTTCATATTTTATTTTTAGTTTCAATATACATTTTGTAGATAAGTAGTTCTTCAAATATTTTTCATCGACAATTTTGATGTATGCTTTTAAATTAATTCATATATATTGTCTAAATTTTAAATGATTTTTTTGCATGTATATCTAGAACATTATAAGAATCTCTCACTGAAATTTAGAATTTAATATAATTTTTAAAAAAAAAAATTAGCGTTTGAAAATTTATATTTAATTTATTTTTTGTTAAAAAATTTAAATTTTTTAAGAAATGTTCTTATAATATTTTAAACATGCGTACAAAAAATTATTAAATTTTTCAAATGATACAAATTAGTTGATAAAAGATACTTGAAAGATCACTATCAAAAGCAAAATTTTAAAGAGACCAAACAAATATAATATATTTATAAAAATTAAAAATTTATTTAATTATTTATAATATAATAAAAATTTAAATATGTTTGTAGTCCTCGCATAATTTTTAAAATAATCCTTCATCTCAACTTCCTTTGAAAAAACTCAACACGATTTAGATAAGACATCAATATGTTAAATAATTTTTTAAAATTAAAATTACAGATAAAAATTTTATAATTAAAAATTATGAGATTATTTATCTATGAGATGAAAATTAGGATTCTCCCTTTTTAGAAATGTGCAGAACAACCGCCACCTATCCTGACCATTGTCACGTCGTCTTCCTCTTCCTTCAACAATAACAGTTAGTGAAGAAATTGCACATGCTGATAATTATATTTATGGTCTTTCTATAAATGATTTGTGTTTCTGCACTGTTTATGCCTTTATGGTCCTTGAGGTAAACCTGACATGACTTATTTCTTTTTCACTAAGTATATTTTGAAAGGGAAGGCAATTATTGTTTTTGAAGGTATTAATAGTGGAAGTGTTTCTAGAGATTTTACATATATTGATGATATTGTGAAGGGTTATTTAGGGAATTTGGATACAGATAAGAGAAGTACTGATGGTGATGGGAAGAAGAAGTGGAATGTAGAGTTTAGGATTTTTAATATGGGAGACAAAGACGAATACAATGAAGGACAACATTGCTCACAAAAAAAAAAAAAAAAAAAAAAAAAAAAAAAAAAGAAACAAGAGACTATAATGTGATTGATGAAAGAAGAGGGAGACGACAAGACGGTGGCCAGCGTGGACAGCGACCGTTCTTCGGAAGTCTGATGAGGGAGAAAGAGAGAATGACGCCCTAATTTTCATCTTTAATAAATAAATAATGTGAATTCAAGATTTTTAATTATTAATCTATAATTTTTAATTTTAAAAGTTATTTAAAATATTGATACATCAGCAACATGTTGCATCATTTAAACTCTGTTACAATTCTTTTAACAAAAATTGAAACGATGGACTATTTTAAAATTAATTTGTTTTTATAGAATGAATCAAAGAAAAAAATTTACAAATACCAAAATAAAAATAAAAAATTAAAAAAATTACAATTGTAAGGACTAAAGGGATCTAGTGCAGTTTAGAGGTCGAATAAGAATTCAAGTTGGTGGAGAGATCTCCTTGATGTTTGTAAAAAGGATCATGTTGGTTTTTTGAAACTTTGGTTTTTTGTGTCATGTGTGAGCGTTTCAATCAGTTGTATGGCCAAGTAGAAGAAAAATCGATTTTGATGGCAGAAATGTTTAGAATTGGATGGGTGTATGGGAGGAACATTTGATTTTGGAATGCATTGCTTTGCTAGAACCATTTGTTGTGCAGGAAAATATATTGAACATGTGGATATTACAATCTTACTATATCCAACCATGAATTTTCTCTATCACCCGACTAAGCCTAAGAAACCTCTCACTCCTTTGACATTATCGGGCATTAGTCAATCCACAACGATTCTAATCTTGGTCGGCTCAATTGCAATTTCCTATTTACTAATTATGTGACCCAAATACTTCACTTGGCTACTACCAAAATAATTTTTTTCCTATTTGCAACAAAATTATTATCTGCTCCAAGTGTTTTTCTTGGCCCTTTCTATATACCAAAATGTCATCCGAAAAGGATAACATACATTTTTGGAGATACAGTTTGAAAATATGATCCACAGTAGATTGGAAGAGGGTTGGAGTGTTCTTTAAACCAAACAACATAAATAAAAACTCGTAATGACCCACATGTATTTGCAAAGTGGTTATATGCACATCTTCCTATATGACACATATTTGGTGATAACTTGATTACAAATCCAACTTTGAAAAATAAGACGTATCATGTAATTCATACAAAGACTCTTTTACCACCAGAATTGGGTATTTGTTAGGTATTGTCACCTTATTCAATTTCTAGTAGTCAACACACATCCTCCAAGAAGCATCCTACTTCTTAACTATTGGACTACAAAATGCATTATAAACATGTTTCATGATGTCTTGATCCAACATACTCCTAACATGTTTTTCAACTCTTCTTTATAATGATAAGGATAACAATAAAGACGTACACTCATTTATCTTGTCTCTATGTGTAACTCAATCAGAGTGAAGATTATGGTATTTGGAAGGAATCATTGTAGTCTCCATGAACACCTCTGGGAGTCATCCAAAATCTCACGAAGATCTTTTTGATGCAGGCAGTTCAAACTCAGCATCATGCTCTCCTTAACTTTCCTAGCTTTATATTTCAACAAGCTATACAAAGATCTTTTTTGTTGTTTAGGTTGTCTTAGAATTTTTAGCATGAACCATTTGTCGTTATAACTATTGTTTTCCATTCCCATTGGAAACTAAGAATCATCTTTTCCCAATCAAATGTCATCCTTCCAAACCTTTTCAATAAGTACACCCCTAACACCCATGTACACATATTGCTCGTGGCTCCATTAACTCCCCTTCCATATATCATCCTCCATTATTCATATTGTTTTTGTGTGTCAACAATCCTTGCATCTCTACCTCCATATTTCACACTAGTTACATGGCTTGAATGAAAGTTCTTACAATCAAATGCAGTTTTTATTTAATGCCACCTCGAAAATATCCCAAGTGTTGTTCCTCAGGGAGGCGTTCCACCTTAGAAGACACATAATCAAAGTTAGTTAGATTTTTGCTAGAAAGCTCTTACAAGAAAGCAGTAAATGGACTACAAGAGCATAAGCTTCTACTAGAAACAAATATTATCCTATTTCAATACTAATAGAATGATGAATGATCCTACCCTCACACGATTCCCTCATGTATCTCCGCTCTAAGAGAATCATCATTACAATCGTCATCACGTGGAATATACCTCTAAATATGTTTTCTTATTCCCTTTCTTCTAGAATACATTTTCCAAATAACTGATTTGGGCTTTTTATCTCCTAACTCATCATCATCACGCCCACATGGTCTATCGCAAACCATCTAGAAGCTAATGAATAATAGGTTGCCTACTAAAGATATTTTTACTTTCTATAGATTGCTAGCTCCTCAGTAACATTTGTGTATTGGTGAGTGTGAACTGGTTGAAACATTACAGCATTTACTCTTTGACTTTCCTCTTTTTGGTAGTGATTGGTTGGATGTTTTGGTATGGTCAGGGAGTTAAAGTGCACTGCCCAATGTCGCAACTCACATGTTAGTCAATTTGAATGATATTTTTTTGGTGGTAAGTAGTTGCATCAAAAAGTCCATATTATCTGGACTACATGCCTATGGACAATTCCAAAGGCTCAAATTTATGTAGTGTTTACACAATCTAAGGTCAAATGTTTGATTTTTTGTTTCAATTAGGGGTGGCTAGATCTTTAAACCTATCGATTAATGTTGTGAGTTTAAGTGTGTTGTCTGCTTGTTGAGTGTTTTGTTAACCACTTATGAGAGCCTTTGTTGGTTGTTCGATTTGAAGTTACTTTTTGGGTTATTCTTGGTACATCTAGTGCTTTGAATAATAATTTGTAAAATTTTATTCATAAAATTGATTCCACCAAAAAAATCTCAAGCCCAAATAAATGAGAATAGTGTTAGGTAGTTGACAATTAATGTAAAACTTAGTTGAATCTATATGGCATGGATCAAATAGGTAATA
Source organism: Cicer pinnatifidum (assembly GCA_037974775.1). Classification (NCBI taxonomy): domain Eukaryota; kingdom Viridiplantae; phylum Streptophyta; class Magnoliopsida; order Fabales; family Fabaceae; genus Cicer; species Cicer pinnatifidum. The sequence goes on along the minus strand of JBBPBR010000008.1, from coordinate 45,108,699 downwards.
ATAAAACAAAAATCAATATAATGAATACACATTTGCATGAGTTCAGCTCATGTTGATGTTAGTCACCAAAAAGAAAACTCATGTTGATACTTGATTGGATTTCACTCAAAGGCTAGGCCGTGAGAATCCTTAGGTAACCACCACATAATCATTTGCATAAATGCCTAATACACAAATTTTGAGGCCTACCATTTGCCTACTAAAGACAAACGGAAAATCAATTTAATTATCATACGAATTTAGTCACCCAATACATTAACACCAAGAAGAGTATCTGTCTTCAATAAGTTCACCATAAGAATATGGCAAATGATATCATGCATTCATAAATTCTTGTGTCACTAAGAATTAAGAAAAGTATGCACAATCAAAGACCACTGTTCTCTTTCTCAAGTGTTCTTTTTGGATGAGTTGGAATTGTAGCATCAACTTCAGGCTCCTTTTTATTGATTGATGATTCATCTTGCTTACTAGTATTTCTGTCCCCCAATGGAAGGCTTGTATTTGATGACCCTTGCTTTTGCATGGCCCGTGGTATTCTCAAAGGTATTTTTGTGTCCATAATATTAATCTCAGGCTTCGGTGGAATGGAAGCATTTTCAAATTTAGAAGGATGCATTTTTTGTGGTATATCCACATATATATTTGTTTCACTAACGTTATTCTTCTCTTTCTTGGGGACATCAGGATTATCAGACTGCGAGGAAGGTGGTGGCTCTGTAACAAGAACTATCGAGGACTTGCGCCACTTCTTTCTCTGGTTAACCTTTGGGGCATTTGATTTAGCCTGGAAAGAAAAAAATAATAGTTAACACACGTACAAGTTATGAAGCAGTAACACGGTTACCAACTAAGATCATTACCGCATAGACCACCGATAATAGTACGAGAAAATGTAAGTCATTGAATGTAACCAGATGGATCAATGTCGGATTATACGATAATGACATTAGCACGTAGCACAGATAATAATACGATTATGACATTAGCATGCATGGATGCAGTGTGAGACCTCTCTTAGACCAGCAAAAAACAAACTTTAAACAAGCATTGGCACAATATAAGGAACCATTTTGAACTACATGCAGTTTTCATGCATGCAATAAATGACAATGATTCAGTTCAGATGAATTTTCACAATGTATAGATATACTTGACATTTAAAAGGAAAAAGCTGACACGCACCAGTTTATTTCCAATGTCGGAGAGAGGTTTTCTTGGCCCATTATCACTCTTGGCTTCAGCAGGCCCCTCAACCAGTGCACCTTGAAGCAACTCAGCACCTTGAGTAGCAAGAAGGCGTTCTTTATCTGCTTCATCAATACCAGAATCACTTCCAGTCCCTTCAACAGATACTGATTGTGTTCCCTCATTGGAGACCGATCCCCTGTTGGCACACTTGGTTTCCCGACAACCACACGAACTTCCACAACCAATTCCCAAAACTCTGCACGCGCATTTTGATGTCTTGCAAGACGATTGTTTGCTACAAGAGCAGCAAACATCTGATGCAGTTTCGCTAGATGGACCACCATCTGGTGCTTCGGTTGGAATATCGCGTGCTTCTGCCGAAATATCTTTCACATTATCTGAACTGATATTGGAATGAATTTTTTCCGTGCTTGAATGTTCACCGCCTTTAGATTTTCTTTTCCTGCCAGCAGGCAATTTTGCAGACGCTACCCATTCATCATCGGTTACATCTACAACATAGTCATCTGATTCTGCATCTGATATTTCCATATCCTCAAATAACATGGTAGATCGTCGGTTTTCCTATTTGATAACCAATGAATCATTAACAATAGAAGCCACAAATCAAAATTTAACTATTGATGAAATGGAATAGTTTGTCGGCAACACCTACCAACTTGCGTAAGTCATAATGATGTCCTCCAACATAATATTCTGAGTATTGCTTCTCCCTCTGTGACGAAGTTACAAAGATTATTGTAAAAAGAAGTATGGCTCATGCGACAATAACACATTAACGACATATACTTGGTTACTTCAATTTGGAAACGAGAAAAGTTTATCTCAGAATATCGTTAAAATCCAGGTTGCATTGCAAAATCTATTTCTAATGCTTAATCTTGAGATGTGGAGATAGGGCAAACATACTAACCAGCAACCTCAATTGATGATCAAGTCCATCCCTCTGCTTTTTCAACTGTTCAAGTGAACGAATTAGACTAACTATTTTTTGCTTTAGATCTTGTATTTCCATGTCCTTATCTCTGCAGATAAATTCTTTTTCTCGCAATGAACACCTGAGTTAAAGAAAAGCAGACAAAAAATCCATTCAAGTCACTAAAGACAACTAATGAGCTACTTGAGATTTGACTAGTGTTGCATTTAAGTAGAGTATCACTAATGTGACAACTTTTACAAACCATCTTAGTTAAACTTTAATCATTGAAAGGTAAATAGACTTGAAGATGAGCTACTACCTAGAGGAGGATGCTAGATTGAACAAATAGTTCATCAAATTCTTGGCATCAGCAAGCGACCGGACTTGATTCCAACGTCCCTTGCCACTGAAAATCCGTTCCCGCTCTTCTGCCTCTGATAACTGAGATGCCATGGACACTAGTGTTGTAGAAGAAGTGGCAAGCATATTTTCAAGGGCAAAAATTCTTGAATTTCTTGCACCAGGAGACATTGATACATCACTCCTATATGGAAGTTATAAGGGTTAATATTTAATATATAGATGGGGAAAAGGAAAAATAACAAAGGCATAATATTTATGATAAAACAGTTTCTATATTTATCTTAATGTTACTAAAACAGAAAAAGTTCAAATCTTTATTTGTTTTTATCAATACCAGTCCCCTAATTTGAAGTAAATAAGAAAACAAAGTGTGTTGCGTATGTATATAAGATATAAGATAAGAATACTTATAATAGAAACTAATCATAAGAGAAAATACAAGGTACTCTTAACATGATAGTAGAAAGAATAACGATGTGGTAAGATAGTCTATCAAATACATTAGCAATCAGTCAAACAAACAGTATTGTACAATAATTAATGGATTCGTGTGTTTTTTACCCTGTATTGTTTAGCTTCATCATCTCTGCTTCTTCTTTTAACCTGGCACTCTCCTTGGCCATTTCAGCCCTCCTGAAATGAATAGTAAAAATTAAATGATTATGAGTAAACCTCTACACTAAGAGCAGAAACAAAAAAGCATTTCACTCGTATGCTGAGCTGCATACCAGCTGCACTACAATCACGGGGTACCACAAACAACAAAAGTTAAGCACAGTTTTCCGTTTCCATTGAAAAAATTCAAAACCCTAGTTCATTTCACTTTAAAGGTTAAATTGGCATAAGTTATACCTAGAGATATCAAAAGGAAACAGGGAATCAGGAAACCCTATCCAACCATATGTTCGTTAGATTTAATCAGGAAATCTGCCATTTCAACAGAGGTTTAAGATCAAGAATCTAAAAAGAGATAGCACATACACTTCCATTTGACGTTGATACTCTGAACGTACTTCATGCACTCGGACAGTGACTTCGAGTTCATGCTCTATTGCCTGCATCAAAGCCTTAAAACAGAAAAAATTTGCATCAAGTAGAGGCAACCAAAACCCCCCTAGAAACCAAGCATATAATATAATAATATAATATATAAGACTTAGCAACATAGAGCACTAATCAACATTCACAAACTTAGGAGTACCTGAATTCCTGGACCATTCCCACTGATACCTGTTTATAAAAGAAAAAAAATAGGACTTATTAGTGAAAAGCTCATTAAATAGGGAAAGATGCCTGGCTAGACAAATCTACGAACCAGATTCACGTGAGGAAGCCTTTCGAGATTCCAAAAGTTCTTTTAGCCTTTTTGTAGCCAAGGATGCTTCTTCTGTTTTCCTTTGCAACACCTAAAATGAAACACGTTAATAGTGGGAATATCCGTCATCCAAGACCACAACAACAGGGGATTTCAAATCAACATACCATCTTTGTTCTTTGATTCAAAGCTAACAGCTTATGCATCTCATATTCGTTCTTCCTCCCTTCTTTTTTAAGCTGGTAATTACACAAAATATGTTTAAGATGATTCGTTCATAAGTAACAATTTGTTAATAAGATGTCAGTGAGAAAACAGTGTTAGAAACTATAATCATTATGTTAATAATCAACAAAAGGCCAGCCAGCAAATAACCTAATATTATAATATTTACTAATGGCACACAGATATATATGCAATTATAGAATGGAGAAATAGCTAAGGGTATTTTTCTATTAAAAAAGTAAAGAAAGCTCATCCTTACTACATTTACCTGGAGAACTTCCTTTTCACGTGAGGCTTTCCATAACCTAAATTGTTCAGATTCCTGCTTAATCTTGTGTTGCAGTTGAACCTAATGAAAATGAACTATCAGTAAAGAATGTTAAAGTAAAAAATAGAAAATATTTCAAACGGTAAATACAATTTCCATTAACGGGAGAATTGCACCTTTTGGGATTTAATTCTTTGAATCTCATCCTGAAGTCTTTTTGCAGCCTCGTCACCTTTCTGTTTTTGTCTCAACAGTTGAGCCTGAGCATCTTGTTTCTTCTTCAGCTCAGAGACCTGGAATGTAAATAATTAGTTCACTGGATTGAGTGGCCATTAAGAGTTAAAACATAACAAATAATAAGTCCACCTGTGATTCAAGAGCATTTAACTTTTGAAGATATTCTCCCTTTAACTTGTGAGCGCCATCATCAGACGTGGATTTGAGTTCCTCAATTTCTCTCTATCAATGATACAAAAACGGTTTTGAGTTATCACACTAACCTATTAAATGTAATAATAATAACGATATACTACATTTATATAATAATAATAATAATAATAATAATAATAATAATATTAATAATAATAATAATAATAATGATGATGATATACTACTATTATATAACATAATAAGAATAACAACAACAACAATAACTACAATACAATGAAAACTTTCTAACATAGATTGATTACCTGCAAGAATTTCTTCTCATTTTCCAACTCAAGAAGTTTCTTTTCATAATGTTGCCTAAGAACTGAAGCATTATTAAACAGCTTCATTTCAGCCTTCAACAAATAAAAAAAGACAGTTCAAATATCTTCTAGAATAAACGTGAAATAAAATGCACATGCATGTTCACACTTTAGTGAATTTTCATGCTTTGACAAAGATATAAGAAAACCAAAATGAATCGGTGTCTTTATGAGTTTAAAACAGACGTCTAGATGCAATAATTTATACCTCCTTCTGTTCAAGTTTCTTGTCCAATTCTTTGAGCTCCCTATCCAACTTTTCTTGAACAGAAGAATGTTCTAACTCTTTTTCATGAATTTCGACCGGTTCAACGTCATCTGCATAAAAGTTGCACAATGTTGAAAAAATATCGATTACATATCTATGATTAAACACCAACTCAAAATGATAGCAAAAAAAAGGCAAACATAAAAAAATTGGGTATCGAGAAGTTGAAATGCTGTCATTATGTCTAGCCTTGAGAAATCAATTTGTCATCTCAAAAATTTGATGGATTGTCCCAGCCATACCAAACTAATCAAGAATAATATTATTGATGTCAACCTGAAGGGTCAATTAAAAGTTATACTGCAAAATAAAAATACTCTAAAAAAGTACCAAATGTTACCTGTTATGTCCACAGGTTTGACATCACAATCAGAAGAATACTCATTACCACCTGCAAACAGACCATTCTTTGATTGGAGTCCGAGATCATCTGAATCAACCCAGTCTACAAAATGGCTTGACTTCACATTCAAATTTTTTAAATGCAACAATTCCCCTTCCAAATCATTGATCTTTGAAACATAAGATTTCACCATGTCATAATCCTAGAACCAAGTTCAGATTAAGAGTTAGAGATGCACTGCTTTGTTGGAGAGTTGTGACCATGCATCAGAAATGACTTGATGGAAATTGTAGGGAGCAACAACATTTCTATCAACAAATTACAAAAAAAAATTCATTTAAAAAAAGTAAATGATTTATTGAATTCAAACCTGATTTGAATTGGAGTCAACCTCATCCCAAGATTTACCATTACGAATTGCTTCTATTTTCATGATCAATTGGTCCCTTTCAACCTAAAACATTCAATACTTTGAGTAAGACACAACAGCTTGAAGTCAAAAAATACCTCAATGAAATTGTAAGAAATTAGCAACTTTGACTCTTTCGTAAAACTCCCAACATTTTACTAGAACAGAAAAAAATTGCTTAGGATTGACTAAACACCTGAGCATCGCAAGCACGTTGTTTTAAACTCTCACAAGTTCGTCCACGTGTGTTAAGCTCGCGCTGTAACTCTGCATTGCTTGCTTCAAGTAAGGATACCTTGTGTTTAAGGATCTGGGCAGGAGGAGGAAAAGACATCAGAGACATATGACTGGTAAATAAAGGATCAGCTTTACACCCATCCAAAGAGAATGGTGTACCTGAATTTCTTCCAATGGTCCACCCGCAACACCTTTATAACAAAGAAGTTCAGCCTCCAATTGCTCAATACGACTTTGCAATCTCTGTTGTTGGGCGCCGATTGGATCACGATTAATCTAAAACAAAAAAATTGAAATTAATCAAATGTAAGAAACATAAAATACAACAAACTGTACAGAACAATTAATCCACAAGCAACCAAAAAAATAGAACGAAATTTTAAAAAACACAAACATAAAGCACTTACAATTGCCTTGTTTTGTATGTTCCGCGCACGATTTGCATACTTTAATGTATTCAACGTCTCTTCAGCATTGGTATCAGCGGGACTGACACATGCTGCAGTATTTCAAATAGATTAAATGAGACATACAATATCAAATAGCTATAAAAATTTAGAGGAACTAGTCATTCACTGGGCATGAACAGTGTACCTATCATCACTGTTTTGCTGTTCCCTCCAAGAGAATCCTACGTATTCATGAACCAGTAGCATGTCAAGAAAAATATAATATGAATCCATGCGATAGATATTTCAAAAGCAAACACAACAGATGAATCAAGTAGAATTCTCAAGGTTTCAAGTTAGGAGTTGCAATACAAATTCTACATGACAGTCAAAGTTTCAAGATGTCAAACAAGTAGAAGATACTCACTCCCCTCCCCGACAAAACATGAGTGTTAGATCATGAGTGATGAGTTTTGTCTAGATATTATTTAATACATTATTTCATCAACCACGTAGAATAGAATCATTATACATTATATATTAATATTACGATAGAAAATACACATTTTTCGAATGTAAGAGTATTTAGGTATTTCCTAAACAAATATCATCGGACCTACAGTAGAGTCATATAACCCTCCCAAACAAAACATGATTGTTCGATCATGAGTATTTAGTATCAGAAATTTTGTTCAGATATAAGTTTTACATCATTTCACCAAGTAGAAAAGACATCATTATATTTGATAATAAATGTATATATTATACGATAGAAAATACAGAGCGAATAAGTACATTAAAGCATTGCCTATTGCTTAACTAAATACAATGCAAACCTGCAGTAGGCGTGTTAATTTGCTATCACGGTATGGCACATGGCCTCCTTCTTTTCGCTTTCTTTCATCTCCTAGTGCACTTATTACATTTCCAAGAGTCAACAACCCCTTGTTGATATGAATACCTAAATCATAAAAAATCAAGTGAACGTCAAAGAAACTTTGAAAAACAAACAACAACAAGCATTCATATAACTGAGCTACTAGAAAGGCCATGCATTAACTCAATTTTCAAAATTCTATTAAAACAAGTATGACAAACTATAGAATAAAAATGTCTCTATTAGTTCTATACTTCTATTACAAATTAGTTCTATTACAAATTAGATAAATATATTGTGTCCCAAACAATCGGTATACCTTCTTTCAAGCGCATTCCATCTGCACCCGTTCGTTTTGCTCGTTCAGAACCCGCAAGATCAACTAAATGTAGCTTTGCACATAAGACGTCGTCACCATTCTTTTGCTCCATTATGATGGTGAATATAGCATGTGAACGACTAGACAAGAAACAGGAACCACAGAATTATCATATATTAAATTAATTTCCCAGCTAAGTTGGAAGGATAAAAACCATTAAGTGTAAACATTAATATGCAGTATACATGAGAGACGTTATATCATATTAAATTATTCAAAAAGTCAAAACTTGTTATTAGAACAGTTTACCTTGATTGACTATTCATATTTGTACTCCCAGTGGCACGTGACATGGAACCACGAGAAAGATAAGACGACATTTCTTCTTTAGTCTTGACTTCGGGCTCTGTCACACCAGCCAGGGTTATTCCTCCATTATAAGTCTCTCTGATCTGTATTGGAACTCTACCAGGCACGGTAGGCTTTGCATTACAAGCTAGTTCTCCTCTAGATGCATTGGAATCAAGCAAATCAAATACTTCCTCCTTGAAAATCTGTCATTTTTTAACAAAACAAGTTTTAAAATGACTGATCTTAATCACATAACAAATCCACTAAACACAAAAATAAAACAGTATACTTTACCTCAATAAAAGATACTCGAATCAAAAATTCAGTGGATTCTTTCAAATCCTGAACCCTCTTGAATATGGTCCCCATCACCTTGGGTATAATTCCACCAGCACTTTCTTCTCCAGTATAATTTGTTCCCATAGTGTAAGTCTTACCAGATCCAGTCTGAAACAAAATAACCAATACCAAAAAAACAGAAACTGACCAGTTAAACTGACCAAACATAACAAAACAAAGCATCTCAAAAAAATAAAAATAAATAATTCACAATCATAATTTAACAATAAGATTTTTTACCTGGCCATAAGCAAGAACAGTTGCATTGTATCCATGGAACAACGCATCAACAAGTGGAGCCACACAATCGTCATATATAGCAGATGATGGTGACCCCGAACTCCCATAAACAAAATCATAAGTGAACGCGTGTGAACCAATTTGCACCTACAATTCCCATACAGATTCAAGATTTCATAACATAAAACATAAACTTAACAATGCATCACGCGAGTTCAATTAATTAATTACAGCTAATGAATAAAAAACGCACCTGAGATTCTCCAGGAGGGACAGTGATGCAATTGGTGCATCCGTGGAGAAGCTCCGCCGTAATCAACGGTCGAATGTTGACAGCAACACGGACACACTGCATTGCATCTGAATTTTTCCCGCTTCCTTCCCCGTGTTCCATTTCCTACAAATTCAAAACAGCGTTTGTGATTCAATTTGTTAATTATCTTGATTGGTTGAAGCTGATTAGGGTTTTGATCGAAATTGGATACGGTATATAAATTTAAACTGAGAGAGAAAAAGAGAGAAAGAAAGAGAGAGAAGAAGGAATTAGGGTTTAAGCTGTGTGAGAAAGGAATTGAAAGATAAAGCGAATCTGAAAGAAAAGAGAAGAGGAGGGAATGGAAGAGAAGGAAGGGTTTGTGATATTTTGAACAGAGAAAGGTGTGTTCGATTTTGAATATGGTGGACGTTGTGGGTTTTGGATTAAACTGAATTTGAACAATCGCGCTCACGTCCGAATTCAAATAAATCAGACCTCAGGTCATGTGATTCTCACGTGCCGTGGAAAATGGGTTAGACTTCTAACGGTCGGTACAAAACTACACATTACAATAGTCGCATTTTGTTCCACCCGACCATAATATTTGTAACTTTTTTTATAATTTTTTTAAAATATTTTCGTAGTCAATATTAAAAGTAAAAAAAAGTCAAACAATTCGTATACGGAAATTGCTTGATGTAGAAAATTATACCATCACGATACATTTGATTAGTCACTACCCAGGTTAAAAATCGATTGAAAATTTATTCATTTTATGAAAATGTAACACTAGTGATTTTTGTAACTCTTTTTGTTTGGGACATATAGCAATACTCTTCAAACATACTGTCAATTATTTTACTCAAAAATCAGTAGTTATTTTCTGTATAGAAATCTTATTTTCAAATTTGCCTACTTACAAAATAACTATCGCAAAATGAATTTTGCAATTGAAAATAATTATTGAAAAATTTATTTTTCAAATTTTTCAATTTAAAAAATAACTACTGAAAAATTTAAAAAAATAAATTT
>JBBPBR010000008.1:45064398-45081406 GCA_037974775.1 Cicer pinnatifidum | reverse complement strand
TAGTGAAGTTATTGTTAATTTTTCGTTTAATAATAACTTTATTTATATATATTTTATATATTAATAGCATATATCCTAACTAATATCATATTTTATATATTAAATATAAAAGATTGAATTCCCTTATAAATTTGGGGCCATAGACGATATCTCTATCTCTAGGTAGATTTGTGAATTAAAATATATATTTTTTTTATTAAAAATGAATTATATTAACAAAAACAAAAATGATAATTTTAAACATTATACATAAAAATGAATTTAACAAAGCAAAAGGTGGATACACCATTAGAACAAAAAAAAAATGAACATTGGGATCAATCTGAACTAAGAAATGAGTACATCTATATGCTTCTCTTAGAGAATAATTAAGCGAGTAGGTTTAATTTATCTGATGTAATATAGAGATAATCTCTTTGAAGAGGATAAACAACAAAGTAACACTATACAAAAAATAGTATTTTACAACGCTTTTTTTAAGCCATTTACGGTGGTTTTTCAAAAAATTAAGCGCGGTAGTATCTAGCGCTTTAAAAAGATACAACAACGCTCTTTAAAATAAACAAAAAAACGCTGTAAATCTCTTCTAAAAACGCGCTGCTTGTTGTACTAGTTTTACAGCGTTTTTTCAAAAAAAAAAGTTGTAATAGGTGCATTCTTATTCTATTTTTATTAAAAAGCGCCGTAAAATAAGTATATTAAGAAAGCAATATCCTAGATTAGCAAAATAACAACATAGAGTCCTTTCAATATTATAACAACTAGCATATTACAAAATTCAACACTTGTGTAACAAATTATAAAACACTATCATTGAGTCATTTCAATATTATAACAACTAGTAGATTACAAAATTCAGCACTTGAGTAGCAGATTATAAAACACTATTATTGAGTCCTTCTAATATTATAACAACTAGTAGATTACAAAATTCAGCACGTCAGTAGCAAATTATAAAACAACAACATTGAGTCCTTCCAATATTATAACAACTAGTAGATGACGAAATTCAGCACTTGAATAACAAATTATAACAGCAAACTAATCACTTGAGTTACTATGAATCTTTACTATAAGTCACTCTACGAAATACTATCAATTGTCTTCCAAAACAAACAACACTATAAAAAATTAATTCACTATACTAAAAAAAAAGTAAGTCACTATATAGAATCAATTAAAGCTAAAAACTTACAATCACTCTTGCAGCCTTTTCATTTACAATTGATCCATCTTTACGAGTACGAGTTTCAACATAAATCTCTTCACGTCTAGGTATCACTCCTTTGCTCTTTTTTATCTAAACTCAAACAAACCTTTTCATTAGTAAATTTTGGGAGACTTTTTGTACCCACACAATGAACATCTTCGAACTTAGCACGACTTTGTCTAGTAATTTGACTTAGCACGATTTTTGTTTCACCAAATTCTAGAATAAACTCTAACTCTTAATCAAACTCGCTAAAATTCAAAATTAATCCCTAAAATGAACCCTAATTCTAAATCAAACACACAAAAATTCAAAATAACAAAGAAAATACATATAACTAAGCCAATATTTCAAATATATATTTAATATGAAGTTATAACTAACATAAAAAAAAAAAACAGAAATCTAAATTTACCGGTGATGCGAGAAAGGTGGTCACACAGTCAGGTCACGATGTCGTCGTGGATGTGGTGCGATACCGGTGGTCGCAAGTCGGAATTAGGCTGAATTAGGCTGCAATTTCATGGGAAGAAAAACCAACAAGAACAAAGTTGAACATGTTCAACTGGACTGCAATTTTATGGGAAAAATCTTCAAACTTAAAAGCAACAACCTAAGAAATTCATCAGTTCATTTACTACCCATGAAGAATACTAACAAAACATATCAAAATGAATCAAAAGGGTCATCAAATCATGACTCAAAAGTTCCAACAAGAAAAAGCATCTCAAGAACCTCAATTCAATTACAACATAACCAAAAAAATTTAGATGATGTTACTAAGAATAATAGCTATAATAGTCCAAGAACAAGTGTTACCAAGAATAACAAAAAAATTGAATTCTATTTCAACAAATGATGCTTGTGGTGGATGATGTGGACTAAATTTTTTTTCAACAAAGAATTGAATTTTGTTTCAACAAATTCTAGAATAAACCCTAACTCTCAATCAAACTCGCTAAAATTCAAAATTAATCCATAAAATGAACCATAACTCTAAATCAAATACGCGAAAATTTAAAATAACACAGAAAATACATATAACTAAGCAAATATTTCAAATATATTTTTTATATGCAGTTTTAACTAACATAAAAAAAAAAACATAAATCTAAATTTACCTGTGATGCGAGAAAGGTGGTCACACGGTCAGGTCACATTGTCGTCGTGGATGTGGTGCGATAATGGTGGTTGCGAGTCATAATGTTCGTCGAGGTGAAGGCGATGAAGGCAATAAGGCAAAGGTGAGAAAGTGATAGGTTAGAGTTCGAGATTGAACAAAGGCGATAAGGCAACGAATTGGGGTTCGAGGTTGATCGATAACGAGAAGGAGAAAGCAACGGATTGGGGCTCGAGATTGAAAGTTTAGGGATTTAGCATTTTGACAAACTGGTTTTGGGTGAAAGATGAGAAGGGGTTTAACGTGTTCCGGGTAGAGGGGAGAGAAGAAAATTAATGTTTTGGTTCAATACTAACTTAATTTTTGGCTCCATTCAAATTTTGAATGACTTTACAGCACTTGTATAATAAGCGCTCTAATAGGTCTTTTAATTATGTGAAGGCGCAAGTATTTTACATCGCTTGTATAAAAAGCGCAATAAAAGCACTATAAAATAGTATGTGAAGGCACTTCAGTTTAAAGGGCTTTGGAAAAAACGCTGTAAAAGCCTTGTAAACATTATGTGCAAGCGCTACGTGACCCTATATGACCATACAACATCGCTTTTTCCACAGCGCTTTTTAAAAAAGCGTTGTTGTATCCTCCATTATTTTTAAAATATTATACAACATCGCTTGTATTTACTAAGCACTATAAAAAGCGCGCTATAAAATGTCATTTTTGGCGTAGTGTAAATTGAGTTTAACCTTTCTTGATATAGAGAGGAGGGATAGGGATTCAAAAATAACATTGCGAATATCTTTATCACGAGTCAATAAAATGCCACTTTGAAAAACCCACATTTCAGAAAATAAAGAGCTACTGCATATCACTTTGTAGTAGGAACCACATATTAACTCGCCATTATGATCATGAAGGATTCCCCACAAAGCCAAGAAACCATCAATTATATGGATGTAAGCACTATCAGGGTTAATCAAGTTCTACTTCAGAACCTTACTCTTTATCAAAGAGTCGTGAATAAATTCAATTTGGTTAGAAATGTAAGGCCACAAATCACTAATCATCTTTGTATTTTGGGTGAAATCCAAAGTGACTTGGTTTTTACAGAGTTCATTAGCTGTCACACCAAAAAACATTTTTTATGCCTAAGGGATGTTTCTAATGTCGTTGTAAATAAGGTTTTATTCAAGTCAAGTATAAGTATCAATTCTAAAAAATTTACTCCAAAATTTAGGCAATAACTCTATTCGGAAGTAGTTTGACATCTTCATAATCCCTCATGACATGCATAAGGGTCTCAAGTGCAGAAAGGCAATGCTAAAATAGGTCTTCAAAGGCCATGCCTTTATGATATCTATCATCATTTGTTAGGATTTCCTCTGTGCCATCTTTCAAAGTGTCTTCCTTACTCTAACTAGGCTTTACCAATTAGAAACCTCCTTGAACAATATTATCAAGTCAACATCGATGTCATGGTTTGTGAGGTTATTATAGGTTGACTTGAGAGTAAATTGGTCGCCAGTAGATGACATCCATGTCGAGAAATCTAGAGAAGCATCAGTTGGAGGTTTCAAGGATCAAATTTTTTCATAAATTGTCTCAGGCATAATTTGTTGCAGGTTACTCCAATTCCAATTTGTACCATTGGTGTAGCTCGATATAAAAAACTCACATTCTCTAGGTGGAATTGCTTGAGATAATGACTCAGCAAGCTTTCCACAACCTAATAACCTGTGGTTATTCTAAAATTTTGTAGAATGGTCATCACAAATAATCCATTGCACATTACTTTCAGTATTGGCCCACACTTTACTAATATTCCTCCAAGTATTAGAAGAAATTTGCATTGTTCGATAAGAGGAGTGTTGATAATACAACTATGATACTTGGCTCAGGCTAGTTGAACCCAAAATTGGTGTATGTCTAAAACTAGTTGCCAGACAAGTTTGGTCATATATGTCTGATTAAGGACTTTGAGATTCTTGAAGCCAAGTCCACCTTCCTTCTTTGGCTTGCAAATTGTTTCCCAAGAGATTAAATGATATACTCTTTATTCAGTTGTACTACCCCAAATGAAGTTGCGACATAATATTTAAGATTTGTCACAAATAGAACAAGGAATTGACATGGTTTGCATCACATAAGTAGGAATGTTAGATAGATATGATTGAACAAGAGTGACTCTACTTGCAAATGAGAAATATTTAACTTTCCAATTTGAGAGTTTAGATCCAAGTCTATCTAAGATAAAGTAGAGTAAATCTTTTGAGACTTGTTGATGAATTAGAGGAACACTAAGGTATGCTCCAAGGTTTGTAGTTAGGTCAATCACCATAGTTTTACTTAAAGAAGTTGCTTCCGTAGTTAACATATTTTAAGAGAAAAATACCTTGGATTTATGTATGTTGATATTTTGGCCAGAATTGCGGCACATGTTTGTCAAAATAGATTTAATGAGCTGAATTTGCTCTATACTAGCCTCAACAACCAAAAAATATCATCAACAAAGAATATGTGTTAGAAGGTAAGGTCCCCCACCCTACCAAAATGAAGAGGTTGTCATTGACTGTTTGTAATCAAATATTTAATTATCTAGCTCAATATCACTACATTTCTATATCACTATCTTCAATAGACAAAAATGTAGACTTGCTTTAAAAGGGATGAGAGGATCTCTAGATGAATAATAGAGGTTGTGATACAATTGGATCACAGGATTCCTAACATCATCATCTTAAAAAAAACACGAGTTATCATCCGTTTGGAGTGCATATATTATATTAAATCTCTGTCTCTTTAGAGTTGACAAGTTGAAGAATCTAGTATCAAGATCTCCTTGTTGGATCTATTTGTATCTAGATTATTGGAACCAATAGCTTTCCTTAGCCCTATATAAGGAGTTATACTCCTTATAGAGCTCTTGTATTAACTCAACTAGGTTCTAGTTGGTAACACTTGCAAGGACTCGGGTAATACCTCCTAATCTTTTAAGAGCATATTTTTTACGTACAAAGATATTACCAAATGTATGGTGACTACAAAAGTGAAAAGTAGATGTTTGATTTGTCATATTAGAGGACCAATCTTTTGAGTTAATCTAGTGATGTCTAATCTGATTATCAAAGTCAGCATGTTCAAGCCATGCACCAAAAACTTTAAAGTAGTTCCATTGAGGAGGAAATTGACCATTTTGCAATTGTAGCCAAAAACCATGGTGATAAGAGGAGAGGATAGAAAGATGAATAACCATACTATTCAGGAAGAGTTCCTACCAAAAAGTATTACAAAGAATTCCATCAAATCTCTCTTGCAGTTGGATGCACATCCAGGTAAAATGATGGTCAAAGAAGTCAAGATCAATTAGATTGGTATCCTCAATACAATTAGCAAAGGCAATTGCATAGGTTGATTCATAGGAGTACTACCTGGTTTTTTGTGAGCTGCAAGGACAATGTTGAAATCCCCAACAATACACCAATCACCATTTATAGTTGAGGAAAATCATGAATTTATTGCCAGACTTGTAACCTAAAACCAAGGTTGGGGCTAACATAAGCAAATGAGAAATACAAGAGTGAGAGGGTTCCAACATTAACCTTTATGTTTACAATATTTAGATGAATAGATATTTTAGATGTTTGGGCAAGAAGATTGCCACATACACCAAATCCCACTAGATAGGCGATCGACGTCAACTTTACAGCTATTAGGGAACCCAATTTTATAAATGATGTCATCAGCTCTGGTTCCACTACGAGGATCAAAGAGTGTAATGAAGTAAAATTTGTGCATCTTCACATAATCTTTAACAAGGCTAAGGAAATTGCGGCCGCCAATACCACAACAATTCCACATTAGGAAATTCATGTGGAACCAATTGGATGAGAGGTTGTAGAAGACCCTTTAGGTTCTTGATGCAACTCTTCTTTATAAATACTTTCAACCTCCATAATTTCAATTGGAATCTGTTGGAGATTAACATCGATTGCATATTGCTTTGCTAGATGTTTCTATGTTAATTAACTAGATTTTGTTTCAAACATAACCTCTCTGGTGATAGGGGATCGCTCCCAAATTGTACTTTCACCCACACCCTCGACCTATTAATGTTGAAGGTATCTCATTTGTTCCGATAAAAGGTTATCATATTTCTTCTTCTTTTGACTTTCTTGAAGATTTTGTTGTTGACTGGTAATTCTGATGACAACTTATTTGACAGGTGCCTTCACAATATTCTTTTTAGTTATGGATCATTGGTTAATGAATCTAGCATTATTACCATATTGGTTTTCTTTAGAGTTTTTACCTTCGGTTGAGTAACAAACTTTTTTCTAAGTTGACTAGTGTGTTGTGGCTTATTTAGAGCTCGTGTTAGAATCCACTTTAAGATTAGTGGTATCTTTATTAGTTTGACTTGACTCTGCATGTTCAAACTTATCCTTTTTGATGGAGTCAAATATATTATTATGATTTTTATCTCCATCTTAGATTTTGCAATCTCTATCGGGGAAATAGAAACCATTGTTGGGTCGATTGGGGTTTACAGTATAAGGTATTTTCCTTGTGTTTCCCTAAATCAGACAGTTTTGACGTCGTAGTTGTTTCTGCACGCTCTATGCAACTCTAAATCTTATGTCCATATTTACCACAATTGAAGCATTTAAGATGGAGTCCCTCATACTCCAATGAAAATATGTATCCTCTTATCGTGATAAACGAAACCAATGGTTTTCTAAATCAATCTCCATACATATATAGGCAAATTTTTCTCTCGAATGTATAAATGACATTTTGTCAACTTTTAGTATTGTGCCCAACAAAACTCCAATATGAGTGAGAAACTCCGTGTTGTATAAATATAGAGGAAACCTTAGTATATAAATCCAAATCACTGCTTTTTTGAAAATGTCATCTTTCTAGAAAAATATAGGTGACCATCTTTGGATAATAAGGTAGTCAGATGCCACTAACTATGACCCTTCATAAAAAACATGGGCACTGTATATATAACTTTATAGGAAGCTTTGGTATATGAATCAAAACCGCTACTTTTTTTGGAAACCTCAGCTTTCTAGAGAAACATGGGTGACTATATTTAGACAATAAGGTAGTGATTTACTGCTAACCATGACCCTTCGTAAGGAGCATGGGCACAGTCTTCCTCATCTTTGAAGTATGCAAGAAAATACCCATCGATCATGTCAACAATATCGATGGCACCATTCTTTGTCCGCTTTCATTTAAGGTTGTTTTCTAACACTTTAAAGTTTAATTTCTTCCCTATAAGTTTGATTACCAAACTTTTCTTCTTATGGGTAGCTCATTTATCCCATTCTTCATCAGCAAGAAGAATATCTTTGCCTGCTCCACAAGGAGAAGAAAAGTGTTTCAGGTCAACGAAAGCATTCAAGATAATTTTATGTTGAACTTCGTCTCCAATGATGTTTAGTAGTTTTTCCTTGTAAGATGTGATACACATAGCATCATTCTTTGCATCATCCACTTTTATGTCACTACGATGGAGAATATCACATGCTTCTTGAGTAGGTGGAGGTTCATGGTTTACCATGGAGTAAACCCTAATAGAGTTCACCATAGTATTTTTTTGTTAGTCCTTTATATTTTGAGATAGTTCTTCATATTTTGTTTTATAAAATCGTTAATAACTAATTTTTGTTTAAGGTTATTTAAAAAGTCATTTTATATAAAAAAACATAAACAAAACTATTTAATATACACTATGACAATTAACATGTGACATATATAGTAGACTTTAAAAAAGATTTTAATAATTTAAATTAAGAAAATATTTATCTGAGTAGGTGCAACTATAACACAAACACTTAATATTATTCTATAAATAATGCATCTTTTAGGAGAATAATTAAATATCATATTACAAAAACGAGAGATGACCCAATGTCTTAATGAAAAATCTTATTAGAGTTATAGAAAGGTGAGACAAACTTATAGTTAAAAACTATTGTGACTCTCGAGTTTAAGTTTAGATGTAGGCCCTTATAGTCTTTATTGTTGCTAAGACAACAAACATGATTCGGTTTAATGAAAATTTGAGTTGTTTGGTAATCAATTCGGATTAAACAATAACTATAAATTCAAATGATTTGATTGTGATACGTAGATGAAAAATTAGAACTCAAATTATTAGTTGTGTAGAAGAAAAAACATACATAAAAAAGATAAGATGTGTTCTTGTTGTGCGATATTATTTTAGGTATTGACAAAATCCACCTCATTCATTCTCCTACTTATCTTCCTCATCCTTTAAACATGAGTTATCATTCCTTTACTTATCCTCAAAATGATGATCATTTTTGTTATTATTATTAGAGGAATTTATTATTATATAATTAAATAAAGTGAGTGAAATAAGGAAATCAAAAGGTAGGCCCAATTGAAAAGAATTGATAATAGTTAAGCAACTGATGAACCATTGTGATTAAAATTAACCTACACATTAACATAAGATTTACAATAACAACAAAGTCGTACTCCACTAAGTAGGTTCAGCTACATGAATTTAACGATGCCATAAAGTTCTATCATATAAAATATTTCTCTCTAGCTCATTAATCAATATGTATTTTATGATAGTTTCTCTTATAGTTTTCTAGTTCTTCAATTGCCTCTAGTTCTGACTACCCTTCATTTGATTTGCTTTTCTTACTACAAAATCAATATGTCTCGTCTCCACATGTCAAATCATCTAAGTCAAATTTCTACCATCTTTTCTACTATGTACATGTGCTACCCAACTCTCTCTCTCTAATGTTATCATTATTAATCATATCTCATCTAGTCTTTATACACATTCAACTCAATATTCACTTGTCTCCTTGGCAGCGGACAAGGGCCACAACATCCCCTATATTTTTTAATTTTATATATAATAACGATATATTATCAAGATAATAGCGATAAAATTAAAATATCATCAAACCTTTGGTTTTGGGAAACTGAAATCGCGCTCTCCGTCTATGTAGCTCTCTTCTATTGTATGTCTACTCAATTTGTTCTCCCTACCTTAGTATTTATACTAATAAAATATAATAAAATTAATATAATAAGCTCTCTATATATATAAACTACCTAATATCGAATGATAAACTAACTAATCTAGAATAGAGAAACTCTAATACCCTAGTTAGCACCTCAACTACTAACTGTTACCAAACGTTTACATGTTAACCATTGATATATGATATAGTGTGATACTATTTTTTTTATTGTGGACTGTTTTAATTAATATGTGTATTTTTTTAGGAGTGACACAATGTTTAAACATAAAAAAAATTGTTGTATTTTTTCAAAAAGAAAGTTTTCGACAAAGATGAAGATCGTAAAATGGATATATTTTACTTTATTGAATTGTGTAAAGTTCTAAAAACTTGTGTGAATTGTGTGACTTGTGAAAATTGTAAAACTTGTGAGAACTGAAATTCTAACTTTTTCAATTTGTCTACTATGTATGAATTGTGTGAAATTCTAAAAAAAACTATACGACTTTTAAGAATTTCAATTATAATATTTTAGTTAATACTTGTCGTTCCCTGACTCCCCCTGATATTTTATGCAAGTGCCGCCACTAAGAAATTGCATCCCTTACAACATAACCAATCTTACAATTGAAGGCGTTGACATTTTAAGGCGTTGATGCGTGTCAGAAGACAATTGTTCGCCATTGTAGAGCTTCAAGCTCATCATTTCACTTCAAATAATACATATTTTATATCCTTGAATTTCATAGTTCTATCACATTTTTATGTTTTATCACGTTTTTATGATTGTATCTATGCTTAAACTAATTGATGACTTTTCTTTTGATGGGTCCATGTTCCACTTTTTGATGTGATGTGGGAAAAATAGAGATTCTTGGGGCAGTGCTTTTATGCAGGTGTCTATCGAGAATACCCCAGGGGTATGAGCTATGATCGATAAGCCTCATAGCCCCGGTTAAAAATCGGGGTGTTACAATAACTTTTTCACTGTTTGATTAAATTGGTTCTGATTTAATGATTTACCTTGAGTACAAACAATAACAAAACTAAAGAGTGCTGGAATATAGTGGTACAAGTAATTTATTCTGGTTTACCACTAACTTGGCTACATCCACCCCTTAACTTAAAAGGATTTAATTCACTAATTCAGCAACTTGAATTACAAAGCACATAACTCTTTAAGTCAGTCTTCTCAAACAACCTAACAACCCAGACTTTTGAGGAATACACATACCTTTACTCTACTAGTCAAGTTTTTTCCACACAATCTGACAACTCTAAATTTTTGAAGATACACTAACACCATTATCGAGTTTGAATACAAAGGTTTGGAACTTGAATCGTTACTTCTAACAAGCTGATTATACAAATGACTATGACGCTATATGAAAAACACTTAGAAAATATTTCTCATTCGAACAAGTGTTTCTCTCTTTGAACTCTAAATGAATTTGGAATTTTGAACTTGAGTTCTTCTACTCATTTTTCCCCCATGATCTTCTTCTCTAGCCTTGAGTATGTCTTTATAGATAAAATTACAACTTCAATTTAGTCATTGTTTAATTTTGAATTTTATCTTCAGTTCTAAATTGGTCAACAATGATCTTATTCATAAATAATTCTGAACAACATGCTTTTTGATAATATGTTATTTAGCCAATTCTTTATTTTTGAATCTAATCTTAGTAGTTCTTCTAGATTGATTTTGTTCGTATTTTATTTTGATTGTGTTTCAAGATTCATAAGATTGATTTTGTTCGTATTTTATTCAGATTTAGTTTGTAAATTTTTGAGATTGATATTGTTCATACTTTGTTAAGATTCCTTTCACAAATTCTTCAGACGAAACTTCCTTCCTATTGCTTGCTTTGATATAGGTAGAAATATAATGTTGGACCGGTTCTTGAACTTTCACGAGTAGGAATATGACTAAGTCCAATTCAATATTTTGTCCTTTGTCAAAATCTAAATCATATCTTTGCAAATAATAAATGTATCTTCTTGTGAGTGTTTCTTCTTATATACAATTCTTGATCATACCTTCTTGTAAATAATTCATATATTCTTATAGATAAATCTTGATCATATCTTCTTATAAATAATTCATATCTTCTTGTGATAAATCTTAGTCAAATCTTCTTCTAAATAATTCATATCTTGTTGTAGATAAATCTTTATCAAATCTTCTTGTAAATAATTCATATCTTATTTTTTTATAAGATGTTGATCATATCTTCTACAAATCTTGACCATGTCTTCTTTTCAACTTAGTTAAAGATTTTCTACAATTCTAAATCTAAATCAAATCTTATTTTAGATTGTCTTCAAAAACACGAATCTTCTTTCATATCTATAAAATTAAATATATTATTCTCATAAAATACTTTTGTTACGATCAAAACTCTGAGTATAAAACCAAGTTGGTTTCAACAAGAATGATGTTGTTTAGAATTCAACTTAAAATGAGTAGCAAAAACAATGCTTACAGTCTTAGAGTTTTCCTAAGAAACCTCTACAACACTCTTTTAATATATTGTTCTTGTAACATCTAAAGATTCTTCTTCTTCTTTATGTCACACATGATTCTTTATGTCAAGAATCATTTTACTTGCTCCCATGTATTTCATGGCAAAAGGCTCGCCCATGTGGTTCTTTCACATGTCAATCTTGAAAATATTTTTCCAACAATTATTATGTCATCAACATATAATAACAAGATAATAAAGTTATCGTCATAAAACTTTATAACAAAGACACAATGATCATAAGTTGTCTTCTTGAATCCTTGGGCACATATAACAAATTTAACCTTTTTATACCATTGCCTTGTAAATTGCTTCAAACCATCAAGTTGCTTCATGTAAATATATGTTGTTCAAGAGTGTGATGAGGACAATGAGATTAGAGATATCCATTGCACCTACACAATTAGGGTGTATTTGCTGTTTTTTGTGGGCACCGTCATTTTCATAGTTAAATGCACGACATATGTAGCTCAATTACTTCAGTAATCTTGCAGTGAAATACACAATTGAGTATCACTACAAACAAAAAATGTGCTTAAAACTAAAAAATTAAGGATATAGAGAACCACACAAAGATGTATACTAGCTCCTCTATGTTGTCCCCGTATATGAAGTGTATCTTGTCCCTCTTCAAATGAATGAGATTTTCTTCCTTTTAATATTTGAATATAAGCACTTACAAGATCCTTCTACATTTGTTACATGATTCGTACAACAACCCCTTCTCCCTAAACGCAAACCACTCAAAATCTTGAAACAATCCTCCAAATTCTAAAACACTATATATACCTTCGATGTTTTTTTTTTCACGACAAAGCTTGATTCACACACAAGTTGAACAAGAAAGAGTTTTCAATCTATTGTTATTATCTTGAATGCATGAGTTTGTGGAATGGGAGAGAATATTCTAAGTTCTAAAATGTTTTAAAAGACTTATATAAGATGCCTAAAAAAGATTGGCTAAAGTAAAACATTTTGAACCAAAATAACAATTTCTTAGTTGTCATAATTGTCCAAAACTCAACTTTGCAGCTCTTGTAAGTTGATTCACAAGCTTGTAAGTCGACTTACATGAGTTTGAAAAAACCAATATTGAAGACTATAGCAGTATGAGTCGATTCATAGCAATGTAAGTTGACTTACAAAGACTTATGATTCGATGGTAACTCGGCTCACATGGCAGGTGAGTCAACTTACACCCTCGAGACATCCAAAATTGAGTTTTTGATGTATGTAAGTCGATTCATAAGTTGATATGTCGATTAACAAAGTTAAGAATCATTTATAAAAAGTTTTTAATGTGGCCAATACAATATGATCATGCTACAAAGTTTATGCATGCTACAACAACATGCAACAAAGCTTATGCATGATAAGACTTACTTTTCATGTGCTCTTTCAAGTTCAAGTGGCATTTGCAACGAGAATTGAGATTGAAATCACCAAAATCATATACTCACCATCTAAATTTAGACTAAGCTAGTTTTAACATCTATAAAAAAACTAAGTCTAAACTAACAAGGAGACCTTTACATTTACAAAAACCTAATATTGAGGAGCAAGATTGATCAAATGGAGTCCAGGTTCAATGAATAACAACATATACTAATATCAAAGGGCTACTTGGCAACCCCTATCTAGATCAAACTACAATAGTTCTATTTGCGACCTCATTTACTCAAATTAAGGAACTATCCAACAATTCTTTACCACGATTGAGCTACAACATCTCTCAAGTAAAGATAAAACCTAATCAAGAGAACTTATTAGAAAACTTCGGCAACAAAACAAATCATGACCCAAAACTACTATAATTAGGGGGTTCGCCCCTAGGTATCATATTCACTTTTTATAATCCAATATACTAAAATAAATATATTATCATTATACCTTACTTAGTATCAGAGTGCATATGCAGATACATTTATATGCATTAGAGATAAAGTGTATGAGAAATCAAGGAGTCAACATCAATTGATCACCATTTCTTGATGATCAACTTTGTGTTTTCAAACATGAACAAGACCATATCGCGTGATCTTATCGCATCAAATCCAGTTTTGATATCACAAGACACTATGGATTTAGAAAACATATATTATGAGGACCATATATTCGGCAATGACTTCTAAGACTATATTTTCATCAAAGCATAGAATATTGTTGTTGGATACATGTGATTGTATATGCG
Organism: Cicer pinnatifidum; assembly: GCA_037974775.1. Taxonomy (NCBI): domain Eukaryota; kingdom Viridiplantae; phylum Streptophyta; class Magnoliopsida; order Fabales; family Fabaceae; genus Cicer; species Cicer pinnatifidum. Next base: position 45,067,338 of record JBBPBR010000008.1, on the reverse strand, counting down.
GTTGTCCCATCCACACTTGATTCCAACACCTGAAGTAAACCCTAAAGAAGCAATTGAGGATGAAGAAGATGTATTAAGGATATGTAAATGTTACTATTAAATTTGAAATATTAAATTTTACTTATTAATGGTAATGTGAATTTATGGCTATTTTGTTGTTTGTAGGTGAAATTAATGAATGTGTGGGACATGATACAAGAAAGAACCCCAAAATTGAAGAGATTGCAAAATAATCTTACAAAGGTACGAGGTATTTGAAATTACCAAAAGAGACAACATATAAAATAGTTTAAGATTATTTATGCTATATATTATTGTATTATTTATATAATCATAACAACTTAAATTTTATATTTGCTAAGTTCTATAATATTTTTAATTTAGTAATATATAATATTTTTCTCAGTTATTTATATATTTTTAACTTAGTTATAAAATTTAACTAAATTTAAAAAAATTAGAAAGGTTGATTTATTACTAGTTTAGTTTAATCAGGATACAAAACTTCAATTAGGATGTTCATATCTTGACGAAACAAAATTGATGAAAAGGTGCATTCAGATGTGTACATCAACTGTAAAATATAAAAATGAAAAAGAATATCTAAATCATTCACCTTAAATTTATAATTTGTATGTGCACATCTGAATGCACCCGTAACATGTTTGGATGTATCTAAGACAAAATACAAAATCAATATAATGTTTAACCAATATAATGAAAAAAATAAAACTTTTATCCTATTTGGTGTGTATTTTTTATTATCTTCTCTAGAGGCCAACACAGTAATGTTATATTAGGGAAATCTATTTTACACAACTGTTCTTTGATATGGATTTTCATACTAAAATCTAAGGCTGGATAAACGGTCGGGTTCAGACGGTTTCAAGTCTAAATATCCAATCCAGCCCAAACTGCGGTTGGCAAACTGAGGCCCAATTTCGACTGTTTTTAAATCAAGTTTGTTGGTTTTTGGGTTATGTGTTTAATCGATTTTGCGGGTCGGGTGCCTTTGTGAAGGATCGTGTTGCATGTACCCTCTCCATTTACAATTGAAGAGAAGAAAAAGGAAAACATAAGGAGGGTATTAGTGTCGCATAACTCGGTGGTGGTGGCGACTTCGAACATAATCGGTGGTGGCGGCGGCTTCGAACAGAATCGATGGAGTTGGTGGAGGTGCTAGTGTATGAGTTGAGAGTGATGAAATGAGAATAGGTTTTCAGATTTTTAGTGAGAGGTGGGTTTATTCTAAATTTGGACCTTTTTTTTTCTGGACTGGAGAAAGCCTTTGAGATTTTTGGACAGCCTACTATTTTAAAATATAATATTATTAATTTGAAATGGGTGGGTTCGAGTATCCGTGGTTCAAAAATTCTTATCCGACCCGTCCATAATAAATCACATAAACCCGTTTTCGTTGACCTGCGTACCCGCATATCCGCTCTTTCCCACCCGTTACGGAAACTGGGCCGCAGACGGTTCAGTTTGTTTTGGGCCGCAGATTTTGGTCCAGCCCTACTATAATCATTACTGTGATCAAATCTAGATTGAATTACTTCCCACTTTGTCATATATATGTCTTGATGTTCTTTCTCTGTTTTATCATCATCATTACCATTAAACTGCAACTTCTTCCAAACGAATAATTACACCTTGCACCATCTTCTTAGCAAGTATACGAGCACATGGTAACATGTGTGTCATTGTGACGGTGCCACCATAAAAAAAGATCAAAACCACAAAATTAACTCCTTTCGCTTCACATGTAATAAAATTAAGCGCACTATTTGAAAATTTTCTCACCAATCTTGGATATAGAACATTTGATTTGTATTTGTGTTCTAATTTTCTCTTCTAGAATGAGGCATAAATCTTAGTGTATTGCAACTTTAACTTGTTCTTAATTGATACTCAACATTTACATAAATCACTTATACTATCAAATAACAACCTCTTTAACGGCTCGTGGACCGACTTAACACTGCTTGTGGTTTTATTTCTAGTATGAATTACACGATATGTCCAAGCCTTTACTATTTTCTTCTTTACCTGACCCTATATCATGGCTTCCACTATTTAGAAACTTTTGAAATTTTCTCACAAATTTTTGCTGGTCTGAAAACGATCAACATATGGTTCCTCGCTGAGGGAAAATGTACTACATCATCCCATGTGGTCATTATCTTGTCTCCATGTTCTTTAGGTTTGACATCCAACTTGCATCATGATTCATTCTCTTGTAAGAACCAAATTGATTCATATACAATGCATATTATTGAAGTTTTGATGATACCAAAGCAAGAGAACAATTGTCTAATAATTGGTTGTATTAAATGTGCAAATTAGTTTGATACAAAATAATAGTTTATGTTATTGATTATCTAGCATAAGTAACATAAACAAATGTGATTTAGTGATAACTATTTTATGAGTGAAGCACATGAAATATACTATTAATTAATGAACAAATATATATTTTTGTTGATGATTGAACGAGTCGTAACTTAGAAGAAAGTCAGATTGATTTTAGCATATATGATTTTTAGGGTTTGAAGAAGAAGAAATTTTTAGGGTTTGACTCCAAATATAAAAATATAAGATTTGAAGATGAAGAAATTGGGTTTGAAGATGAAGATTTTTGAATTTTTATTAAAAAATTTGAGGATGAAGATTATTGAGTTTTTATTATTAAATTAGTTTATTGATTAATTAATTAATTTTAAGTTTTTTATTAAATGATTACATGAATTAATAAAATGAATTTTAATTTTAAATATTGTATTAAAAAATTACACTGTCCCTATGTGTCACTTCATCTAAAATTTGTCATGTCACCATTTTTTTACATAAAAACATTTATAAAGGGTCTTTTTAAAACTTGTTAGAATTTACAAGGGTATAAATTAAACAAAGACTAAAATCAAAATGAAGTATATTTGC
>JBBPBR010000008.1:45010846-45064388 GCA_037974775.1 Cicer pinnatifidum | reverse complement strand
AATAAATTTTTAGTTTTTATAAAATTGTTGTAATATACTTTTAATCTCTATAACTTTTTTTTAGTCTCTATGATAGAGACTAAAATTGTGATATTTGTAAGACAAAATAGTAGATAATTTTTTAATAAAAACTAAAAATAAAATACAATAGTGTTATAAGAATTAAAATTTTATTTAACACTTTATTATATTTATGTGGAAATGGATTAGATCGGATTTCAGTTTCTTTTTAAAACACTTACATCAAATATATTATGAGCCTAAGTTGTATCGATAACAATTGAGCTTTGATTTTTTATTTATTTATAATATACAATTAACTTTGATCCTTTGTGTCTAACTTTGTAATTTATTAAATTTATCACAAAAGTTGGACCATGGTAAAAACAGAAAGATAAGGTAAAAAGTTGTTAATCGGATTATTACAACTTGTGCAAGCATATATAGCAAGTGGTTATAAATTATTTTATTTCTAAAATATTTTATGAGACAAAAGTAACACAAAACCTATTAAAACAAACCCTAAAACCTTGGAGAACCATATATCCACGCCTCTTTACTAACCAACCAAAGTATCATTTTTCCCAAAATAACTCTAAGCGATGTCTTTTAAAGCACATTACTACAAACTCATTCTTTCTAAGATCTTTGAACCAAACACAATACCATAAAAAAAACATAATTTTTGTATACTAAGTTCACATATTTGATTACAACATCATGGACATGAAGAAGGTTACATGTATTGTTCTCGTTGCCGCAGCCTCAATGAGTGCAACATTGGTTGCTGCCGAGGTCCCTGCACCGGCCCCTGGCCCTAGCAATGGTGCGTCGACGACCGTTGTTGGGTCCTTAGCCGGTGCCTCGTTGTTGTCTTTCTTTGCGTTGTTCTATTAAGCTCAAAAAAGATATGTGAAGGGAAATATAGGGAGAGAAGTTTATACAATATATGTAAGTTGCATGGAATAAATTAGAGTTGTAACCATGCATAAAAAAAAGTCATCAAGCTTAGGTGTATTGATATATATGTTATACTTTGTTTGTAACTTGGAAATGTAATATAAATTTTGTTTTTCATAGTTATGTACAAATATGTACCATTATTGTGTAGAGTTAAAAGAGTTTAAGGCTATGTCCTATAAGTAAAAAAAAGAATATACACATGCTTTAAATCATATTTTACGATGTAGATAATATGTTGAAAAGTAATATAACACAATGACATTATAATAGAATTTGATTAAATGTCTATATAAAATTCTTTACACCGTTAATGAATATACATCAATGTAGAATTCTATTGCTTTTCGAATTCAATCAAGTTATCTTCTAATAAATCCACCAAATAAATAAAACTAGAAGAGAAGGGGCCTTTCTAATTCTAAGTTTGAGGATGAGACATGATAATAATATTAAATTTCATAAAATCAAACGGCCATATAAATCACACAGAAAAACACCAATGAACATATAAATCTTTCTCAAAATAACATAATTCAAGTAATTTATTTACATGAAAACGATCAACATTCAATCAACCAAGAGTCTCAAAAAAACAAACTCACGTAACTTTTGGAGACACATTTTTCTTACAATAATCAATGATTGATGAGAAGAACCTCTTACAATAATCAACGTTACTGCACATATGTTTAATTCATTAGGATTCTAAAATTGTTCTACAAGCAAAAACTCTAGTGTACTTTATGAAGTGACCTCATATATATTATTGTCGGTTGAAACTATGAAAAAAAATTAATCGATTAACTCAAATGTGGTTCAACTCAATTTGAACAGATTGACCAATTTCACGTTCTAACCAGTTGAACTGGCCAATTCTGTTTTGAAAACATTGATTGAATAGGTAATACTTCATACTCGGTTAGAGTGAAGGTAGTCCATAACTAGCAACAACAATTGAGTCATCCATCTACAAACTTTAATTTCTACATGAGAAAATAGCATATATAATGAATTAACCATACTAATATAAGAAAAACATTACATATTATGAATTGATTGGGATGAACTTATTTGAGCAATATATGTTAGTGTAAATACTTGTAAAACTCTTCGTGAGAGTTAATAGCAATAATTTATGATATATCTATAAACTTTTTTTAAATTATTGTTATAAATTCTCTCAAATAATTTATATAAAAATAATGTGGTTTTTTTATTTTATTTTATAAAAATAAATTATACATAAATAATAATATGATAAACACTTAACTAATTTATTTATCTAAATTACGTAGATTCTAACGTTAATGGTTATTTTATATCTTAGCTGAGGTTATAAAAAGGACACACATTTGAAGTTGTAGAATCTAGAGGGGTCAATCATGAGCATCAAATTCAAGAAATGATCATTCAATTTATGTTTAATGATATCTTTTCTAGTCTTTGTAGGTATACAAATGATTTAATAGAGTCTCCTGTTCCAAAAATATGATACAAGATATCCATATTTTTTTTAGAGTATAAATGCTATCCAATACCCAAAAATATAACTTTCAGGTTACTAAATATATTCTAAAACTTTGTGCGGAGAAAAGTCTTCGATTTATCAATTCCTTATGCTATCGTTTTATGTAATTTCAATATCACTGACATATATCCCAAGTAAGGTACGCTTGCAACGTCAATTTCTTAAGACAACATTGTATGACCACTATGACATATTTTCAATCCAAATGTGAACCACTTCATCAAAATTTCCCAACTAAGACATAGATGCTTCCTTAACGCCCAACAATAATTTCGTTAAACAACACAATATCCATGTACGATATTTTCAAATAAGTTATAACACTGATCTCCGCAAAACTACTTGAATAATATGATTCATGTCTCCTTTAAATATTTAACTCCATGTCTTGAAGTTGAATCCAACCATAAGAATCTATCAACATTAAAATTTTAGAGAATGAATTTTGCTACTCATTATAAGCTTACAAAATTAATAGTTGAGCGCGAAAGAATCAGTATAAACAAATAGTAATAACACTACTCATTTTATTACTCACTATAACACATAGAAAAAGCGATAAATTTATTCCTTACTCTTAACCGTCACAATTACAAAATAAATTGTGATAAAAATATTGTCATTTTAGTAATACAATTTTAATTTTTTTAATTGTATTATATAATTAATATTATGTCTATTACTTTCAATTTATCATTTTTTTATTTTGTATTCATGATAATTAAAAAAAAAATAGATAATAAATATAATTCAATCTTGTCAAAAATAAAAAATAATTTAATTAAATTATAATTTTTTTTAATTAATATAAAATAATTAAATATAACTATTATTTTATATAGAGGAAATAATATTATCCTATATTAAAATATAGGATAAATTACGGAAAACTAAATACATTTTCTCTTATCTTGGGACCGATGTCTACACTCATTAATATAGTGTCTGGATTTTGGAGAGATAAAATAATACAAGTGAATAAAAAAATAAAAATGAAGCATTAACACAATTAAGAACAATAAATTTAGTGAGCAAAGCAAGGAGCTTCCAAGTTTGGTCTTTCAGCAGCTGCAACTCATCACTCTCACTCCTTAAAAAAAAAAAATGCTGAATCCAACAAGAGCAGAAGCAGAACGGTTACTAGGAATCTCAGAAAAGCTTTTACAAAACAGAGATCTAATGGGTTCAAAAGAATTCGCAATCTTAGCACAAGAAACCGAACCCCTTCTAGAAGGTTCCGACCAGATCTTAGCAATCGTAGACGTCCTAATCGCTTCTGAAAAGCGCGTCAACAATAATCCCGATTGGTACTCCATTCTCCAAATTGATCGACGCTCCGACGACCTCGACCTCATTAAAAAACAGTACCGCCGTCTCGCTCTCCTCCTCCACCCCGACAAAAGCCGATTTCAGTTCGCCGATCATGCTTTCAAGCTCGTCGCTGATGCTTGGGCTGTTCTCTCCGATCCAATTAAGAAATCTCACTACGATAAAGACCTTTCGTTTTTCGCACGTGTTGATTTATCTGTTCCCGGTTGGGTTCAGCAAGATAAATTACCGGTTCGGAGGACCGGGCCTGGGTCTGTACCCGGACCCGGTCCGAGAAATAGTGCTGCATCTGCTAGAGATGAGATTTCGGCAGATGAAAGAGCGCGCCGGAGGAACGCAACTTTTTGGACAGCGTGTCCTTACTGTTACCGTTTGTATGAGTATCCTAAGGTATATGAGGGTTTTTGTTTGAAATGCCCTAATTGTGAAAGATCATTTCACGGTGTTAATGTTCCGTCGTTACCGCCATTAGTTCCGGGACAAGAGGCTTATTATTGTTGCTGGGGTTTTTTCCCTATGGGGTTTGTGCTTGGTAATTCAGATGAGAAAGAGGCTGAGCCGGTGGTGGTTGAGACTGGACCGGTTAATCCAGTTCCAGTGTCAGTTCAGCCTCCTTCTTCGCTTCCGAATTGGATGCCTGCACCAGTACCGGTGGAGAATGGTGGAAATAATGTAATGCCGGTTACGACGCCGGCACGGGTGGCAACTAGGTCCGGTGTTGTTTCGAATGGTGTTGGCCCGGGAACGGGTCCGAGGAAGCGTGGAAGGCCAAGGAAGTATTTTTAATGTGTGTATTGAAAACATCAACATCAAATTCGAGGTGGACAATAATCAAAGTTTTTTGGGAGATGGAATGTGTAAGTTGTTTGATAGATTTAGCTATGGATGGAAGATGGTTATGATGGATAGTTTTAGGTGCTGTTGTTTGTGTTTAATTATCTTATTTATGTAGATATAGTTAACATAGTTGTCTCATGATTGGTATATTTAACTCTTTAGTATCTATCTGCCATTTTCGCTAGTTGGTAAGGAGTAGAACAATGTCAACTGTTTGCTATTGTTGAAATTGAATGCACAAGGTCTTGACTTCTAATATCCATAATTTCAAGTGGTTTTGAATTCATGTTTTCTTTTGCTAAGCCCGTAAGCCGCCATTATGTAGAGGGATCCTATCTATTTCTCAAAAGAGAAAATGGAGAGCTCAATTTCTATAGTTTTGGATATAATTTATTGCATAAATTTTTTTAACTACTGACATAATTCGTTGAGCTTCTATACATCTATAATAATTGTGAACATCCTTACACCGCCATTACATTTTCCCCAAATACGTGTATAATGATATTGTTGCCTTGGGTGGCAAGTGTTCATGCTAGCAAACTGATTTGGATCTTGGTGTCTTGCCTTCCTTGGTCATAGCTCTGTCATTTTAATGGCAAAGAGACATTAATGTTGTAGAGAGAATATCAATTGCCACATGATTGCTTGACGTAGGATCCCAAAATTGATCAGATATGTTCGATTATGGTCATAGCATTGTTAGTTATGTGATTGTCAACCTCCCTAGTGTTAGTTATTGGGATCTTGCTGGGGAGATTTTGGTTTAAACATGTTTGGGGATATAATCACCCTTGTAGGATACACATAACACATTCCCTCTATTAGCCAATGGATGAGTTTCCATTTCAGATAGTTAGTTACCTGATGAATGAGTTTCCTTTTCAGATAGTTAGTTATTGATTAGTTACTAACTGAGCTGTCACAGCGTGATTACAGATAGAGAATTTGCTGCTCCATTTGTTCTATAAATACATTTATAGTGCATTTCCTTTTTAACATGTATCAGTTTCGCTTGAGTTTCTTCATTCTCTATTTCTCTGTTACTTTGACCCTCATATTCCAAGATTGAATCGGCAGGGATTATGTTGGCTTTTGATGGGACTTGGTTTGCAGTGAGAATAAGTTCTGCATTCCCTCTCTTAGGCTTAAGTCACTGATGAAGAATAATGAAAATACTCAGAAGATAGGTGGAAATGAGTGAGCATACCTTCTTAATGGGGAGGGGTTTTGTTACTTAATTTCTTCCTTCAATATCACCGCAGCTCAAGTCTTTCTTTTGTCTTTGTGAAATCAGACAAAGTTCACAGCAACTATAGTCCATGAATGATGAGTATTTTTGCAATAGTTAAGTGCTTTGTAAACTTATTATTTTTAAAATTAAAATTGGAAACACATTGGATAAGGCATATACCAAGTGTTTGTCAATGTTTTATTCCCATGTGTTTAAATTTGTTTACTTAGTTTCTTATGCTTTGGCTGGTTGCTTGTATTGCTTATGTAAGCTTAATTGCTTAACTAATTCAGAGCATTGGTTTCATTTATATATCTATTCCGTGAGAAAATTCAAGTTTGTGGATCCCTTGGCCTGAGATTTAGGTTTATAGAAGCATCTTTTTGTATTCATTGAGTTGGTGTGCTGGGGTATGAACAAGTTGGGGTGCCAAAGAGTCATCTTTTGCCCTATTTTTTATTTTCCTTATGTTTTAGGGATCGTTTCTTACACAAAGGTAGAAATTTATCATCTATAGTTAACCTACAAGCTCCTTTGTTTTCTTACTTGAGTTTGATGAGAATTCAACATTTCTTCTATTTCAAGCACTATGTAGAATGTGATTCTGATATTTTTAAGGATACTGCTTCACAAACTATAATCTGCCACTAGAACAAGAACATCTCTTCTGAAGATCATTACTTTTTCTGCAAATGTTAGTGTTATGTTGTGGTTTGAATAGAACTCTCAACTTCCTTATTACTCCACCCCTTACTTGACTATGATGACTACAAATGCATAGGAGTTGCAGTTCAAGATGCATAAAATTATACGTCTTGATTTTACATTAATTGGCATAAGACATAATGCACTGGTAGGATTCTTTGTTACATATTGGTATGGTTGCTAGTTTTTCTTTTTGTCGATACTTTGACTCTTTGAGGCCACCATTGTTGAGGAAGTGTGCGAGTGAGGGAGATATTTATTTATTTCCATGAAAAATTAATAAGTACTTCTTCTAGAATGAATAGAATAAAGGATAACTGAATTTAAAGATTAAATACGTCAACTTTTCAGTAATTAACTTGTTAGTATTTTCTTGTCCTCACAGTTAAAATAAATCATGGTTTGAGAGAGTGTATTTGAACAGCACAAATTATCTGGAATCTGCATTTTGATGCACAAATTTGGTGATTTTTTTAAAGGTAGTTGTTCAAAATTCCCCTCAAATTAAAGTGCAATTCCTATAGGAATAGTAATTTCGGTAATGTACATTACATATTGTAATTTAACACTAATTTAACAAATAAAAGGTTAAATAGGGTTTAACAAGTATTTAAAAGACGAATAAATAAACTTAAAATTTTGGTTAAATACGACTTAAGCAATACTTGGAAGATTTACGAAATATCTAACAAATATTTGGAATACAAACAAAAGACTAATTTATAAGTTAAATAATAAAATAAGATATAAAAAGTATTTGAAATGCAAATGAAAGACCGACTTAATAGTTAAAAGATTAAATAAGATTTAAGTATTTGGAGGACCAACGAAAGATTGACTTTTATTCAAAATTTAAATAAACCTTGCCAAGTTCTATAAGACCAACGAAAAACTAACATGTAGTTGAAAGATTAATGAAAGACCAACTTAACCCTCAAAAAGTGAAATAAGATATAACAAGTACTTAAAAGACCAACGAAAAACCTAAAAAGTACTTGAAAGATGAACCAAAGACTAACGTAATAGTTCAAATGTTAAATAAGACTTAATAAGTACATAGAAGACTAATGAAAGATCGACTTAACAATTAAACAGTTAAACAACACCTAATAAATTCTTCTAAGGCCAACAAAATACCAAGTTAATATATACAATCTTAAATCAATTTTACTTATATTTAAAGTTGGAGAGAACCCTTCAAAAACTAACAAAATACCAATTTAACACTTAATTTTATATTTTTATTAATTTTATGATATTATAAATTAATTTTATATTTATCTAGGGATAGTCATATTAGTCCTCCAAATACTTAACACTTATTTATGAATCGATGATGGTTGTGTTAGATAGTGTTATTATATATTAGTAGTAAGGATATTCTAGTCATTTCTATTCTCTTGTACATATACTAATTGTAACTCTATTAAATTAAGTTTGGTTTCATTCTATGTTATTCAACCTAAGCTTGGGTCATTGAAAAACCGATAAAAAGTATTGCGACATTTGCGGAGAACCAAAGATTATATGTTGATCTATAAGAAGTTTGATCAACTCCAAGTCATTGGTTGTTTTAACTCTCATTTTGCAAGTTACCATAACGAATAAAAGTCTACGTATGGCTTAATTTTTATGATGGCAAGATGAGCTATTTCTTGGAAGAGCGTTAAGAAGACTGTCAGAGCTACCTCTACCATGGAGGTTGAATATGTGGCTTTGCTATGAGGCAACTTGTCAAGGTATGGGTTGAAGAACCAAATTTCTCGCTTCAAAGTTGTTGAAAGTATATCTAGATCACTTGTGATATATGGTGACAATAGTGATATTGTACATTTCTCTCGTAACACTATAGAGCACTTCTTGCTCAAAGCATTTTGACATTAAATATCTATTTTTCAGAGGGAAAAATAGCTAAGTCATTTGATATTTTGGATTAGTGGGAGTCAAAAATTGTTATACCTTTTTAAGTATTTAATTACCATTATTCTTATGAAATATGTATGTGACAACGTCAATTTTAAATTCATATCTTTTATAGTATTTTAAATGCTCGAATTATTCTTGGATGACATATATTTTAAATTATACTATGTTGATCCATATTCATTATCCTCTGTGAAATATGCGTGTTTGACATGTATGCTTTTTGTTTTCTCTATTAAATTTATTTTTTTCATTGCTAATGGTTATATTTCTTATACTTATTTGGTGACAAGTGCTTTTAAAAATAATTGATTATTATATAGATATTATCATTGTTATATTTCAATAATTAATTAAGACATTGAAGTGGGATGATTATTGAAATTAAATAGATTTTTTAATTAATTAATAAAATATATCATTGATTCTTTTAGAAGAAATATGATATAAACTCTATTATGAATACTAGATGTAGTATTAACTGTTAAGACAAACTCTCAATTTAAATTTTAATGAAAATAAACAAAGGTTAATTAAGAATGTTAATTATGATTCTAAATATTACGTAAATTTAATTTGTGCTTTTGAATGAATTAATTCAAAGATAGGACTCTAGCAAAACAAAGAAATTAGATAAAAACTGAAAAGATAAGAAAGGAGAACATTCTGGACAAATCCTGTGAAAACGAATAATATTCTCCAAGATCAAGACTGATCATCACAGCCTCAAGTAGGATCCATTCTAATCAAATAAATCATTCGAATCACAAGCAAGTTGAAACAAGTCTGAACCTTCTCCAGCTTGACTGTTAAGAGAGTTAAACAAACTTGAATTGTACAAGACATTTAGATTAATCAGGAAGACATCTAGAATGGTCAAGACTGAAACTCCAGATTAATTATCAATCTCCAGAAAGTTCAAAGACTAGAACTCCACATTGATTATCAATCTCTTGAATTTTCATTAAAGTTCTGCAGAAGTTCATCATCATTCTCCAAGTTGTTTTTCCAGAATCAAAACTCCAGACCGATGCAAAGACATCAATAAATATATCTAAAGTATAAAAGATCATTAAATACAAGATAAATCTGACAGAGTATTACCAATAGCTCTTTTGACCATTATTAATTGCTCTAAAATGCTTATAAAAGAAAGACCAATGCTCAGGGAAATTGTAGAAATTCAAATGCTAACAAGTCTCGTAAAATCATTCACATTCACATATTTGAAATTCTCACTTTCTTAATAAAGAATCAATTATGATTATATTTCAATACTTTGTTATTATTGTATTGAATTCTTTGAAAAGAATCGAATCTCAAACAAGAGTTAAGACATCTCATATTATGTCAAAACAATCTCATCATTATTGTAAAACTCAAACTATAAGAGTTTCATATATTTAGGAAGATTGTACAAAATCCTATCAAGGTTGATAGGTGACCTGATTAAATCTCTTTCTGGGTGGAAATAAATTAAGTTTGTAAACATCAAGGTTGATTTGAGTTAGATGCTGTAAAATCAAGATGGTTCTTTGCTTTGAACACCTAATGGAAAATCTCACAGTTGTGAGGACTAGACGTAGCCCAAGTTGAGTGAAATAGGATACATATGTGTGTGGTATTCTTTCTCTTATCTCCTTATTTATTAAGTTTGATTGATCATTTAAGTTAAAAAACATAAACTAAATTTTTGATTTTAAGCTAACCAAGAACGTTCTCCGTTTTTTTGTTAAAACCAAGAACGTTCTCCATTTTCTGTTTTCTTAACCAAGATCATTCTTGAATTAAATCCTTAAGTTTTTCAGTAATTTTTAAATAAGAACATTTACAATTCAAATACCCCTTCCTTGTAAATCGACATTGTTACTTCAATACTTCTATCCAAAATTGCTTTGTAATATTTGATTCATGAATCATGGTGCGACCATTTCTTGAAGAAATGTATTTTTCCCTTTTACAACAACACTTTTTTGGGGTGTTTTAAAAGAGGAGAAATATTGTAAAATACAATTCTCTTCAAAGGAAAGGTTTTTTGAATTCACCATCTTGATCGCTACAAATTATTGTAATACAAAAACCTTTATTATTTTACACTTATTTGTAAAAGGTAGTAAACACTTTATGTGATTTATCCCCGTGTCTTAGGAATTTAACCCATGACCATCTAGAACTGTCATTGGCAATTGTTATTCCATACTTTTTGCAATGGAAACAAGTTGTCCTTTTATGATCAAATAATTCTATGTGCAAGTGGTCTAGAAGTGAAAATAACATTCTTTGAAGCAAATATGTCTCACAAAGAACAATCTATTTATATTTCATATTTGGTAATCCTCTAACCAGTTTGACTTTGTTTAATTTTGATATCAATCTTAAGTTAGCATGACCCAATCTTTTGTGTTAGGTCAATTGTTCTTCATTCACTAACATAAGACTCTTTACTTCTTGCTTTCCTCAATTTGATAATTTGATTTTATAAATATTAGTTTTCTTCTTTTTCCAGTAAATAGTATCGATATGTCTGTATTACTATTTACCTTACTTTTTTTGATTAAAGACAACATAACCACCGTCACTTAATTAATTTATGCTTAATAGTTTATACATTAGTACTTAGACAAACAAAATATTTTTAATAGAGCGTTGATAAAAGTTTTTGAGAAACAAATATTCTTTTTGGATTTCTTTCGTCAAAACCTTCAAGAAGGACTACTTATATTTGTATTTTTGGTGAAGTTGACATTGTAAATTGTCAGCGCTTTGATATGTTGGTAAGACTTTTTTTTTTTGACAAATTGTTTTAAGTGGTTTTGAAAAGGTTTATGCTCCTAAAATTTTTATTAATTATGTAACCCTGATTTTATACTCTGCAAATTACTTATATCAAATGTGTCATTGTTGTTAAAAATTATTTCGGTCTTTATATCATACCATAACGTCAAACTAAGGTAAGGGGTGAGATAATATTCAATTTTATGAGTATAATATAATGTGGGATGAACGAGAATGTCGAAGTTCCTAGAGATTTATCTAGGGCTTACCACAGACAGTTGAGCTCTAATGAGTAATAATTAATTAAGAACATATGAATGATAATAGTGAGGACTAAAGTATGAATTAAAAACCTATAAAATTATTATGAATTAATTTATGTCAAGATTGCTTTATTTATGATTTTCGTGAAATTTTGTGCTAGTTGTATGGGTGGTGTGTATTTAAGTGTCATTGATATTCGAGTGAAGTTGTGATTTTACTTAGATGTACTATTTGCTGGATTTTCTAATTTATGATTGATAGATTTTGAGTATTTGATATGATTATGTGTGCATGACTTCCTGACACTTATTGAAATTGAGTGATATATATCTACAATAGCTTATAGTAACAAAATTAAAAACTGTAGGTATAGATAAACTATACCTACAGATAAATTATTTATTATTGGTATAGGTGTCTTATACCTTCGGTGATATAAATTTGTCGCTAATTGTTACAGTTACACAATTAAATTTGTGGCTATAGACATCAAAAATTTAAAATTGATATTTTTCAAAGCAGCCAAAATCTTAATTATTTCTGAAAATAATTTTGTACAAATATTTGTTCAATGTAAGCCAAAATAATTTTAATGGAGGCAAAATTCTAACTTTTTTTAATGCACCCAATTTCAACAGAGCCAAAACCTTAATTTGTTCAATGGAGGCAAAAAAATTTCAATTGAGCCAAAATCCAAAATTTTTAAATGGAGCCCAAATAAAAATTTAATGGAGCAAAAAAAAAAAAATAATAGAGCCAAAATATCAATTAGTACCAAATAAACCCTTTCTCCTCAAAACACCTAAAACCTAAAATAAGTTGAACTGTTCTTCTCTTTCACCCAATCCAAGCCTCAATCTAAATCCCTAACCTCTCAATCTACAACCCCAATCTGTTTTCTTCTTCTCGTCGTCGATCAACCACCTTCTCGAAGTCAATCAACCCCGAGCTCCAATCTGTTGCATTCTCACATTTGTTGAATCTCGAGTTGTGACCACTGTTCTCGCTGTCTCTGTAACCATTCTCACACAACATCCACCGTTCTCGTCGTTGTCGTGACTGTTCTCGCACCACGCCCACCTTTCTCGTCGTCACTATGATCATCGTTCTCGCATCATCGGTAACTTTTGAATTTTTGTACTGTTTATATATTTTTGCATAAATTGAACCTATGACCGGTGTTGCTTTTAATTTCTGTTTTGTTATTTATGTGTTGCTCTTTGTAATTTTTGTTTTGTTATTTTTGTGTTGTTCTTTGTAATTTATGTTTTGTTATTTCCTTGTAATTTCTGTTTTGTTATTTATGTGCTTTGAATCTTTGTAATTTCTGAACCAGTGACTACAATATGGAAGTTTCAACTTGTAGTATAGATTGGGAACTTTTGTTGTTGACTTCAATGAAACAAATGATATCACTCGTATCCACATAATTAACTGACAAATGTATATCTTTGAACATATTTCCTTTCTTTCTTCTAGGAATTTTAAAGCTTTTAAATATGTCTAAATCATCCTGGATCAGTATCTTAATATATACTGGTCTTAAAGCAAAATGAAGCAGAATACTAGCCACCTAACACAACCTAACGCAGAGAGAAATTAATACATGTAGTGAAGGAACTTACCACATGTTTGAGTAATTCTTCTATAATTTCCTGAGCCTGCCTAAGCCTTATCTCAACAATATTAAACAGGTAAATCAGCCTCAATCAATAAGTGGAAATAAGACACAATAATCATTAAATTAAATGTAATAAAAATTCAAATCTTTATCCTTATCTTCAATTTGTAACCGTATCACATCAACATGAAATTCAAGTTAGTTAATTAATCAAATGTCAATTGGTAAGATTTGATAATTTAATTAAATTTTTTTAGGACTTCAACTTTATCCTTTATCTTCAGCTTGTTGATTTTTTAGGACTTGCATTATGTGCTTGAAATTTGATTATAATTTTAGTTGCCTTTGTTTTTAATTTTTCTTCGTGTTAAAACAAAAAAAGGAAAAAAAAAACTTATTGATTTTTAAAATTTGCATCATCCATTTTCAGTTGATTTTTCCAAATGGCTTATAGAGAATGGATGTGTGATCCATCAAAACAAAGTGAAGAATATATTCGAGGAGTTAATGAATTTCTTGAATTTGCTTTTCAAAATTCACAAATCAATGGAAAAATAATGTGTCATTGTACAAAATGTGCCAATTGTCACTCTTATTCTCGTGTATGTGTTTATGAACACTTAACAGATCAACATCGTGGATTTCTTAGAAGCTATAGACAATGGATATATCATGGTGAAAAGCCTAGAACTTCAAGTAGCGCTACTAAACAAAATGTAGAAATGGAGCATGACATGGATGGATTAGTTCATGATGTATTTGGAATTCATTCTACAGAAGAGCCAATTTGTGGTGAAGGTGAAAGAATTCCCGAAGTTAGAGAAAACTCTAAATTTTATGAATTTGTGAAGGAGAATGAGCAAATGCTTTACCCTAACTGTAAGAAGTATAGCAGCTATCATTTATGGTACATTTGTATCATTTAAAGTGTCTTCATGGGTGGAGTGACATGACATTCTCCATGTTGCTTGATTTACTAAAAGATGCTTTACTAGAAGAAAATGTTTTGCCAAAGTCATATTATGAAACTAAAAAGATTGTTTCAGGATTAGGTTTGGGGTATGAGAAGATTCATGTTTGTCCTAATGATTGCATATTATATTGGGATAAATATGCCAAATATGAAGGATGTCCAAAGTGCAGTACGTCAAGGTGGAAAACAAAAAATGAAGACATACAAGGTAATGGAATGGAGACTTCTGAGAGGCGAAAGAAGATACCAACAAAGATCCTTCGATGGATGAACAAAAGAGCTAAGAAGTTACTCATGAACTTAGATGGTTATCTCTTGGACTATCTAAGGTAGTAAGAAGTTACACAGGTTATGCAGTTAATGGTTTTCGATTCCACACAAAGAAGAGAGAGAGATTTTTGAAAACACAAAATAATGGAGTTGTTGTAAAGACAAAGATCTCAAAAAATGAAATTAATTACTATGGGGCAATAACTGATATACTGCAGTTGGATTATTCTGGAAAGTACAAGTTTGTGTTATTTAAATGTGATTGGGTTGATATTAATAAAGGTATCAAAATAGATAAATTTGGCATGACGCTTGTCAATTTCAAATTTTTAAAACATATTGGGAAAAATATTTGTGATGACCTATTTATGTTTGCATCACAAGCTAAAAAGGTGTTTTATATATATGATGAAAGAAACAAGGATTGGCTTGTTGTTCTCAATGCAAAAGTTAGGGATATCTGTGATATGGTTGATGAGGAATCTAATGAAATAGAAGAAATTCATGGGCAACTAATGGGCGATACAAGTGAAGCTACTCAAAATGTTAATAATTTGGTTAGGCTTGAAGTTGAAGACGATAATGATTTTTTTTAAAGTTGTTGATGTTGATAATGTGGATGATGACGAAGATGATGAGGAAGAATGAAATGTGTTCTAGTTGTGCATGATTTTATACATTATGTTTTTCTTATACTTTTAGATTTGTCTATGTTTTTTGAAAAATGTATTAGTTATATATTCTTTGTTTTAAAGTTTTATTTATATTGTTTTCATTATGACTTATATGCACACGTAGTTTTATTGTCCTTTTGTTTTGTTTGTAGAAATGGAACCTAAATGGGCTAGAGGTCCTACAAAAATGTTAGATGTATGGGAAATAGAAGATGTGGATTTACTAATTGTTAATTTGGACAAATATGGTCGACCCATTGGTGAGGAAGGGGCAACACTAACCCGTTTCATTGCTAGCGTAGCTAGAAGAAATCAATATGCTCCTATCGACTACAAGTCATGGAAAGTCATGCCAAATGATTACAAAGAAGAAATGGTGAAATTAATAGAGGTATTATGATTATTCATTTAACTAATATAACATGCTTTTTTTAAGAAGACAATTGAAATGTACAATTAACATGTCTTATTAAAATTAAGATGTTTTGTTGTTTTTGTGCTCTAACATGTTTGATGTACAATGATGATGTTAAGAATATTTGATGTAGAGGTATGTGTTCATACTCGTATTTTCATAAGTAATATTTTCTATTTTTTGTGATAGGTTCTTGATGCAACTAGTGCTCAAAATTATTTGAATTCACTTAGTCCAAACAACAACGAAAATAATGAAAATGGTAATTAGATAGTATTAATTAATTTTAGTTAAAATCATTAATATTTTTTCTATTTTATTAGTAATATTTTTATATTGAATCGTGTATTTATTCATTTTTTATTTTATTGATTGTAGGTGAAGATTAAAAGCTAATTTGTTATTGAAGATGAAATATTGTCAATTTACTGGACTCAATTTCTTAATGTTTTTTGAGATTGTTATGAACGACACGCGATGTCTTTTTTAAATGTTAGTAAGACGTTTTCCACTACTAAGTAAAAATTCACTAGTGTGCTATGGTGAACATTGTTTAACTATTGTTTTATCGTTGTAAGACTTTTTTGTTAATTTTATTTTTCAAGCAAATGTGCATATGTGGAGTTTGGATCATCTCAATTTAAACTTCTTTCAGTTTATGGCATTCATCTCTATTTCTTTTAATTGAATTTTATTTTTTTTCAATTTTTTTATTTGATAAAAAATTTATACTGTATAGATCATACACGTAAAATTTTACATAAATTAAAATTATTTGATATGTTATTGAAACTCATAAAAATTAAAGGTGTTCATAAAAAGAATATAAGACATTAATTCTGATATATGTCAATAACATACTAAATGATTTTATGTTTGTGCAAAAATTTATATGCATGATCTATACGATATAAACTTTTAATCGAATGAAAAAAAATTGAAAAATAAAATATAATTAAAAGAAATAAAGATGATTGACATAGATTGAGAGAAGTTTGAATTGAGATATTCTAAACTCGTATTTGTGATGGTTCCATACACTTTATGGCCATTTAGGTTTGCCACAAACTTTAAAATAGTTTTAAAAAGTGTCCATTTATGGGAATTTAAGGTGTCACAATGCATTACAAGAAATAAGATATATGGCATCGACTTTTTGTCAGCAACAATCAATTTGCTAGCAACAATATGCATATGGAAAGTTGTTTATGCTACCAACAATAAATGTCACTACAAATAATACATTTTTTGCCCACAATATTATTTTTTTGTAGGTAATAGTATAAAATTTTGACAGCAACATAACATATTGTTGAGAATAATACAATGTTTTAAACCAACATAATTTTTTATTTGGAATACTACAATTTATTTTGCAGCAACATAATTTAACACTGCAAACAATACAATATTTTTGCAGTAGTACAATTTTCATTGAGAATAATACAATTTTTAGACAACAACGTAAATTTATTTGCTACACATAACTTTTTTGTAAAAAATATAACTTTTGTAATAACATAACTTTTGCTAGCAATTACAAAATATTTCTTTCATACTACAACAATATTAAGTTGCTGATGGTAATAACATAGTTTTTTTTTTAGATAATACAACAACATTGAAAATAATACAACAATATAACTTCTAATGGGAAAATATGATTTTTTTTCATAAATATTTTATTAAGCTGGTTCAAAAGCATACATTTATACCATCAACATAAATTAAAATATTAGTATGAATTTCTTGTCAAATTAATACAACTTTTTGAAAAAATAATCATCAAATTTAATAATATAATAATAATAATTTTATATTTGAAAACATTTTTTTTAACTCTTAATTAAAATCCTAAAAAACCTTACTTATTTACGAATCAGTTGTTTAAGTAAATTTATAATAGAAACAATTAAGTGCGAGAGAGATGGGAGAGTAATACCATATTTAATTTGTTAATTCAAGAGACATGAGAAATATCAATAAACTAAAATTTTATATGATGGGACCCACATAAAAATTTCTCTCCTCCAGAAGCCAGAGTTACGTACAAAATGAGGAGTGAAAGTTTTTCTACCATACCCACACTTCAAATAATAAGGATAAATTTTTAACTACTTTTATCCATTTCTCACTCCTCATTTTTTCTATTCATTCAACAATATCAAATATTTACTAAACCTCTCACTTAATTCTCTTTTCTCCTGACTTCTTTTTTTCTTTTATTATTATTTTTTTATTTCTTTAAACATCGAAACACAGTATTAACTAACTATCTTACTTTCTTAAAAAAAAAATATTTCACTATATTTTAAAAAAAAACTAACTCTATAAGTTATTTTCTAAAAAATAAATACGTTTTAAGTTGTTCCTAAACCATAACTCAAATAAATATTATTAGATTGTTTCGAATTCAAACTTAATTATGGTAGAATATATCATCTCTTCTATAATCATTTAACTATACCACTTCTTAATTATGTGGTAGCATTGTTTTTTTCTGCAATTATTTTGTGTTTCAATTGAACACTTACTCTTTTTTTTTCTTTTCTTTCTATTCATATTCTACTTCTAACTTCTATACATAAGTATTTTAAAAATATAATCAATACCAAATATTCTTGTTGAGGAATGAAAGACATATAGCAGCAATTTAGATAATTGATAAAAGTAATTTATTACAATGATTTTAGTTGTTGGCAAAAATACTTTAGTGCAACCACTTCAGTTGTTGTGACATGTCAATTAAGACAACAACAATTGTCGTTGTAAAAAACTACTACTTATGATAGGGAAATCAAATTTCTTTACAAAACTTTTAGCAACATCACTTATGCCAATAACATGTAATGACATTCTTTTCGTTGGAAAAATATATTTTTCAGCAATTTTATATTTTTGTCAGCGATATTTGTCGCTAACAAAAATTATTATTTTTTTGTCTTAATTGCAGTTTTGGTGCCACCATTTTAGCTGAATCGTGAAATTTGTCCCCCCATTTTATTTCTTTCCAGTTTTGGTCCCCAAACAGAATTTTGGTCCAAATCTTATGAAATTTTATTTTTTTTAAGTCGTACTATATCATTTATGACCATAGATTTCAGATACAATTATTGCAAATGAGATCTTGAGACATGATGTGACTTAAATAAATGCAAATAAAATAAAATTTCATCAAGTTTTGGACCAAAATTCTGTTTGGAGACCAAAACTAGGGAGAAACAAAATGAGGAGACTACTTTCGCGATTCAGCTAAAATAGGAGGACCAAAACTGCAATTAATCTTTTTTTAGTGATGATATCATATGAATAGTTAATGAATCTAGATGACTCCATATCATAAAATTGTATGTGATATTATTAAAAATATGTCAATTTCACCTTTTTTAGTTCAAAAATTTGATAAATAGAAAAAAATTATCGACTTTTAAAATAGGAGAATCATTTTCATGAATTAGTATTAATAGATGGACTAAAAATGCAATTAAATAAAAAATTATTAAAAACGAAATATTTAAATTATCCATATATTTATAAAAATGATACATACAAAATTAATAAATATCTATAAAATATAATTAATAAATATTTACAAAAACAAAGTAATAAAAAAATCATAAATTAATATTAAAAAATAATATTTGTAAAAAATCATTAAGTTTATAAAGAAGTAAAACATAAAGGAGAAAATGAGAAAATTAAAATTTTTAGAAAGACGGCGAAAAACTTTAAAGTTAAGTTATAAGTAAAAAACGAAACAAGATTATGGCCGCTAAATCCTCACAAAATTCAACAATAAATTTTGTGGGAAAACAGACTTCACAAAATTTCTAATGGTTTTTTTCAGCAAACTAATAATAACAACATATTTGAGTTTTATTTTTTGTGAGAGATTTTTTAAAAGTAATTTGTTACTTATTAGGGTCGTTTGTTAGCCACAATCTTTTTTTTAATTACCCATAAGTCTATTGAGAAATGTTGTACCATCGATTAAATATGCAAATGACGTAATCATTTAACGCTAGTTAATTTTATACGTTCAATCGACTATATAAAACAAAACGTTGAATAACTTATAAATTAAAATTATAGAATAATTTGTATTATCATATTTAATATAAAAACATTTGTACAATATTTCTGAAATATTAAAAAGTTTTCAATAATCTCCCACATATTTCAAAAGTATTAAAATATTTAAAAATAAGTTAAAAATAAATTATATGAGTTATCAAGCTGAGTATCAATATTTCAAATCTGATGTGTTTTGGACTGAATTTGATCGGACATATAGTTAAAACATGGATTGCATAAATAGATTTTATCATAATTTCATACAAGTGGTCCCACTTAACATCTATATAGTTAATTTCATCACGTACATTATACAATTCATACACCACCCATAAGATATGTTACTCTTGATGTTTACTCCCTAGCATATAGCTTTGTGATAAGTCAAATTTAATTTTGACCTTACAATTTAGTAGCTAATTTTAAATACACGTCTCTAAAAAATTAAGACAATTTCTTTCATCAACGTTTATTGACTAAGACGTATCTTTGGAAATATCATATGTATCGTCAAGTTTCAAATTAATAAACTTAACCTCCTTCACATATATAATCTAGGTCGGTTTAGATTTTTTTACGAGTCACTACTAGGGGTGGCAATAAAATCCGCACTCGCAGGTACCCATTCGAATCTGTTTGATTTGGGCGGAGAAAATTCGCTTTAATTGGGTGCAGGTACGGGTACAGATTTTTTCCGACAATAAAATTCGGGGGCAAGGGTGGGTGGGGAAATTAAATATTTTAAAAAAATTATAATTTTTAATATTTAAAAAAATATTAAATATATATATGTATATAAAATTTAAAAATTACAATAATATGAGTGGGTGCGAGTGGGGAAACCCGAGACCCGTTGCTTACGGAGATGAGTGTCTAAATTTTACACCCGCTACGAAACAGGGGCGGATGTGGGTTTCCCCCGATTAGTCGGGTGCGGGTGTGGAGGAGGCGAAATCCGCTCCCGCCCAGCCCTGTTGCCATGCCTAGTCACTATCAATGGCGACAAAAAAAATTCATGTATAGATTTATTATACATTTATCAATTTATTATATATGTTTGCTTCAACAACTTTCAAGCGACAACACTCCGTAATATGTAAAATAAATTCACATTCATTTAATTTCATATAAATTAAATTTATATCATCATTGTATCAATCTAATAAAATGGATATTCTCTATATACAATATCATAATTTAAGACATCTTCAAAGTGTCACAAAAACACTTTTACAATATGAGTTCATTAATTGTAGTATACATTTTGTTATTTTTGAATTTCGAAAAACTTTGAAAAAATAATTTATGTCACTGACAATATTACTGGTTGAGTCGCAGACTAGGTCGCTCTCTTTAAGACATTTCGAGACACTGCCCAAATTGTGCAAGACAGACTATCAACCACAAAATCCTCAAGATAAAACAACTCAGATCACTGTATTGGGTTTCTATTGCACAACAGAAAACCGTTCTAGAATTACAACCTCAAATATGGCAGTCGAATGACTACCAGTTGTAATATGGCACTAAGACAATTCAAAAGAAATAAAAGAAGTGAGTAAGAAAAAGGGAGAATAGAGAAAAGCCTCAAATATGGAGAGCTTTTGGTGTGTGTTTTCAACTGAGGAGAAGCCTGTATTTATAGATAAAATTTGTAACTGGATCAGAGAGAAAAGTGTGATCCATTAGGTCTGATTCACTAAACGTTTGCTTTGATTTAGGATTTGACCACATAAATGTGTGCCGATTTGTTTGACCACAATACGTGCCCTCAGACTTGACTTAGACTTTTGATCGGGCAATAACAGACACGGGAGATCAGTGATTAGGGTTTTGACCAACAAAGCTGAAGCGTGAAATCGGGGGCAAGGAACTAACTGGAGCAGATGTTGAATGTTGACTCGGTGGAGGGCAGTTACGTAATTAACGTATCAATTAGAGACAAAATGCAAGCATTCAATTAACTAAATAAATAATTAATTTTCATATGCTAAAAAATAATACACCACATAGCCAAAGAAAAAGCCAAGGTCGGGCCAGGCCGAGCCGAGTCGGACGACAGCGGCACGCGTGTGTGGTGGTCAATTTTGCTTGCGTTCTTCCTCATTCATAAAATTGGGGTACCCCTTGGGGCACGCCCCAAGTATCATACCTCCACCTTATATGCCCTACTAGTGTGTGATATCCCTCATATGTGGGACTTCTTCATTTTTTCAATTCACAACAACACTATATCTCATTAATGGCATCATTATTTCCAACAAACTTCCATTAAAGCATCATCATTTCCAACAATCCCTCACTTGAATTTAAAAAAGAAGGTTTTTGAATAGCGTTAAATGTTTCTATAAGATTGTGCACAAACAAAGGTGTCTCTTGACTTGAACCTTTGCATAGCAAATAAGATTCAGTTTCATCAAGAGTGACTCGTAGTATTGAACTCTATCTCTGACATCAAACTCATACACAACCTTTTCATTTGGGTGTATTCTCAAAAGCCCGTGCATTTATGGCCATGCACGTGTATCCCAATATAGTGAACGCTCTAGGAATTATGCCTCGAAATTCCATAAGAAGCGACCCCACTTCCACATTCACATAGGTGAGTCTATCAAGAGTAGTCTTGTAACTAGGTACTCCACTCCACATAGAGTATATATCTCATTAAGAGTTTCTATTATTTCATATTTTTATTGCTTCAAGAATCATGCTTCTTTCATATGTAATATAGCATGTTCATTTCTTATCACTATGACTTATTATTACCTATTGAACCTAATTCTTGGGATCTCTAGTCTTTTAGGTCGTATTACCATCATAAGTGACTCATTTATACATAGGCAATATTCCCATCCTTTTGGATGTATTTAGGACATTCTCTCTAGCTAATCCTTTCATCAAAGGATCTGCTAAATTATCATTAGTGCGTACATGATCCACTATAACAGCTCCTTTAGAAAGTAATTCTATAACGGTGTTGTGCTTACGACGTATTTGTCGTCTCTTACCATTGTAATAACGATTCTCAATTTTTGCAATAGCCGCGGTACTATCACAATGGATCAACACAACTGGGAGAGGTTTTTCCCACAAAGGGATCTCTGCTAGCAAGCTTCTCAACCAGCTTGCTTCTTCACTAGCAGTAGCTAGTGCTATCATTTCAGACTTCATAGTGGACTAAGCCAATATTGTCTGTTTCTACGATTTCTATGATACAACACTATTGACTATACTAAAAATATAGCCACTGGTTGCTTTGGAGTCATCTGATAAGGTGTTCCAATCAACATCGTTGTATCCTTCAAGGACGGCCAAAAACCTTTGATAATGTAATTCGAGACTCATGGTCCTTTTAAGGTATCTCATGACCCTTTCGATAGTGTGCCAATGCACCATACTAGGTCTACTAGTAAACTGCACAACTATCCCATGACGTAGGATATGTCGGGTCTAGTACAATCAGTGGCATACCTGAGGCTGCCAATGATGCTCGCATATTCAGTTTGTCTAACGTCTTCACCAGTGTTCTTGAAAAGTTTCGCACTTGGATCCTATGGTGTGCAAACAAATTTAAAGTCAAAGTAATTATATTTCTTTAGGATCTTTTCAACATAGTGAGATTTATCCAAAGAAATTCCCTTTTCTGACTTAGTAATCTTGATTCCAAGAATTACATTTGCTTCTCCGAGATATTTCATATCAAAGTTGTTATTCAACAAGGATTTCACATTATTTACAACATGCATGTTTGAACCAAATATGAGTAAGACGTCTACATAGAGACATATGATAGTGCAAATGCCATTTTCAAATTTTGAATAAATACATTTGTCACTTTCATTCACTTTGAACTAATTTGATATAGTCAAATTATCAAATTTTTCATGCCATTTTTTAGGAACTTGCTTAAGACCATACATAGACTTATCTAACTTACAAACCTTGTATTCTAGTCCATGAATTGCAAATTCTTCAGGTTGTTCCATATAAATTTCTTCTTCTAGGTCACCATTTAAAAAAATTGTTTTAACATCCATCTGGTGTATCACAAGGTTCTTAATAGCCGCAAGCACTACGCCAAAAATGACATTTTATAGCACGTCTTTTATAGCGCTTATTAAATATAAGCGCTGTTGTATGATATTTTAAAAAAAAAAACGGAGGATACAACAACGTTTTTTTGACAAGCGCTGTAAAAAAAGCGCTGTAAAAGACTTGCGCTTTCAAATATTTAAAGGACCTATTAGAGCGCTTTTTGGAAAAGCGCTGTAAAAAGCTTTTAAAAAAAATAAGGAGGTCTTTTACAGCGCTTTTGGACAAGCTCTTTAAAAAGTCTGTAAAAAAGCGCTGAAATAGGCTTCCAAAAAATAAAATAAGGAGGTCTTTTACAGCGCTCTTTAAAAAAGCGATGTAATAGGCTTTCAAAAAATAAAATAAAGAGGTCTTTTACAGCGCTCTTTAAAAAAGCGCTGTAATAGGCTTTTAAAAAATAAAATAAGGAGGTCTTTTACAGCGCTCTTTAAAAAAGCGCTGTAATAGACTTTTAAAAACTAAAATAAGGAGGTCTTTGACATCGCTATTTAAAAAAGCGCTGTAATATGCTTTATAAAAATAAAATAAGGAGGTCTTTTACATTGCTCTTTAAAAAAGTGTTGTAATAGACTTTTAGAAACTAAAATAAGGAGGTCTTTTACAGCGCTCTTTAAAAAAGCGCTGTAATAGGCTTTTAAAAACTAAAATAATGAGGTCTTTTACAATGCTCTTTCAAAAAGCGCTGTAATAGGCTTTTAAAAAATAAAATAAGGAGGTCTTTTACAGCGCTTTTTAAAAAAGCGCTGTAATAGGCTTTTAAAAAATAAAAGGTCTTTTACAGTGCTCTTTAAAAAAGCGCTGTAATAGGATGTTATATATAACAGTAAATCGTTTCAGTTCCTCTTTATTACATAAAATTCACTACGTTTCAGTGTACTTCTCCTCTTCATTATCCTTCTCATTGCGAACCCTATTGTCCCTACGAACCATATTGTTAACCATCTTCATTGTAAATCATCTCGATATTTGTTACTATCCCTCCGAACATTATTACGTATTTTTCTTATTGTGAACTCTACTCTGTCCTACGAACCGTTCGTATTTCTGCGCATTCTCGCTGTTCCTTCTTAAACGAAACCGTAACCCTACGAACTCTACGTATTTCTTCGCACTCTTCAGGTATTGTATTCATTTATGCATTTATTTCTTACATATATATATATATATATATATATATATATATATATATATATATATATATATAATGTGTTTGTTAATGCTAATAATCATATTTATTTGATAGTGTTTTACAAGTTTTCCGAGCTCAAATGGGTGCTACAGTGTCGAAGCAAAAATCAAATAAATCACATGGATTCCCGTAAAGGTTTGAAATATATGCCTTTAAAATTTCGTTAACAATCAATGCACAAATATTTATTGATTTATATGTTTTATTTTATAGTGCTCTCGTTAAACTAACAACATTGACTGCGAATACTGTATATTGCGATTGATGAAGAAGATTGTTGATATAATCCCAGAAATAGATCTACTTGAAATAAAGGAATACACCTATTACAGTGCTTTTTTTAAAAAGTGCCGTAAAACTAATACAACAAGCAGCGCGTTTTTAGAACAAATTTACAGCGCTTTTTTATTTTAAAGAGCGCTGTTGTATCTTTTTACAGCGTTGGATACTATAGCGCTTAATTTTTTGAAAAAACGCTATAAATATCTTTAAAAAAACGCTGTAAAATACCATTTTTCGCGTAGTGAAGTGATATGAGCACCCTAATGGATGTTATTCTAGTAACTCTAACTCTCTTACTTCTTCGAAAAATCTATGTTATAGGCCATATAATCGGGTCCATAATCTTTAGCAACTCTAACTCTCTTACTTCTTCGAGTTTCTATTTTACCTTGGTTGTTGCTTTCAGTGCTTCTTGTCACAGGAACTTGACTAGATTTGCTGACCCCACTATTTCTTAATTTGAAATGGAATTTATTTTCATAGAAGTCAACATCATTTGATTCTATGATTACTTTCACATTTAGGTCGTAGAACCTATACGTGTTACCGTTTACTACATACAATTTCAGTTATCATTGCAATGAATTGCTCTTCTGTCAGGTTAGCCTGATTAGAAGGGTCAGGCTTATTTCTACACTTGTGTGCCATATGACTATATTTCCCACAATAAAAACAAAGAAAAGGTGGGTGAGGGCCATTTCTAGGAGGTGGTTGTTGCCTTATAATTGAATTGCTCTTCTGTCAGGTTAGCCTGATTAGAAGGGCTAGGCTTATTTCTACACTTGTGTGCCATATGACTATCTTTCCCACAATAAAAACAGAGAAAAGGTGGGTGAGGGCCATTTCTAGGAGGTGGTTGTTGCCTTATAATTGGGACCTTTGTAGGGTTCCTATTCTTGTTGCTAGTTTTTAAATTTCGATTCTTAATCTTTAGTTCTTTGTCGTTTGGCTTCAGAACTGCTCCGATGAATATCTTTTTCTTGTTATTTGCCACAAGAAGAACTTCATCTTTCTGGTCTTGCTTTTGAGATTCCTCCTTAATTCTAAGGCGGGTAATCAGACTTTATAGAGAGAATTCTTTTGTTTTTTGTCTGAGAGAATTTTTAAAATCTTTCCAAGCAGGGGGCAGTTTGTCAATAATAACAGCAATTTGAAATTATTCATCTAGAGACATACCTTCAGAGATAATCTCATGAGCAATTTTCTGGATTTCATGAGATTGAGCTTATAATGATTTGTCATCTGTCATTTGATATTTTAGGTAGTGGCTAACAACATACTTTTTGACTCCAACTTCATCAATATCATATTTCTTCTTAAGAGCATCCCAAATCTGTTTAGTAGTTTTGTTTTTGGAACCGTAGTAATTGTATAGATCATCAGCAAGTCCATTAACAATATAATTCTTACATAAGTAATCATTATTTTCCCATTGGTTTATTCAGCAGCTTTCTTATCATTTTCTGTTTGGTCATCTATTTCTTGAATAGCAGGAATTTCATCATTCAGAACGTTGGCAAGCTTTTTCATGGTTAGAAAAAATAACATATTTTGTTGTTATCGTTTGAAGTGACTTCCCTCAAACAGAAATGGTTTATTGTAGTTAGGAGCAGGTGATCATTTCCTAGTAATTTCGTCGGTAGACATGGCAGTACGAAACGTCTTAAAATTGTTATTTTTGAATTTCAAAAAACTTTGAAAAAACAATTTATGCCACTGACAATATTACAAGGTTGAGTCACAAAATAAGTTGCTCTTTTTAAGACATTTTGAGGCATTGCCCAAATTGTGCAAGGAAAACTATCAACCCCGAAGTCCCCAAGATAAAACAACCGTAATCACTGTAATGGATTTCTACTGCACAACAGAAAATCGTTCTAGAATTACACCCTCAACTATGGAAGTCGAATGACTATCAGTCATAATATGGCACTAAGATCATTCAAAAGAATAAAAGAAGTGAGTAAGAAAAAGGGAGAATAGAGGAAAGCCTCAGATACGGAGAGATTTTGGTGTGTGTTTTCAACTATGGAGAGCGTTGTATTTATAGATAAAATTCGTAACTGGATCAGAGAGAAAAGTGTGATCCATTAGGTATGATTTGCTAAACATGTGCTCAGATTTAGGATTTGACCACATAAACGTGTGCCACGATTTGTTTGACCACCAAAACATGTGCCACATTTTGTTTGACCATAACACGTGCCCTCAAACTTGACTTCGGTTTTTTGACCGAACAATAACAAATAAGCTATTAGGGTTTTGACTAACAAAACTAAAGCGCGAAATCGGGGGCAAGGAACTGACTGGATCAGACGTTGAATGTTGACTCGGTGGAGGTCAGTTACGTAATTAACATATCAATTAAAGACAGGAAAAGCCAAGCCAAGTTGAGCCCCACGGACAGAGGCATCGCGCACGTGTGGTGTCAAATTTGCTTGCGTTCTCCTTCCTTCACAAAATTGGGGTACCCCTTTCTAGAATAAAACAACCCAGATCACTGTATCAGATTTCTACTCCACATCAAAAAACTGTTCTGGAATTACACCCTCCAATATGGCAGTCGAATGACTACCAGTCGTAATATGGCACTAAGACCATTCAAAAGAAATAAAAGAAGTGAGTAAGAAAACGGGAGAATACAATGGAGAGCTTTTGGTTTTTAACTGAGGAGAGCACTGTATTTATAGATAAAATTCGTAACTGGATCAGAGAGAAAAGTGCGATCGATTAGTTCTGATTCACTAAATGTTTGCTCTGATTTAGGATTTGACCACATAAATGTGTATCACGTTTTGTTTGACCACAATACGTGCCCTCAGACTTGACTTAGATTGTTTGACCGCACAATAACAAATACGCGAGAACAATAAAACTGAAGCGTGAAATTAGAGACAAGCCGAGCCGAGCCGAGCTTGAGAGGGAAAGCTGCAGTGCCCACATGTGGTGGTCAATTTTGTTTGAGTTCTCCCTCCTTCACAAAATTGGAGTATCCATTGGGGCACACCCCAAGTATCATAAATCCACCTTATATACCCTACTAGTGTGTGCTATCCCTCCTTTGTGGGACTTCTTTATTTTTCCAATTGACAACAACACTAGCTCTCATAAATGTCATCATTATTTCTAACAAACTTCCATTAAAACATCATCATTTCCAACACATTTAATATCAAGAAAATACTAATGTTGAGTTATATATATCTCCTTACATGATTTCTAAGTGATAACGTCTCAAAAATAAATTACGATGAGCGAAGTGTGACGACGATTAGATTTTGCGATAACGGCAATTTGCGATTTTGGGCGGAGATCTATATCTTAATTTTGGGGGATTTATCAAATTTGTCTCAACTTCTTTCCTAAGGATCTTCAATATCTAATTTCCTTGTGAGTGTTTGGTATTGGATGCGATAAGGATTCTAATATGCATATCTTGAATTTTTTATTTGGTGCTCCTTGCTCTCTACGATTCTTCTTTCGCTTCTTATGTTTTATGTCTTATAATGAGGCCTGAATTCAATGAGGTTAACCTTGGTTATGGTTGTATGTAAGAATAATTGAAATTGGCTTATTGTGTTTTTATAATTGAGCTCGGATCCACCTTGATATTGGTATAGGGTATCGTGCTAATTCAACCATATGTGGGAAACGGCTAAATTGTTATTGTTAGAGCTCACTATGCATCACTGTTTTTTTTACTTGCCTATTCCAACTTTCATACAATACGATTTTGGAATATTTGGCACGTTGGTTGGCAACTCTATATAAACCCAATGGTGGGAAGAATTACTCATTCAATTTCCACTCAAACAACTTACAACAAAATATAACTAAGTAATATGGCAGGTCACAACGCTGAACATGAGGAAACAATTACTATGCAGTTGGGGTCTCTCCACCTAAACAACAACGAATTAGAAGATTGTATATGATAACTCTTCATCATATGCATATTTTTCACTGTTTTAGTCTTATTTATCTTTAATCATGAGTTAATTTAACGATTTATTTTATATATTTTGTTGATTCTAGTTCTTTGATTTAATAAAATTCTTATATTCTTATTTACTTGATGAAGTGGAGATTTTTTTCGTAGTTTTGTGTCATTTCTTTGTTTTAATGCAGTGCTGAATTTTTGTGAGAAATCAACATGACATATGTAGAGTATTTCAGCCATATACGGAGTTGTATATGTCTAATTGGAGTCAAACTAAGTACAAATGAGAGATAAGATTCATAGCTACGACTTTTATGAAGACACTGGAACCAAATTCGAACTCGAAAGAGGCAAAAACTGCAGTAAATGTTAGACAACCTATGATGTGCACCTGAAGCGCAAAACTCGCGCCTAGGGCGCATTTCGGTAACTCTATCCAATTGCGCCTGAAGTGCAAGTTTCACGTCTGGGGCG
This sequence comes from Cicer pinnatifidum, assembly GCA_037974775.1. Classification (NCBI taxonomy): domain Eukaryota; kingdom Viridiplantae; phylum Streptophyta; class Magnoliopsida; order Fabales; family Fabaceae; genus Cicer; species Cicer pinnatifidum. The sequence continues at coordinate 45,034,826 of JBBPBR010000008.1, read as the reverse complement.
CGTGACGCTTTGCTGAATGTATAGAAACGCATTTTCTCACTTTCTAGGTTTTTTTTTTACATTTGAGAAGTTTGGAGACTTGTGCCCTAGCAGAGAAACTCAGATAAGACTGTTTCTAACACCGTTGAAGGAGTTTTATAAAGAATCATTCATGAATCTTTCGTGTATTTCTTCTTTAAGTTCTATCTTTTGTATCTCTGTGATGAGTAACTAAACCCTATTTGTTAGAAATGAGTGAAACAAAATGAAACCCTTATTTGTATGATATCTATGCTTAATATTTTTTATTACTTTATCAACTTTAAAATATTTTACAATTCGTATTTTGAAACCAATTGAATTAGTTGTAGAAGTAGTAGTTTAATCAGAGAATTCTTGTACGGTAAGACTTAATTATAATCTTAAATCCACTAAGGAATTAGGGGTTACTTTGGAATTAAAGGTTTTGTACTAAGACATTTGTAACTAGGATCAAATCAAAAACTAAGATTGGAATTGAAGTGAAACTCATCCCTAACATTTTTTTTACTATAAAAGTTCAATTATATTACTCTTGTTAGTTTCAAATATAATTTCAATCAATTCAGAAACTCTTTGTTCAATTTTAGCAATTAAACACAACTCGATAGTAAAACGTAATCTTTGAGTTCTACACTCACTATTACCGTTTTAATTACTACTTGCAACGATTCAATACACTTGTTGAAACACTATAAGTATACTTGGAAAATTCTTGACAGATAAGTTGGTATGTTTTTCGATCATGAAGGATAGACTCACGCCGGTATGGTGTCCAATGAAAGGGGTTACCATCTCATCTCTTGACGACAACATATTTTTATTCCAATTTTTTTATACTTGGGATGTGACAAGGGTGATCAAAGATGGACCTTGGTCTTTTGATAACCATATGTTGGTGACCAAAAAGGTAGCATTGGGGGACTTTCCACTTTCTATGCCACTTGATATGATTGAAATGTGGGTTCAGGTTTTCAATATCACTTTTGGATATATGAAGGAAGAAATTGGAATCACTGTTGGGAACTATATTGGCAAGTATCTTGCCTTTGATGATACAAATTTTTGGGGTCCTTTGAGAGCTTACATATGAATCCGTGTTGCCATCGGCACAACTACCCCCTTGAAAAAGGAATTAACGCTTATAACAATAAATGGTGACCCCTTTACCGTCAGTTTCAAAGTATGAGAGACTTTGACACTTTTTGCTTTATGTGTGACATCTTGGGACACACATAAAATTTTGTGAAAAAAGAATGGAGACAGCAAAAGATACCGGTGCATGCATTTGGGGAAACTTCCTCAAATTGGATTTAAAAAGGCAAGCACATGAGGTGGTAATAAGTGGCTTAAAGAGCATCAACAATCCACTAATCATCAAAATCCCGTTGTTGGTCGAACTAATGTAAATTCGAGTTCTTCTGGTGTCCAAAATACAGTTACGATCAACACTATCAGTTCTAGGTTGAGCATGATTTTGATGTGTCACCTCAGTAGTCAAGATCAAGGTTTTATCGGTCAGAAACATGGTGTGATGAATTCAAACTGTGAGCATGTGTTGCTACCAGATTCATCCAACACTTTTGTAGCAGTCTATAGTAGGGAAATTGCTTGCAAATTCTCTAGAAATTGTTTAGGTGGGACTTATGGGTATTAAAGAGGGCAATACTGCACCCAAGAAAAGAGTTCGAATTGATGAAACTCCTAATTCTTAGGAAACTAGATAAATAAGTTTGGTTATAAACAAAGACATAATGATGAGTGAGGGTAAGTTTGTTGTAGGAGATGGTGGGGTTAACCATGATTTTCATACGTATTCGATTCCTTTCTTTCAAAAACAAAAAATGTTGTAATGGCGGGTACTATCAAGTAGGCCTGCCAAGTGAAATGAGTATTATTAATTGGAGCTATCGAGGTCTAGGTAACTTGAGAGCATTTCTAAATTTAAAATACATGTTTAGAATTATAGTCCAGACATCATCTTTCTGTATGAGACTTTGGTGAACTTAAATAAAATTGAAGAATTAAAAGTTTTGCTATGTAATGATTTCTATTTTTCAACTAATAAGGAAGGTCGAGGGAGAGGTATAATCATGTTTCGACGCTCATCTGTTCCTAGTGTTAGGTTTTTCAACCAATCGTAGTGATGTTGAGGTGGAGAAGAGTAGTGTTGGTGATGGCGGTTGATGGGGTATTACGACTATCTTGAGAGTCGTCGTCAGAGAGATGCTTGGAATATGCTACGTAACCTTGCACACGTTTTTAATTTACCTTGGTGGATAATTGGGGGTTTTAATGAAATCTTGTCTTCAAAAGAGAAAAAAGGTAAAGCGAATTGAGAGCAGTGGTTAATAAATGGCTTCTAACGAGTAATGTCTGAATCTGAGTTGACTGATGTGCTTTACTTGGTTTAAGAGTTTGGGAACATAATGAGCCGTGAAGGAACAATTGGATTGTGCTTTGGATAATTCTGTGTGGCATCAAATTTCCCCATTGCAAACCTTGTAAATGTAGTAATCTCCTTTTTTATTGTGACGTGGAGGAAAAATATCAACATGTTCTAATTCTTGTACTTCTAAGTTTGAAAATGCATGGTTATTGGAACCTGAATTTGAAGATAGTGGATTTATAACTCCCATCCAAATCTTCTTGCTAAACTAGAATTTGTGTGCATGATATGGCGACTTAGGGTAGAACCAATTGTCATAAGCTTCTTCAAGAAATCGCACAATGTCATAAATCCCAAGAAAGAGAGCATCAGTTGGGCAGCAACACAAATGCGAAAAACTTTACTTATTTGAGGAAGCAAATGATTACACAGTTAGTCAAAGAAGACATTTTTGGCGAACAAGCTAAATAATTCTAGTTGAATGAAGAGGACCTAGAAACTATATTTTTTTTCATGCGGCTGCCACATCCAGAGGCATGGTAAATCAAATTCTTTTTCTTGAGGATGACAATAGGAATCAACTCACCAAACATAGTGAGTTATGTCGTGTTGCTAGAGACTATTTTACTACTCTTTATCATAACATACAAAGTATTCATGCTCCTATTTTTGAATGCCCTTTAAAATGTTATTGATGAAGAAGATAATGATAAGTTGGTTGCTCATTTTCTAATAGAAGAATTCAAAAAAGCTTTTTTTTTTTCTTTCTACGGAGGCAGATAAGTGTCCAGGGGCTGATGGTTTGAACCAATGATTTTATCTTCATGACCGGGGAAATTTCCTGGTACACTAAATATTATCAATATAGCTCTAATCCTTAAAGGTGACGAACATAAGACCATAAAAAATTGGTGGCCTATAGATATCTTTAATGTGATTTATAAGATTGTGGCAAAGGATCTTGCAAACAGATTAAAACAAGATATGCATAAATGTGTATTTGATAACCAATCAACTTTTGTGCCTAATAGGTCTATCATTGACACTGTAATGGAAACACTTGAAATTGTTCATCACATGAAAACTAAGATTGTGGTAGATTTAGGGACGTTGCATTGAAACTGGATATCAACAAAGCTTATTACCGCATAGATTTGGGTTACTTTGAGAGATGTTGGCTACTTTGGGTTTTGCAAATTAGAAGGGGAATTAGATTATGCTTTGTGTCGAGTCAGTAGAGTACAGTGTCATAGTGAATAGTGAATGTGTTAGTCTTATTATCCTAGGAAAACGCCTTTGATAACGTTTAAACAAGTGTACTGAATCGTTGCAAGTAATAATTAAAACGGCAGTACCGAGTGTCGAACTCAAAGATTGCGTTTTACTATCGAATTATATTTATTTAATAAAATTGAACAAAAAGTTTCCAAATTGATTGAAATAATATTTAAAATTAACAAAAGTAATAAAATTGATCTTTTATAATAAGAAAAATGTCACAAATGAGTTTCACTTCGAATTCAATCTTGGTGTCTAATTTGATCTTAGTTACTTAATTCCTTTATTAAATTATTACCAAATTCTCTTTATTATTCTTGCCCTAATGTCTTAGTGACAAAACCATTAATATCAAAGTAACCCTTAATTCCTTAGTGGATTTAAGATTAGAATTAAGTCTTACCGTAGAGGAATTCTCTTGTTAAACTATTGCCTTTGCAACTAATTTAATTGGTTTCATGACCTACATATATCCCTAAACTACAAATTCATGAATTTCTTATCTCAAGCATTCGTAAAGTCCACTTTCGGTTCAAAATATGAATCGTTGAACATTTTAATGTTGATCAAGCAGTAAAAAGCAGAGGAGAAAAATAATTCAATAAACTCATTCATAAAACTAGAAATCAAATCAGAAAAATAAGGTTTTCATCTTGTTACACTAATCCTTAACAAATAGGGTTTATTTATTAATGACAGAGATAGAAAAGATAGAGATTAGGTAAGAATTACAAGAAAAATCCATGAAAGATTCTTGATAAAACTGCTCAAATGTTGTTAGAAACGGTCGTCTTTTAGTTTCTATGATATGGCTCAAGTCTCCAAACTTCAAAATAGTTGAAAAGATCCCTAGAAAGTGATAAAAATGTGTTTTAATGTATGTTGCCGCGTGCCATGCGCTCCAAACGCAACTGTTGTGCTTCATAAGAAAATTGGTAGTATCATCAGTGTAGAAATGCGCCCCAGACGTAGCTGTTGCGCTTCTGGCATACAACTTCTTATGTTTGACGTTTTCCACATTTTTCTCCTCTTTTGAGTCCGAATTAGATTCTAGTGTCTTCATCAAAGTTGTGGCCATGGATGTTAGCTTTCATTGTGAGAACCACCACCCCAAACATAAAAAGTTGATATCCCATGAGCAACCAAAAACTTAAAATTTTACCAAGACGAGACAAAAGTTTTTCTACCTAACTCCAAAGAAGGTGATTGAATTAAAGTTAGGTCTTTGGAATGAAATCTTGAGTGTATTGAATCGTTGCAAGTAGTGATTAAAACAACGCCAAAAATGAGTACCGAGTGTTGAACTTCATCAAATGCATATTTTTCATTGTTTTTAGTCATATTTATCTTTTATTCATTAGTTAATTTAACTAGTTATTTGATATAATTTGTTGATTTTAGTTCTTTGTTTTAATGAAATGTTTATATTCCTATTTCCTTGATTAAGTAGATATTTTCATAGCTTTGCGTTGTTTCTTTGTTTTAAAACAGTGCTAAATTTTGGTGAGAAATCAACATGACATATGTGGAATATTTCGGCCATATTCGGAGTTGTAGATGTTCAATTGGAGTTAGACAACAGATGAGTTTCACTACGAATCCAACCTTGGTGTCTAATTTGATCCTGGTTGCTGAATTCCTTTATTCAATTATTATCGAATTCCCTATATTATTATTGCCTTAATGTCTTAGTGACATAACCTTTAATTCTAAAGTAACCCTTAATTCCTTAGTGAATTTAAAATTATAATCAAGTCTTACCGTACAAGAATTCTCTTATTAAACTATTGCCTTTGCAACTAATTTAATTGGTTTCATGACCTACATCTATCCCTAGACTACAAATTCATGAATTTCTCATCTCAAGTATTCGTAAAGTTTACTTCTGTTTCAAAATACAAATCATAGAACATTTTAATGTTGATCAAACAATAAAAAAAATTAAGCACAAAGATGAAAAAAAAAATTCAATAAACCCATTCATATAGTTAGAAATCAAATTAGAAAAATAAGGATTTCATTTTGTTACACTCATCTAACAAATAGGATTTAGCTACTCATGACAGAGATAGAAAAGATAGAGATTAGATAAGAATTACAAGCAATATTCTTGATAAAACTGCTTAAATAGTGTTAGAAACGACCGTATTTGAGTTTTTATGCTAGGGTATACGTCTCTAAACTTCCAATAGTCAAAAAGATCCCTAGAAGGTGAAAAAAAAAATATATTTTTAAACAATCAGTCGTGTTCCACACGCCCTAGGCGTGGAATTTGTGCTTCAGGCGCAGGTGGACAGAGTCAGGAAAGCTGAAATGTGCCCGAGGCGCAGCTTTTTGCGCTTCAGGCGCACAACATCTGCAGTGTGACTAATAATGCCTTTTCTCCTCTTTCAAGTCTGAATTTAGTTTTGGTGTCTTCATGAAAATTGTAGCTATGGATCTTAGCGTTTAGTTTCATTTGGTATGACTCCAGTTGAACATCTACAACTCCAAATCGGAAATACTTCACATAGGTCATGTTGATTTCTCACCAAGATTCAACATTGCACTAAAACAAAGAAACAACGCAAAACTACGAAAAATTTCTACTTAATCAAGGAAATAAGAATATAAACATTTCATTAATTCGAAGAACTAAAATCAATAAAATATATCAAATAACTACTTAACTTAACTAATTAATAAAAGACAAATAAGACTAAAACCAATTAAATATATGCATATGATGAAAAGTCATCACAACTCCAAACTTAATCGATTGCTTGTCCCCAAGCAACAATTAATTTCATAATTGATACAATTAAAAGCAAACTTAAACTCAATTTCTCAAATCAAATAAAATTCAATTCTCAATTTTTGGATAATATGCTTTACTACTTGGAGTTAGGTACACATTTTCAAATTATTCTACCAATTTTTTATCTTCACATTTCATTGTGGAGATTGTCAAACATTGACAAAAGAACCAAGAATATGTTATTTATCAAAATACACACACTAATTTTATTTCTTTTTCTATTAATTTCTTCTTATTTGTTATTTAATTTTATTTATGAAAATCACCACCCCAAACTTAGAATTTTAGCAAGACGAGACAAAAGTAATCCTACCTAACTCCAAGTAAAGTGATTGAATTAAAGTCAGGTATTTGGCTTGTAATGTGGCTAGTAACCGAAAGAAATGACAAGACTCAGAGGGGCTAGCAAAGGATAAAATTTGCATAGGGTAGTTAAAAAGGCTCAAACGACCAAATAAAATTGCCTTAGTATATGCATAAATTATAAGTGATGCAAGTCAAAATTAGTGCAAGTTATGAAGGGATAACACATGTCTGGATAATCATACAATACAAAATTTAAGTGTTTAGGACCAAAAGCTCACAAATAGGAAACTAAGAGAGAGTATGAACTAACTAAATGATGTCAAACATGCCACTACAATTTTTTTTTTAGAATGTCAAGACTTCCACAACCAAACCGTAATCGATAATGTATGCATTAGTGAACTTGTCGAATTGAGCAATGATATAAACAAATAAATATACTTTAAATTTCAAAGTCCCAAACAAATAGCTTAAGACCGGCTTCACGTTGTTAATTTTTTTTTCATCATAGTGCACATTTGCTCACAATTATAAAGAAATAAATTCAAATAAAAAAATAAGTTTGCAAAAATAAAAGTTACCTCTACCTGTGGGTTGCCTCCCACGAAGCACTTCTTTATGGTCATTAGCTTGACACCTCAACTATTGTCAAAGTGACATACATGGTAGGAAGAGCGCATCATCCTTCTTCTTTTTGTTTGGTAGAAATTATATGAACTTGAGAAATAAATGATGTTGCTTCTATGTCCTTTTCAATTGGACATTGATGAATAAGGTAAAACTTGAATCTTGAACTTCATAAGTCTCTCTCTCTCTCTCTCTCTCTTTTTTTTTCTTTCTTTTCCTTGTTCGTGTTCTTCTCTTGCTTTTCTTCTTCTACTGCAACAATGAAGTCATCTTTAATCTTCAACTTCTTCTCCATTTTCTCAAACTCAACCACATGCTCAAATAACCTCTCACAATGACTTTAAAATCGTTCAATTGAAACCATGTTATTCTTCATGAATTCAACCAAAACGTCTTTGATGTGAAAGTTCGTGTCATCTGATTCTTTGGGTAGAATTTTAGGAAGTAGAATTTGTTCCCAATTTATCTTTTTAATATAACGCTCGTCTTCATCTACTTCCATGACCAATAGATCTTCATATTTTAGTGGTGGTACATAATAATCCGGACAAGCTCCATTCCTATGTATTCCTCCCCAAAAGTCACACCTAAGAGGCTCAATCTAAGGGTTATATTTTAAAAATGTATCTCTCAAGATTTATCCCTCAATTATGTGTAATATAGCAGATATAAGACAAGTATCACCCTATTCGGTAGATTCATCAGTGCGGAAATGTGCCCCAGGCGTAGCTGTTACACTTTAGGCGTACAACTTCTTCTACTTGACATTTTCCGCTTTTGTCTCCACTTTTGAGTCTGAATTAGGTTCCAGTGTCTTTATGAACGTTGTGGCTATGGATCTTAGATTTCATTTGAACTTGGTTTAACTTCGATTGGACATCTACAACTCCAAATATGGATGAAAAACTCCACATAGGTCATGTTGATTTCTCACCAAAATTCAGGACTGCATTAAAACAAGGAAACAATGCAAAACTACGAAAAATCGCTACTGTATCAAGGAAATAAGAACAAAAATATTTCATTAAATCCACGAACTAAAATCAACAAAATATATCAAATGACTCCTTAAATTAACTAATGATTAAAGATAAATAAGACTAAAAACAATGAAAAATATGCATCTGATGAAAAGTCATCAGGCTCCGACAAGGTGATTCACTGTCGTTGTACCTATTCATCTTATGTGATGAATGGTTATCAACATTAATACAAAAGGCAGAAAGTCATGGTGAACTCCATGGAGTCAAAGTGTGTTAAAATGCCTTAATTATTTCACATCTTTTGTTTGCAGATGACTGCTTCTTGTTCCTTAGAGCATTTATTAGAGAAGTAGAGACTATGAAAAATACTTTGTGTGTTTACGAAGCTACGTTCGATCAAGCTATAAATTAGAAAAATATAAAGTATTTATAGTAGAAATGTGAATGAAGACTTGAAAGACATGATTAAAGACCTTTTAGGTGTGTGTCCGGTTTTAGGGATTGGAAAATACAAGGGTCTGCCTTCAATAATTGGTAGAAGTAAAAAAAAAAAAAATACTTTCACATTCATTAAGGACAGAGTTTGGCGGAAGATCGACTCATGGAATAGTAAAATTTTCTCTCAGGCAGGTCGAGAAGTCCTAATCAAGTCAATTCTCTAAGCTATTTTATCTTATGTAATAAACATATTCTTGCTACCCCTTTCTTTAGAGGGTGAGATTAAAAAAATGATGAATTCATTTTGGTGGGGAAAAAATAGAGGATATGCAATAGGCATCAATTGACGCAAGTGGGACAAGCTCGCAACACACCAACTCGACAGAGGTACGAGTTTTAAAAACATTAGTGCCTTTCAATCTATCCATGCTTGGTAAATAAGTTTGGGGGTTGTTATCTAACCTGGATAACTTTTTCACTCGTCTATTCCAAGCTAAATATTTTCCCCATAGTAGTTTTTTGTCTACTAACTCTGGTAACAATCCAAGATATGTTGGAGGAGTATTTAAAGTGTTAAACCTCTTCTATAGGCGGGGTCTCGACGGAGTATTGAAAACGAATCTAGTATCCCTTTGTGGAATAACAATAGGCTAAGCAATGGGTCTAACCTTGTTAAACCATCAGGGATGCGTGATAAACATGCAAATGTTTGTGTTGATAGTTTGATTATGCCTCGGCATAAAGAGTGGATTATACCCTTTGTTACAACAACGTTTGATCCTAGCACCGCTCAAAGTATTCTTAAAAGACCATTTCTTTTACTTAGTGAGAGAGGATACTAGAGTATGGAAAGCCGATTCTAGTTGCATGTATATTGTCCAAAGTGCCTATAGGTTTTGTCTAAAGGACTTCATTAATACTTCAAATTTCAAAATGGCAGGAAGTTAGAATCTAATATGGAAGTTAAATGTACCACCAAAAGTTAAAAAAAATTTGTGTAGCCTTTGTCGGAACTGACTTCTTAGGTGTTTGAGACTACATGATAAATGTGTCAATTGTCATTATCACTGTGTTTTGTGTGACGATAGCATCAAAGATAGTTTGCATGTATTCTTTTTGTGCAAGAACGGTAGGAATTGTTGGCAGTAATGTAGTTTTAGAGATATGGGACAAACGACCACTATTGGAGTAAACCTAACTAATACTGTGATTTTTGCAGAGACTTGATCATACCCAAGTGGTCTCGATGGCAATGATTATGCGAAGTATGTGGCAAAATGGAACAATTGCCTATGGCACAATATCAGTGAGAACCCAATGCAAGTCATCAACTGCAATATGCAGCTACTGGAGGAGTGAAAATTGGCACAAAATCTACAACAAAGACGAAGGTCATATGGTATATATAACTCCTACTCCATTTGACTCAAACTCAACAATGGAATGTATAAATGCAATGCCAATGCTTCTTTTTCTAACATCTCTAATCGTGTTGGCATTGGTATATGTATTAGAGACGATGGATGAAATTTGCAGAATGGTTCACACTCGTCTGCTCAATAACGGAAGGAGAAACACTTGGGTTATTAAGTGTTTTAAAGTGGGTGCATGATCTTCAATTTACATCAATAGATTTTGAATTAAATTTGAAGGTTGTTGTTGATAATTTTGATTCCATCAAGAAAAATAAGACCGAATTAGGTGCTATTATTTCTAACTGTCGACAAGTTATTTTCCATTCACATTTTAGAAACTCCATAATTGAATTTGTTATAAGACAAGAAAATGAGGCGGCTCATGCACTAGAAGAGTAGTCACATCTATAACTAATCCTCATATTTTTATTGATATTTCAAATTATATTCATAAAATAAAAAATCTCCAAAAGATGAGTTTAAGACTATCTCAAAATACACACAATTATATAGTTACCGTACCTATATTGTGTTAAGTATATACAAATACATTTTGTTCAACTATTGTATTTGCCAACACATAGTAAAAATGTTCAATTGAATGTGCCAAACACGATGATTAAAATTTGCAACATCAGTTATAATGTTACAAATTACAATCAAATGTTTAGTAGCGTAAAAGTATGTAATAGTACAAAAATAAAATAAAAGAACACTTAATACAATTATAAGCAAAATAATAATCTCATAATTTATTATAGAAATTAGTTTCAATATTCATCAACGTGGTTTTGATGGCATTAAAAATGGAAACCAATGCTATATATTAAGATGGAAAGGAATAATAATAGTAGTAAAATAAACCATGCAACACTACGCCAAAAATGTCATTTAATAGTACTCCTTTTACAGTGCTTACTAAATAAAAGCGCTGTTGTAAATATATTTTAAAAATAACGGAGCCTATCACAACGCTTTTTTGACAAGCGCTGTGAAAAAAGCGCTGTTGTAGGGTCATATAGCGTTTGCGCATAATGTTATAAGGCTTTTACATCGCTTTTCTCACAAGCGCTGTAAAATGAAGCGCCTTCACTATTAATTTACAGCGCTTTTTTCGCAAGCGCTATAAAAGACATGCGCTTTCAAATAATTTAACTACCTATTACAACGCTTTTTTCACAAGCGTTGTAAAAGACATGCGCTTTCAAATAATTTAACTACCTATTACAACGCTTTTGTCACAAGCGCTGTAAAAGACACGCGCTTTCAAATGATTTAACTACCTATTACAGCGCTTTTTTCACAAGTGCTGTAAAAGACATGCGCTTTCAATCAATTTAACTATCTATTACAGCGCTATTTTCACAAGCGCTGTAAAAGACATGCACTTTCAAATAAATATTATTTACTTTTAATTAAATAAAAAGAAATTTAAAACAAATTTACGAACTCTCATCACCTCTACTCTGGGAACCCTCATATTCTCTACGTATTGTACGGCCATCTACGTTGTCTCAGGTATTTTTTAATTTGTTTTTGTCAAAAAATCTTTAGTTTTTTAATAATTGAAAACCAATAAATTGTTATATATTAAATATTTTTTTTTTTTGAAATTTGTTGATCTGTTCTGTTTTGAAATCTTTTTTGTTTTGAAATTGTTATTAGATATGTTGATATTGGTTTCTTTTTGAAACTTGTTAATATGTTTTGAAAGCTTATTATTTTTGTGGATGCATTTATATAGGTCGTATAATATGGATAGGAAATGGATGTCTGCCAATCGATTGTCAAAAGAGTATGAAATTGGAGTGAATGAGTTTGTTGAGTTTGTAGTGAAGAATGCAAAAGATCCAAATAGAGTCGTTTGTCTTTGTTTAAAATGTTGTTTTGGAAAGCTACACATGTTGGATAAGACATGGTGGAAAAAAAAAAAGGAAATATTAATTTTGAGAATGGTTCGATATATGCTTCAACTGACTTCGATACAGATACATATGAGTCGGACCGAGTTGATGAGATCACAAAAGCAGTTGAAGAAGATCTTCGAGATTGTCCTAAAATGTTTGAAAGCTTGTTGAGTGATGCAGAGAAACCATTATATAATGGTTGTACTAAATTCACAAGACTGTCGGCGATATTAAAATTGTACAACTTAAAAGCGAGTAATGGATGGTCTGATAAAAGCTTCACAAAATTATTAACACTCATAAAAGATATGTTGTCAGATGATAATGAACTTCACAATCGAACCTACGAGGCTAAACGGATTTTGTGTTCTATTGGCATGAGTTACGAAAGGATTCATGCGTGTCCTAACGATTGGATTTTATTTCGAAACGAATATGAATTACTTAAGGCGTGTCTGAAATGCAATGTCTCTCGATATAAGAAGAAAGAATCTACTCCAGCAAAATTCGTGTGGTATTTTCTTATAATACCAAGATTTAGGCGCATGTATCGCAGTGAAAAAGATTCAAAACACTTGACATGGCATGCAGATGAAAGAATTAGAGATGGAATGTTTCGACACCCTGCAGATTCCCCACAATTGGCAAAAATTGATCACGAGTATCCTGAATTCGAGATAGAGTCAAGAAATCAAAGACTTGCACTTTCTACTGATGGAATGAATCCACATGGTCTTCAAAGCATCTCACACAACACGTGGCCTGTGATTTTGTTGATATATAACCTACCTCTATGGTTATGTATGAAGCGTAAGTTTATGATGTTGTCTTTGTTAATTTCTGGACCCAAACAACTGGGGAATGATATCGACGTATACTTGACTCCTTTAATCGAAGATTTAAAACTTATGTGGGAGACAGGTGTGGAATTTTACGATGGGTATAAGAAAGAATGTTTCAATTTGAGGGCTATGTTGTTCGGAAAAATTAATGATTTTCCAGCATATGGCAATTTATCAAGATATAGCATTAAAGGTCAGTGTGCATGTTCTATATGTGAAGAGAGTACAAATTGGATGCGGTTGAAACATTGTAAGAAGAATGTGTTTCTTGGACATCATAGATTTTTACCTTATAGTCATAAGTATCGTGGGTGGAGAAATGCAGTCAATGGAAAATCAGAGGAAGGTAAAGCTCCTTTAGCACCGACTGGATATCAAATACTTGAAAAAGTACAAGGTTAGACCAATAAATTTGGCAAACCTTTTGCGGGTGAGCTGGTCAAAACTGGGTGGAAGAAAAAGTCAATTTTCTTTGAATTGCCATATTGGAAGTCATTGTATATAAGACATTTTCTCGATGTGATGCATATTGAAAAAAATGTATTTGATAGTGTTATTGGTACGTTACTCAATGTTCCAGGAAAGTCTAAAGATGGCATCAACGCAAGATTGGACTTGGTCGATATGGGAATAATAAATGAATTGGGTCCCGTAAAGAAAGGAAATCGCACATATCTACCTCTAGCCGCTCATACTCTATCTAGAAAGGAAAAAATTGTTTTATGTAAATTTCTACACGAAGTTAAATTTCTAGAAGGATACTCTTCAAACATTAAAAATTTGGTTTATATGAAAGACCTCAAGTTAAAAGGTTTGAAGACCCATGATTGTCATATTTTAATGGAGCATTTTCTACCAATAGGTATACGTTCCATTTTACCTGAAAAAGTTCGACTACCCTTAACTAGATTATGTTTCTTATTCAGGGAAATTTTTACTAAAGTGATTGACCCTTAGAAATTACCGACATTGCAGAGGGAAATTGTTGTTACTTTGTGCGAGCTTGAAATGTATTTCCCACCCTCGTTTTTTGATATAATGGTTCACCTTACTGTTCATCTGGTTAAGGAGACACAACTTTATGAGCCAGCTTATATGAGATGGATGTATCCGATAGAACGATATATGAAAATATTAAAAGGGTACGTAAAAAGTAGAAGTCGACCAGAAGGTTGTATTGCTGAACGGTACATTGTTGAAGAGGCTGCTGAATTTTGTACTGAATATTTGTCCAATGTTGAATCCATAGGGCTTCCCATGTCTCGTCATTCGGGAAGAATATCAGGAGAAGGAATAATTGGAAGGAGACTACTGACTATATCAAGGACAGAATGGGAGCAGGCACAATTGTATGTTCTGCACAATGATGATGAGGTTTAACCGTATGTTACAATACACATGGATCAGTTATCTCATTTGAACGTGAATAGGAATCAAAATTGGATAACTCGAGAGAACAATCGAAGTTTTATAACATGGTTAAAAAATCACATAAATTCAAAGTTTGATATAGACCCCAAATCAATTTCACAGAGTTTGAGGTGGCTAGCAAATGGTCCGAGCTTACATGTCTTTTCTTACACTGGTTATGTTATTAACAGCTACACATTTTATACCAAAGAACAAGATGATCAAACCACTATGCAAAATAGCAGAGTCACTCTCGTAGCTGAAGCGATGCATGTCTCAAGTGCAAAAGACAAAAAAAACCAAATATATGCAAATCTATCATATTTTGGGGTTATCGAGCGCATATGGGAGTTAGACTACACAATGTTTTGTGTTCCCATATTTGGTTGCAAGTGGGTCGATAATAATAATGGCGTTCGGATTGATGAGTCAGGATTCTTGCTTGTCGATTTTAATAGGGTGGGATACAAAGACGAGCCTTTTATTTTAGCGTTGCAAGCTCAACAAGTGTTTTATGTCACTGATCCTTCTGATGATAAATGGTATGTTGTCCTATCGACCAATAAAATAAGTGATGATAACAATAATGATGAAGATGTTGGTAATGATCTTTTATTTGCAACATCACAACAACCAGATGAAATTGATTCAACTGATGATGGTTTATATCTTAGAGATGATCATGATGAGGGAATTTAGATTAATCCATCGTTTCGTATTGTAAATGGACAAACAAATGTGAATCCCACCAGGAAAAGAAGAAGGGCATCTTAATGTACATGATGCATGTAATCTGAACTGTGTTAATATAAATATGCATGTAATCTGAACTGTGTTAATATAAATATACATGTAATCTGAATTGTTTGAAAATTTTTATATAAGCAGCCATGTATTTGATTTTCTGATTAATTTATTTTCTGCTTATATTTAGCTTGATTTGAGTGTTTTACACTAAGTTCATATAATTTAATATAAAGTAGTAATTTACATGAATTGAACTGAACTGGAAAAGAGCCTTAAATATAAAAATAAAACAATGAGGCCTTTTACAACGCTTATTTGAATAAGCGTTGTAAAAGACCCTTTTAAAAATAAAATAAAGAGACCTTTTAGAGCGCTTATTTGAAAAAGCACTGTAAAAGGCTTTAAAAAAAACATTCATATAACATAATAAAACAAGGAGGACTTTTACAGCGCTTGTTCAAATAAGCGCTGTAAAAGACCCTTTTAAAAATAAAATAAAGAGACATTTTAGAGCGTTTTTTTGAAAAAGCGCTGTAAAAGGCTTTAAAAATAACATTCATATAGCATTATAAAATAATGAGGCCTTTTACAACGCTTATTTGAAAAAGCGCTCTAAAAGGCTTTAAAAATAACATTCATATAACATAATAAAACAATGAGGTCTTTTATAGCGCTTATTTGCAAAAGCGTTATAAAAGGCTTTAAAAAAAATATTCATATAACATAATAAAACAATGAGGTCTTTTACAGCGCTTGTTCAAATAAGCGCTGTAAAAGACCCTTTTAAAAATAAAATAAAGAGACCTTTTACAGCACTTATTTGAAAAAACGCTGTAAAAGAGCCTTTAAAAAAATTAAATAATGACGCCTTTTAGAGCGCTTTTCGAACAAGCGATATAAAAGGCTTATAAAAAAAAGCGCTGTAAAAGGGTTTTATATATAACAGTAACCGCTTCAGTTTCCTCTTCATTACGTAAACTTCACTATCATCTCAACCTTCATCGTTCTTCTCTTCTTTTGCAAACTCTATCATCCCGTCCATTACGAACTTTATTTCCACGATCATCTCCTTCATTTTGAACCTTATTTCCATCCAAGATCATCTCTCCCATTGCACACAATATATTTTCATTGAAATACGTAACCCTCATTACGTATTTCTTCAAACCATATTTCTGAGAACCATATTTCTGCGAACTTTCTGCGAACCCTCTTTTCTTCACATTTCGTCTTTCTTCGAACCCTTATTATTCAGGTATTGATGTTATTAATTTTTTGTAATCATTAAACTGCATGTTGAGCTTGTTTAAGATATACTGATACTGATATGTACTTAGAATAATGCATGTTGAGCTTGTTGATGTTATACTAAATTGCATGTTGAACTTGTTGTAGTTAAATGGATACAAACAAAGATTTAGAATGTCAAAATGAAGAAGTTGTCACCACTAAGACTTATGAAAATGAAGTCAAACGTGGTGCAACTATAATGCAAAAAGTCATTAAAGCAAGGAGCAATGGCATCAAGTTTTAGGTTACACTATACTATACTCTGTTTGCTGTGTATTTTTTATCTTTTTTTAATAGCATGTACTTACTATATGAGTTTATTAGGTTGGCTGGAATGAGAGTGGTCAGCCAATTGACCCCAACAGCTCAATGTTTGTAAGTTACATTGGGGCTGTTGTTCGACAAAATATCCTAATTACGATTGATGATTGGAGAGATAAGGCGTTGAAGGATGTCAAAGATATACTTTGGAATGACATTCAAGTAACATTTTTGATCCACTCTTTTGTCATTTATAATTTTTTTCATTGAAATACTTTACTTAGTCAAACTATATCTTTATTTTGATTGCAGACTACTTTTGTTCTTGATGAGGGGAGAAAGAGTTATGTATTGAGAGTTGCTGGGAAAATCCACCGGGGATTTAGATCTCACCTCTCTAAATTCTATCTAAAAGATAGAGAAGGAAATACAAATGCTGAAGCTCCAAAAATATATAAACATTATATATCAAATGATGAATGGAGTGCATTTGTATCCAAACGTTCGGACCCCGCATTTGTCGGAAGTGATTAATTTATTAGCATTTGTGTTTTATTATTCATATTCGTAGCGTATTTTAAACTTTTACACAATTGCTATATTTTTTATATAGAATATTAGTAAGGCAAATCGCGAAAGGGCAAGAAATCCAACCCACCCATAAAAAAAATCACGTATGGGATATGCACGTCTTGATCAAAAACTTGTAAGTAATTAAACATCACTTTTATATAATGAAGTAATTTGTATTATAAACTATAGTGTCTAACTAATTTGTAATATTTTGTTTATGATCTTAACGAATAGCGACAAGACACCCAATCAGATCAACCGTTGGGTCGTCATATATTATGGAAGGAAGCGCGTGTAAATAAAGACGGAGTGGTTGACAATGAAAATGTCCAAAAAGTAGTAGAACTTTGTGTAAGTATATTATCACTTTAATATTTTTTAATATTGTATTTTATCATTTGAATACTTTTTAATATTGTATTTTAAAAATGCTATTGAACTTATCTTTTTAATTCTACATGTATTTTAGGAGACTATCGAACAAAGTTTTGAAAATCAAGAGGGCAACAAGGATAGTTGCAGGGACATTCTAGGTAAAGTATTTAATGTCCTTGAGTATTCCAGTCAGGTTAGAGGGAAAGGATTTGGCGTAACTCCCAAAAGCTATTTTTCTCAAGAGAAGCGCCAAAAACCTTCCAATGAGGAAGTATTAGAGAAGCTCAAAATCCTTACAGAGCAAGTGGCACTTTTGGTGAAGACGAACAAAGACAAGCAACTCCCGGATCAGCTCCAACATTAAATACAAATGGAGAGTGAAACCGCGAGTTGCAACGTCAGTCTCAAAAGTATTCCCGAGGTAATTAATTACTTACTTACTTATGTAATTACTTATGTATTAAACAAACTTATATATTAACCGTACTTATGTTTTAACTATTGATTTAGGGTGTCACTCTATGCGTGCTATACTTGTCCTCCCCTACTCATCGGAAGGTGGGAAAAGGAAAATTGTACAATACTTCAGGAGAAGTATTGCACAATACTCTGATCCCTGCGGGCCATGTCAAAGTATCACCTGTTGTTGCTTTGGAAACAACTGCACCGTTGCCGATCCGAACAACGATGGAGATATGCAGTTATTGGGCGAAGCTATTGGTAGTTACGTGGCATGGCCCACACATCTTGTTGCCCTCGATAAGGTATATTTAATTAATTGAAATGTATGTTTAATTGATATGTATATTTAATTGTTGATTTTTTTCCGCTCCTAACTTCAATTTCACATTTATATTTAGATGCTGAAAAAGCCAAAAGGGAATGATAAAAAGATTCCCAGAAACGAATCAATTACATCTCCCGAAAAGGTTTGTCACATTTATTCCCTAAGGTTTGTCATTTTTTTAGATTCAATAAACTAACATTTAACCTCATTTTTGTAGATCCAATTAAATAAACCACCCGTAGAGCCAAAAAAAGCCAGCAAACCTCAAAAATTGGAGGGTAATAGAGCTAGCAAACTACAAAGGCTGGAGGGTAATAAAACTGCCAAAGTTGCAGCAAGAAAACTGGATCGGGGAAAATCGGTCGCTGCTGCTACTGCTCCTAAAATAAGTGAGACATGCCTTGCTAAATACGGGGCGTGTCTTGACATCCAAGTAAAAAGAAACATGGGCAACAACGATGATTCGCGCATCATACCCATGATTAAAGCTATATTCAGAGATGAGTATGATGAATTTCTCGAAAAGGAGCACATTTACGAACTTCTCAACCATAAGGAGCTTAGTGCTACTGTCATGAGCTTGTACATAAGGTAAAAAATACTTTTAATTGCATTTATTGGTAATTAATTCAATATATTGGTAATTAATCTAGTTTAAAATTTTCATTGAAGGTTTTTGTATGAAAAGGTTGTGTGCACGCGCAAATTGTCAAATAAATACTCATTCTTGTCTTCGCATAAGCTGTCGATGTGCAAACGCGATCCAGTAAATGTAAAGAATTACATTGTAGATATGTTATTAGGAAATATAGAAAATGATAAATTGTTCTTCGCACCATATAAGTCAGGGTACGTAATTATATATTATTTATTTATATCTTTTTTAATTGATGAGATTTTAATTTATTAGTTGTGTATAAACAAAATTGCTTAACCAAATTTTTGTTGTTGTAGGGCACATTGGGTGCTATTTGCAATCAATGCGGTGTGTGAAGTTATATACTATTTGGATCCCTTGCATGGCAATTACAACAATCACTCCGATATAAAGACTATGTTCGACACGTAAGTAATATTCATTTATTTCTTACATATGTGTTTGTTAATGCTATAATAATCAAATTTATTCATTCGATAGTGCCTTACAAGTTTTTCGAGCTTAAAGAGGTGCTACAGTGTCGAAGCTAAAGTCTAATAACATCACATGGATCCCAATAAAGGTTTGAAATATATGCCTTTAAATTTTCATTTACAAATATATGCCTTTACGATTAATGCACAAATATTTTATTGACTTATATATTTTATTTTACAGTGCCCTCGTCAAAAAACAACATCGACTGTGGGTACTACGTATTGCGATTCATTAAGAAGATTGTTGACAAGAATACAACTATTATTCCAGAAACGGTACGGTATTTTTCTTATATGATTTTCATATATAAATTATCTATATATTTAATACTAACTTAATATGTTCAATTTTTATATTGCAGTACTTTGACAATTCCAGTTCATCATATTCTGAGGAAGATCTAATGGAATTAAAGGAAGAATGGTGTCAGTATGTGCTTGAAATGAAAATTATTTGATTTTCTGGGAAATAGTATGCTGCAAGGGATCTGAATATTATATGGTAGCTAGTTAGTTATATTTTGTATATTCTGTTAGTTAATTATATGTGAACATGTATATGAATATGTGTTGTTGTACAATATTGATTCAATGTATATGTAGTTAATTAGGTTGTAAATTAGGTTATATATATGTATCTGAATATAGTTAATTAGGTTGTAAATTACAGAGTTAAGAGTTACATGTTAATTAAGGTACAGAGTTCTATTTTTTGTCTACTGATTGTGTGAACTGATTATGAATATGTATTTGAATATATGTTTTGTTGTTGTGTGAACTGATTCTGGATCAAAATAATTTTGGATAAAAAGCTAAAAGACAGTGCTTTTTTAAAAAATGCCATAAAAAGCGTTTTTCAAAAATTTAATTTACAACGTTTTAAAAAAAAAAATTTGCACATTTTACCGCGTTTTTTTGAAAAAGCGCTGTAAAATATGCACCTATAATTCATATATTGAGTGCACATTTTACAGCGCTTTTTCAAACAAGCGTTGTAAAATGTACACCCAAAAGCGCTGTAAAATGCACACCCATAATTCATATATTGGGTGTGCATTTTACAGCGCTTTTTCAAATAAGCGCTGTAAAATGTGCATAATAATGCATATTATGTGCGCGCATTTTACCGCGCTTTTTTGAAAAAGCGCTGTAAAATGTGCATAACAAGCGCACATTATATCTACATGTTTTATAGCGCTTTTTTAAAGCGCTGTTGTATCTTTTACAGCGCTCGATTCCACAACGCTTTTTTTTTTTTTTGAAAAAGTGTTGTAAATAGATTAAAAAAAAGCGCTGTAAAATCCTATTTTTCGCGTAGTGCAAAATCTTTATCCGCAGCCAACTAGAACACAAATACCAAAAATCTCTCTGCAAATTAATTTGCTTTTGATTATAATTATTGATTATTTTTTTATAAGCAACAAAACCTCATTCATTTTTTAAACAAGATTTATCTTTACCAAAATTGTGAGTGAATAATGATGTAAACATCTCAAATATCACATAGTTCATAAGATGCACTTCACAAAGATTGAAACATTGTCTTGATAAATAAATAAATCAGGTAAAGAGTGTTATAAGGACAATTGAAACATTATCAAGAATGCATAATGTTGGAAGAGACATTGCTAAGTCCATGATGTTTCAATTGGATTGACTAGGTTACATGAAACACCTCCTTTGTTCATACCTCTTCAATATCCACTCATATTTCTATTTGGAGAAAAAGGTTTTGGAAGGTATACCTATTAGGGATTTTGAAGATCATTCAACACAACATATATAAATGACTTCGAGTTCAAATCAGAGAATTCATTGCATTCAAAATTCAAGAATGCAGAGTTAACATTGTATATGGAAAAAGATTGTTTCAACAGTTTTTGATTGATTGTTACGCTATGATAGGCACAACACCTCTTTTTCATAAGACATAATCAACCAACTATTAGATTTGATCTCTTTAAAATGGACAACAAGAGGCCGTTGAATGATGCAAACGTGTCATCCTCCCTAATTCTTTCACATGATCTCCAACACATACCTTTAATAATAGACAAAATGTTATGGCAATTTGTAAGAGATTTGGATATCCTAATTTGTTTATTACAATTACATGTAATTTAAATTGGAGCGGAATACGTGATTTTGTATCACAAAGGGGCCTCAATGCAGCAGCCAAAAATGAAACTTGATGAAATAAAGTCTGATTTCGAAAAGAAATAAATATTTGGGAAGGTCATTGCAGGCAAGTTTGCAAATTACTCAAGATATTAAATATTTATTTTTAATATAATTTTTATGTCATATATTCACACTACGCCAAAAATAGTATTTTAAAACGCTTTTTAACTAAAAGCATTGTTGTACGTATAATATTTTTAAATTAACAGAAGATACAACAGTGCTTTTCTGACAAACATTTTTTCAAAAGCACTATTGTAGGGTCATAATGTTTACAGCTCTTTCGCTAAAAACGCCGTTGTAGAGTCACATAGCACTCTTACATAATATTTACTGTAAAGTATAGCGCTCTCAAATAATGTTTACAACGCTTTTTAGAACGTTTTGTATATAAGTTCTATAAAATATAGCTCTAACACATTATGTTTACGGCGCTTTTAGAGCATTTTATATATAAAACGCTGTAAATTATAGCGCCTTCACATAATTCCAACAGGGTCTTTTAGAGCGTTTTGTATATAAACGCTATAAAATAGTGCATATTTGATAAAAATAATTCCCTTTAAATAAATAAAAATATATTTAATATGTTCTCTCCCTAACCCTACGAACCATCATCTCTTTTACCGTACAAACTCTCCTCTATTGTGCGTCCATTTTTAGGTGTTGTATATATTAATTTGTTGTTGTCACTAAAACTGATAAGTTGTTACCTGGTAAATCATATAAATTGTTACTTGATAAATCAAATAAATTGTTACTTATAAATCATATAAAATATGTTTTTTTTTTTAAATTTGTTCGATTTGTTCTGTTTTGAAATCAAACTTGTATGCATAACTTTGGACCTTGGTTTCCATTTTCCAATATTAGACTATCAGTAACTTATCATTTGTGTAACACTTCATTCATATATGTCATATAAAATGGACCGGAAATGGATGTCTATCAATCGATTGTTAAAAAAGTATGAAGGTTAACCGTAAATATGTAAGAAATCCGCCGCATCGTAAATGCAGGTTCATGGTAAAAATAAATTTGCCAAAATTAAAAAAGTTGAAAGACATTTAATCAGTTGTTGCTTCTAAAATAAGTTATCCACATTTTTCTCGATTTGAGTTGTGTCTTGACATACAAACAAAAATGAATATGGAGAGCAATGATGCATTTAGCATATACATAGAGAAATATATTTTCAAAGAGGAGTATGAAAAATTACTTAATAACAAGCACATAAATAAATTTTCACTAAAAAAAACTAAAACCGAGTGTGCCCTTGAATATTTAAGAAACTAAAAAAATTAAAAAAAATGATGTTTTACCATTTTAAAATATGAATTATACAACTAATTTTTTTCTCTATATTCTGAGTTTTCTTTTTAATATTTGAATAAGAAGAACTTGAAAGACATTTAATATTTTTGTGGATTATAATTGTTTTAGATGAGTGAATAAAGATTACAAGTAAATGGTAGAGTCGTTGAGTAGCGAGTGTCGTGACGAGAGAGAGTAGGCAATAGGCATGCAGCTTTTTTGAGAGCATTCCGTAGGGAAATTCCCTTCCCATAACAACAGTACCTCCCTTTTGCTTCATAAGTCACACTTTTCTCTCTCCTTTTTCACCTTCTCTGCTCCAATTTGCAAGACCACTATAAGAAGAGTACTAGAGTAAAGATTACAGATGAGTATCCACAGTTTTTGTTAGACATAACTTTGTTTTTACTAAAGATATATATTTATTTATATCCATAAAAATTACATCGATAGAAAATAATAAATTTAAAATAATTAAAATCAATTTTTATGTCTTAATTTAACCGATCTCACGTATGTTATTTATAATAAAAAATTTCATATTTTTTAAGATAAAAAAAATAAAAAGTATAAATGTAATAAATTCACATTATTTATAAGATATTTATAAATGTGATAAAGTTTATAAAATGATAAAATTGAAGTGTTTAAATATTTATAAATATAATAAAGTATATAAATATAAAAAATTGAAGTATTCAAAATATTTATATATATACATTATAAGGTTATATATTTCAAAGTGATTGATTGAGTTGGTAAATCAAACCATCACATTAAGGTGGAAAATAAAAAATATAGCACAAAAAATAACACACTAAAATAAAAATATGAAAAATCACTTATTTATATTATTGATAATTAAAAAAGTAATTTTAATAAATGATATTATATTTAAAAATCATCTC